>CM067299.1:28000635-29200635 GCA_034231615.1 Meghimatium bilineatum
ATCGCCGCCTATGGTCCTGGAAGAACATAACATAACATAAAAGCAGTATTATAGACATCAACTTTTGTCAAAAACATCTCAAAAGTTAAAAACTATCACATTATCCCCCAGATTCCTCTACCCTAATTGTAGACGTCATTTATTGACAGCCCCGACGCATGTGTGATCTGTAATAAGATAATTCGGGATTGACAATCTCATTGTGCCGAAACGTGGGAACAATACCACATTGTTAAGATTCAAAGTAATTGAAAAATAATCTTTTATTCCCAACCGGGTGTATATTTAATCACACCATCGTTGATACACGCCAGTCAGGTATTTCTATCCAACAGTGAGCGGAAGATTACACATTTTGAAAGTAAATAATTAATATGATAGGGTTATCATTTATCTCACTGTAAGCCAATAGCTGATGGTGAATTATATATAAATATCTCATTCGGTCTGATCAGTTTCCCATATCAGCAAATGTCACAAATGATAATATTACAATTAATGTTTTATACTTTCAATATCTAATATATCAATATACTATTATATAATAACAACTATTCAAATGTAAGATTGCCATACTTACAGATGATTTCTGAAGCACGTATTTTAACTTTACGAGATTGTGATACTGGAAGTTATAGGTAGGATGACAATTCTATAACACGTTGGAAAGATCTAACAGCCTCTCTGAAACCTAACTAAGGACTAAACGAACTCTTTGGTGGTGAGTAATACACACTCACAATATTTCTAATGATCTGCTGTACTGAGCATATGACGACGTTTGATAATATAGCTTCTCACTTTCCCTACCTCTGTTCTAAGACGAAGATTTCGTAGATTTCTCATTCTCTCGAATTGCATCACTCTGACCTTTTCTCTCTCTGGCCAAACCTTCAGAATATTTAATATTCTGGGACAATTATATTCTTTCAGAAGCAATTTCATCAAAGGTGAACCATACATGTTACCACGTTCTCGTCGACCTACACAAATACGAGACTAATGTATTCAATTTCTATAAACAGATTAATAACTTTTCTATTGCTATTTTACTTCTAACATATAAACCTTTATCACTCCTAATTCGTATATTATCTCTATAACACAAAAATTCACATTATTCACTCTAACAATTTACAATAACATAGGAAATAATCCTACAATAATCCTATCAAATCCAAAATGCGACGTATTCTCTACACATTAAGTTGTACAGCTGGAATTCCAACAATTCTCTTGATAAAAACTATGTAGAGTTCTAGTAACTCTGTTCTGCTTCGTGGATAGTTTCCCGATTAATCCTTCGTTACATGTCTGAACTATTACTTAATTGCTGGCGAATGAACGACTGATCACTCAAGATTGATCACAATCCGTTATATTCACGTATTTGCAAGTATTTTTGGATCTCAATCTTGCGCATTACTCATGTGTTTTCACGTTTTTGTCCGCAAATGTTTTCCTTCTAATCAGGTTATACTCTAGTTTTGCGCCACTCAAGGCAGTCAGCAATCTTTTCCATTCTTCTTCTTCTTCTGCGTTCGCTCTAAAACTCCTGCAGACTAGCAGAATGTAGTCCGGAGAACGGAATGCGTTGTGTCATGGTTTACAGCATTGCTGCGATATCTGTGCCTTTCTGCCTGACACATCCGACTTCAGCATGGCTTTGGATCACTGACCCTATATGGGATGGGACAGCCAACTCCATCCCATAACCTCCTTAGTGGCCTTTTACGACATGCGTGGTAGGTAAACAGTGTTGCTATTCTTTGTTCTCCTTTCGGGCCCCGGCAACACACGGGCGTAAATCTTTTCCAGAATATTCTATTATGTACTTTCTTAAACTAGTAGTTTTTGACAATATTTTATTCTCCTCTACCATTCTCGTGCTTCAGTCACGGCTTACTGAATATTCACGCGAACTAACTCCGTCGATAACTCTGTCTCGTCAACACTTACTAACAGTTATTTTCTTATGGTGTCTATTTTTTTCTTATTTACGTTTTTAGAGTACATCTGAGAAAAATAAAGGACCGCTGAATTTAGTATTACCGTCATCAATTGTTCTTGTCCGATTCCCGGCTAGACCGATACATGGATATATTCTTACATTTAGCTGCCAGACCTTCTCTGCCCAGAGCGATGGCTTAGTTCAGTATCTCTAACAGATAATATAAAATTCCCTATCTCAGAAGAGGACATAAAGTCAAGACCGATGCACTGCTCTCTTAAGCCTTTAAGCGCAGTGCATGCAAAGATGTCATAAACTTTCCCGACAATTTGAGCATTTAAATGACATTATTTAAAATCAACTAAGTTCTTCTGAAGAAATAAAGAAAGAACACGTGAAGCGTCCATTTTCTGGTAGACTGACTGAGATTCAACAACAAAATAATGTTCTTTTACCCCAGATATGTTATTTTAACAGAATAAAAATGGTGCAGAATGCATCCAACCATTGACTAATTAGAACAGTTGCAATAATTTTCTTTAAATAGAAGATATAAACTACAAATAATAATAATTTTACAGAATTTTACTTTTAAAAAAAAAGACGTGATGAAATTTAAGTACTACTGAAAATGAATGTGGTCAAAATCTTAAAAAAACATAATCGTGAAATAAAGCTAAATAAGGTTTACAAATTTAGGACTCATCTCTCGACCGTATTTGCAGTACATTTCTACGACATACAATTCATGTTGTATTTAGTTTATCATCAAACATCTTTGATTGGTGACATTTGTTATTGGTGTTTATCATGTCCTTAAGTATGTCTTTGATATGTGTGCGGGGTGGGGAGGGAAGGGACTGTGTTATCTACAATATAATAACAATTATAATTATCTCCTGTTCGTGGACAATTGATTTGTTTTCGTGAGGTTTAGAAATAATATGGGGGGGGGGGGTGTAGCTATTAAGGAGAGAGAGGTTACCCTCCTTTTGCTTACTCCCAAAGTACTATAGATGGTCTTCTGATTTCCTAAGGGGAGGAGTTTGATCCCACTCATCTTATCCTCGGACTTGGTGATTTTCTTTGATATGGTAAGGACGAGCGATCATCAATGATTTAAGTGACATGTCTTTGCAAAATCAAAGGGTGTCTTCATCTTCTCTGTCGTTCTTATACTATTGCTGGTTTGCAGGGGACTTGCTTGTTGGACTTGCTGTTCAGGGAAATGGAATGTGTTGTATCATGGTTTACAGTTTGACATCGATATCTGCGCCTTATGTTCTAGTAATATCTGATTTCATCATAGCATTTGAGTTACTGATGAAATTGGATAATCAAGATTACCCAAAACATCATTAGCTGCCTCGCCCCTTATGTAAAACATGCAAGTTGCATTTCTTCCTTCTCCTTTCATAATCTTTAGATTAGGAAGGAGACAAAAACGTTAAACTATTTCCTAACGAGCAATTCGTATTAAGCATTGTTCATATAATTTAAGACATTATGATTAAAAATGCAAGGTTCCCATGCAGAAAACTCAATCACAGACTCCCTTTGTTGTTTATATGTGCTGCCTGTGACTTAACCAGCAAATATTCAAATAGCTTCCTATCTATTTATTGAAAGATGCCAAAGAAATTTTGACAGTTTATTCAACATTCTGAAAATGGATATCGATTTCCACTGATCATACTTTCAAAAAGAAATGTCCACATGGTTTAAGATCACTTCCAAACGAGTACAATGCTTTCATTTTGAAAATGGAGCGTAACCTGCAAATATGACTGCTCGACTATGATGAACAGAGAGCATGATTTTGACCATGCACATGGTAAAGTTACGAGTCTATTGTACGTGATTTTTTAATGGCGGTTAAGAAACTGAGTTTCCTAGAAATACACTATAATCATTTAATACAGATAATCAATGCTAGACCTGGTTAAAATTGAACGAATACATTGCGTGGTGCACGTATTTGTAAAGATTGATACCGCGGGGGTTTTATTTGAAGTTGTTCTCCTTTGTAATGAAGTGTTTCTTTTACTCTATGAAATCATTTGTGCTGCAGTAGCAGACATGTCATGGAGTATCTTTAGTCTTATAAGATGTACATACGTAAATACTGATTTGTGTAATGCTGCTATACTAGTATTTAAGAGTTATGCGTACGCATTACATGGATCACCTGGCCAGGTCATGCGAGTAGCAGAGGCAACGAAAGAGCTGATTCGTTGGCGGGTAATGATATAGTGAATGGCAAATCGATATGAAGAGAAAACGTTAAGTTAAGTAAACTAGTAATAGATTCGTTACAAAACGTTGAGGAGGACACCGAAAGAGTTAATGTACATGAACAGAGAATGATAGAGATGTGAGTAAACATGGGGAATAGGAAATACGTGATTTCTCTATCTAAATATCACAAGAATCGAGCGACAACACATAATTGACTGTGACTATCTATAACCAAGACTTATATTTGGCTTTCGTGAACCAAGAGATAGTTTTTGACAGAGTCAACAGAGCAGAGCTATGGATAACACTACAGACATATAGAGTTGTCCTACTTCTGATAAGCCTATGCCAGAGCATATACGCTAATAGTCAATGCGCAGTAAGAACGAGCACAGGTACAGCCACATAATTTCCAAATTCACTCGGGAGTGAAACAGGGATATGTACTATTCCCCCCCCCCCTACTGTTCATAACATACATATATCACATCTGCAAAGTAGAAAAGACAACGAAAGAAAACAATCTGAAGGATAACTTAAACGAATTGCTATTTGCAGACGACCAAGTATTAGTAACATCATCAGAAGAGCAAATATAATGACAAATAGATAGATCGCATCAAACATGCAAAACTTTTAACGTGAAGATAAATATAGAAAATACTGAAGTAATGAAGAGATGAAGAAAAGAAAGAAACACCAATATAAATATATATTGAAAACAACAGACTTAAACAAGTGACAGAAGTCACATACTAGGAAGCAATATAACAACAGACGGCAGGAGAAGCATATAATACGCAATAGATGTAGTAAAGCATACTAAGTCCTACGTAAAATGACACCAATCTTCAGAAACAAAAAGTGACTGTGGCACTGAGTTTGTATACTCAAGAGGAATTCCCCTTGTGCAGTATTGACAGTTCCTACTGAAAATAACAAAATAAAGGAATAAATCATTCATCATAACAAGATACGAAAGAGCATGTAACACAAGAACAAGGACTGTAGTAACAACTGTATAACGTACTATGAATAAGAACAAATATCAATACGTTACAAGAATACATTATTTTTAAAACATATTAGTTCTTTCTCATAGGCATAGTCATTTTCAATCTTCTTGCTGTGGCCACAATGGGACAGGTGCACATACTAATTGGTTTCTTGGTAATTACGTCTTGTACTTTCGCTTGTGATTGTTAGATACCTGTCCTTTCGCTTGTGATTGTTAGAGGCGTGTGCTTTAGCTTCATGGTTGTTAGGTACGTGTTCGTTAGTTATTACATACATGTACTTTGGCTTGTGAGTGTTGGATACTTGTACCTTGGCTACGTGGTTATTATACACTTGTACTTTGGCTTGTGGTTATTATATTCATGTACTTTGGACTGTGATTGTTAGGTACTTGCACTTTAGTTTCCTGGTTAACTTTAGTTTCCTGGTTATTAGATACTTGTACTTAGGATTCTGGTCGATACTTGAGGGTAAAGTTGAAGGGAAACGAGCAAGAGGTATGCAGAGATACATGTGGGAGAGTAAGATCACATTATTTGACAGGTTACAGTCTAGCAGAGAGCATCATTATAACAAGAGACATGGAATGTTGTCCGTCTGTTGCAGCAAACCTTCGTTGCGGAAACGACACTCGATGATGATGAACGAATACCACAAACTAGCATTACAATACTATTGTTTATCCCCAGGTGGAAGCTGGTTGATGGCATCCACACTTACGGTTAAGCGTAGGGGTGGAAGCTATATGTTTCTATTAAATGCCAGATGTGATGCCTGAGTCGTACTGAGTCCGTGTTTGTGGAGGGGGGGGTCGTGATGTTATCGATCCATCTCTTTCTCGGTCTTCCCTTTGCTCTGTATCCAGCTGATCGTTTGTTATAAGCTCTCAGTGGTAATTGACTTGGGTCCACTCTCATAAGATGACAAACCCACTCAATCTGCTGACTTTCTATATATTCGAAACAATGAATCATTCCTACTCTTTTTCTGATATCTCTGTCCAGTTTGGTGTCATGAAACTTAGCTCATTGTATAAATATTAGCACGCGGGTTCTCCTATCGACTTGATATAGCAGAGAGAGACAGAGAGTGATAGAGAAAGAGACAGAGAGTTAGAGGAGGGTTACAAATGTCATATCGAATACATGTGATTTTATATTCCTTAATTCTCTTGCCTTTTTAATATAAATATATTTTTCATGTTGTCGTGAAGAGAAGTAATTATTTCATTTCTTTTGAAACATTTGTTATTTTATGCGTATTCTCAGAAAACATACTAACACAGACAGTGATGTTGTGGCACGTCAGTGGAGATGAGGAATAAACGAATACAAACTGGAAACGTGATTTTTAGATGCATGATTTAACAAACGTGCGGAAACTTTTCTGACAACTAGATGTACGTATGTAATATAATTCATTTCTAAGTTATTATACACGTGTTACCTATTTATTATATATATATATATATATATGTGTCGTATATAGTATATGCCTGTGTCTTCCATACCAGAGCTCATTCCATCGATAGCCTTTAATAATAGATTATCTGGAAAGAGAAACAGGGGGGAGACCCAGACAAAGATGGATAGATGACATCAGAGGAATACTAAACACTCAGGCTGCACTATGGCCCGCAGCATCATAGTTAGCTAAAGAAAGAATACGTCGGCTCTACATGACACCAGACGGCACACATGGATAGGACAAGACAAGATTGTCTTCTATATATTATATGTTTCATACATATTATATGTCTGTCTCCTATGTATCATATGTCTGTCTCCTATATAGTATAATGACCTTAAGGTCCCGGGTTCAATCCACGGTTGGGGCATTATTTTTTTCTTTCGGAGGCACAATCAAAATCCTTCCTGTACATATCGAAACGTCTGCTATGGCAAAACGACCTTTATTTCCACAGCCCATAGAAAACCCACCTGCACCCTTCACGGGAAAACATGCAGTAATGAAAGTTTCATATATATCATATGTCTGTCTGCTATATATTATTTGTCAAAAACATATATAGTATACGCCTATCTCCTATATAGTGTATGTCTATTTCATAAAAATTATATGTATATGTCCTGTATGTTATGTGTCTCCTGTATATTATCGACTGTAACCTACATATTATATATCTGTCTCCTATATATTATGCCACTGTCTCTTGTATATCGTATCATGTGTCTACAGTCCTTGACAGATTTGGTATCCCCAGCATTGACACTATGCTGATGTAGACACAGATTCGATGGGCAGTCCATTTGGTACGTATGCCAGACTATCGCCTACCAAAGCTACTTCTCTCTGGTGAGCTGGACACGGGTACTTCATCTCAAGGTGGTCAATAGAAGCGCTACAAGGACTCGTTAAATACCACACTGCATGACATTGAAATAGACCAAGATACATGGGAAGAACTTGCACAAAATAGATCTGCATGGTGCCCTAAAATAAAAAAGAGCACGTCATCTTGTGAAAAGAGTGGAAATGCAGCAGCTCAACATCGGAGAGTATCTAGAAAGTCATGGATAACCCAAAATCCGACTACAGTGGTAATTCAATGCCCGAACTGTCCATGGACATTTACAGTTCGAATACTACCCACGTAGCCATCTACAAACTATTAGGCATGGTCATAATTATAACTGAATTTCCAAAAGTAGATGTAAAATATGATCATCATGACTTGTGATAGACAACTCACATGTGTATCCTGTACATTATAGTCTGTCTCCTACAAACTATGTCTTATGAATGTCTTCTTCAGTGTACATTCTCAAACTTCCGATGGAACTCTCTTGCTGCAGGACCATGGAGCTATTAGATTTCCAGCAGAATGTAGTCCAGAGAATGGAAATGCGTTGTATCGCTGTTTTATTTGCATTAATGGCCTGACACATCCGTCTTTGTTTGAATTTGAAAATATAAATGTAAATGTGGGAAATCTCCTGTATATCATGTGTCTCCTATATATTATATGTCTGTTCCATACGTAATATATGCATCGAGTCTGTATTATATAGTTCGTCTCCTATATATATGTCTACTTTTCATATAGTATACTCCTATCTTATATATAGTGTGTGTCTGTCTGGTATATATCACACATCTGTATCATCTACACTGTACGCCTGTCTCGTATATATTATATGCCTGTCTCGTATATTTCATAATTGTCTCATATATATATTATATGATTGTTTTGTATTTGTATACCTTATCTATCTATCTGTCTGTCTCTCTGTCTCTGACTGTCTGCATGTCTGCCATACTATCTATCTATCTACCTACCTACCTACCTACCTATCTATCTATCTATCTATCTATCTATCTATCTATCTATCTATATATATATATATCTGTCTGTCTGTCTGTCTATCTGTCCGTCCGTCCGTCCACGGCTATCCATCCATCTATCTATTTATCTATCTATATATCCCTCTATGTATATATATATATATATATATATATATATATATATATATATATATATATATATATATATATATATATATATATATATATATATATATATATATATATATATATATATGAATAATCATCAAAGAGGGCATCACTATGCGTCTAAATGCATGACAATAATCATACAATGAGGGGTGCAAAGGAACTCACTGCTTTCGGCGGACCAAGGGTTAGCAGATGACCAAGATTCTAAAATGTCCTTGTGGTGCATCCTAGAAACAGAAATGCAACGGCTCGTGCTGATTATGACCAAAACTTTTGGTGGTCCTTTTTCGTAAAAGTGGAGGTAGCAGATGGAAAGAGATTTGATTGCATAAGCGACTGACAATATCTCCAACACCATCAGCGCCAGCATATGCAGTGATACAGTAAACACAGTGACGCTAGTCAGTCATGTCCGAGCATTGGAAGGGTGGCCAATAAGAAAGGCATGAAGAGGTAGATGCGTGCCGAGAGAGGAAAAGACAACATACTGAGTACAATGAAAGGGCAGAACAGCGCCGGAGGGTAACGCCAGTGGGCAGCGCCAACCGCAAATAGAACCTGAAAACGTTCCAATTAAATCGGAACTACAAGCTCTGTTAGCTCGAGAAAAGTTTCTAGTTACCTGTGCTCATTACGGGCAGAGACCCAGACCCAATCGCAGGCACCGGGAAAAGAAAGAAGACCAGTCTCAACTCTAAATTTGAGCTTTCCTATACCGGAAACACGCTTGCCGAGTGAAAGGGTTCTGTACCCGATGGACTCAGGCATAATCGTGACAACGAAGGTAGCCGTGGCCGAACTCTACTGTCAAGCTACTTTCCAATACGCTACTCTACTTTCCAATACCGGAAACATGATTGCAGACAGAAAGGGTTTAGTACCTGATGGGCTAGGCACAAAGGAGACACGGTCGTTTACCTAGAGAACACACCTTGCTCCCAAACGCGTGGTGTGACTCTGACTTGGACGAGTGTTTCACAATTTCGGTGAACGACACTTTGGCTTAGAAGACGATAGAGCCCGGTTCCAACTCTTCTGCCGAATTTTTACTTCACTGGAACCAAGCCCGGGGAGGATAAAAAGTTCAGTACCCTATGGGCACAGGCAGAGAACGTCTACTTACACGAGGCAAGTTCACTGATGGTTGAGGTTGAACACCTTATGCGAGATAGACGTGAACGACAATCGTCTCGACGAAGAGTCATTATACACCCGTGCGTCCGTCGACATATAGGCAGCGTGTCACTAGCTAGGGATGCCAGCTACCCGAATTAAAGGTATGACGAAAATATGTATCCCTAACTATTTATCGGTTATCTGTTCACACGTGAATATTCGAAATCGCTGTTCTTTTCTCCCTTACATGAGCGCTAAGATGAATCTTGGTTTGATTAATGGCATGAACCGATCTCGTGTTACAACTTTGGACAGGACGTGTCTAGAAACACATAATTATACATCGATGCAGCCCACAAAATCATTGACTATAATTAATAACGTTAGGAGTGACCTTAACCTTCCCTGAATGAGCATTTTATATATATAAGCAGTCGGATACAGATCTTTAAAAAAAATATGACATGGCGACATCGTTCTCAATCGTTTTATATTTAATTTTGAACAACTACGAGAGATTAAGCTTGAACACATCATCACAGAATTATTGAAGGGTCAGCAGAAATCTAGGTAAACGTAATATTTTATCTCAGCGTGCGGTTTCATGCGGAAGTTCTTGCCACACTAATGGGCCATCAATCAAATACGATGCAAAAGCACAGTTCTGGTAGACAAGGACATGCCTATATCGAGTCCCTAGTCGATTATCCTTCTAAAAAGGTGATATTTGACTTTTCTCGTATTTACATTGGCTGTTGACACAAATTTTTTTACTGCATGGTTTCCTGTGAAGGAGTGCAAGGAGGCTTTCTATGGAATGTGACAATAAATGCTGCTTACACAAAGTATGTACGAAATCCCCTTTAACAATAACGATAAAATTTACAGAGCCATTTTATAGTGATTATTCCGGATGATTTCACGTGGTAGTTTATACGAAGAACGCGCATAAAATGAGACTATATTTTTTGTAGAACCATCACAGCAATATCTTCTTCAATGTGACGTGTCCTTTACACACTGATGCTTTCACTGCCATTCTGTAAGCTTCCCGGTTTTGTACAAGGTAGAAGGCGATAGAGCCTGGTGCTATCTCTTCTAGTACTATATTCAGAAGGTGTTATATATCATGTGTTTACCTTATCCTTAGTTTGCCTCTTGTTTTCTTTCCTGTGATCTTTCTTTCCATGATTAATTTATTCTAACTCATGTGTGTCTCTCTATACACAGTGCATTTCGTAAATATTAAATTACGTTTTTTAATGTTATTGAACAGCTAATCTTCTACGGTCATTCAGATGGCACCTATCACCTGGCAACGAGAGTCAACACGTTTTCCAAACTAAACTAAACGCTTCACATTCATAAATCGTGTTGATTCAAGTTTCGAGGGGATGAAGTGATAGCTCAACGATGTCTGTCTGCACGAGTGATATCTGGACCTGGTTGAGATACCGTCTACTGTCTTCTGATTTTTTTCTATAAATTCTACATGCTTCCTATTTACATTCTTCTATGTTCAGGTCGTTACTGTGCTGGGTCGTCTGATGGTAGTGGTGGTTGATACGTGCTACCTGGTTATGTGGTTACGTCACCAGTTATGACAGTATTAGGGTTGCTTCTTACAGTTGTCATATACGTTGTCACGTTCAATGTGTGATACATAAAGTATAATAAAAGGCTGCAACTTCAGCTTTTACATATATCTCGAACTTTATTACACATTGGTTCAAAGTCCAGAAAAATACAACATACACTTATAACATGAATTTCATAAATTGCATATCCAATACTTAGACATCAACTCAGTATCCAGACTCTCAAATCTGAAAACTATTCTCTTAACCGAACCATTTTTGGTCTGAAAAACTAACTTTCCTGGACACATCCGTCCAGGTCGACTTCCAATCTAAAGACAACTCAACTAAAAACTCATTCCCACTAACCCTCCTCTTTCAACCGATCTATGCGTTCATTCAACATAACAGTCACACTATCCATCCCGATACGTACTTAAAAGTGTCTGAATCTAATCCGGCGATCTCTACTGTCTTAATGTATTTTACTGGTCAGCGTTCGGTGACCGCGGGGTATAACTTGTGCGTGTCCGCCCTTTTTGTATTTCCCGTTTTCATTAAACATTTCGTTCGGCTGAAGTTCAGATTCATATCAAATAATGAATCTCTGTTACTGATACCATCTGCATTTCATGTGGTGGCTAGCGATCGTTCTAACGGCCACAGTCTTTACCTACGTCTGTACGGATCGTCTTTACTTAAGTCTGTGTGGGTTCATATTACGTACGTATTTGTTGGATCGACTTTACGTACGTCTGTTTTTTATCGACTTTACGTGCGTCTGTCTTTGATCGACTTTACGTACGTCTGTGTCAGGTCTTCTTTACGTTCGTCTTCAGCGGATTGTCTTTATGTATGTCTGTGCTAGTTCCTCGTTACTTATGTTTGTGTTTGATCGTCTTTCCGTTCCTAGTATTTTAAAACATTACTTTAGTACTATATTAAAATGCCGTTATTTTCATTTCCATTGCAGATATCATTGCTCTCGAATAGAAACTAGCATCATAGCACACGGGACATTCCCAAACGTGTTCCACTCTCCGTTCCAGCAGCCATTCGGATATATGTAGACTCCCAGTCAGGTGTTGATTAAGTAATCTTCGGTTCTTTCCAAAAAAACAGTACATGTTCTTCACCTTTAATCACTTCCATTTATGTCATTCTTTGTATGTGTACGTTTTCAGTCGCATTGTGAACGTCTTCATTTTGCAATGAATGTATGGCTGCTTTAATTAAGTCAGCTTTAACTCTTCTCAGTACGGTGTCGCCAAACGCAACATTGCCTGCCAATGAGTCTGCTCTTTTAGTTTTATCTGACTTCATTGTAACCCAGACAGTATATCCATGCAATGATCTGTACAGTTGAGTTGTTCAATAACGCATCCAATTCCTATGTCATCTTCTTTATTTAGTATATCACAAAGTTTGGAAGTCTAGTTTAGTGTGAAACCTTGTCCTTTGACTACAACCCACATCTTCTTCTTCTTCTTTCGTTCACTTGAAACATGTCTATATCTGTAATTCTGTCTCCTTAATAAAACTCACTGTCTTTTGTAGTTCATACAGTGTCCCATAGAGCTTTGATTCCAGTGTTGTTTCCTCTGGCCAATATGTCTGCCTCAGCGTTTCATGCTCAGAACACTCTTGAAGTATATGTTTGGCACTCTGTGCTGCTATTCCACATGTACACATGGCTGTGTTGCCAATCTTGAACTTTGTATACATGTGACTGCGGAGTCGGTTGTGTCCTGTTCTGAGACGTAGAATTATAACTTGTTCTGATCTGTTCATAATGTGATAGTCATCTTGTGTTGGTGTTTGTGCTTTCTTATTGACTTGACCATCTGTTTTTTCTGATGGTAGGTGATTAGTATATCTGGTTGGTCTTCAGCAGCACCTTCCTTAGCCAGTTGGTCTGCTTTTTCATTTCCTGGTATCCACTGAATGGTTACCCTATACTGGTAAGACAATTCGCTAAGTAGTTTTTTCAAGTCTGTTAGTTTTCCAGACTGGAGAGCTTGAAGCACTGACCTTGCATCTGTCAGGAATACCACAGTCTGTAGGTCAGAGTTGAAGTTCAGCAGTTTTTTAGCTGCCACACTAATTGCCTGGATTTCTGCATCATAATTATTGCAGAATTTTTTCTGTCGGTGTTCTGACTGTATCTCTAGGCGTGTGTGGATATTCTATATATACACCTGAACCTCCATTCCTCACAGCATTCTGTGCTGACCCATCTGTGTATACTCTGACCCATATATCTTGTGGATATTCCTCATCCAGGAAATTGAGGGTGACTGTCCGTCGCTGCACACTGTTCTGTTCTTCCGCGCTTAGTATTACTTTCACATGAGTCTGAATGTAATTCTCTCCACGGGGTTTGTTCTGGTACAGACCTTAAGGATCTGTCAACTTCAGGTAGGTCTGTAAGTTGTCTACGGAGTCGTTTAGCCTGATGGATAAAGCTGCTTCTTTTCAGTCGCCCCATTGCTAGATTTTGGAATCTTTCCTTCATTGGATGACTTGGCATACACTGAAACTTTTCTGCTTGAATTAGTACTTTTGTTTCTCTGCGTTCGCCAAGTGTTTGCATTCTTCCCATTTTCTGCATATCTGCTATGGGTGTTGATTTCACTGCTCCCAACATTATTCTAAGTGCCTGGTTTTGCACTTTATCTCGATCTTGTAATGTGGTGTTTGATGCAGGACACCACGCAGCTGAACCATATTCCAGGTGTGGTCTTATTCCTTGCTGGTAAACTTTACTGAGTATATTTCCACTGGATCCCCATGTGGTTCCACATAGTTTTCTCAGGATAGCTAACTTCCTCCTGGCTTTTGTTGTTGCTTTGTGTATGTGCTGCTTCCATGTCAGCTTATCATCAAAATTAATTCCGAGGTATGTGGGTTGTTTGTCTTCTTTCAAGAGCTCTCCATCTATCTTGATATGACTAGCTTTTTGTTTTGGTGAGAGGGTAAAGAGTGTAGTGCTGCACTTATCTGTGTTAATGCTGACACACCATCTATTTGCCCATAAGGTTAGGGCATCGATAGATCTTTGTATTTGTTTAGTGGCCACTGTTGCATGTTCTTCTGTGCACCAGATCACCAGGTCGTCAGCATACATTGCCACTTTGATCCCGTGTGGTAGTTCAGCAACTAGGTCATTGATGTAAACCAAGAAAAGTCTGGGTGACAGGACTCCTCCCTGGGGGACTCCATGACGCAGTAGAACTTTCTTGTTCTTGCGACCATCTAATTGTACCCTGGCTCTTCTATTATGCATGTATGCTTTTACCCATTTGTACATTCTTGAGCTAACCCTGCAATTTCGCAATTTCTTTAGGAGACCTTCTTTCCAGACCGTATAAAATGCTTTCCTGAGTTCTATCCATGCTGCTAGCACCAGTTTCTTATCTTGGAAGGCATCCTCAATCTCTTGGGAGAGGTAGGTTGCCTGTTCTTCAGTAGAGTAGCACTGTCTGAAACCTGCTTGCTGTGATACCAGAAGGTTTTCACTTTCAAGGTACCACTGCATCCTAAGATTGATAATGCGTTCCATTGTTTTGCATAGACAGCTTGTGAGGCTGATGGGCCTGTAGTTGGAGACTGTTTTGCCATCCTTTCCTGATTTGAGGAGTGGTATCATTATTGCTTCTCTCCACGCCTGTGGTACATTACCCGTATACCAGCTTGTGTTAAAGATCTGCAGTAGCTTTGCTCTTGCTGCAATTCCCAGGTTTCTAATCATTTCATTGGACACTCCATCAGCTCCAGGGGACTTTTTCATTTTCAATTTGGATATTGCATGCTCCAGTTCTCTCATTGTGATTGGTGCCTATATGACTTCAGGTATAGGTTCGCCTTGTCCAATGTTTTGCTGGTTCTCTCGAACCTCCTGTTGTTTGTCTGGGCTGACTTTGACGTTATTATCTTCTGCAAAGGAATCTGCAAAGTAATCAGCTGCATGTTTTCCTGTTAAAATATTTCTATCATTATAAAGTGTGGTCCTGGTATTTCTCCCTGTACCTTCATCATTTAGTTGTTTACAAGTTTCCATAATTTCCTAGTATCTCTTTCTAGGTTCAGCGACTCTATTTTTCTTTCCAGCTGCTCCGTCTGGTTTGTAACTTGGCTCTTTGAAATTTAGCCTTTGTTTGCTGATATTTGTTGTGATGTTCTTGGCTAGGTCTGTTCTCATCCTGCTTTCTAGATGTTTCCATCTCATTTTTCAACTTTCCCAGATCATCATTCCAGTAGGGTTTGTAGTTTTTGCGTGCCCACCTGGGTATGGTTTTACTAGCAGCATGTAGTATACATCTATTAAATTCACACACTGCTCTATTGATGTCTTTGTCCAAGGTCATGTCCTTAGCTAGAACACTGGTTAAATGCTGGTACATTTTCCAGTCTGCCCTTTTATAGTTCCACATAGTGAGCGTTCTGCTGTCCTTGGTAAATTAATTGTGGATTTCCAGAAATACTGGTCTGTGGTCACTACCCCCAAGCTGCTTTCCAACGACACGTGTGATGTTCCATTCCAAGCCTGGTGAGTGGAATGCCAGGTCTGGTGTAGAGGTGGTGTGCCATGCTCTCGAGTAGAAGGTTGGTGAGTCTGCTGGCTGGTTAATAAGGATGAGATTATTATCATCCTGCCAGCTCTCAAGTTCCTCACCTCTCTTGTCGATATGATCGTAGCCCCAGCTCTGAGAGTGGATGTTGAAGTCACCACACACCATAAGTCTCTCTTTGTCTGGAATTGTGTACAACCCACATAAGTCCAATGGTATTGAGATTTGAATGGTAAGGTGATATCCCAATAGGAGTATTCCCATGATCAGCAATGCTTTTATCAATTACAAAAGTCGTCGTCTTCTTTGTCCATCTCACAAGGTTAAGCAACTCTGGTTTGAATGTATTGATGTAAAAATATGCATTTTCTATTGCAAGCCATATCATTATTTTTTGTTGTGTGTTGTTGAAGTTGAAATTGTATCTTCATGCACTACTACGTGATGATATGAACCAATGTGCATAACAATACATGACGGCCTACCCAGTGCTGATAAATGTGACCAGTATCGCATTCCTGAAAATTTCATTATTTCGATGTTGTAGTCTCTACCATCAGTAGATCATGCTTGGAAAATACGTTTCACTCCACTGACAAGACCATTTGCGTTACTGTCTGCATAAACTATTACAATGTGTTTAACTGTGCTGTATGGAATTTCGACGTTCTTAGTTCCGTCAAGTGATTGTCAATCTTTATTAAATGTGTAGTGAGCATTTACCCACAATCCATCTAGATATATTATGTCAAAACCTTACATTGTTTTCTCACGTATCTGATTAAGATATTTGCGTCGTGTAGCTGTGAGGTGCGTTTTCTCAAATAATATATTCTTTCCTGTAAGAGTTTTCCGAAAAGTGAAACCACTGTCCCTAATAACCCTCCATAGTGTGGTTTTAGAAATATGAATATCACAATGACTGCGCAGACGAACTATCAGTTTACGTAGTGTTACCACATCATTTGCCAGAAACATTTTAAGCATCTCACGTGCAAAGACATCTTAGTCGAAATCGTCAGTTTTCCTTTTTTCAACGTTGCTGTCATTAATGATTAACATAATTACAGTCCTGTTTTATTCAACGGTTTAATTACATTTTATTTAAACTGAGAGTATGATGTATTCTCTATGTAGGATGTTGTATGTCGTAATATTAACGGTCAATTCTATCTTATCTGCAGAAGTAATTATACAATTGTGTACTCACATTTTGCATAGTAGCGAATTTACACTTCAGACTCATACTGTAATTTTTTTTTTAAACTTAACTAAATATATACATTTTCTAAACCGAACAATATATCACAATATAAATACACGTTGAATATGCGATACGTATTTTAGTGAATTGAAATTTAACTATTATTTTAAGATTAAGCAATTAGATCATTCTACAAAAAATACAGAACAACTGACATTTAATTCCTGATAATGTGTTTTCAATAGACATACGCCGGTATTTCCGTTATTTTTATTGTTGACAAGTTTGCAGCCCATCACACTGATCAATGAATACCACGAAGATACATATTCATGCTAAATAAAATCACGAAGTCTGTCTAATACCAAAAAATATCAAATAAACGACAAACGACTACACATTCTCTCTCACGGAAATCGTGATTTCCATATTACAGTTGTTCAAATTGATGCGTAATAAAAAACATAGTTACATTTCACAACAGTATAACTCAGTTTTTATAAACACAACGAATGTTTCCAGTCTATCGAGAATAAAGTTCATCTGCAACGAGAGAAAATCCGTCACTGATCACGTCTTGTTATTTTTATTCTGCCCTTAATTGGTCACTATATTTATACTATGTGTATATTTTACGTCACAGTCACTGAAGAGTTGGAGAGTAAGACAATAAACAAATAAGGCTTACCATCAACTCATGTCGACAGACTCGGGAGTAATACTGTAACAAATTCTATAAATTTCGAACATTCACAAACTCTTTATAAATGTATAATTTACAGAGAAAATGTTTTAATCTAGTTACATTTCAAGATGGCAAAATATGATTTTATAGAGTCATGGAGATTCTCAAGTTAGATGCAAAAGATCTTTTCGATCTGACAAGTGGTTTTGGAGAATAATAATTCCATCTGGGAATATGAACAATGGAAATGACTTTAGCAGTATGTTTGTTCAGATAATCATCATACGTAACAGGTTGCGATATAGCATACATTGAATATTGTCAAATTCCAGTTAAAATATAGCCAGAAACAGCAATTCTACAAATTTTAATGCGTTTAAAAATGAAAAATAAACAAATTACCAGAACATAATTTTCCCAGTGAGTCACATTTGAAAACTTCCAAATACTGGCAACTATAACGTGTTGGTTGAAACCCCATCCAAATGCACGACTTTCAGTAGCAGTTGGTGAATTTCAACTACACGTGTACCATCCAGTCATATCTAACAGATGTCCAATGTTAATGTCTCCTGTATCTCAAATTGACATAGGTTACAATATATTTACTCCAGTTTCCAGGCGAAAAGGTGCCAAATGAACGGGCCTGTCTGGAATCCTTTTAGCTACCTACCGATTTTTTCTTATAATTGCTGGCTATTTCTTATTAATAATGTTCATTTCCCGGGTTACATCAGAAATAAACGTGTTTCTCTGTATGGGTTATTTAGGTTTACAAGTAGGCCCAATGGTCATTGTAGTACTGATTAGTAAAGGCACGTACTAGTATTAGAATATGTGTAGTACTCGAGGAATTTACATACATGTTCGGCATATCTGCTTCTGTAGATCTATACGTTCGAATTCATACTAACTTGAGAATATACACGTTTTAAGTCTTGACAAAATCACATCTTTTTTTTCTAAAGAATGCGGATAAGGTGTTGACTTAATTTACGAGGCGAATAGGTGCCATCTAAACTATCCTTGTTCAAATCTCATCTGTTCCAGTCTGCGTTTTTTTTCGACATCATGTCATGTTGTATCTCCATCAGCAACAGTAAACGTTTTTCACCTGTCAGCTTGGATGGTGTCTAGTTGTTAGAACGTTTCATGAGTCATAAATGCCTGTTGTTCTTCAGTTGTAATGCTTACCTGCGACTGATTTTATGATAGTATACATTTCTGTCTACATGGAATTATCTGAGCGAGAGAGAGAGAGACAGAGAGAGAGAGAAAGGAGACGTTGTTTTCCAACATCAAGATATTGCACTCGTCTACCGGAGATAGTATTCATCATGTGTCTCGTCTGACGTTTCTGCAGTACATTGTAACTGCATACACTGATCCTACTATCTGATCTGTTTTCTAGACATTTCCTACGACATAAGTCAGTCATTTTACAGTTTTTTTTCCACATTATACTATCATATTGTGAAAGACGATGCACACACGCATGCAATTGATATATAGTATTGCAGACAGTGTTCATTAAATTTTATTGCAAAAACATTGATGAAGTAATGCAACATCTTTGTTGTGTATTCATATTATAGACATGGTTAGACATATGTCATTCTTACGTGTAACTCGTAGACCAAACTATCATAAGATATATTATCTCACTTTATATCATGATTATCTCAGAAGCTTAGTCTAAGGTAGTAGTTCTCAACGAAGGTCATATGACCCATTGAGAGATGTTTTTGAGGGACTACATACCCATTTTGAGAGTTCACAGAAAAATTGCTATTTAAATATATCATCATCATCAGGTGCCATGCCGGCTTGCGCAGGAAGTCATGGCGCTCCACAGCTCTCTGTCCACAGTATTATGTATCAAGGTCGTTGTTGTTTCCTTGCCGTGCCAGGCTGTAAAACTGTCTAATATTTTCTCACGTTTTCGCCCTGTCTCTGTTGCCTTCAATGTTGCCTGTTGTGACTATGTTCTCTAAACCTGCCTGTCTCATGAAGTGGCAAAAAAAAAGAAAATTGCCCTTTTCTTATATTGTTGATTAAGGTCAGTTTCGTATTTGAGTCTTTCAACACTTCCACATCAGTTTTTCTGGTAGTCCATGGTATTCTCAGCATTCTTCTGTAGAACTACATCTCTGTTACTTCTAATGTAAATATATATATATATATTAACATTTATTTAGAGACAGCTTATAATTATTAGTGATAAAAGGAAATTACCTTTGCATGAACTAGAGAGCAACGGGAGAATATGTGTCATAAATAGGAACCACGGGTTAGCTCCAAGCCCCTCCCCCCCCCAGATTACCTTCTCAAATATTTTGTTACAATATGTATGCCAGGTCACGGTTTGACTATACTTTGCTCCCCTGGTCAAGCCCCGGAAACACAAGGTTATATGTGTTCAGTAACTAGAATGTAATATATGAATTGGGCAACATGATTACAAAACACATTGTGATCGTAAGTACCTGGTGTTTTCTTAAACATCTTGTCCTATCCATAAAGTATGTCAACAATTTTGTGTCACAGTTTGAACCATCACCTGTACTTAATCAATAACTGTTAAGATTTCAGGGATGCCACAACATCCCCATTTAATTATGTCAAACACTTTTAACTGTTCTGCTGAACATTTTTATGTATCAAAAAAAAAGTACATACATTAAAAAAAAATCAAAATTCCAGCAATTGAATGAGTGTACAAGAAACTGTATTTCGAAGACAACTCCCCCATCCCCTTTTCTACTGTACAACTAACTTCTTTCCTTCCTAATTGTTGACGAAATGTGTGGACAGTCCCAAACATTACTGGTTCTGTTGGTTGGTTGATATTCTAGGGGTCCATGGGCTCATTCCCGTTACCCAACTGGTTCTCTTACACTTCTGATTATTAATTTAGAGAAAGAGTCAGACCCTCAATCGATGTAAACTCCGGCATCTGAGAAACATACTAAATATTACAGCAAATGTCCGCAAACCCATGGGTTGCGTGCCTACAGCGGATTTTCGCGAAATGTCAGTTGAAACACTAAACTAAATACATATAGATTTCATAGTAGTCTTCATTTCTAATTGATAATAGAGTAGCGCTGTAGTCTAAAAAAATCAGCGTTGTGACTTCTCGCTTGGAACTACCACTCCTTCAGTGGAATCAGATGTAAATGAGTACCTGATGCATGAGTTCCAGGAGGTAAAGACAACAAGGAAGAATACTGGACACCCCACCTAATAGTTGTTGCCGTACATGAAAAGTTATCTTCATCCTGAACGGCAGTTTGCTGTCATGGGACCTACCGTACTTGTCTTATTTCAAATTAGTGTATGAACGTTTTTATAGTGTTAAAATTCCATTTTTCTTTAATATATATTTTTAATGTGTTGTCTTTTACCATGTTAAAAGCCTTTTTAAATGCCTAAGGTACGAGGATAACTTTTCTTCTATAAAATGGGCTCCCGACTTGAACATGGTTAAGAGTGCATATAAGCATCAGAAGAGAAGAAATGTACTTTAGTCGGTAATGTAGAGTGCCTGAAAATTACAAACTCATCATTATACGATGGCCAAAACTAAGGTAAAATGTATCTCTTCTCCTTTAACAAATTTTGTCCAAATATAGGTGTTGTAAACTAATTACATCATCATCTTCGCCGATAAGTCTCAGCAGTGCTTTTTCATTAGTCACTGTGTATACGTCGTCGCCAACCATTGTAAACTTGGATCTGCCAACATGGGTGACGTTGAGTTTAACTAGTTGGCATGTAAACTCGGATCTGCCAATATGGGTGACGTTGAGTTTAACTAGTTGGCATGTAAACTCGGATCTGCCAATATGGGTGACGTTGAGTTTAACTAGTTGGCATGTAAACTCGGATCTGCCAATATGGGTGACGTTGAGTCTAACTAGTTGGCATGTAAACTCGGATATGCCAACATGGGTGACGTTGAGTTTAACTAGTTGACATGTAAACTCGGAACTGCCAATATGGGTGACGTTGAGTTTAACTAGTTGGCATGTAAACTCGGATCTGCCAATATGGGTGACGTTGAGTTTAACTAGTTGGCATGTAAACTCGGATCTGCCAATATGGGTGACGTTGAGTTTAACTAGTTGGCATGTAAACTCGGATCTGCCAATATGGGTGACGTTGAGTTTAACTAGTTGGCATGTAAACTCGGATCTGCCAATATGGGTGACGTTGAGTCTAACTAGTTGGCATGTAAACTCGGATATGCCAACATGGGTGACGTTGAGTTTAACTAGTTGGCATGTAAACTCGGATCTGCCAATATGGGTGACGTTGAGTCTAACTAGTTGGCATGTAAACTCGGATCTGCCAACATGGGTGACGTTGAGTCTAACTAGTTGGCATGTAAACTCGGATCTGCCAACATGGGTGACGTTGAGTCTAACTAGTTGGCATGATATATATTTGGAGAAGAGCTTGAGTAAGGAAGGCAATGAATCTCATTTCAGGAGAATCTATACCAAATTTATATAACAAGCCAAAGAATTTAAATATCTAGGCAGTATTTTTCCGAATGTGAAAGACTATACAGAGAAATAGAAACAATGTGCCAGTAAATTAAAAAAACACCGTGATCTATCACATTTTACCAAAAGTTCTTCACCTAAACATCACGATGGAAATAATAAGACAGATAATATCTACTTTTTTATAACACCACTCTGCTACCAATGTCAAACATGTTTCTTAACAGACTCGCAGCGGAGGGAAATCGTTACATGTGAAATGAAGTTTGAGAGAAGCTGCAATGGTTACTAATCTAGATAAAATAAGACATTAGGAAAACAGTTGGTATAAAATCATGTATTGAGCATATCACAAGACAGTAAATAAAGTGGTTCAGTCACCTTATGAGAATAAAAAAACCAAACGAAATACCAACAAGAGCATATAACAAAAGAATATCAGAACATAAGGCCAAAGGTAGACCAAGAAAACGGCGGATAGAAAACATCAAGATAGCCCTGAATGTAACCATGCAATTAATGTAACCATTGTGACACATCTGGCCTTCAAACGACAGTTGAACCTCCCACTCCTACGACTTTGTCCTGTGTATTGTCATCTGTAGATTATATTCTGTGTTTTGTTATATGTACCATATTTAAGTCCATTAGTGATAGTGTGTAGTGTTTTAGTCGTCATTCAGTAGGACTTCATTACCTGTCTTACACGTGAGTATTATTTTCCACTCCTACGCTTAACGGCAAGTGTGAATACGTTCAACCATCGTTCACCTGGGGACATAGAACATGCAATAGTATACCATTTTATGTAGAAAGGCGTTTGACTTAAATCAAAGAGGCTTTCATTCCAAACTGAAAACAATCTGAAATCTAAATTTAAAAAAGTTATACATTATCAGAAGTGAAGATAACTCGACCGAAGATACCATCTACAATGAAGACAGGCTGAGACAGGTCACAATATTATACTTGAGGACAGGAAACAATAGATTAAATGAATATTGCACAGGATGCGATTGCCCACTACATCACTGGTCATTTGTAGAAGAGATGGACTGACCTCTGGATATATCTTGAAGAATTAAGCCCAGTAAGAACAATTAATACAGCCATATTGGCTTAACGGTTCAACCTTGCATCAACAGATATACAGAACATGAGAAGGACACTAGATACGCATGTGGTTGCGTCTGTGGGTCTCACCAATGGCCCACTAGACAAACCACCCATGCAACAGAAAACTTTAGTAGATGAAATGCCGTTATATTGAGGTTATCTTCTTATAGAAGCTTCATGGCACATCATCTATACAATTATGCTACTGCTATGTTGTTGAAATGTGTTTCATGTTTACTTGAATATATGTATGCACCCTCTGTGGTTGGGAGGAAGCCAGAGATGTACTGTGCAGCACTGGGGAGGAGGAAACTGACAGTACTGTTGTTTCCTACGGCTGAGACTCATCATAGAGGCACAGTGACTCAGGAAGAGACAATCCTTTTGACTTGAACATTTGGTTGCATGCCTGGAGCAATACAGAAGTTCGGCATAACCAGTAGTCAATTGGTGGCGGGGAATGAGCACAGTGAAGCCTATCTTGGCTGCAGTGACCCGGAGCAGTGCATAGGTTGAAAATTACCATCTTGGAGGTGTGATAGTTATTCTCTGGCTCTGGCCCGGGGTTAGCTGAAAATCCACAGACTTCCCAGCAATATAATGCCATTTAATGGCATTTGGTCAAAAGGCATGAGCCCATGGACCGCTGGATCAGCAACCAACCAACCAACCAACCAAGGCCACTAGACAACGATCGAGTTCACCAAGAAGTGTTTCCTGACGATGCAGACCAGAATGGACTAAATATAGCCGCGCACCATAACCTCCCCGAAGAATATGTTTTTCTGGCCTGTAACGGTGATCTAAATGAATATATGCACTTGTCCCTAAGCTCAGATACCACCACTTAAAGCTTCATATACTACTTGAAACTTCAATATGCTAAATACTATTTGTAGCTGTAATAGAGTAAACACTTTTAGAACTTTAGTTGATTAAACACTACTTATAGCTTCAATAGACTAAACACTACTTGAATCTTCAATAGACTAGATACCACTTGGAACTTTAATAAACTGAATGCTACTTCTAGCTTCAATATACTAAACACTATTTAGAGCTTCAATAGACAACACCACTTAGAACTTTAATAAATTAAATGCTACTTATAGCTTCAATAGAATAAACACTACTTGAATCTTCAATAGAATAAACACTAATTGACGCTTCTATAGACCAAACACTACTTGGAACCTCGATATACTAAACACAACTTGGAATATCAATAGATCAAACACTGAATGGAGCTTTAATAGATCAAACACTGCTTACAGCTTCCATAGATTATACACTACTGGAACTTCAATATATTACTTAAATACTACTTGTAGTTTGAATAGACGGAATACTACTTCTAGCTACTATACACTAAACACTACTTAGAACTTCAATAGACTAAATATTATTTGGAACTTAAATAGACTAAATACTTCTTGGTACTTCAATGACTAAACTCTACGTGTAGACCTAGTAGGCTCTAGACTAAACACTGCTTGTAGCGTCAATAAACTAAACACTACTTCAAGCTACAATAAACTATAAAATACTTGGATCTTCAATGTACTAAACACTAATGCAAGCGTCAATAGACTAAACACTGTTGGGAGCTTTAAACGACTAAATTATATTTGTCATATTTCTGCACCTTTTTTATATTTGTGATAATCATTATGTCATTCCTTACTTTATAAAATCCCATCAGCAATCCGTTCATTTTTATGCAATGTTAATATTATTTTCGAGTAATTCTATAATATTAGGTAGTTTTTGTTGTTGATTTAATATGATTCTCTTCTCCCTGTTCTTAACAATATCTTTGACCTTAATCTTCTACGAGATGACAATTTTTTTACTTGTCATCCATTTTCCAATTCTTTTTGGGCACCATTTCCAGCTCGCACAGTTTCATATTTTATAGTGATTTTGTTTTTGTTCACCAAATAATTCTTATAAAACTGTCTGTTTATCACATAATATTTCAATCTAATCATTGGATTTGGCCGAATCGCCGGCGCAGGTGATCACACTGAATTATTATTAAAATTATCTGTTTGTTTTATTAAATTCTTTATATATTACATGACTAGTTCATCATTTCTGACAAAATACGTTTCTATTAAATTCTCATAATGCATTATGTGTTTATTTGTTTTCTAATTTACCAGTGACTGCTTAAGGCTGAAAAGGGAAAAAATAAAATATATCTGCTATTTGCCATGCTAAACGTAAGAGAATAAAGCTATTTGATATGGGGTTCTATTCTTGAGTGTTCATTGTCATACTTGCACCGGATCACTCTTGTAGCAGGACAATGGTCTAGCAAAATTTTCTGCAGGATGTAGTCTACAGAACAGAAATGCTTTGTTTCATCGTTTTACTTACGACAATGACCCCACACATCTGACTTCGGTACTGGTAATCAATACGTTCAGTGTTATTATCACTGCCACTGAACGATGTATTGGTTGGTTTATTGAAATGCACATCTTAAGCTGAGGTACACTCCTTTCAATTGTGCATCTTAAAGTGAGATATGCTCCTATAAACTGTACCTCCTGAGGTAAGATACACTCCTATAAACTGTGCCTCTTAAACTGAGGTACACTCCTATAAACTGTGCCTCTTAAACTGAGGTACACTCCTATAAACTGTGCCTCTTAAACTGAGGTACACTCCTATAAACTGTGCCTCTTAAACTGAGGTACACTCCTATAAACTATGCCTCTTAAACTGAGGTACACTCCTATAAACTATGCCTCTTAAACTGAGGTACACTCCTATAAACTGTGCCTCTTAAACTGAGGTACACTCCTATAAACTGTGCCTCTTAAACTGAGGTACACTCCTATAAACTGTGCCTCTTAAACTGAGGTACACTCCTATAAACTATGCCTCTTAAACTGAGGTACACTCCTATAAACTGTGCCTCTTAAACTGAGGTACACTCCTATAAACTATGCCTCTTAAACTGAGGCACACTCCTATAAACTGTGCCTCTTAAACTGAGGTACACTCCTATAAACTATGCCTCTTAAACTGAGGTACACTCCTATAAACTATGCCTCTTAAGCTGATGTAAGATCCTATAAACTGTGCTCTTACGGTGAAATACGCATCTATAAACCGCGAATGTTATACCAATTTGGTTATATTCTGCTTTAGCAACAATTAAAATATGGTGTATGTCGTGTTTCTGGTATTCCAAACATCCCCACCTCCTATGAAAGAGGTCTGTTATTAAACGATTGACGTTTAGAACCATATCTCTAGTCTAATGAGGCAAACATACGAGAGAACTGCTTCTTGTACTCACTCAGTGATCATGAAGTTTACATCTACTTACTGTCACGCATATCTGACCTTCATGCAGATATTGTGCATTGCTATTGACATAGCCACAGCATGCTCACCAATAATATATTTAAAGGCTAACTTAGTCAAGGTGAGCCGCGTAGTCATGGTGCGCAGTGGTTATCGCACTGGCTTCGCATATGAGTGGTCCTGGGTTCATTCCCCAGTTGAGGCGGAAATGTTTTTCAGATCGCAACGGCTACCAGGTCGACCTGGTCTCAAATGGGTACCGGATTAATCCAGGAAGTAAAGACTGCGAGAGATAGGAGATGGCTACCGCCCTCATTTGCAGAACCTCTGAAATGTGAGATTGTTAATAAATTAATAAATGCTATTTTACTTTTACTTTACTTTAGTCAAGGTATAATTATTTGGTATATTTGCTATTCTCTTCAGAACGTTGTCTTTCCTATGAACTCCCTGAACCTCTCTGTTTGATACATGCTGCTTATATTTTGCGAAGACTAATTCACGGTATCGTTAATATCGTCAGTCAATCTTCTTCTTGGTTTGCCCTTTCTCCTTAACCCAGGTGGATACACTCTCCCATATTTTGGAGAAGGAAATCGGTGTAAACAGTTGTGATATTATATGGCATGGAAAAAGACTAAATATTGTAAATATGTCTAATGATATATGCATTTATGTCTAGTGATATGTACATTTTATCTAGTGATATGCACATTTATGTCTAGTGATATGCACATTTATGTCTAGTGATATGCACATTTATATCTAGTGATATGCACATTTATATCTAGTGATATGCACATTTATGTCTAGTTATATGCACATTTATGTCTAGTGATATGCACATTTATATATAGTGATATGCACATTTATGTCTAGTGATATGCACATTTATATCTAGTGATATGCACATTTATATCTAGTGATATGCACATTTATATCTAGTGATATGCACATTTATATCTAGTGATATATGCATTTATGTCTAGTGATATGCACATTTATATCTAGTGATATGCACATTTATGTCTAGTGATATTCACATTTATGTCTAGTGATATGCACATTTATGTCTAGTGATATGCACATTTATGTCTAGTGATATGCACATTTATGTCTAATGATATATGCATTTATGTCTAGTGATATGCACATTTATATCTAGTGATATGCACATTTATATCTAGTGATATGCACATTTATATCTAGTGATATTCACATTTATGTCTAGTGATATGTATATTTATAGCTATTGATATGTATAATTATGTCTAGGGATATTTTTTTATATCTACTGATATATATATATATATATATATATATATATATATATATTTATGTCTACTGATATGTATATTTATGTCTACTGATATGTATATTTATGTCTAGTGTTATATATATATATATATATATATATATATGCTAATGCAAGAATTATAATTTTATATCAACCGATTTTGTTATATATATACGGCGTTCTGTCTAGCTAATAAAATCGCAATTTACAGACGTCAGTGGTATGAACAAACAATAATTGAAATAAGGTTTCCCTCAAGTCTGCAAGTCATACGAGTTAGGTTATAATCAGATCAGACTGCACGATGTTTTGTAGATTTTTCTTTGCAAGCCAAGTATGTTCTTGAAGCAGGCAAACATCGACTTTCACTTAATTGTGATCGATTTTCAGAATTCAAGAGAGCTTTCGTCTTAAAAATGCGTTTGTCCTTCCGTGTTTTTTGTTTTTCCTTCATTATTTTGTAACACAAGTTCCGTTCTCTTATTTGCGGGTTTTTTTTATATTTTGCTTAAATTATTAACAAAGACGTGGTGCGTGCGTGTTTTGTGACGTGAATCCACGTCCTTCTGAAGAATAATCCTGCGTGTAAAATCTCATACAATATCATTTATCTTGGTTGCGACAATTGGGCGTTAGTCACTTTACATATAAGATGTTGTATGTTGTTCGTCCATCACAAGTGATGATGACCATTTGTTACATCCACTTTTGAAAATTCAATTTTAGTTATGTCCTTGATTATGAGTTCGTAGATGGCTAATGAGCCCTATTCGAGCTGTAAATGTCATTGGACAGTTTGGACATGGAATAACGACTGTAGACGGATCTTGGTCTATCCGTGACTTTCTAGCTGCTCTCCGCTGTTGAGCTGCTGCATTTCTCTTCTTTTCACAAGATGATGCGCTCTTTTTTATTTTAGAATGCCATGTAGATCTATTTTGTGCAAGTTCTTCCCATGTATCGTGGTCTATTTCAAAGGCTTTTAGTGAGTTCTTTAACGAGTCCTTGTAGCGCTTCCTATGGCCACCTTGAGATCGTATACCCTACTCTAGCTCACCATAGTGAAGTATCTTTAGCAGACGATGGTCTGGCATACGCACCAAATGACCTGCTCAACGAATCTGTGTCTGCATCAGGATCGTGTCAATGCTTGAGATACCAGCTCTATCAAGGACAGTGGTATCTGGAATCTTGTCTTGCCATCTGATGTTCATAACTTTTCTGAGACAATTTGTATGAAAATGATTGAGTTTTTTCACATGACGTCTATACACAGTCCATGATTCACTAGCGTATAGCAGCACTGGAAGTACCACTGCTCTGTAAACTTTCAGCTTAGTCTGTAGGTTAATGCCATTTCTACGCCAAACATTTGCGTACAATCTGCCGAAAGTACTGCTTGCTTTGGCGATCCTTGTGTACACTTCATCATCAACGTTGGCATATACAATATATCTCTAGCCAATGAAAAGGGCAGGGGAAATGGAACAATCAAGATGAATCTATCTATCTATACTTTGTGGCCCGTGTTTGCCTTGCGGCGTCAGGGGTGGAAGAGTTCTCTGGAGATAACCTACTTGTGTGCTGTTTGATACGTTCCAATACTGGTATTGTTTTGGTTATCTGTCTGTTATCGTTTCTAATTATATCTATCAATGACACTCCGAGAATTCTTCGTAGAGAAGCCATTTATGCTGCCACTATTTTCTTTTGTCTTTTGCTGGCATTGTCCAGGTTTGGCACTGATAACACAGTGCCGAAATAATAATAGTCATGTATATTGAAACTTTAGTGTCTATGTTTACATTTTTGTTCTTGAAAATACGTGTCATCTGTCCTAGGAATGGTATGATTTTTTGCATCTATTTTGTATGACTTCAATGTTTTTTCCTTCACTCGTTATAATACTTCATAAGTAGGTGAACTCATTCGCCTGTTTAAGGTGTTTATTATCGATGGTGATAGTGATATTTCTGTCTTTCTTTGCTATGCCATTATTTCGGTCTTTTCAATATTAATCTTCCTGTTGAATTTTTGACATGTTATGTGGAGTCTGTTCATATATTCCTGCAATTATTCTTCTGATGTCGCTATTAGTACTTGGTCATCTGCAAAGAGTAATTCGTTAAATTTTTCTTGTATGTTATCTTCTTCCATGGTACTTGATATTTTACATATGTGGTCGATATATGTTATATCAAGTAGAGGGGATATGACACACCCCTGGAGAACTCATGATTTAATTTGTTCTTACTTCACATTAACTATTAGCATAAATGCTCTTGCATATATTTGATTAAATATTCTTGTACACAGATGAATAAGCAGTAGAAGATTTCCAACATTAAAACTTGCCAAAATGAAAAATATTTTCTTGCATAGCTAAACTTTGTATGGTCAGAAAATGCGTATTTCCAGTGGTAATATGTGAAGGTGAAGCATGGACATTAAATGAAACAGTAGCAACGAGAATAGCTGCTTTCGAAATAAGGTGCTACAGAATAATTGTACGTATAACATGCATATGCTAAAAAGTCAATAAACAGTATTAGAATCAAGAAATAAGCATATTCTCAAAATCATTCATCTGGAGGAAGACGCATTCCTTTAGTATACTCCACCATTGGGTACTTAAAAGAGTGATGTATTGTTCACATAATTGTGTCAGGACGGATGTGCAGCCGGCATCCTGGAATGTTGTGCGGGTGTATTCTTTGATCGGTTGTTATGCTGTACACTCATATGTTTTGTGTTTGCAAGATTCGATATTTTTGATTGGGGAAATGATTCAATAGACTAGTATATGTGAACATGAGTAAGTAGACTAATATGGAAAGATAATCACATACAGAGAATAAAGAAATAAAGTTTTTAAACTTACCGATATTTCCATACTCATCCGCATCCCTGAGGATATAATTCGCTGGAGGACTCTGTGTGCTGAGGCATCCAATGTGGTACCCCTACGACCCTGAAGGGTTACGAGTTTATTGATTGATTGATTGATAAAAAGATAAAATCTAACTGAATATGGGAATACATATTGTAATTGTCAGTTCATGTACAACTTGAAGAAACGAAATGGAAAACAATACGTTGAATATCTGTGCAATGAGATGACAAATAGACTATGGTATGCGCATGCAATTCAGAAGATATGTCCCTGAAGTGTCATTATGTCATTCAGAAGTGCGATCGTTTGATCGTGTATTTCTATCAAATTTGACAGGATGGATGTTCTATTTAATATTATTTAATCTGTGTTCGTGAGCTTATGTATAGCCTTGAGGTTATGGGAATTTATTTACTGTGTATGTGTGTATTGGTGCTTGTGTGAGCATGCTTATGTAATCTGTGTTCGTGAGCTTGTGTATAGCCTTGAAGTTATGGGAATTTATTTACTTTATATTTGTGTATTAGCCCGTGTGTTAGCATGCTTATGATATGGCGATGTATGATTGTGTGAGTTAGTGCATGTATGAGTCCTTTCTGGGTTGATACGGAAATATATGTATCTGATTGTAGGTTGGTGCATGCGCACGTGTTTTACATTTAGATCACGTGTAAGTTTGTTTTACATTTCGTTCATGTTTCAGTCTCTTTTATATTTATATTTAGTCAATGTGTGATTTAGTAGTATATTTAGTATTTATATTATATTTAGACATATTTTGTCGTTACGTTTTATATTAATATGTAATTCCTGCGTAACTATGTTTTATATTTAGAGTGTGTGTTAGTTTGTATATAATTTATATATATATATATATATATATATATATATATATATATATATATATATATACGTAAGTTTGTTTTATATTTAGTACATATCTCACCGTTCTTTATATTTCATTGCTGTTTTATATTTAGTTCATGTGTAAGCTTGTTTTATGTTTATATTTAATGTATGTATAAATTCATTTTATATTTAGTCAATGTGTGATATTGCCTATATTTAGCGTGTGTGTAACTGCATTTTATATTTAGTTTGTGTGTAGAATATTCTTAAATTCAGTTCTTTTCTCTTTCAGTTTTATATTTATTTCATGTGTAAGTTAGTTTTATATTTATTTCATGTGTACGTTTTTTATAGTTACTTAATGTGTAAGTACGATCTATATATAGTACATGTTCCATGTGTCAGTCTGTTTTATATTTATTTAGTTCACGTGTACGTTTATTTTATATTTAGTTCACTTGTAAGTTTATATTTAGTTCACTTGTAAATTTATATTTAGTTCACTTGTAAGTTTATATTTAGTTCAAGTGTAAGTTTATATTTAGTTCACTTGTAAATTTATATTTAGTTCACTTGTAAGTTTATATTTAGTTCACTTGTAAGTTTATATTTAGTTCACGTGTACATTTATTTTATATTTCTTTCATATGCAAGATTGATTTATATTTAGTTCATGTGCAAGATAGTTTTATGCGTAAGTACATTTATGCTTTAAACTACTACCAAGGTCTCAGATGTTTTGAAAATAGGTATCATCTTTTTAAATCTGAAAATGTTATGTGGGACAATGTCTGTAGATGGTGCATAGATGGAGCACCAGCTATGCTGGGGACGAAATCTGGATTGAAAGGATATTATGAACAAAAATACCAACATTCAGAGACGTCACAATATTACTGCACATCAAAGAACGAAACGTCTCCTAGCCCGACAATCGACGTCAGTTAATCTTGTCACTTTTTACAGAAAAAGTAGAGAAACGACAAGGGAGATTAACAAGGATAATCCAAAATGAAAGGAATTCATCATCAGACATGTGTCTTATAAAACACGTCTAGCTGCATTAGGAAAAGTTTTAGATCAAGTAATTGAAAGTGTGAATTGTATCAACGGTGGTGCTTCTAACTCATTAATGTTAAAATAAGTATGGATTGATGTGGCTACCATTCATCTTTTACTTCTATTCCACATCCATGTTATTTGACTCAAAGAGAAAATGTAATTGAGCTCATCTTTGAGTTCAGAGATGATCTCAAATTATGTGTTGAAGCTCAAGGTATGATGGATTTTTGTATATTATTTGATTTCAAGGAACAGATCATATGTATTGTCTATATGAATTCCTTGGCAATCGTGACTATTGACGATGCAGGCCTCCTAGCTGAATTAATTAAAACCCAGTTCGTTACGTATTTTTATTTATGTTGCCTTTTAGTTAATTACTATTTACATACTTGGAATCGCATGCCAAAAAATAGTCAAGTCGATTCCAATTATATAAATAGTGACCAACTAAAAGACAAATAATGGTTTACATCTTTGAGCATCTCAATAAACTGAATCTGCAGATACAATGATAACATACACATTTAATAATAACATTCGTTGATGCAATGAAAGCATTCATAAGTAAAATGGAAAATTGGGTGAGAAAGGTCTCCTAAAATATTTTGCAATTTTTTAGAAATTACCTTTTTAGAAAATACATCTTGTTGATGGCGGTTATTTCCGGCCAATTATATTATTGCAAAGGAAATGTGCAAAGAAAAAAATGAAAATTTGGAACCAATACCAGCACTGAACAATGAATAAAAAAAATATCGCTAAAATATTGTTGATATTTTTCTGAACTCAGTGATGATGAGTTGGATATAGTAGGAAGCACAATTATTTTCTACACTAAAATATTTCCTGAAGATTGTTAGGAAGCATCTATGAAACTGAATGAAAACTAATCCGAGAGCTAATATGTTCGATGAGAAGTCAAAGACATAATTTTGGCACGTTATTATTAATAAAGACTGGAGTGTTAGTAGTGAGAACTGGAGTATTAGTAGTAACAACTGAATTATTAATAATGAAAATTGAAGTATTAGTAGTGGGAACTGGAGTATTAGTAGTGAGCACTGGCGTATTAGTAATGAGAACTGGAGTATTAGTAGTTGGAACTGGAGTATTAGTAGTGAGCACTGGCGTATTAGTAGTGTGAACTGGTGTATTAGTAGTGAGCACTGGCGTATTAGTAGTGAGAACTTGAGTATTAGTAGTGGGAACTGGAGTATTAGTAGTTGGAACTGGAGTATTAGTAGTGAGCACTGGCGTATTAGTAGTGAGAACTTGAGTATTAGTAGTGAGAACTGGAGTATTAGTAGTTGGAACTGGAGTATTAGTAGTGAGCACTGGCGTATTAGTAGTGTGAACTGGAGTATTAGTAGTGAGCACTGGCGTATTAGTAGTGAGCACTGGCGTATTAGTAGTGAGAACTTGAGTATTAGTAGTGAGAACTGGAGTATTAGTAGTTGGAACTGGAGTATTAGTAGTGAGCACTGGCGTATTAGTAGTGTGAACTGGAGTATTAGTAGTGAGCACTGGCGTATTAGTAGTGAGAACTTGAGTATTAGTAGTGAGCACTGGCGTATTGGTAGTGAGAACTTGAGTATTAGTAGTGGGAACTGGAGTATTAGTAGTGAGCACTGACGTATTAGCAGTGAGAACTGGAGTATTAGTAGTGGGAACTGGAGTATTAGTAGTGAGCACTGACGTATTAGCAGTGAGAACTGGAGTATTAGTAGTGGGAACTGGAGTATTAGTAGTGAGCACTGACGTATTAGCAGTGAGAACTGGAGTATTATTAGTGAGCAATTAATTATCAGTAGTGAGGGCTTGATTAATTGTATTAAGAATAAGATTAAGTCAGTCGCTAGAACACTGTTTATCCTTTTATTCGTTTATTATTTTGTTTTGTATACCACGATGTGTTCATAAGCAGTGTAAACTTTATCCATCGTAATATGTTTTGTTTTTGATAGTGTGATCGAATGGTCGAGTTTTGTTTGTTTTTATATATACATGTAATGGTATGTAGATCTATTACTTTATGAGTTCATATATACATGTAATGGTATGTAGATCTATTACTTTATGAGTTCATATATACATGTAATGGTATGTAGATCTATTACTTTATGAGTTCATATATACATGTAATGGTATGTAGATCTATTACTTTATGAGTTCATATATACATGTAATGATGTGTAGATCCATTATTTTGTGAGTTTATATGTACATGTAATGATGTGTAGATCCATTATTTTGTGAGTTTATATGTACATGTAATGATGTGTAGACCCATTATTTTGTGAGTTTATATATACATGTAATGATGTGTAGACCCATTATTTTGTGAGTTCATATGTACATGTAATGATGTGTAGATCCATTATTTTGTGAGTTTATATGTACATGTAATGATGTGTAGACCCATTATTTTGTGAGTTTATATATACATGTAATGATGTGTAGACCCATTATTTTGTGAGTTCATATGTACATGTAATGATGTGTAGATCCATTATTTTGTGAGTTTATATATACATGTAATGATGTGTAGATCCATTATTTTGTGAGTTCATATGTACATGTAATGATGTGTAGATCTACTACTTTGTGCGTTCGCTTTTCATCTCGCGGATGAAGTCATACTGCAGACTTACATGGTATCATGTCCAAGTTTATATTCTGCGATGTTCAGCTATACAAATCAATGACCGAATCGCATGAATGGAGGATGTAAACTCAGTCTGGTTGGCAAGTTTTCTCACACGTTGGAAACACACCGGGGTGAGCACTTTTCTTCACATGTAATAAAGCCGATTATAGTAATTACACTATTTATAAAATCCGTATTCATTAAAGGGCCCCCATATCTCAAATAGCTTAGGGCCCCATATCTCAAATAGCCTTGGACCATATCATGACTAAATCCACACAATGCTATAATCTTTGGTCCTTACCCCTACTGGAATGCACATAAAATAATGAATGAGTTAATTACTTAAACCAGTAAAGTGTACTCAGTTTATTGGAAAATGTTGGGAAAACTAATTATTACTTAGTTACAACTTTGTAAAATAATAAGTAATGCATTCACTTTGAAACAATGAATAATGAATTGAACCTGAAAATAAATACTTAGTTTGACATAAAGTATTGTGTACTTAGATAAATATTCAGTAACTAAGGTTTGTATGACAGCTATAACCGTGTCATTACTTGGGTTTATATAAAGAACAGAGCCTGTCATATGGTACAAGTGCTTCAGGAAGTAACTTGAACTAACCGCTAACGATGTGTAAGCAGGCACAACTTGGACAGATTAACTAAGTACACTACCGCTAAGTCTGTTCTCCGCCTCGGGGTGGGAGGCAGGCTATAAAAAAATCGTGTCGGGTACAGAGTACACTGTAAGGAGGCATACATTCAACCAGCGGTTCTCAACCGCTTTTGTATTGAAGCCCCTTCTTTAAAAACATTGTATTTTCCGTGTATAATAACTGTATTAAATCACATCTTTCTAATATATCCTTTTCTATTATAGTCTTATTCGTTAACCCAAAACATCGTCATTTATCATGGGTGATTCGGATGTTTCCGTGCATTTCCTTGGCAAGCGTGACTATCACCGATGCAGGCCTCCTAGCAGAATTAATTAGGACCCAATTCGTTACGTGTTTTTATTATTGTTGCCTTCTAGTTAATTACTATTTATCTACTTGGAATCGCATACAAAAAAATAGCCAAGTCGATTCCAAGTATGTAAATAGTGACCAACTAAAAGGCAAACAATAATCAAAACACGTAACGAACTGGGTCCAACTTAATTTAGCGAACATGTCTTCTACTGGAGCATGGTCATGTACAAAGTATACACAAAGCGGCCAATCATCAGTCGCACCAGTTAAAATAAGTCGCGGCGTGTGGGACAAACTATACATGTGATATCATAGAAATATTCGAACCAGCAAATATAACTACCCGGTACGTTGTTTAATACCAACATGTTCATGAAATACAACATGAACGTATATCATCGTGTATCACCAAATCCGGTGGAAACAATGTGGCCACCTACATTATTGGTTTATGAATCACTGTTTCTGTAAATACGTGATTTCACCATTGGTTCACTATAATGTCATTCAAAAGATAAACTAAACCGCATACTTCTGGTTTATCCTTAAATAAATAAAGCAGTAACGAACAGTGAACACAAGGATCACATGTCGTTTTTATCTATGACTTGTGCCAGAACAATTGGATTAAGTACGTGCATCTAGATATGCATCTAGATGTTAATGGCTTAAGTGAGAGTTGATCAGCCTCCTTTCTTCTCCTGACACTAGATATCAGTGACAAATCTGACATCGTGGTGTAAATGTCTGGATCCATTGTGATTTTAGTTTGGCAACAAAACTGAATGTATACTGTGCAATTGTTCTGACTTTGTTGTTACGTGCAGAAAAGTCATATGGTAGATAAGGAAGACAACATTTCTTATTTCAGCTTCGGTGTAAGAGATAGTTCATTAATGTGCGACGGCAGCAATATCATTGGATGACACCTTGTCTCTTTAAAGTGAGTTCTGAAAACATTTTAGAAGGTGGTGAACAAGGGTATGTTGGATTTGACAAACGTTGATGTCTAGAATACTGTTGTTTTTTTACACGTCAATAAAATTGCTTGAATATGAAGCATTTTTAACAAAGTGAGAAATAAATGTGATTTTTTTAGTTAACACATGTGAATTTGCGTTATTGTAATGCATTATGGAAACTCCAACCGCCTGCGTGCTTGCTGAGCTATAACGTAAAGTGTGTAACATGTTTAAAGAGTAACAGTTGAAATTTAATGTATGTGTTGTTAAGGGGAAAAGATTGGCCTGTACACAGAGAAAACTATTAAAGGACTTTCAAAGTGTCTCTAAAGAGCTCTAACATAGACGCTACATGCTGGGAGTCTGTTGGTCAGAATTACCAATTGTGGAGGAGTGACACCATCGACGGTACTCGTGCATCATGGTATGTTAATGTTTATATAAACAACAATTGATGACTCTAAACATAAACGATTATGTTGCTAAAAACATATTTTGCTTACCGATTTTCTCGATTCTTAAACAGCGTGCCAATGGCGGGAAAAATTACGTCAATTTTGTAAAATAAGACCATCATGTAACGCTAGACCGATTTCTATTAGCTGGAACCACATTTCAATCGACAAATAACTTTGGTGACAGTTTGGCACTCATCGCTCATGAGTGACACAAGCAGCTAACAGGGCTTCAAATCTATGTCACTGAGAGGTCTGAGTCGCTGAGATGCATCACATTTAGAATCACTGAGTCGCTGAGAGGCATCAAATTTAGAATCACTGAGGAAACGTGTTGCCGGATGAGAGAGAAACAGAAATATAACAAATCCTGACCACACATGTAATAAATGTGGCAGGTGATTATATGACAGGATTTAATTTTCAGCCATCTCTCCAACACCATAGGGATGCAGCAACACAAGTAGGAAACTGTTGTCATCATCGCCTGCGGTGGACGGCTATTAAAATAAGTGCTTACCTTGTCTACTAGATAATAAAGGTGAATATTCAGAAATAAGGAGGATCACGCTACAACACAACAAGGTTGTTTATAATGTACCAAGGATATACTGCCGTGATCACGCGTGTGTCGGAGGTGTAGGAAGAGCAAACTCAATTATGGGCAATGCTGTAGTTGATGTCACAGTACTGGGAAGTTATATGTTCAACCATATCCTGTGTTACCTGGGATAAGAAGCAGAGCTTTCCCACGAGACATGCTGTTCAAACATAAATAGAAGGCTGATCTCGCGAACAATGCCTTGCCTCAATGATTGAATGCACAATTTTTAGGGCATATGCAACTATCATATTCACCACTTTTCATATACTCAACATACGAGAATCCATACCCTACATATTTGAAACCGTGATTCAAAATCAGTCTTACACGCCATCCAAATAACCAAATAAGACAAACTCTTTCACAACATCAGACCACAAACATTGCTTTCATTTTCCAGAACAACTGCATTGGTACTTCAATGGATACCATCTCACTGTGATAATGAAATAACAGATAAATTGGCGAAAATAGAAATCAACACTCTATCCCCTCTGGCCTACACAACGCAGAGCTTCAAGGAAGTAATTTCTCTACTGATACACTACAAGTGACTTCAATGGAGATAGCTAAGCGGAAACCGTAGCTCGGAGCAACTACCCCTCCCCCCGCCCCCCATAGGAACACACAGAATCGATATCAACGACGCTGCAGCAATACACACACCAGAACACATACTTTGTAATTGTCCCAGTTTCGTAGTTCACGGAGCGACAATGTGACCCACTAGAGCATCTCTACAAAAGAAGTTGTGGGAAACCCAATATTATCTAAATCAATTAGCTGTACACATGACCAATATTATCTAAATCAATTAGCTGTACACATGACCAATATTATCTAAATCAATTAGCTGTACACATGACCAATATTATCTAAATCAATTAGCTGTACACATGACCAATATTATCTAAATCAATTAGCTGTACACATGACCAATATTATCTAAATCAATTAGCTGTACACATGACCAATATTGGACTGGATGTTTAACAATTAATAGCAAAAGAAGAACCGCTTTAATTATGCTTTCCGCATATCGTTTTCGCAATTCTATTATCTTATTCCAGTGCTACCTTCTCAGTGCGCACATTTTCTGTATACTTGATCACTATTATCCTGATCGTGATCTTGGGATGTGACGGCCTATCAGTCGAGCCAGACGCTGTATTACAAGGATGCGGGTGTTTTGGCTGTTGGGACTGCGATGTGCCATTTGTAGATCTATTTTTCATTTGTTTTTTCTGTGCAATGAAATCTGATTCCTTCTGGATCTACACTGCCGGGACACGATCCATAGAACGTTAGCCAGACAGCTTGGCTCCACTTGTATAATTTTCTTACACTTTTTTACTAATTTTGGACAGTTCAGAAAACACTTTGAACTTCTGAACGTCTTTACTAATTTTTCTGTACATGAAAAATTCAGCAGCTTTTGCACCCTTGAAAAGTAACTCCACATTGGTTCGATTGGTCGGCGGACAAGAAATTGAGTGACCATACTACGATACCGCATTTTCTTAAATATATCATAACGGTGGCTTTTTCTATAACGTTTTTACAATTTACATCTGGACACATCAGTTGTCCTACATTTGACTATTCCATGAGATTCATCGTCGGCCACAAAACATGCGCAAAGTGAGTCTCTTGTCAATTATATATTCATTCGGACTATTCGGTCACATCCTTTAATAGTGATGCTATTTGATTTCTCATATGACTTTGTGCCGACAGATAATGAAGATCGCAAGAAAAAGTCAAGTAGTCACTTCTGATGAATACTCCTCAAATTGACCACATGACTGTATATTTGACGAACTACTCGACACAAAGTTACCAGTGAAATAAGTGAAATAATCGTAGTAATCAAGATATTAGTTGCTTGTTTTTTTTTTTTCGTGTGCACTGGAATATGGCCTTGCACCAACAGAAATATTATTAGCATATTGTGTGTTTAATGTTCAGAATTAGCCGCATTTTTATGTTAACCTGGCAACATTGTCTTGAACACGGCTTTGGATATCAACGTCAGTCGTTGTCAGCGTTTTCAGACAGGTGTTCCATTAAAAGAAAAACATTGTTATATTTTTTTGGGTCTATGTTTGCCATCAGGCCTGTCGCTATATAGAACCTCTTGACTAAATAGAAACCATCCTTCTAAAACAACATATTTGGCTATGCCAGTTATTTTCATTGCCTGTCGACACAAAGTATATTATAAGTAACCAATGAAATTCACAGGAGTAGATGAGTCATATTAGATATTTGTTTTCCCATTAGTCAATAAATCTAAGATATTCGACGGTCTGGCTTAACATCAACATCTGCTGTTATTGTTTCAGACTTGGTGGTGACACTGTGATGTTTTCTGCTTAACCAGCTGGCTGGTGTCTAACGTTACCTTTTCTAATAATCCTGCGTTTGCAATGTTGTTCTGGTTGTAATTTCATATTGTGACGTCATTCATTGTTGTTTTCACGAGCAGAAAATTGTGCTTTGCAGCCAGTTGACACTGAATAAGATTCATGTTTCAATTCATTTCCAATGTTGTTGAGGGTTGTTTACCCTTGTTCATGATTATCTGTTTTTGTAGGAGAATGATTACGTCGTAGCTTTGGCTTCTGGTTTTCATTTAAATCTATATTTACAATAATTGTTCACCAGATACATTGAAGAGCACTATATAATTTTCTAATGCTATTCCATCCCACCCTAAAAAAAAAAAAAAAAAAAAAAAAACCCACATGTAGCACAGGGGTTCTCAAGCATTTTCTTTTGGCTCCCTTTTGGAACAATTATTATTTCGTAATTTTTCTTGCCCATCGGAGTGAATATCAATACTATAGTGAAGGGTAATCTAGAGTGATTTTGTCGTATGAATCCCGAGAGGGGAGCACAGAATAGCAGCACTGTTTACCTTCCATGCATGTCTCATTCCATATAGGGTCAATAATATCAAAAGTCATGCTAAAGTCGGATGTATAAGGCCGAGAGGCGCAGATATCGCTTCATTGTTCTAAAGCATGATACAACGTATTCCGTTCTCTAAACTACATCCTGATAATCTGCAGGAGTTTGAGAACGAACGAAAAAGAAGAAGAGTGAGTATGCCTTTTTAACGTTAGCGTTTGTGTGTTTGTGTGTATGCGTGCGTGCGAATGTTTCGATGCTCTTATCATTCAAGCAGAGTATACAAAATAACATAGACAAGACCATAGATGAAAAATCACTTGTCTCAGCAACACTAGAGACATCACTGAAATGTGATTAGATATAAAAGTGAATGTAATTAAAGGAAACCCCAATGAAAACAAATAATAAATTTGCCAATTTACTATTGAACACATGTAATACTTATTACAAAAGTTTTTTTCATATAAAATTATTTCATAAATGTATTGACGTGAGTACTGAGCTATGGAAATCTTGTAAACAAAGCTCTAACAAAAGGTAATCCTATATTTTCGATTGAAATATGAAGCGGAAAAATTAGTTTCCGCAATTACGTAGGAAGTTAACATCCATAACATGTTACTGATTCATCACTGTTATGATGTGATGTTGAAATATTGCTTGGTGTTATTGGGACTAATTCTGGACACAACTCTTTTTTGCTATAAAGTGTTACTGATTTAACGTTGATGATCAAGATAGTGTCCGCGACAAATGAAATAAGCAACAGTGATGTGTGCAATTAAATGATGCAAAAAGTAACATAAATGAATAAAGGATACATTGATAACGTTTTTATTTGGCAACTGACATTGTGTATTTTCTATAGATACTTGTGTGATGCCAAGCATTAATACCAGCGATTCAACTTACTAATCAGGTTTGTAATCCTTTCTGGCAACACATACCGTATACCAGATTGGGCGATCATACACATTTTCCTTAATTACTACTTCAATATAACATTATTTTTATTTATAGATGTGAATGTTTCTAAATTATACACTTTCTTTATCATTCTAAAAAATTGTGAATAAAAAAATGAAAATAATTCGATATGTTTGATGCAAAATTATTAAATAGATTCGTGGATTATTTGATGCTCAACATTTATATGCGTCGTTTTTTTTTAAACAGAGCTAATTTAGTTTAATAATTCTGTTAAAAACTCAAGGAGACATCAAGCTTAAAGACGAAATGATAATATTCCAATGATACATGTAAACGTATTGCATTCTTATGAAGATATAAGCACACAAATAATACTTATATAGCTTGAGTGCAAGAATACTGTCTGGAAAGTTCCACTGTATGATCATTTTAATGAAAGGTACCGATCGTGGCTAAAAAATTATAAACTAATGTAGTTCAGCAATTAAACTCAAAAGACGAGGAAATTAAAGGATGAAGGACAAAATTAGAATTAAAGGGATAAAAAAATAACTGTGTGCACAAAGTTAATACACGGTATAAGACAGATTAAAGAATGTAAGGACCAGGAAATGAGAAGGAATAAAGTATAATTATAGAGAACAGATAATTGAAAGCGCACCAAGTTGTAGAAATACATATTTAGGAATAGGAATAGATGGTTTTAAATAGATAATAACATGTGAAAAACGTATAATATAAGAAAAGCCCCCGTAATTGAAATGTGAGAAATAGATGGATGCTTATCGTGTTACATGAGCTGACAACAGGGGCATAGCCTGCAGAAATGTCAACATCTGAGCGCATATATGCACCTGCAACTCTGTCCATCCTTATGAGAAACACTTCTGAACACTATAACAACAGCATTGCTTGGGGGGATTTTGTTTGCATTGTTCTTGCGATCGTAGAAGATTACGTGAGGGATGGCATTTGAGCTTTATCTACACGCATATCGTTGCCAGATGCATATATCCTATGTGATGGTTCCAGGCGTCATGAATTTAACGAAAACAGTCATATATTACACAACTCCAGTTCACTTCGATAAATAATCGTACGCAATTGAGTATGGGATATTGGCTAATGAAGTGGCTCCATGTCCCTCCAGGCAGTCCCATATTGTGTAGTTGTCCAGGTAGAGGATTTCTGGATTGATGTATATCTCTGCAAACAAGTTAACGTTTTCCAACTTTTCTCATTCTTGTTAAATGTATTTTGTTTTATTTTTGTAGCGAGAAGGGACATGATCAGGAATAAACAATCAATAGATGAGTATCGCCATGGATATCTAGAATACATGGATATATTACGGGAGTTGCTAGAGTACCAGTTGGTTCTAAAGAAACATTGCCTGGGATATTTGGTTTACAAAGAGACACTTTTATGGTTAGGTAAGCTTCTTTCAATAGCGGACTTACTCAAATTTGGTTATACCAAAGCTTTTACCCATTCCAAAATAGTGTGAGTCGCGGGTATATGCATGGAAAATGGCTTTCTATATATCTATTCGATAAACTCTTTGTTACATGTCAGCGTCAGTGGTAGAAGTGTTTTCTGGAGACGGCCCTCTTGTGTGCTGAGTATATTGTGAAGTTTGTAGACTCTTTTATTTCACTAGTCCATCAATACCATGGTCGATTTCTAGGTCTGCCTTCACTGTATCTGTGTAGCATAGCTTGCTAGGGTATGCAAACCATTGTATCTGTTGTCTCTTAATAGTGTATGGCTATAATGGTTTTCTAAATATACATAATGTCTAGACATGGGTGCTACAAAAAGAGGGGGAGGTTTCTTAGAATAGACAGTATTTATTGTGCAATATGTACCGATGCATTCTCCAGAATATTTCAGATCGCTGATGTCACACATCATTATTGATCTTGGCTGATGCTACTGATAATGTGTCGCTTTACTTATACTTTGTGTTGCCATCCATTGGAGAGCACGGACAAAAGTCAGACATACCAAAATAATTGATACTGCACGAGATATCAGAGCGCAAGCGTTCCTAGAGAAGTGCTTGTTGTCTGCGAGAATTCTTCGTACATTGAAGTTATGGATTAGTTTTAGTAAATGGTGACTCTTTCTGTGAATAGTGTTAAATGTAAGTATATTTAGAAGCATCCGGGTTTACAGCTTAAGACATTGGGTGCTAAGGAGCAACCCAATTCGACTATTCTCGAGGTATTATTGGGCACATGATCAGAATTTTTGTGATAGACTTTGTGGGAATCGCACTTACGTTGAAAACTGGTGATGTTCTACTGCACGACGACTAACACACTATCACAAGCTCAGGTGAAATAATACACATAACGGAAAACAAACTATAATCATACAAATAGCAGTACACATGACATAACGTTTCGACGAAAAGACATTTATCAAGATCCGCACAAAACATGAAAAGACGACGACTAGAAATTACCACACCACACTAACGTGTCCGACAAAAATATGGAAGTGAAATGCCGGAAGGATAAGAACAGGAAGTACATAAATGCGTAAGTATAGGTGGAAACGAAACGAACAAACAGATTCAAGAGATAGTAAAATGACTTACTTTATATGGCGCGATTTTCCATTAGCCAATATTTCTAATATCGTCTAGGTCACACTAGAAGTATATTCTGGAGTTCCTTGACAGCAGGAGTTCTCAAGTTGTTTTCACCATCGGCTCCCTAGTTGGACAACGTTTCTTCAATTCCATATCCCCGGAGCACACACAAACAAACATTGAGTTTATTAAAAGGATTGGAATTTTTCATCTATTATTATAATAGCTTTACATTAGTTGTCATTGTGTGCCCACACTATAGATATGTGTGACCTTGCTTCTAGACCGGTGTGCATAATCGCCGCTAGGCATTCTGTGGCTTCTATTTTCTAATAATGTCAATAAATAAATAAATGCATGCTTATGATACTACTGTCTGCTACACTGATGCCCATTTGTTAAACAGATGAACATAACCTCTGAGGACATCCTTCAGAACTGATCCAAGTATGAATAATTGAGAGGGACATGTTAGGCCAATGTCTCAACCATACACCGAAGATTTATGAAACCAAAGAAGAACTCCGCACACTGTAGAGTTTATCTAGAAAATTTGTCTAACGGTGTAGACATCTAGTGAACAAAGAAAAAGAAAGAGCATTAATTAGAAGTTATATTAGCTGGATAAAAGATTCCCTCTGCTACCGCACTGCAAGAGTGAAAGTAGATGGTAAACTAAGCAAACGTGTTACTCTGCAACAAGGAGTACGTCAAGGAGGAGTGATCTCTCCTACCCTCTTCCTAGTATTCATCAATGATATGGGAGAGAAACTGTCACATCATATTTCAAAGGCTCTTCATGCAGATGACTTTGCTGCCTGGAGTGTGGCAGGAAACCTATCCACTGCAAAAACCAGAATGCAGACAGCACTTGACACCTTAAGTGAATGGGCATCTGACTGGGGAGTCCAGATCAACCTCTCCAACACGGTGACAACCATATTCTCACTTTCAAACCACCAAGAAAAAGCAAATCTTAAAATAAATGGAAGTGATCTAGCACATGTGGAGAACCCTACATATCTAGGGGTCACACTAGACAAGCGACTCACCTGGAAACCACACCAAATAACTACCGAGCAAAAAGCAACCAGGAGGCTATCCTTGATGAAGAAACTTGCAGGAACAAGCTGGGGAGCAAATGGAAATATTCTCCGAAAAGTCTACATGGGTACAGTCGGACCTGTAGTAGAATATGGAATGACAGCCTGGGCATCAGCTTCAAAAACAAACACTAATCGCCTATCTAAAGTACAAAATGCAGGACTTCGACTTATCTCTGGAGGGATGAAAACCACTCCAATCCATGCAATGGAAAAACATGCAAACATCCGCCCACTGGATGACAGAAGAGAAGAAAGAGTGCTTGTTCAAGGGGAAAAAATTAAGCGCATGCCAAACCATCCGATGTATGCGCAAATTTCTAGATCAACCACAAGCAGGTTGAAGAGAACCAGCTTCTGTCACATCTCTAAAGATATCCATGAACAACATAAAGAAATCCTCACAAACCTCCCAAATGAAATTGAAACACTAACGGACTTTGAAGAGCCAGGCAATAGTCTCCAGAATTTCTCCATAATAACACAGGTTCCTGGAATAATTAATAAGGAATACCAAACTCCACCTCAACTAAAAGCATTGACACTGGAGATGATAGAAATAAAATACAATCCCAAGGGTTGGACACATGTCTACACCGATCTACAGAAGGAGCAGTAAGGAATGGAGGAGGTGAAATTTGTATAAGACTCAAAGATGGGAAGACAATATCAAAAGCTTTTCCAACCGGGAAATACTCCTCTAATATTAGAGCAGAAGCAGTTGCACTCCATCAAGCACTGAAAGCCTTCACTGAACCAGGAATGTCAAGACCAAAGAAGATAGCCATATTCACAGATTGCAGATCCCTACTGGAATCAATCCAGAGCAACAGAAACGAAAGCCTTCTGTACAACATCAGACATGAGCTAAGACAGATCCAAAAATCAACAGCTATTGTCCTTCAGTGGATACCATCACACTGTAGAATCATGGGAAATGAGAAAGCGGATGCTCTGTCAAAGGCAGGAAGTGCAATGGAGCAACACAGACACCCACTGTCTTACGGAGAAGTAAAAACAATAATCCGCAACACATACTCAGCAAAGTGGAAGAAAGAAATGGAAGGGGAATACGAACATGATGCAATACATCTCCTCCAAAGATATCAACAGACCACAATATTTCGCCTTAGAACAGGCCACTGCAGACTGTTGGGTCACCTTTATCGATTAAGGATCATACACAGATGAATGTCCATGTGGATCCGGAACCCAGACTCCAGAACACATACTTCAGCCCAACATACATAGAGCAAAGACAGCAGACTTGAGGCAAATGCTATGGGGCAGCCGCTCTGACCTGGAGAAGGCAGTGGACTTCGTCGTGATGACAGGCCTGACGGTATAGCATGACCACATGTTGAACGCAGAAGAAGAAGTTATATCAAAGGAAACAGATGTTATGAAAAATAGCACATCTTCAACATTAATGGATATACCAATAGATAGCACCAAAGTGAAACAAATAAAAGAATTTAAATATCTAGGCAGCATTTTTTTCTCGAAAATTAAAGACTAGGCAGAGAAATAGAAACAAGGTGTAAGAACGCAAATATAGTGAATTCCCAAATTTCACCATTACTTCTCCAACCACAGATCAAGATGGAAATCAAAAGAGAGATAATATCTACATTATTTACATCGACACTATGTTACCAATGGCCAGGGTCTTTAACAGCCTCGCAGCAGAGTAAATTCGTTGCAAGTGAAATGAAGTGTCATGTGAGAAACGTTTCAATGGTTACTAAATTAGATATAATGAGTAATAAAGAAAGTAGGAAACGAGTGGGTATTGTATTATGTATTGAACATGATTGATTAAAGTCAACAAGTAAATTTGTTCGGTCACCTTATGAGAGTGAACCTAAACCAAATACCAATGAAAGCATTTAACAACATAATATCCCGATATATAACCAAATGCAGATCAAGATAACAGTGAATATAAAACATTCATTAGTTGGTTGCTAATCCTGCGATACATGAGCTCATGATCTTTGACCTAGGTATTATGTTGCCAGGAAGACAATAGAAAACGTTAAGAAAATCTTGAAATAGCATGGACTTAATTCAACCAGCAACACATCTGGCCGTGTAAAAACAACGAAATATTCATTCCTACGTTTAACGGTAAGTGTGGATATGGTCAACCATCATTCACCTGGAAAAGACAATAGATAAAGAAACCGGAAGATAAGAAGAACATTGTTAACTTTACACACATTTGTCTTGAATTTCTTTCTTCTTGTTAAAAGCATTTTGGTTGTCGAAACATTTACCCTTAGTTAACTCTTTTCAGCTTTTTACTTCATACATTATGTTTTCACCTATTGTTATGTATTTTACTTCGTATATTATTCTTTCACCTATTGTTATGTATTTTCTTCGTACATTATGTTTTCACCTATTGTTATGTATTTTACTTCGTACATTATTCTTTCACCTATTGTTATGTATTTTACTTCGTACATTATGTTTTCACCTATTGTTATGTATTTTAGTTCATATATTATTTTTTCACCTATTGTTATGTATTTTACTTGGTACATTATGTTTTCACCTATTGTTATGTATTTTACATCGTACATTATGTTTCACCTATTGTTATGTATTTTACTTCGTACATTATGTTTTCACCTATTGTTATGTATTTTACTTTGTACATTATGTTTTCACCTATTGTTATGTATTTTACTTCGTACATTATGTTTTCACCTATTGCTATGTATTTTACTTTGTACATTATGTTTTCACCTATTGTTATGTATTTTACTTTGTACATTATGTTTTCACCTATTGTTATGTATTTTACTTCGTACATTATGTTTTCACCTATTGCTATGTATTTTACTTTGTACATTATGTTTTCACCTATTGTTATGTATTTTGCTTCATACATTATGTTTTCACCTATTGTTATGTATTTTACATCGTACATTATGTTTCACCTATTGTTATGTATTTTACTTCGTACATTATGTTTTCACCTATTGTTATGTATTTTACTTTGTATATTTTGTTTTCACCTATTGTTATGTATTTATTCTGTAGTCTCACTTGTTAAAGGACGATGCCATGTACATAGATATACATTTGTTTATACGTGTGTAAGTTATATATGCTATGGGTAGTTTAGAGTTCAATGGGCTTGTCTCACAAAATTAGCTCGCTCGAACCTGCTCTTTGTTCAAAGGGCAGACCAGCCGATCGTCTATGTTTAACTGGTGATTCGATTGTAGAGTATTATTTTCATTACAATCCAACAGTAACTGGAAAGCAGTGCTCTTATATATAATATACTTCGATAAAAGCAATGCGTATTACTATTGTGATCGGATTGTCGAATTGATGACGTTCTCGAGAATAAATTGTCTTCAGCAGACCCAGATGAAGATTGCCGCCTTTGAGATGAAATGCTACAGAGATATTTAGAACATCATGGAATGAAAAAATATAGAAACTCAGATATTATAAACACATTTAAGATGACATAGTGCTGGTTACTAAACACAATAGAAAGATACACAAAAAGAAAACTAAACCTGTTTGGTCATAAGGACACAACTGCTTAAAAAGACAAATAATGAAGTGCAGAGAGCACCTTGGCGGATTAGAAAGGTTAAACAAAGAAGACGATGGACTGACAACATTAACAATAACATAAACACGTTGTTTGAAAATGCAAGCAGCATGACCCAAGACAGAGAAGGATTCAGGTAGTTCATTTGGAAAACATCGTTCTGGAGAAAGTATGTAACATGGCAGATTCTGCTATGAGAACATCCAATATGCATAGCGGAAAGTTACCACAATTTCTCTTGTAGTTTTGATTTTCCTTAAAAATGGGCACCATTTAAGTGAATAAAAAAATGTGAAATTATTATAAAAACAGCAAACGTGATATAAGCTGTGAAAATGTCAAGGAGTATATCAGTAGAAATATACTATAACTATCATCTATCTAATGCTGGATCCGAACGTGCACTTACATATCCAATGGCAGTGTTGTTACTACTTCTCTTTTACCTAAACCATATGTTACCTTTCAAGATAAAATAGAATTAAAAACTTGAACTTGTTCCAGTTCGTTTCGCTATAGTCTGATAGCTAATGGGATTTGCTTCGTGATTCCGATTCAAGAACGACTTCCAGTCCTAAATGATGATGGTCGATTAGCGCTGACGTGCGAATGCTCAGGGATATTCATTAACATTTTTGTAGTTTTAAATTGCTAAAAATGTAATTCATTGAACGATTCAATTCAGGAAAAAGTGCCGTTAAGCAAAATAGATAACACAGGACACGTTTTAATAAAAAGGAACGCCTGTTTTGCAAGATAACTGACATCTTTAACAAAAATAGCAATGGGTGTATGCTATGTATTTTATGCATGGATCACGTCTCAATGCACTTGCTGCACTTCACCTGTTTGGCTACGTTGATGTACGAGTGACATAATGAACAATGCATACGATGAACATCCATCATCGTCATCATTTTCCGTCTTGACAACCAAGGCTTCCAACAGAGGTCTCTATCATTCTGCACCTCTATAATGTGTGTTGTAATCTGCTAGACTGTATCATATTCATACACAAATATGTTTCTAAATGCCGAACTCTGCGTACTTGTTCCATAGTGTTTTGCGATGGCTGAGGTCCATCATAAAGGTACAGTGACTCAGGACGTCGAAAGCCTTTTGACTTTAACATTTGCAGGGCCGGCCCTAAGAATTGAGGGGGCCCAATGCGAAACGGATTGCGCGGGGTCCAGTCTGGGTAGGGAAGAGGATAATAAAATAAATTCTAATATGAATTTATGGACATACGAAGTGCAGGGCCCACTGCGGCCGCATAGGTTGCAATGGCCTAAGACCGACACTGAACATTTTGTTACGTGTCTGGAGCCATAGAGAAATTCACTATAACTGTTATACAATTGGTAACCGGGAACACATACATTGACCCCTATCTTGTCTGCAGTAGCTGGGAAGTTAATAAAAAAAACCCTACCATCTTGGTAGTGTAATAGTATTCTCTGGATTTGGCTCGTAGTGGATAGAAATTCCACAGATTTCCAAGCACATTAATATAGCTCAAAGAGAATGAGCCCATGGATCGCTAATCACCATCCAAAGCCATGTCCAGATTTCCTAAGGGCGGTGGTAGGTTTCAATACCCACTTATTCACGGATGGAGGGTGTGGGCTTGTTCTACCTAACTAATGGTCTCAGTAACTGATACTACAGTGGGATAAACAAAACCTACTCAATACAAGAAATAGACATTTTGATAAGAGACAATATTAGTAAAATATCGATAATTTATGAATAAAAGCTTTTAAAATTGTCCATCATTTTGTCCCACAGTGTACAACTGAACTGATAGTTTTTCTGTAGTGTCTGACTTGTATTTCTCTAGTGTGCTATGCTAAAGTATACGCAGAATTCCCAGATTGATTTTAGGCTCTCTCTCTCTGTATTAAACTGTCACGAAACAACAAATATCATAAATGTTTTATATAATTTCACAAATTTAGACCTCAATCGTCTGTGTCCATAATGAGACGGGCATAGAAATGTATGCCAGTGTCGCGAGCAGCAAAATAAATTGTTGTGGAAGTTGAGAATATATTGAGACATAAAAGTGAGAACACATCATATAACATGACCTTAGACATTTCTTAGATAATTACGATAACGAGTCTTGAAAAATTGCGCGTTTGTCCTCTCATATTCCCTATGCCAGACAGTGGACATATGCTGTAACGTCACGAGCTGGACTTTTTTTGTTGTAGCTAATGTAATTGTAGGGTGCGCAACGCCACAGCTGAACATTCTTCTGTTTTACTCAATGTAGCCGTAGGGTGTAACGCCATGAGCTGGACATTCTTCTGATTTACTCAATGTAGCTGTGGGGTGTACGCCATGAGCTGGACATTCTTCTGATTTACTCAATGTAACTGTGGGTTATAACGCCATGAGCTGGACATTCTTCTAATTTCCATGACTTTGTTACAGCCTTAAGACATGTTGCAGGTGCAAGGTTTAATTTCTCTCAGCAGCTCTAGAGTCTTTAACAGATTTCATCACCGCAAGGTGCATGTCCTGTTTCGTAATAAACACTGCAGCTAATACCCTCAGACGCGTCTTACGATTTGTAATGCAGTCTGTTACGTTACTATTTTGTGTGCATCCGCTCGAGCACTGGTAACAAATGTGTGCAGCTATCAGATATGCAGTAAATAGTGTATGTCAGAGATATATAAGAACAACTGTCAATTATCTATTATTCCACAACACAGCAATAACACACCCACACAGTGTCAAGTGAGACAGATGTGTCTTTTTTCAATATAGAACAGTGAAATTAAGGCAATGAAAATTTCAAACAGACATGACCAAGGCTAGCTGTCAGTTTGGAGTCATGTGTGTAATGGTAACAATAAATTTGTGATAATGATACCAATCTCGTAAATGATACCGTAACGCCGTATAACAATAATAATCTTCTTGTAAATGATACCGTAACGCCGTGTAACAATAATAATCTTCTTGTAAATGATACCGTAACGCCGTGTAACAATTAACACCATATTTAATCATAAAATATTGCAGCCGCTCAGTTCTCAAACAATATTGCATCAATTATTAGAAACTCCAGACAGATGATAAATGATAGAACTCCAATGCCTGTGCCATAGCCACATGCATTGATATCATTGTTCATGATGCACTTATGATCATGCCATGACTGATGAGATGCAATCAAACACATCAATTGCAAAAATCAAACTAAGTAATCGTAGGATGACCTGTGGTTTCTTCACATAACGAAGAGAATCAAAGGGTGACCTGTGGTATCCTCACATAACGAAGAGGATCAAAGGGTGACCCAGCTTTGGCATTCTCATCGTGCGTGAATATAACGGCCTTTCTTGTTTCTCGGCTGCCATCTTGCTCTCCTTTCTTGCCGTCCCCTTCTGACGTCCCTTTTGACGTAACCTTTTTCTGCGCCCCATATCTATCTCCTCACAAACTCTCTATGCCTTTCTAAAAGCAGAACCAAGTACCAGGACACTCTGGTACATGTGTACATTACAAGAATCAATTCTCTTTCACGGCTGTCCTGTCAGCCATACGTCTATATGAGTACTACATTCAGTGACAGTGTGCACAGAAGAATACGAAGAAACCCTATACATTTAATTATATACTTTTATCACTGATTTACAACAGCATCTCTGAATAACGCATTAATTGATATAAATATATAAGTATAATGCTTTTATTTTGTATGAAGCCATATTTCTTCTTCTTCTTCATTGTTCATTCTCAAACTCCCTCTGGGTCTCTCTTGTATCAGAACCATGGTCCTATTAGATTTCCAGCAGGATGTAGTCCAGAGAATGGAATTCGTTGTGTCGCAGTTTTATTTGCGCCAATGGCCCGGCACAGCCGTCTTCGGCGGAAAGCCATATTTTAAAACTCAATTGCTTGGTTATTCTTTCCTCAATTTGCATCCTTCTTTCATATATATATATATATATCAGGTATCTAGAGAATTAGTATATGTGTTTTGTTCATGCTATCCATGTGACGTGTCTGTTGCAGAAAGTTGTCCTCACTGCCAGTCTGTAAGCATCTTGGTTATGTGCAAGCTGCCCAGCTTTCTACAGTGTCATGTTCAGAAATCAATGATATCACTGGTCCATTGTAACCTTGGTCTGTCTCTTTTTTGGGGGGTTTTTTGTGGACTTTTCCCTCCGTGATGAATCTTTCTAAATCAACGTGTCTTTTTATAAGTAAAAAAAAACGCTTTTTATGATAGTTTTGAGGAGCCAGTATTCTTCTATGTTCAGGTCTTTGCAGACGGCTATGTTAAATCAGCTGTCTGTCTATGACATTCTTAGGAACTTTCTATAATATATAATTTAAAATTGTTGTACCTGCAGCGCCGAAAACAGTTCTTTGAGCAATAAACCATCGATTTCTAGTTCGACCGTTATCATGCTACTGTGCGTAATTATCGTATGTTGTTGAGGCTCATAGTCACATCCTCTTTGATGGTTGCTCAGCGAAGAGTCTGTCATGGCTCTACTATTTTTCTTTTGCTATCTGATACCCATTGTTATGATTGTAATGACAATATGTTGCATTCATTCTAAGGACATGTGCAATAACAGTGCGTCGTCCTCTTCTTATTGTTGTAGAATCATATAAGAATATTATTGTTTGGTGCACTTACTTGCATGTTTGAATTGAAATGTCGGTGTTTTATTTTCCACTACGGATGTCATTGTCCACGTCTCACAGATCGTCTCTCTTGTATCTTTGCCTACCTGTTGCTCGCCGCTTGTCAATTTCATCTTGAACTGAGGTCTTTAAAAAGACGTCATGCCATTATATACGACCAAAATATGTTATTTCTTAGATTTTAATTTCCTGTAATAGTTCGTTGTTTTATTTTCATACGAGTGCTGTTAGAACCAATGTGTTAATTAACTTCATACGAGTGCTATCTAACCTATATGTTAATTTACTTCTGTATCCATGAACCACTTAATATTCTTATATATATATATATATATATATATATATATATATATATATATAAATACATAAACATTCACATGCATCACGTCATTTTTTTAGCTGTTGATACGTCGCAATTGCTGTTGACTTTGAGGTGTTTGTATCTGTGTGCACACACAATGGTGGGATGTGCTTGTTAATAAATACATAGAACCACTATGAGTGGCAAGTTAATCTCCATTAATGGGATACCACTTGCATTGGTCTTCTTGAACGAATAAACGGGTGCTTTACGGGATAGTGTCCACGCTTGTAAAAAAGCAAACCATACATTATTTAGCGAAACGTACTTTTGCTAAGGGCGCATGTAACGCAGCATGCATCGATCTTCGCGCAATACATTGAGATACCACATTTACCACTCCGCTGAAAAGTTCTTAGTGCGTTGCGCGCAGATCGATTGATCAGTAGCAGACGCTACGTATTTTGTATCTCCTTGTCACCGAAGCTGTATGAAATCAAGCCTAATGTTTAAAAGTAGGAATCTCTGTATATAATATCTAAACATTTTCCCGTAATGAACCAAACATATCTCCAAAACGTCAAACCACTCCTCCCAGAGAAACTACACAACCTTTTTTCAGAATCTCCTTCTAATTGTTCATGTTATTTATTGACAGCTTACCGGCCCTTTACCTCAAGTCTAAGAGATGCATTCCACCCTACACAAATAGACATCAGTTTAATCTGAAGCGAGAGTTCAAGTGGTATTTTTGTGCCTTTACCATCCTGAACTACTAAAATTGTGTATATCAAGTGATATATTCTTTCCAGAACGTTGTTTTCGTCCTGGATACTTTGAACACCTCTTTGCCTGGGCAAACAGGCCTGCATTGACCAGAATCATGTGGTATACATTTTCTACGTCACTGGTCAATGGTCTTCCTCTTCTTCTCTAGGATGCGACTCTGCCGTCTAGAATCATACTTTCGATACCATCATGTTGCTTTAAGTATCTAAAATACCGTAGGTTCCTTCTTATGATGGTATTTAGAATTCACTCTTCAGTTAGTTTCAGTAATTTAAAAATTGCAATGTTCTTCTCTTTCTCTGTTCATGATATTCGTAGGATCTATCTGTGGCACTTCATTTCAAATGAACGTATTCTTTTGGATACTGTCTTGTTTAAAGTAAAAGTCTCGCATCCACATGTTGCCACTGGGAAAACGCATGATCTTAAAAGGGTTACGTTAGTGTAGTTATTACTACTTTGCCACACCTTTCTCATTTGTGTTAATTTGAGTGTTGTAATTGTGAGTCTTCTTCTAATCTCGACTGGACTCTCCAAAATTACAATCGTACAAAATTCAAATTGTGTACCAGTTTTAGATAATCGGATCAACTTCTGAGTTGCTGTCACGGAAATATAATCCAGGATATTTTTAAAAAAGTGTAAGCTAGTTCTAGGGATATGTCTCATCCAAATCTCTTATAACTAGTAACAGATGAATATTATATTTGAGTTTAGATATTGTTGTTAATGTTCGTTCCAGTTGTTAGACCACAGCTACTACCAGATTTTTAGATTCTTTGACTGGTCACAACAGTTGACTCACCGAATGATCAGTGATTCTCATTGGCGTCTGACACATAGTATATAATTAAATGTAGGATCTGTCGGATCAACTAAGATAATGACGTGGATATTGACGTATTTATAATGAAGTACGGTCTTTCTACATACTTTTCCATTAGCGCTAATTTTATTAATGGCTAGATTATTTGTATTATTGTTGTGAGAATTTGTGGTCATGTCATGAGCGAAATATTACAATGATAATTCTGCAATAATATGGATAAATAACAGAAACATATATGTAATCGACGCTGATAAACATGTTTCCCCGAACCTACTAGCGGTAGATTGCATAAAGTCAGCACTCAGATGATTTCATAAAGCACTGAATGTATACATACCACTGACGAATTTCGTCGGATGCCTCGACCATTGCCACAAAGTAAAATTCGAGAACAAGTATATCGGTTTTCTGGACTACATCCTGCTGGAAACCTAGTAGAGTCATAGTCCTACAACAATAGCGAGTCGGTATGAGTTTGAGAACATTTACTACACTGTTGCATATTTTGTATTAATAATTCCCTACTTCTTCTGTGTTCATATTCAAGCTTATACCGGGTTAACAAAATGTAATTCGGAAAATGAAATGTGCTGCAAAGAGATTTGCAGCTTTGCTGCGATATCTACATTTCTATCTGAAGCATAAAATCAGCATTAAATTTTCAGGTCACGTTGGCTTTCTTCAAGATGTGATGGGATATTCAATTAATATAATTTCCAAATTACATTATTCGTTTTCAATGGCGTCTGTATTAGGTTATATCATGTATCTCTAGATCAATTATTCGTCTCTAATAACATGTATGTTAGTTTGTGTGGTGTATCTCCAGGTCCAATATTCGTCTCTAATGACATGTATGTTAGTTTGTGTGGTGTATCTTCAGGTCCAATATTCGTCTCTAATGACATGTATGTTAGTTTGTGTGGTGTATCTTCAGGTCCAATATTCGTCTCTAATGACATGTATGTTAGTTTGTGTGGTGTATCTCCAGGTCCAATATATGTCTCTAATGACATGTATGTTAGTTTGTGTGGTGTATCTCCAGGTCCAATATATGTCTCTAATGACATGTATAATAGTTTGTGTGGTGTATCTCCAGGTCCAATATATGTCTCTAATGACATGTATGTTAGTTTGTGTGGTGTATCTCCAGGTCCAATAGTCGTCTCTAATGACATGTATGTTAGGTTGTATGTTGTATCTCCAGGTCCATTTTCGTCTCTAATAACATGTATGTTAGGTTGTGTGGTTGTATGTTAGGTTGTGTGGTGTATCTCCAGGTCCAATATTCGTCTCTAATGACATGTATGTTAGGTTGTGTGGTGTATCTCCAGGTCCAATATTCGTCTATATTGACATGTATGTTAGGTTGCATCACGTATCTTCGAAAATTTAGCGCTTCTCCCCTTTATGTACAGGGCTTTGGATGGTTTTTCCAGAATATTATTTCATACACAGAAAGAACACTAACTTTCAGCATAGTGCAATGGCACGCTGTATGTAATGTCTCGGCGGTGTGCAATATTTTGAGAACTCTCCAACTCAGAATTGGTAAATGCTATGAGATTTTTGGCTTTTCAATATTTGTGAAACATGGATAGTTGTTGCCATAAGCCAAACATCATTTTCTGTTAGAGGTGCTCATAGTAATCCAGGTATTGGCTGGCCAACAGGATGGGATTGTCCATTTATCTATGCCTTCTCAACCATCTACGTCCTGTCCACAGTTGGTTTTACCACACTCCGTGTGCCACATAGTTTTAGCCGGGGAACCATGTGCACGGTTGCAGCTACGACCATGGTCAGGGCTGGAACTCATCTAGTTCTAACAGTATGATTTGAAATACCGAGTATATCAATGTTGAACTACAAGGGCTTTCTGTAAAGATACGATTTGATGGGCTTTCTATTATGAAAACCCCTCTATATTGGGATGTCATTAATTGAGAGTTCATTCTTGCATAATAATCAGGACCGTAGACACGTGTTTAGTGAGGAGTTATTTTACCTAATACAAAATCCATCACTTATTATTCTGCACATTTCCTTTATTTTCAGTAGATAGTTGATGACATTTCTTGGAATATTGTTATGAAAAATGGAAGACGTGTGTTTTCAGAATTTGGCTGAATTCCTAGTCCTAAGGGACTTCTTCCTCTTCTTTGAAAATCCAGAGAATTGCTAAAAATTTACCTTTACTTCCTATGTACATTAGGGTGGTTTCTCCGAGCGTTCTTCCATACCCAGGAGGCGTCAGCTTTCGGCTTAGTGCAATGCCTATTGGAGAAGACTTCAACTCAAATGGAGTACATGTCAAGAAACGATCTAATAACTTGCTTGTGTCACTGAATGTGTGTCGTTCCTCTTACGAGGCCCTTCGCAGCCAGCGAGTTATTCCTCGTGTAAGAAGATCATTCCAATACCACTCTTTCTGTCCCGAGGTCCCAGATCCAAATTTCTTCTGTATGTCTTAAAGACTAATAGTCATGTTCTGATTTCCTTAGATTGGTGGTTTGAACCCCCAGCCTTTTCTGTATTCCGTGTTTTATAATAATCGTTGTGCTAATGGATAGTTTATGGATAATAGATGTAACGAGGAGCGCGGTAGCCTAGTTGATAGTGAGCTTGCTTGCTATCATCGGGTTACAGCGTGCCAGTTTCTAAATCACATCCGGACAAAAACATCCGGGTTGTGATTTCTCGCTTGAAACGAACACTCCTCCAGACGACTCAGCTGTAAATGAGTACCTGGCGCATGAGTTAGGGGAGGTAAAAACAACAAGGAAGGGAACCTAATAGTTGCTACGGCTTAGTACATGAAGAGTTATCTTCATTCCCTACGGCATATGCCATGGGACCTACCTTTACCTTTAATGGATAGTAGTGACATATAGACATTCCTCATGCGGATGTATTAGGTTATCATCATCAAATTCCGTCTTCGCAGAGAAGGTTACTATTAGCAAAGAATTGTAGAAGTGTTTGTATTCTTCGTCGCTGCAATATTGAGTCTCAGCATTGTAGAATAGAACTAAAATCTAACTCTATCGACTGAAGAGTATACGTCAATGCATACAACCTAACAAGTTACGGCACTCAATGAACCGATACCATCCAGATATAAGTCGTGTTAGATAAATGGAAAACGGCGTTCTAAAATTATATTTATTTTTCCTGTGATTTTCATTGATTGTCTACACAAATTATAAACTTAGTTACACATTAAAATCACAAGAAATTTGAAGTGATCATTTTAGAAGACAGTTTCCAATTAGCTAATCGGATATATCGATGACTTTCACGGCTGAGCGATGTTTTTATTACACATTTAGTATTCCCGTCGGGAATGCGTAGATCAATTAGAAGTTTGTCGACTTGACACCAGTTATAATTTCCTATTCCTGGTAAATGTCACAGCTGAAAAAAAATATAACTCTTATATATAATTATTATTCAGAAAGTCATGCATTATCTCTTCTCTAAGGTTGACTACTTCTCCAGTTAAAGAGTATTCCTTTATTGTTACTTTAATCTAGGGATAGAAAACTGTTATTATTAATTAATCTTTCCTAAAGCTGTCCGTTTGATTTGTTCAGACAGCGACTAGTTTATTCTTATTAATAGTAATCATTTATATTTAAAATTAGAAGATCTATTTTGTAATGTTTACAATGTATTTATTATTTCTATCTTACAAATTTTGGATCTAATATTGTATTAATTATTTTGTCGTTTTTTCAGTCTTCTGTCACAGTACCAATGGCGTGAATAGAGTGTGATTTTCGTCTGTCACAGTACAAATATATATGTTTACGGCCATTTACACATCTATAGTTAAGGGTAGTGGGCGGCAGAGGGGGGTGGAGATTGGTGTCTGCCTTTGGCAATATGGGTCGCATTGGTAATGGTCAATCCGTCCCTATTTAAATTCCTTTGATTGTCTCTGCCAATCTAGTTCTTGGTCTTCCTCATACCTTGATGTGTAAACATCTTGATGAAGCGCTTTTTTCCACTGATTCCTTTCACATTATGTGGCCAAACCACCAGGTTTGCTATCTCTCGATGTAGCCTTGACATGATCTTTATGTCTTTCATGATATCTTCAATTTTCCGTCGGTCACTTCTGGTGACATTTATAGCTTTCCTCAAACAGCTAATTTCACACATATTTATTTTTTTATCATGTGCCTGTGTCAAAGGCCATAAATGACATTGGTAGCACAGAGGTGGTATAAAAATACTATTTATCGATTGTCGTGTAGCCAGCCATGCAGATTTATGAGCATTTGAATACTGGTAACAGATGGTCAGTTACAGCATTTACTTTCTAACATCTCCCTTTGCTCTCTCAATCAAGTATTGCCATCCTCTGTAAAGACACCCTAAATCAGTGTTTCCCAACGTAGGGCCCACGCCCTACATGGGGCAATTTCATTGTTCAAAAGGACAATTCAAACAAATTATAAATAGGCTACATTTAGAAATACTTTTCTTTTTGAATATAAAAAATATGTATATGTTACATAGGGGGGGAGGGGGCATCCGAATTTTAGAAATACTTAGGTGGGGGCATGGTGAAAAAAAGGTTGGGAAACACTGGCCTAAATAATTTAAACCTGAGATCCAATGTATTTTTGTGCCATTTGACAAATACATTTAACTGTCCTGGTATTCCGCTAAACTTAATTTTCTGCTTTAGATGTCTTTAGTTTCAAAATGTATTGTTCGAAGGTTGTATTGTTCGAAGGTTGTATTGTTCGTAGGTTGTATTGTTCGAAGGTTGTATTTTTCGTAGGTTGTATTGTTCGTAGGTTGTATTTTTCGTAGGTTGTATTGTTCGAAGGTTGTATTGTTCGAAGGTTGTATTGTTCGAAGGTTGTATTGTTCGTAGGTTGTATTGTTCGTAGGTTGTATTGTTCGAAGGTTGTATTTTTCGTAGGTTGTATTGTTCGTAGGTTGTATTTTTTGTAGGTTGTATTGTTCGTAGGTTGTATTGTTCGTAGGTTGTATTGTTCGTAGGTTCTATGGACTAGGTGTGTGTTTAATTGTCATTCATCTTTAGAACCATATATAAACTTTGATTTTCTGTAAATATCAGTTTTTTTAAAGAGAACTGTACTTGTTACTTGGTTTCTCTGCAGTGATGTATTCATGTATTGGGTCTGCTTCTTTAGTTCATCTGTCCGTGTATATTACGAATACAGGTTGTGATAGTGTGCATCCATGACTGAAGTATGTTTGTACTTCAAATGGTTATGTTTTCAATAGTTCTGATTATACTTTGATGTTTTTATGATGATCTATGCTATCAAGTAAGTATCAATGTAATTCATATTCCCCCAATTTATTTATGTTTACTCTGTCATCATCATCAGCAAGTGCCGTCTCCGCAACGACGGTTGGCTGCAACAGATCTCCAACATCCCATGTCTCTTGGTTTTTGTGGTGCACTCTGCTAGACTGTAATATGTCCACCTTGCTATGTTTCTCTCTCACTTGTATCTCTGTCTAACCCTTGCTCGCTTCTCTTTGACTTTATCCTTTAGTAAGGTCTTCAATAAGGTCATTTAATGTGTCCAAAATATTTCATTTACCTGATCGATATTTCTCTTAGTAATTATTTTTTCTTATTAAATGTTTTTAGCACCGCTTTATTTGTTTTCTTCTCTTTCCATGATGTTTTCCCTATTCTCCTTTATACCCACATCTCAAATACATCAATTCTGTCTTGTAATTGTTTATTTAGTGTCCATGTTTCTGATCCATACATTTATATAGAATGGAAGTAGCATTTTATAATTTACATTTTTAACTTGTTTGTAATTTGTTTTGATGTTACTATTTTCCTCATGTCATTGAAGGTACTTTTGGCCAATCATATTCTCCTTTTAACTTCTGTTTAACATCTGCCATAATTTGTGACTATGTGTCCAAGACATTGATAATGTTTTACGTGTAGTAATTTCTATCCATGTATGGTTATGTTTAGCTCTTGTTCTTCAGTGTCCTTGCTGATTATCATGGTTTTCGGTTTTTTTTAATATTTACTCTTTCGAAAACTAACACAGAAAGGAGACATGGCTTGGGATTAATTTGTTAACAGTCCCAACGAAAACTGGTGTGTAGCATCCTAATGGAAAGAATGGAAAACCCACTGAACAAAGACTTAGAGAAGAGCAAGCCGGCTTTAGACCTAATCGTTAATGTGTAGATCACACCGTCACTGTCAGAACTATTACAGATAATTCGATTGAGTTTCAGTCACATTTAGTAATACATTGTGTAGACTTCCACAAGGCTTTCGACAGTATACATCGTCCCGCACCTTGAGAAATCCTTCAGATTAATAGATTTCAATCAAAATATATAAACATAAAAAAATCCATCAACCAGGAAGCAACATGTTGTGTAAGAACAGAATCAGGAAATTCAGAATGATTCAATTTCAACACAGCAGTAAAACAAGGCCGTATATTATCGCGAATGCTGTTTGGCGTCGCCATCGATTGGATCATGCCTAAAACCGTTCAAGATGAAAAAGCGTGAATCAGAACTGACCTTCTTTTTGCAGATGACATCGAAATCTTGAACTTTACTCACCAACAAACATGTGATACAACCAACAAGCTACCTACACTCGCAAATCAAATTGGGATCTGATTTCCAAATCCAAATCAACACATCCAAATATAAAACCAAATAATATACTCACCAACTCATGCATTTCAGCAAACAACCAAATGCTGTAAAAAGTATACGTTTTTGCTTACTTGTGTAGCAGAATATCTGCAGGCTGTGACTTATTGAAAGAAAGAAATACAGGCATAGCAGTCACACCATGCGCATTCACTAAACTAACGAGCATCTGGAAATCCGTAAGACATAGACGAAACACAACTTAAAACTATCCAACTCCTGTGTTATTCCATCATTGTCTTATGGTAGTGAAAACTGGAAATCAACACAAGCAACATATCAAAACGTTTGAAAACAAATGTCTCCGATAATTGTTGAATATAAAATAAAAATATTTCGTCACAAATAGTGGTCTAAGAAACAAAACACACCAAGTATATGTTTCAAATATTATACGAAATCGCAGATGAAAATCACTGGTACACGTTCTCAGATTAGATGAAAACAGACTGAACCAGCAAGCCCTGAGGGAAAAAAAGAAAATTAGAAAGACCCAAAATAACCCTAAAAACACAATGCTTAAAGAAAAACGAAAAATAATTGGTTGTAAGTCCATAAACGAACTGAAAGTATATGCAGCGGACCGCAACGCATGGAGAAACAAAACCTCTTCTTTATGTGCCGCCTGTGGAACGAAAGGAATAAGAAAACAAACTAATTAATTAACTAACTAATTAGCTCTGTTAAATGCCTTTTCTTGATCTATGAAGGCGATGTTTAGTTGTTGGTCGTATTCAAATGACTTTTTTCGCTCAGCTGCGTACCGCAAAAATTGCGTCTGTGCATCCTATTCCTCTCCTGACACCAAAGGGTGTCTTCATTAGCTAGAGTTCTATATTTGATCCTACTCTCTGTTCTGATTTTTATACATATCTTTTCTCTTTGTGACGGAGTAGAAATATACAACTGTACGTCTCACAATCTCTTATGTTGCCCTTGATTTCTCAATATAGCTACAATTATTACTTTCTGTCAGTCACTTGGTACGTGTTTTTCTAACCATGCAGCTGTGAATATCTTTTTTCATCCAGCTTAATCAAATGTCTTTGGACGCCTGCAATGTTTCATTTTTTATTCTATCAACGACAGGTGATTTGTTTATCAGACTATTCTCGATTTGTTCCTCTATTTCATGGTCTAGTATTTCTGGTGCAGCAACAGTTGAGTGAATATCTTGGAGTACGTTTCTTACCTTTGTTGATAGGTTGTACATGCAACTCCTAAAAATAATCTAGTAACCTTGTTTTTCGGTCTATTCCGCTGAATATGGGAGTTCTATTTTTTATGTTTATGATAGTCGCAGGGTTATAACTCTCATCTCTTGCTCTCATTGCTTGTATAGTTTTGAAGAAAGCTGTTACTCTTTTAGTGCATATGTCAGGGAGGTATTCACCCATATTCTGTCCGCACATTTTCTTTTGCGTGTTTGCGCGTTTGACATGTCTGAATGTGGATGTGATAGTAATACGAGATCCGCCATCAGACGGAAACACTGGCTTTGTCTATGAGTGATAGTACAGTAAATGTAATTTTTGCGATGCTAAGAAATAATATCAACTGTCGTTGTTAAATAACTGTTATATCTTTTGCCAACATACTAGTAAACTGAATGCTGCATGCAATGTTTCTTCAACAAAACCGTTAACTACTAAACAATTACCTATGCTAGTGTGACTTTCTACATCTCACCTAGAACATTGCATATTGTCAGATATATGGTGTCTTATTGAAACGATGATTCATAATTATTTCGATGGACTTGCTGATCCTGAAACTTTATGAAGTATGATTCTCACTATGTATTTTTTTGGGTGCTAAATCTATATGAACAATCGCTCTCACTAGATATTTACTGATCATGAATTTATATGAACCATGAACCTCACTATCTTTGATACTTTACGGGATATTGTGTTCACACCCACGTGGCCACAGTTCATTATCTCAATATTATGTGCAGAACCATTTAATCCCTGTTATAATTCAAGCATAATTCGTGTCGTCAAAGAAATCTCACATTATTAGCAGATCTAGCCCATTACACTGGGGAGGGGGAATTCAGTGTTACATAGATAGCACTGTTGCTAATCCTAACCCTAACCGCCTCCTCCTAAAATCTAACTCCCCCCTCTCAAAAACGAAATAACTAACTCCAACCCTAACCACACATGTAATCTACGATAACCGTAAATGCCTCTTAATTTGGGGATCTCCTTAGCGTAGTGGTTAAGCTGTTTGACTTGTGTTCAAGAAGTCATGAATCCGACTCTTTTCGTCTTGTTTACTAGGTGGATTTTTTTTGGAGATCCCCGTGGATTATCGCTTGAAGCTACAGAGTCACGTGCTGTAAGTGGTACTCTCGGCAGGTAGCGTGCAGCTTCGTTGAGAGTGACGGAGTACATATGAGAAACCGAGTACAGTGAAGTCAATCTTCTACGACTTTTGAACCCTTTTTTTACTTTGAACCTTTTAATGCTTCACTATCGATATTTCCTTTCCTTAAATAATGTCATGGTGTATGTAATGTATGCAATCCAATAACGTATATATGACATGCAGACAAGAAACACCCATTGCATTTGACATACATAAAGTTAAAGGTAGCAGACTTAATAGAGGGTAGTCGTGGATGGGACGTGCTGAGGATGTCATACAAAGCTTGTGCAGATTGCAAGATGTGGCAGCAGTTGCGGAATGGAAAGTATACCCACAGATTTCGAAATTTGTTTGAGAGTAGTAATAACCCTTAGCAGGAAGAGTAGAGAATGGTGTCCCACAGCTGTAGAGAAAGAGATGCCGGCTTTCGTCAGTGAGAATGCTAAAGAGGAAGATGTGATTATATATACTGATGGATCTGTGATTATGCATGTACGCAGTACGTGGACCCTCACAGTTCAGTGCGCAGGTAAAACGATCAGGGAGGAGAGTGGGGGCCTTTGCTATTACTATGAGTAGCATGACCACTAACATTATGGCGGTGACCGTGGCATTTTAGTGGGTAGGAACACACAAGGTAACACATGTCTGCATCTTGAGTGCCTATGAGTAGGATTAGGAAGGTGCAAATGGGTCTTGTTCGTTAACAGGACTTGAAAAAGGCGAGGTGGAAAGTAGTTACATTTAATTTCGTGCCTGGACAAGTGGGTGTTCGAGGTAATGAAAGAGCAGATCAACTGGAGGCATACGCGAAAGTGATACTAGTATTATGATGATTCCTTTTCGATGGCTAGGATTAAAGAACAGGGTTTGAAATGCGGTGTTGCTAAAAGTGAATTTTTTGGAGGGCGCAGAAGAATGGTGATCAACCAGCAGATAACCGATACGTCAGCAGAAGTGTAATGGGGGATACAGTCACGGAGATATCGTAGCAACTATGGTCGTGTCAAGTTTGCAGTGTTGATGATTCGACGACTAACTAACTTACGAATGTTGTGGTTTGTTTCGTTAAAAATGCGAACGTTGCTTCCCGTACTGAACCTTATTTATCTTACATTAAATATGTTATCCATGTTACAATTGTGATCGCCCTAAGCGACTGTCCATAAAGTAAGTCAAAATTTACCAGTGAGGGGTCTAAACAAGTTTGGAAATTGTTGCCAAGGGCTGGGTTGGGGGGGGGGAGGGGGGGCAACATATTTTTGACATCGAAATATTTTATATATATATATTAAATTTTGAATTTGAATTGTCTGTCCGTAATATCTGAAAAAATAATAACGCGTCTTTGTACAATTCGGCAAAATCTATTTACGTGGGAGGCGTAAATTATTTTGTAATAGTAAGAAACCGTGGTCCCTGATTTCTTGACAATTTGTTGACAAAGGGGCAGCATAGAAAATTGACCCAAAAATCATTGTTGATGTAATTTATAAACAGTTACACATGTCTACATGTAGTTATCAAAATTAATTGAATTGTTAATTGGAGTATTGATTAATTGAGATGAGGTTGTTGATAAACGAAATAAGTGAGAATGAGACGCGGAATAGAATTATTTTACTAGGGTTCTAAATCTCTAAACTAAATGACTAAACGCTCAATGCTTTCTATACACTTGGAACTATGAGGCTATTATTGTGTCATAACGTCTTTATTCACCCTCTGTTTTGAATGTTCGCCATATTCACATACTTATTTTACAGCATTTGGAAGATGAAAATATGACCAGAAATGTGAAATTGGATTTATTTTATTTTAATTTGGATTTATATATTTCAACACCAGACGTTGTAACCAAAAAAAAAGAGCATAGTAAATCAAATTATGAAAGATGCAGTAAAGACATAGCTATATAATATCTGATAAATGCACATAAACATTAATGAAACATCCACATTTGACAACTTCCTTATATTAAACACCTTCCAAAGTTTAGTAATTATTCTTTAACCTGGAGCGTACTAAAAATAAAATATGAATACTACTATACACCTCACTATATATACTGATCACCTCATTCAAATTCATTCTAGTGACAAAGCTGTTAAAAAAGGATGTCCCCTGGTTCCGACTTTCTATAGAATCATGATTTCTGCTATTGTAAATGTTCTTTACCAGAAAAAAGAGTACATTAATTAATGTTCAATTACCTAATGATATTGTTTCATTCAATCTTAGCAGATTAAATTATGTGTCATGTGACGTATTCTCTACATAACGTTGTCTTCCCAATGAACTCCCCGAACCCTTCTCTGTCTTCGGCGATGCGGCTTGCATTTTCCAACGACGTATTCATGTTATCTTTAATGTCGTCAGTCCATCGTCTTCTTGGTCTACCTTTCCTTCTCCGCCCAGGTGATCTCCCTCCATTATGTGTCTTTCTAAACAGTTCTGTCTCTTTATATGACCAGACAGGTGTAGTTTTATTTTTGCTATTTTGCTTAGTAACTAATACTCTGGAATCCTCAAAGACTGAATTACAAGTCAAAAACTAAAGTGGGCATTTTCGCGATCTCTTGTTTGCGAATAACTGTACTCGAATGCTACTGGCATGTATGTCATTCTGGAAAGTATGAATCTTCTATCTTCCGTCAGCAATGGTGTTGGTCTTACTATTGGTACATCAAAACACTAGCAATGCACAGAATAATATCGGGCAGTCATAACACGAAATCTACATTACATTTCAAGGACACGAACTTACAAATGGAAATACGTTTGTGGACTCCAGCAACAATATATGGCATACAGCAAAAATTGTCATTGAGGTAGTTGTCGTACGTACTGCTAGGCCTGTGCAGCTTATGGGAGAGTGCGTGCAGCATGTTATGTCTCAATTTTCTTCTTCTGCGTTCATTCTCAACCTCCTGCAGATTAGCAAGGTGTGGACAAGAGAATGGAATGTACTGTGAAAGTCTTCATTGCTGCTCATACTGCAATAGGTTTTTTTTCCAAGCATGAATCTGACTGCTCAGTCATCTAATGACTCATAACTTTCAAACCTATCTAATTTATTTCTACAAAATGTCCATTTATCTGTGCTTCTGAAGAAGAAATATCAAATCCATTTATATGCTAAACCATTTTATACAGTCCCTGGACAGTCATATTATACGTTCTACTGTATTAAGACGTGTTGCATATTAGAAAATGGAGAGTCCGGTGTGTTTTATCCTGAAGAAAGAGAACATTTAAAATGTATAGCCTATCTGCGGATCGCGTGATATGTCCTCTACAAGGAAACGTGTGAGCCATCTTTAGCTCTTCCTTCTAACATTTCAATAATTGATGTTCTAATTGTGTGCCTTCAGACTAGTAGTTCAGCAGACTCTATTGATTTTTGTATTTTATTATACTCCCCAACACCTTTAGAAAATTGTTTTCTTTGTACACAGTGTACGTCTTGGCGATCCCAAGATTGATTACTTTGACTATTTATTTTCTCATGATACGACACTGATTCTAGAACACAACGAATACTTTGCGCTTCGAATGTGTTTGCTTTTATTTTTTTTTTCATCAAACGATAAGTATAGACAGGGATGGGAGTTACTTTTTAAAAATCTTCTAGCTCTTAGATATTTTAGATATTCATCTTTTAGACATGTTTAATACGTGACGTGTAAGAATGACATTTTCCACGATTATAGCACAGTTAAAATGAATGACACTGGCGCTAGCAGGAATATCGAATTACTGTCCAGTTGTTCGGCAAAAGCTTACTGATGTTACGATTGGTTAATCTTTTACATCTGGCCGCTACACAAAAGTCAACGACATGCAAAGAAATAATAATAATAATAATATAGCTCTAGACGGCAGAAATAATGTTTTTGCATATCCATCGATTTTTACTCTGTTGAAACAGGTTCAGTGCTCTTTCTCCTTACGTTTGCGTTATATTATGTGTAATGGTTATATCAATTCTTACAATAATTCCATTTTCACCGCCGACCGACATCTCACCCTGCTCACAATACCTGTTGCATCAAAATTATGTATTTATATTCAAATTTTTACTTCAGTATGTAAATGCAGATGAAAATCTTTAGGGCATTTAAATGTTACAGTTAACTATTAATCAAAGGCTAATTATGCAGTTAAATATTTATTCTCACCCCGGGCAACGCCTGTAATAGTAGTTTATAAATAGTGACAAACGAAATCAAGCAATAAGCGAATCATCATGTACGAAGGCTTGCTTTGTTTCTTCTGCTGTGTTTTTATTGCAGACGTCCATGGTTGAGCTCCCTCCCTGATGTTCCTCCCCTGCATCTAGTGGTTTTTCAATATATTTTGGCATTGTTTATTTGTATCTTCCTTAATTTTTCTGTCATAATGTAAGTACTAATGTGTTTTTATTGTTATGTAAAGCAATGCAGTGTGGTGAGTTGAATATACAAGTCAATTATTTTCATGGTCAATGCCATCTGATATTGATGGTGGCTGGGGGGGGGGGTTGGGATGGAAGAAACAATCACACTCATCCATGGATCAATTCCCGGCATGCGCAGAGGGCACGTGTATAGCCTGTGTTGTCCGTGGCTTCGTGGTGAAGTCGTTTCATGTGTGCTCAAGACGTTACAACTTCAATCCCGTTGACACGATTTTCTTAGAAGTGAATTATTCCGTACATCATTGGAAGATATCACTTTAAGTTGTGAATATTGTTACTATAAGTAGTAACTTTTTTTTGCAGTCGGCGTGCACATTCGTCATTGGAAACGCAGTGTGTATGGAGAAGTACAATTAATTCAAGCGTTCCTCTGGACTGTACAGACCTTCTATCTAAATTAATGATGCCTTCTTTCGGTACGTTTTTGATTATTGACACGATTTTCATTTGTTGCTGTTTATATGCGTGGAATAGCCTTGACTACTTTTGGCATGCGATTCCAAGTATATAAATATTGTTCAACGGAAAACACGGGAATAATAAAAAAAAGGAACGAATGGAGGCCTGATTAATTCAGTTAGAATGCGTTTACCGTCCAGACCCACGAGTAAACGCTCTGCCTTTTGAGAGTTGACTTTGACTGATTTTCATCACATGACTTCGTATGTAGATGATTGGTATATATGGCAATGAGTGCTATTGTGTGAAATTAAGGAGGATACTTTAAAAACGGATCCTTCGTGGTAACTTTAACACCCCTCTAAATTGACATGTCCATGTAAAATATTGTTTGACATATATACAAATTGGTAGCATATCCTATTCAGGATGTAGCCATAAGCCAATTATTTTTGGCTGTAGTAATTTTCTAGGCAATATAAATACGTTCAGTAGTTTGCCATTTCTTTCTGACCGGACCGGATGCCAGCAGCGAGATTTGAACCCTGCACAATGGTCGTGACAGCCACGCACTGTACCACGACCCCACATGGACGGACATCAATACACTATAATCTCACCAACATCACATTATTACTAAATCTGAATTATTTATCATTTAATTACTTGCACTCCTGTATAAATACACACAATACTTACACATTGAATAACAATTACATTGTATACACAGCCTTTTTCAAAACCATCTACATTTTCGTCTCAATTTTCACAATTGTATCGTCTTCATGTCCACTCACACAACATTTACTAATGCAAGCTTGACCAAATACAGAATACAATGAATATAATTATAGCGTTTAGTCACACCTTGAACACAGTGTAGCCTCACCATCAGCACTTTGCAATCACATCATCTACACAGTGTAGTCGCACCATTACCACAGTACAGTGACATCACCAACACAGTGTACTCACATAATCAACATAGTGTAGTCACATAATGAACACAGGGTACACGTATCATCAACACAGTGTAATCACATCATCAACATAGTGTGTGTGTTTGTCCATCACAAGTGATGACCATTTTTTACATCCACTTTTGAAAATTCAATTAGAATTATGACTATGCCTAATAGTTTGTAGATGGCTAATGAGCCATATTCGAGCTGTAAATGTCCTTGGACAGTGCGGGCATTGAATGACGGAGCAACAAAGAAACATGTCGCAAGGGCTAGAGTTGTGCTCTGATGTCGAAGTCTGTTTCGGCGGCATTAGACTCGAAACACCATTGAGCTGGATGGCTGCTGGAACAGAGGCCGGAGCACTTATGGGAATATCCCACGTGATGTCAGGCCAGTTTCTAATCAAGAATGAAGAAGAGAATCATTGTAAGCCTACTTAACCCTATAAATTATACCTTATAGATTGTAAATACACTATCATCGGAATCATAATACACGTTTAATTGTTATAATATTTATTACGATATATACAAATTCATAACGCCTACTTACATGATATTGATTTTTTAAATAATAATAATAATAAATTAAAAAATAATAGTGATAATAATAATAATAATAATAATAAGAGATATGACCCATCGAGGCTGTAGAGGTGTCACACATGAGACATTAGCACACAATCCCTTTAAACACTCTATCCCCTGCCACTTGAGGAGTGTAGAACAGTATCACCAAAACCATTCCTGGAAGTTAAAAATCCAGGATTTTATTTTACCTACTCTTGTCCTTCTATGCTCCACTGTTCCTTGTAAAATAGTTTTAGAGAGCGAGTTGTTACAAAGTATATAGCACTTGTTTTCAAAACCCTGGATTCTTCTTTACGTGTCTGCATTGAGTGCCTGTCTAACTTTCACATCCGTATAAAAGTATACATATGACTAGAGAACGGAATAAATTGATCTTTACTGTAATAATAATCTTACTTTTCTAAATCATTTTCAACCATGGCATAGCAGCCATCGCCATCTCGACACACAGCAGCCATCGCCATCTAATCGTATTTCCCGAATTGCCATCATCACATATTTGATGTTCTAATTAGTGTAATAATTAATGTTCAAATTCAAAATTATTTTGCTACCAATGCAATACTATACAATCAACTTCAGTTGCGTAGGGCACAAAGTAAGGACTTTATAGATTTCAACTATGGTACCAGAAATTGAGATCGTCAGGGGTGCAAAGGGAACGCAATGCTCTAGGCGGACCCAGGGTTAGCAGATAACCAAGATCCCAAATGTACCTCCTCGCGGTGCACCCTGGTAACAGAAAACAGTAGCTCGAGCTGATTCTGGCCAAATCATTTGGGGATCGTGTCCGAGAATGTGGAGGAAGCAAATGGAAAGAGATATGACTGCAAAAGTGACAGACAATATATCCGACACCATTTGCATCACCACATACAGCGACACTGTCGACATACAGTGACGCATGTTAGTCCAGTCAGAACACTGGAGAGGCGGCCAATGTAAAAGGCACGTAAAGGTGGTTGCATGGAGAGAAAAAAATATATGTCATAATGAGTACAATGACACAATGAAAGGGCAGAACAACGCCAGAGGGCAGCGCGAACTGCAAATGATAAGTGAATAAGATTCTAGGAAAGGGGAACTATAAGCTCTGTTAGCTCGAGACGAGCTTCTAGTAACCTATGATCCTTATAAGCAGAGACCAAGACCCAAGTGTGGGCGCTCGGAAAAGCAAGAAGACCTAAACCAACTCAAATGTCGAGCCTTCCTATACCGGAAATATGCTCACGTAGAGAAAAGGTTCCGAACCCGATGGGCTTAGGCAAAAAAGGGACAACGATGGCAGTCTTGGTCCAACTCTACTGTCAAGATTTCCTTTACCGGAAATACACTTGCAGAGAGAAAGGGTTCAGTACCCGATGGGTTCAGGCACAAAAAAGGGACAACGGTTTAGCCCTGGCCCAACTCTACTGTCAAGCTTCCTATACCAGAAACACACTTGCAGAGAGAAAGGGTTCAGTACCTGATGGGCTCAGGTGATATTGGGACAAGGTTGTTCAGCTCGAGAACGCCTTACTCTCAAACGCGTGGTGTGAGACTCGAACTTGGACGAGGGAACCATGATGTCCGTGAACGACGCCTCGGGTAGGAGGGCGGACGAACCAGGGTCCGACTCTTCTGGCGAGTTCTTCCTCATACGGAACAAGGCTCGTGGATGAGAAAAGGTTCAGTACCCGATGGACACAGGCAGAGTTCGTCCAATTGCACGAGATTTATACACAGTGGAGCACCTCGTGCCAGATAGATGCGCTCGACAAGCGTCGTAAAAAGAGGCACTACACACCAGCGAGCCCGGCGACAGATACACAGGATGTCACGGACTAGGGATAAAACCCGAAATTAAGGAATGACGAAAACGGATGTGCTGGACCTCGGACGTCCTGACCAAAAGTGGCCAACCGGAGTGCAAATAATAACAGTTTTACTGTGGAACTTGCGGCACAACGTACTTCACGCTCCCTGGCGGAAATCACACGAAATATTCGTTGTGGTTATTTGAGAGCGAACGCTGAAGAAGAAGAAGAAATGAGATCGTCAACAGTAGAGTACTTTTTTTTACATAATTAATAAGGACTTCGCTCGTTACGATTTTCATTAAAGCCATGCTATGGTACCATTTATAGACTTAGAGTCGCATGCCAAAAATAGCCACAGTCGACCAACAACATGTATGGATACACTGAAAACGGCCTTTCAGATCATGTTTACATTATCTGTACACGAGTCTTAAACTGGTGACCGGTCATGTACCAATACATCATAAAAATACTGTATTGATTTTAATTGTCACACAATAACATAATCAATATTATAAACCAACTCTATCCATATGAATTATTGTACCATCAACACAGTATCAGAAATCCTTTTTTCTCGATTGCAATTATTGTACCATTAGAATCAGTGATTCTCAATATTTTTGCTACTGGTTCCTTTTTGAACACATTCTCCCCCGTGGTCAGCCTGGAATCTTAAATACGTTCATCGAGTGTCTTTAAATATTCACATTACATATCATTTTACATATAACTTCAACTGTTACTTTTCCGTGACCATTTGACCGATGTTTACGTCTCCAATCCTTCACCTTCTACCAATATCACATTATTGTTGTTATTCTTGCACCTATTAAACTCGTGACTTTCGGGCGGATTTATGAGCCATGTTGAGATTCACACATCTTCATAAAAGCTTAGTAATCGATGTTCATAATTTTACGGTGTTATACTCAACATCGTAACATTTTATAGACACCTAATCATATCATATTTTGTAATATTAAGCACCCAAAAAACAGTCATACTTTGCAATTTCACTACATAGATAAATGCCCCTTCATTAGTTCATCAATCATGGATAATTTCACAACCAACAAAATAAAACACACCCGGGCATCACCATTCACGTCTACACAATTATCTTCCAGACTGAGGAGTCAACATCTTGTTGGGTGACTATTAAATACTAAAAGAGTTTGATGTTTATGTTGTTGATAAACTGTGTTTATTGACAGATTGAGCTCTATAAAACCAGACTCTAAAATCTCCAAAACAAAAAGTAACACAAGTTCTCATATCCCATGTGACTGATGGAGAAGAGGTAACTGGATAATATTTATTATGGGCATCTTTATTATCTTTATTCATAGAATATTATGTTTCCATGTGTTTTACCCTTCTTTATCTTCTGACGTTATCTTGGGATTTGCATATATCTGTAGATTTTTCTCTTCTATAAACTAGATTGAGTGCTCCGTAGAGGTTTTTATCCTGTGTTGTTTCTCTGGGTCAATGTGTTTGCCATGAGAAATTTTAATTCGGAACATTCTGAAGTGATATTCTCTGCTCTGTGAGATGCATGTTCACATATACATGTGATTGTGTTGCATGCTAATTTGAACTTTGTATACATATGGTTGTGGAGTCGATTGTGTCTTGTCCTGAGGCTTAGAATAACATATTATATTCTTATCTGTTCATAAATATGAAAGGGTCGTGCCTCAGAGTCTTTAATCCCCCATTTAACAAACAAACAATGTTCATAAATGTGTAGTCATAATGTTGGTTCTTTAACATTACTGCTTTGATCTGTATTTTCATTTGGTGGTATTTTACTGGCTCGTTTGCTACCTTATGTTTTTCTAGAACATGAGCTCAAGTACCTTTCTTCCTGGTGGTTGGGTGAACCACGGAAGCAATATGTATTTCAAATCAGAAGTATCACATGGATTAATAACCCGGGGCCTATTGGTAAATGAGTAGGATTTGTCAACGTAGAAAAACAGAAAATATTCAACTACATGAAAATATCATCTGTCATAAAGAAACGAAACACACCTTCCTCACTAATGGTATCAACTAGGCCTATGACGTATATCAACTTGAGGAATGTATTCTTATGGAAAGACCCCGGCATTAAATCAGTACATACAAACTTAGTGATTAGAAGAATTGTATGTTCCACGTACACTATTACTAAAGTATCATAAATATATTATCTTTTAAGCTTTCATTTTCTACCTCAACAAAAGTCGCAGCACATTGTGGTCGATCGATTTGAACATGCTTTAGCTATGATACGAATATGGTTTTTTTCGAAAGCAAAACGAAGGAATAATTTCTAAAACAACTTCAATACCCAACAATTGTAGAAGTATTAGTGAGATACCTCTACCATTGTGTTATTGTAATCAATAATTTATCAAAATTGTCAACTGACATAAAGTATTTTATTAATATGGTTCTGAATATTTTACTTACCAAGAACGCCACAAGCGTTTGTCCATTTATTATGTCAACATTGGTTCTCAGTTTGTACATTCCCACATTACACTTGGTCAATAATTCATATGCTCCATTTTTCTCAAATAATTGAAAAAGAAACAGTGCTTAGACCCAGTCTGTCACACTCCCCAAACAACCCTCAACATTGAAGAAAGTTTCACATTTGTGTTCACAACGTTTTAGACTGAAGTAAGACTGCAGACCGATTATGTGAACATTTGTGCAGTGCAGCATCACATCAACATCCAGAAGGTCTCTCCTGTTTGTGATCATTTCAATGGCACGGCATATCCCGGGGAGGGGGGATATGACATTCAGGTGTTCAGTTGTATTCAGTTTAGTGACGCCCAATACGTTGTGTTTCTTGCATGACAGGACTCGTCATTTGCTAAAGAACCACTAAATATATATATGATATCGTGGATAATATCGTGTTGTTCCGTTATTTCTGTGTGTCGTGTTTCACCAATATGTGTGTTTTTGTATATTTCTTTGTGTGTTGTATCACATTTGACCATCTAGTTTTAACCATTCGGGGTTATATCCATATTTTGCCCAGCCATATGAACGCTAATATTTCTGTTTTTACTTATCGTTTGTTTTTTGTTGTGTATGTACTCTTGACAAAGGCTCTTTGATCGAAACGTCGAGTTGTGTGTATTATAATGCGTGTTTTCGCTAATTAGCAAAACTGCATTACTCTGTTTCGAACGTCGCCGGTTGGATTTCAGTTTTGCTGCAGTGAGTACATATTATGGATAATCTGTCTATGACGTTCTCTGCCACTTTCTTTTCAATGCTGCTCGTTGTTAGAATATATCTCATACTTTCTCCTTTCATGGTGTGGCCAATACACGATAACTATTCTTATGTTGGTAACCCACTTTTTGTGTGTGTCAGTCTCCTTGAATCTTGTATACAATTTATAAAAGTGAGCAACCGCCTGTGCCCCGTAATCACCATATATTATTCACGTTATCAACAGATGCATCTATGTCATTGCACCAATATAACACACATCAGGAAAATATTTTTTGTCTTATTACTACTCATGATTGCAACCATTTTTTTAAATTAAAAAGACATTCCCTTCCTCCATTACCAGTAATGACTATAACTTCAATTCATTCGTCCAGAAATATGTCGGCTTCACGTACGAGTTCATATTAGACTGACAGTTTCAGATAAGGGTTAAAATACTCCTTACACATCAGTGACTAGGCGTGACTTGGATCTGTAAGCAATAATAGAGAACCAATCTACAATGTCGACTTTCCTCACTAACACCTATACATATCAAATCTAGAGGTCATTACTTTGTAGAAAAATGCTAATTGTACTTATAAAATATCCGTGTAACCTATGAAAAATAGTAGAAAATAACGCTGCTAAGGGAATTCGAACTCAGGACCTGTCAGTTCTTAGACCAGTGCTCTAATCTCGCGGCTATGAACCAAATATTTTATTGTAATAAACATAATAATTTAATCAATAATTAAAATTGATGTATATGTTAATTTACAGGCACCAAAAGATTTACAGAATAACAATTCATCCACAACAAAATTACATTATCTCTCTAACACTATGTTCGAAACATGAAGACAAAGAACTGTTTACAAAATCGTTCATATTAAAAGTGAGTTTTCCCTAAGTTACGGGTTTCCGAAATGCTTACATTGACTTCTACAACCGAATGCGGTAACTATTCCATTTTGCAACAGCCTCACATCAATACATTGTATTATGGAAGTTGTAGGCGATCGAAGATGATGCTTGCAAATAGAAACGTCTTACAATAAGCCGAACCTTTGTGCTTCATTAATTTAACGAGCTCTTGAGTTATTACTCAAATATTAATATTGAAAAGACTTATGTTCTTTAAAAATTCTTACTAACTGATATAGTTTTATGCTACATTTTGTTACTGTATAAGAGAATATACGCTCCCTTTTTTAATTTAAATTTGTAAGCAATGATTGCATTGATTATATAGACACCTCGCCAATTTTACACACTATGGAAAGTGGATGTTTTCGGTGTGATATGTTTGTTTTAAATGTGTCATTCTAACAAGTCTCCGTTGTATCGCGGCGATTGTGGGTAGTATTGTATGTTGCGGCATTAATGAGACCAGCTCACCGCCGGCTGGAGACCATGTATATAAATGATACATTAATACAGTAGTCCTATAACGTTTGTGGGCCGCCGATCCCTTTTTGGAAACTTTCCCGTCCCAGCCCCTCTCTCAAGCTTAAATAATTGACTCTTGCTGACATAGTACAATTTAGTATTACCATTTCACGCTGTCATTGTCGTGTATCGTAGTTCATTTAAGATGGAATGCATCTGCACCTTATTTTTGATTAGGCCTCAACTTTGTTGGGTCGGTCTTTCGTCCGCATGCCAGACACACGTTTTAAACAGAGACTTCTACAGTGAACTACTTACAGTAAGCGTTCTAGCAAGGTAAGGGGGGGGGGGTCAGAAGAAATGCGAGTTGGGAATCGTTTTGGCGCACGTTGAGAACCATTGCGTGTGGTTTTTTAAATGAATATTCAATAAATAGAGAGTTAGCCCCAGGTAAACATATACTGACGTGTGGATATCTATATATAGAGATACTGCTGTAGATTAAATATATATTGATATGTGAATATATCGAAATATAGAGAACTCTACAAATTGATGGATATATGTACATTTTTATTTTGTATTTGCTTTAGTGTGTGCGACCGTGTTGCATTCAGATACCGTCCAGTTTATTTTTTCTAATAATCAAGTAGCAATAGAGCGCGTCTGTGACGGGCAATGTATTGGGTTCGAAATCCGATGCTGGCTATTATACATCCGGAAAGTTCAGAAAGCAATGGTGAAGTACTGAAAATAATTATGTTATTTTGAAAATCACGACAACTGGCGGGTTGATGGCTACATTCTCAATAGGATATGCTACCAATTTGTGTACATTTTTATTAAACAAGAATCCATTACTACATGGTTCCAAACGTGTAAAATACGCGCCACAGGGAAGCATTGTGATTTTCAAAAGTGATAAAAGGTGGGATTAAGCTATTACAAATTATGTACATTTATTATTGTTATACGGATCTTATATAGAACATATACATATTTATTTTGGCAATTTTTTTATACTCATTAACAAAAAAATTGTTAATGCACATGGCGGTCAACATGTGACAATGGACAGGAGTAATACCAACTAATAAAAAGGAATGGTGATAGTAGAGGAGTTTCATATTGTAAGAGCGAAGAATATATAAGAAAATATATATTCATAGGTGTTGTATCAGGATTTTATAGATCTGTAGTTGAGGAAAAGAGGTTCTAACAATACTTCGTATGAAGAACGAATTATTAAAGGAAATAAATCTCAAATAAAAAATATTTTGGAAATACTAAAAGATATGGCAGTGTGTTCAAGATTTTGTTGAAGTTCAGGGGATGCGAGCATGAGGAATCAGATATATAAGTGGGAGAGAAACATCGCGAGAAGGACAGGTTACGGTCTGGCAGTGTGCACTACCAAGACAAGTTACAGTGAATATCGGAGATCTGTTGCAGCCAACCTTCGCTGTGTAGATGGCCCTTAATCATGATGATTAGTTGAGGGTAGAACAAAAACATTTGGGAACTACTGCTGTGCTACATATTTACATGCTTGTAGTATAAATATATATATATATTACATGTTTCTAGTATATATATTTACATGTTTCTAGTATATATATTTACATGTTTCTAATATATATATGTACATGATTATAGTATATATATATATATATATATATATTATTGTCTTAATACAAAAGAATAATAACATGTGTCTCATACATTTGTTTGTTATTCCGTCCCTCAACTCTGGATTTGGTTTCATACTTTGCAGATCTCGAAACTGATGTAGATGATCGTTACATTTCTCAATTTTCCATCCCATCTGTACCGTTTACAGCAGCTCAAGCCTGGCCGATGTTCTTGGTAAGCCTTTCCTTAAAGCCCCCAGATTAAGATGCTTATATCCCCTGATTTATATCGTTTGAGATCAATCATAGAATGTTAATCGAACTTCGCATATACTTCCGGTGTCATTTATCTGAGACATCACACGATCTAATCTTATATTGCTTTCAGTGACAAAAAGAACAATCTACACCAGTGTTTCCTCACATCTTTTTACTACCATGCGCTACCTATATTATTCTAAAATTATAATGCCCCCATATGAACCATATATAATATATACATAACGTTTTGGTGAAAATCTAGTATAAGTCTTCGTTGGTCTATAAATAGCGAATTCTTTACATTAACGTTATGGATTTGCCTTGAAAAACCAATTATATTGATTCACCTCTTAGACGATAATTAAAGGACCTTTGATAGAAACGTCGATTTGTGTTTATTATTATGTAACTAACTCTAATCCTTCTCCCTCTATCCCCAAAATCTATAAACTAATTATATTCCCTTTAACCCCCTCCCACAAAATCTATAACCGTATGCAACGTATCTAACACTGCAAAGGTTAGGTAATACCTCGAAAGTACAACAAAGGTCACATCGGAGACCTATAATAGAGATTGCCAATTTTGTATATTAAAAAAAAAATTGAATTATTCCCTAAAATGTAGTTACTAATTGCCCCCCTGAATCTCCCCCCCCCCCCTCGACCTGAACAATCAAATTGCCACCCTGTGGCGCGTGGGCCCAACTTTGGGAAACACTGATCTAGACGTTTCGGATCTTGTCGGCTCTCGTTGACCAGCCATGAAGATATAGAACAGACTGGCTGTAGAGGAAAAAGTGAGGGAGAAAATGTACTTATTGCACTTCTACAAATGTTTGATGATGTACGTACGATATACATTTTACAAACACAATTGTATAAATCTGGAAAATATGTTTTAATTATATAAAGTAGTTTAGTTTATTATAATTTTTCTAATTTATGGAATTCAATATAACATGGGCAACAAGCAGACTTGAATTATGAGTAGTAGATTTAAAAAGGAATGTAAACAGCGACCTGTGAAATCATCAATCACGGTTCATATTCTGAATCAGATCTCAAACTTTGACCACTACAGTCAAATGTTGGCCAGAGAATTAAATCAGTTGTACCGATGTTTATAGCATGAATGCAATCAAGCCCGTAGATACACGGGAGTTGGAGGGACGGGGATAAGATCTATTGAATCCTTCCATTTTAGACAATATAAATGGATTTATTCTTCTGTGTTTGTTCTCAAACTTCTGTAAATTAACAGGATGCAGTCTCGTGAATAGAATGCGTTTCGCCACGGTTTACATCTTTGCTGCGATATCTTCGTTTTTCAGCATGGCACGTCCGACGTCAGTATGAATTATTCGAAGAAACAAGTAAAACTAAAGAATGCTACCTCGAAACTGGTCCTTAACCCGATCCCACCACCCAAATAAAAACAAATGTACATGCTCATACACGAAGTGATGAAATTTGTCTTGTTTTCTTTAGAAGATATTCCCTGTCTTACTAAAGTCATATCTACGTCACTGTGTCAGGCCGAAAGGCGCAGATATCGCAGCAATACTGTAAACCATAACACAACGCATTTCGTTCTCCGGACTACATCCTGCTAATCTGCAGGAATTTGAGAACGAACGCAGTTGAAGAAGAAGAAGAATATCTACGTCACTGGATGCAATATATCCTGAACGTCATGATTACAGGATGCAAAACTAAACAATAATTGTGTACATCAGGTGATTACATCGAGTCGGTGTGTAATCAGTGAATGAGATGTAAATACAACGTTAGTTATAATGGTTACTGAATCTAGCCTAATTATCAATATAGTTAACTTCGTATTTACCTCTTATTTATCTGGTTACTGCGGAACTTTCCATTTTGTCGGACATCTCCCGATATTTTGGTTATTTATATAAGCAGTGAATGTGGCGCATAGCCGAGAGGTTAAAGCATTGGCCTAACACCTGTGAGGTCCAGAGTTTAAATTAAAAACTCACCCTGACCATGACATGGCGACAGTAAGTACATGCGGACTTCATCACATAAGCCACTAGAATACCTCCTGTAACTCTCTAAAGGGATACATACAGTATGCTAGTACTTTGTTTTTCTTTAAATCAGTGATTAAAAAAAAATTCTTCTAATGCACGCAATGTGTGGACTACGCTTTCTTAATTTCATTGGATTGTTTTCCAGTTTAATATAAGTTTGTACAATCGTCATTTGTAATTTAAAACGTATTAGATTATGCAGATATAAATCTCTATTATAAATCCATGTATTAGTGAGAACTTTCATTGTTTAAAGTATCTAAGTTGTGATGTGTATCTAACTATTAGTCTAATTATTATACAACAGATTATGTAACTTTTGTCGCTTTTCAAAAAGACGAACAGTCTACGAAATAGAAAAGTCCTAAAACGAGTTCTCGTGATAAATTATATGTTACAAATACGGTAGGTAATACATTGATATTTCTGCCATTTCAGGCTGAAGCTGTGTGTTATACTTTAAGATCGAGTATACAGTATACCATTACCACTAATGTAAATGTGGGGACTTAGTTAATTGAAAACGACAAAACGACGGCGTTCTCAAACATACGGAGCGTTGTGAAAATGTAAACAGAGATTAGAATACAAGAGTTACAGACTGCTACACATTTCATATACAGAAAATACCACACATTTTGCATGTAAATCATAAACTAGATATGCATACAGGTCCCCAAGAAGCATTGACTTTAATAATTGAAATATGAAAAGTTTTATGGTTTAAATATTTGAAGCTGCAATCATTTCCTGTCAAAAACAATCCCGCAAGAACAGTCGAAGGAGCATAGGAAAATAACAAAAAAACGAAGACAGACAACACTAACAACTAGATAGGTCATGTTTACATTATTCTCATCCAAATCACTGCAAATGAAAAACGCAAGTGAACTATCTGTGGTAATAGCATCCTGCCAATATGACTCCATTTCATGTCAGGAGACTGTATTAATATTTCCCGTTCACTCATACTTAAACCAAAGTATAAGTTTCTCTTGAAATATGTACATAATGTGTAAGTCTCCATATAGGAAGAGCTTTGGTATTCTGCCAAACATCAGACAACCTTGTCTTGCGGACGGTATGATCTATAAAATATGTGTTAAATATGTATATTGCAAATAGACATATCACAGACCGCTAAAGATATTTAGATACTTACACATGTAACCACATGGATGCCTGTAGATAAAATAAATATAGATTATGATCTCTCTATGGCTTACAGATCGGAGAAAGTCACGCCTCGCCCCTGGTTCCCACTTTCATTTGCTCATTGTAGTCAATCAATCCTTGGTGATATGAATACCTGAACCTCGTCAACCATTATCTTTGATGGTTAAAGGCATTGGTATAACCTAACTAATGTCTGCAGTTGTAACTACCTTACCTCATCACAAGACGTATTTTCTATTTTTTTTAAATGATAGTAAAGCATCACCATGTTGTTTTGGCAAAACATGGAATTATCTAGGGAGTATTGACAATATTGAATCCACGGCAGTAGAGATTTCTCCAATTATATTGTATTGTGGTTTAATTATTCCAACAATCAAGACAGAGAAAAGGGTTCTATTCTACATTCTAATAAATGCCAGCTGAAATAACGAATGTCCAGTTTTATAAAGATGTTTTTCTGAATTGATGCAACATACATATTTTCCATAATCTCATTCAGCCCTCATACCTGCCATATAGAAACGTCACTAGCAACACGTCCTTATATAGATCTATGTATATTTACATATGCTTTATATGTGTACACTATTAAAATCATATATAGATATATACATATATCTGTTCTATATTAATACACTCTTCATGGCTTTATATGCATACATATATGTATTTTAAATATGTAAGTGTATATATATATATATTAGTACGCTCTCGACGGTGTATATTTTTAGTCGATAGTCTATATTACTACTCTCGTGAAGGTGTATGTATCCAGTATGTATTTGTTAAACCTGCAAGAGTGCATAATGTTTTGTGTCTGCATACAAAATAGTAGGATATGTATTCTTACATCAGTAGGATATGTTTTCTTGCATCAGTATGGCATGTCTTCTTACATCAGTAGGACATATCTTTTTACACATCAGTAGGCCATGTCTTCTTACATCAGTAGGACATGTATTTTTACACATCAGTAGGATTTGACTTCTTACATCAGTAGGATATGTCTTCTTACATCAGTAGGACATGACTTCTTACATCAGTAGGACATGTCTTCTTACATCTGTAGGACATGACTTATGACATCAGTAGGATATATCTTCTTACATCAGTAGGACATGACGTCTTACATCAGTAGGACATGTCTTCTTACATCTGTAGGATATGTACTCTTACATACATAGAGCTAGTACTGACCACACTGAGTAAGATACTCTCAAATCATTACAAACCGCTGAAAGTTAAAATCTTTTGGATATGAAAGAAATATCTGGAGTAGAGTAAACAACCCCTCCCCATACCACAAAATAAAAATAAACATGTTGCAAAAGTATATTTGAAAACGTATATATCTTTCCTAGTACACAATAGTGCTGTCTATATCACTGTATCACTTAAAATAGGTTAGACTACCAACCATTGATGGGAGTGGGATGCATATTCAAACAATACATTATACATTTTCCGGTCAAGTTACAAACAACATGGTGGCGCCATTTAAATTCACGGGATCCAAATAAATGTAAAGAATAACTTTAAAAATAATATATTTAGAATAATTTTAAAAATAACATATTTAGAATAATTTTAAATATAAATCCAAGTAAGCGTTATAGACAGAAGAAAAACTATGATGTAGATAAATTTAAGTAACAAAATGGAACACATAGCTAGAAAAGTAAGAAGAAACAATGACATGAGAGTAACGCGAAACTTATTTAACTTTTGTCTGTTTGCCTGCCTGCATGTCAATCTGTATGTCTATCTGATTGCCCGTCTGCATGCATGTCTGGTTGCCTGCATGTCTGCATATCTTGATGTCTGTCTATTGTCTTGTATCTTCTTTAGTTGTATACAGGATTAAATGACGATCGATTATCGAACCATGACATATTTTGTCTTGATATCCAGTAATATTGTGACGGCTTAGAACACTGGTAATGGCTTCAATGCACCTTTTTCTTGGTCGTCTTCTGCCTCTTACGATTTATATTTTCATGTTATATGTTCAATCTGTTGTCCAGTATGGGTTCGCTCTAACTAGGTGTCCGAACCACTTCCGTCTCTGTTTTTCAATAGATATGACCACAGTCTGTTCCAACAGCTCTTGTAATCTCTTCATTCCCAATATTGTCTTCCCGTATTCTGTTTGCAGCTTTTTTTTAAAAGAGATCTCATATAACATGTAATAAACTTTCTCTTCTTGTTCTTTACTTAATGTCCATCTCTGACATTGATATCACAATGTTGGTAAAAAAATGTATTTATTATTTTCCTGTTAGTTTACATCGGGATAGATATATGTTTCAATAATGTTGTAATTTCATAGTTTACGCGTTTGTCATTTTGAATTCTTCTGTTTTTTTAAAAAAAATACATTCTTCTGTCGACAAGCAATCGTTATAAACACACATAAATTTATAAAAGATATACACATTTATTTCTTTAATTCTAAAGATATCTCTTAAAATGTAAAAAAAAATGAATTGAAAGGTACAAGAAACTCAACCATAATACACTATTACAAGAATGATGTAAAATTAACATTGTTTTCGGCAGTGTCGTTATTTATTTTCTTATAGTCTGGTGAATAGTTACGCGTGCCTTGAGAATTTGTGTCAGAGATTTCCGTCAAGCTTGAGACTTTATCCTTCTATAGGCAACCAATATCTATGGAAATACGGAGAACGCTTCAGTGCATTTCGGTCAAAGCAAGCGTAATATCGAACAAGCAGAAATTGTACAGTATTGAACGCTGCTTCCAATGTGAGCGTGTGGGTCTGTGTGAGAGTGTTATCGTGTGTGTTGCAATGTGTGTGTTCAAGTATGTGTATAATTGAGTGCATGATACACCTTTTGGTATTCATATTTATGCTAAAGGTAATTGGTGTAATGTATCATAACGTGTGGTAGATTGTATTATTTGATTATATGTTAATGCATCATGTTTAGTTGCAAGTTAGAGCGTGATGTTGGATTGTGTGTTACAGTGCAGTGATTGAGTGTATGTTAGTGTGTTGTTTGATTGTATCTTAGAAATTGTTTGATTGTGTGCTAGAGTGTATTGTGTGATTGTATGTGAGAGTATGAAGTTTGATTGTATCATAGGATGTACTGTTACATTGTGTGATAGTTTCGTGTTAGATTGTATCCTATAGTGGAATTTGTGATTGTATGTTAGAATAATGTCTTTGATTGTATAACAACTTGTGATGTTTAATTGTTAGATTATGGTGTCGGGGTGTTATAATGTTATGTTTTACAATGTTAAAGTGTTTTTTATGTTTTAGAATGCGATTTTGAATATTTTAGATTATTATATTAGATTATGTGTTATAATATCACTCATGTTGTTACTCATAATTTATTGAAGTATTATGTTAACATGGGTTGAATATTGTAACATAATGCTATTACGTCGTGTTGATAAAGTGAACTTTTTCGGAGATCGCTTGGGGATAATCTCTTGAAGCTACGGAATTGTGCTAGTGGTACTTTCGGCAGGCGGCGTGTCGCTTTGTTTTGTAAAACGGAGTAAATATAGGGTAACCTATATACAATTAAATCAATCCTCTACGCCGTTTGACAATTGTTTAACATCATCGTGAAGCATTACTCTGAAACTGTAATATGAAACTATAATATGAAGATTTACTTTGAAACTATAATATGAAAATTTACTTTGAAACTGTAATATGAAACTATAATATGACGATTTACTTTGAAACTATAATATGAAACTATAATATGAAACTATAATATGACGATTTACTTAGAAACTATAATATGAAGATTTACTTTGAAACTATAATATGAAACTATAATATGAAGATTTACTTTGAAACTATAATATGAAGATTTACTTTGAAACTATAATATGAAACTATAATATGAAGATTTACTTTGAAACTATAATATGAAGATTTACTTTGAAACTATAATATGAAGATTTACTTTGAAACTATAATATGAAGATTTACTTTGAAACTATAATGTAGTGATGTACTTTCGCGGTGAATATTTTGGTTTAGAATTATGTTTGTGGTGAATGTTGCTGAGGAAAAAGGGAAAGCACAGAATAATGAGACTGTGATTTGCCATGCATGTCATAACAGGTGTCTAAGGATGTTTGTCGGTGGATTCTTGTCCCATTCCATAGGTCAAAGTGACGTACAGATCTGACATTGCATATGTTCCACTAAAAGGCACAACTATAGCAGCCAGGTTGTAAATCATCACACACAGTATTTTGTTCGCGTGACACCATCATATTAGTGGTGTTATGTGATAGATTGTGTCTTCTCCATATCGTCATGCTTCCCTCTCACGTAAAAGAAGTTATCAAGAACCACCCCAAAAAACAAATCGGTGGGAATTGATGGAGTAACAACCGAAGTAAAACAGACCTGTTTATATCAATAAACCCATAACCCTTCAGGGTCGTAGGGGTACCACATTGGATGCTTCAGCACACGGAGTTCTCCAGCGAATTATCTCCTCAGCGATGCGGATGAGTGTGGAAATATCTAGCCCTGTCCATTCCTTGATGTTGTCTGTCCATGTCTTTATTTGTCCTCCTCTGCTTCTTCCACCCTCGACAGTTCCCTGCAGTATTGCTTTTGACAAGGAATCGTGCCTGCATACATGCCCGAACCATGCTAGTTGTTTAGATACTGGTGTAACAACCGAAATAAAACAAACCTGTTTAGATACTGGTGTAACAACCAAAGTAAAACAGACCTGTTTAGATACTGGTGTAACAACCGAAGTAAAGCAGACCTGTTTAGATACTGGTGTAACAACCGAAGTAAAACAGACCTGTTTAGATACTGGTGTAACAACCGAAATAAAACAAACCTGTTTAGATACTGGTGTAACAACCGAAGTAAACAGACCTGTTTAGATACTGGTGTAACAACCGAAGTAAAACAGACCTGTTTAGATACTGGTGTAACTTGATTACTTCACATTAGAAAGTCTTCAAAAGAAAGAGCTGTTACAAAAGATTGTAAAAGAGACATCCTAGTACTAATATAGAAGAAAAAGGAAGCATGCAATAATGTGGGCACATACAGATGTAGCTTTCTGCTTAGTCATGTCGGTAATATTTTCGCTAAGATTCTTGAAAAACAACGGATACGTTATATTGTGGATCCAGTGCTTAGTCCGGAACAGTTTGGGTTTAAACAAGGAAGAGGGTGTGGAGATGATTCTTACAGCTGACGGGAATTGAACCAGGTCTGTTCTAGCAGCACCGAATCGCTTTGCAACACAAGTAAACAGGTTTTCCGTATATCAGACGTTACAGGTATATCAGGAAAACCTGTTTACTTGTGTTGCAAAGCGATTCGATGCTGCTAGAACAGACCTGGTTCAATTCCCGTCAGCTGTAAGAATTATTTTCATTTATCCTCATGCTTCCTACTTGAATTTATAGGTGTGGAGATGCCTTATTTTCTCTACGAAAAATTAGGGAAAAGACAATATAATACAAATACCAAATGAATATTGCTTTTATAGATCAGAACAAATAACGACTCTAACTGAACGAGTCTTTGCTGACGATCAGCGCCTGCACCACAGTTTAAGTTAAGAGTTGCAAGATCACATAACCTTACTCAAGGAAAGCTGCCTCAATTACATCAAGATCACATAACCTTACTAAACGAAAGCTGCCTCAATCACATCATGAAGTTCGAAACAGAAAAAGTAGAAGTATTATCTATAGTCAAAAAACTAAACACATTTAACAAAATAATTGATCAATTACTGAAACAAGTGCAGACATTAACCTATTTTTGGAACATTTTTAACAAACGATGGAAGACTGAACACAATAATTCAAATAGACAACAACGTAAATTATGAACTTAACACCAATTTTGATAGACAAATCTATCCCGATGGAAACAAAAAGGCAAATCATAAGTTCAATGTCCATACTAATAATGTGTTATCAATTTCAGACATGACAGAATAACAAAATAAAACAGGAGAAAGCTTACTCAATCAATCAATCAATCAAGTAAGTGCCATGCCGACTGGCGTAGGCGATCATGTTTCCCCACGACTCTCTGTCTCTTGTGTTTTCAATAAGCTCGGTTGGTGAGCTTCTACTGTGCCACGATACAAGCCCATCCAGTAACCATCTAGTAACGACTGAAATATAATATCTAAGAAAAACAACAAACAGAACACGAAGATATTGTGTGAGGGATGAAGAGATTACAAGAACTGTTGGAACAACATATGTGGTCAGATAATTTGGAAAACAGAGACCGAAATTGTTACGCCACTTAACGAGAATTAACCGTTATATGCCAGCGGAAAGACCACACAAAATGACAATGGAAGCAGCAACACAAATATGAAGAACAAGAAATGTATAAGTTTGAAGGAATTACCAACAATCTGAGACGTCACAATATTACTGCATATCAACCAAACGTGTCATATCCCGGAAACCGTACTTCAGCCAATTTTTCGACTCCTTACAGCAGGAGAAAACATAAGACAATAGATTCCATCTTCTCTCTCTCTCTCTCTCTCTCTCTCTCTGTGTGTGTTTGTGTGTGTGTGTGTGTGTGTGCGACGTGTCCTATACAATGCATTGTCCTTACTGCGACTCTGTAAGCCTCTCGATTCTGTGCAAGCTGCCCAACTTATTCCAGTGTCATGTAGTCTTGGTCTGCATCTTGTTCTCTTGCCTGGAATTTTGCCATCAATGATTAATATTTCTAAATTATGTGTTTCTTTATATGTCTAAACTATGTTAGTTTGCGGTTTATAGTTTTGTTGAGTCTTTATTCGTCTATGTTTATATCTTAGCGGAATCTACGTTGGTTTGCCTTTTGTCCATGATATTCTTAATACGTTTCATTTCAAGTGAAACCACCTGTTTCTTGATTTAGTGGCACGCTATTGATAGACTGTGTCCTGCCTATCTCGTCATGCTTTCATCACAAGTAATAGGCTTTGATATAATACTTGGTGAAATATGAATTTTGCAAGTGAGTACAGTAGAGCTGCGTGGTGCCGGAGTCTGATAGGGAGAAATAATATCAACACTGCCCCGAAGATTATGATGCCAATATGTTATATCTCACTACATATGCCATTGCCCACTTCTCCCAACAATATGTCGCCACAGGAAAGATGTCAAGGAATTGCTTATATATGCCATGTTAATATTCAACTGTGTTCAGTCTTCCATCGTCTGTTAAACAAAATGCATTTTAGAATAAACGCTAAAAGAAATAAATATTACAAATATATTATGTATGAAATATATAATATTTCATAGTGATCTTCATTTCATAGGGGTTATATAGATATGTGCCCCTGTCCATAAATTGTATGTATCCCGGTGTCTCGTTTCTTATAGATTATATGGTCTAGTGCGTCACTTCACATAGATTATATGATCTGGTGCGTTACTTCACATAGATTATATCGTCCGTGTGTTGCCGGCGCCCGAAATGGGAGGAAAGAATAGCAACACTGTTTACCTTCCACGCATTTCGTAAAAGGCGACTAAGGAAGTTATGGGATAGAGTTGGCTGTCCTATCCCATATAGAGTCAGTGACCCAAAGCCATGCTGAAGTCGGATGTGTCAGGCCGAAAGTCGCAGATATCGCAGCAATGCTGTAAACCATGATACAACGCATTCCGTTATCCGGACTACATCCTGATTATCTGCAAGAGTTTGAGAACGAACCCAGAAGAAGAAGAAGACATAGATTATATGGTCTGGTGCGTCATTTCACATAGATTATATGGTCTGGTGCGTCACTTCACATAGATTATATGATATTGTGCGTCACTTCACATAGATTATATGATCTAGTGCGTCACTTCACATAAATTATATGGTCTGGTGCGTCACTTCACATAGATTATATGGTCTGGTGTATCACTTCACATAGATTATAATATATTCCGGTGCTTCCATTCATATAGGTTATATAGTTCGGTGCTTTACTTCATAAATATTGTAGGAAACGGCGACCCTCTACCCAGAACATACATATATTTGTTTCCCCATATTATTATTATATACAGTTAATCATATCAAATAAGTGGGAAATTGAAGATAAACTAATATATTTTACTAAAGTAATTGAAAGTGTACTTTTTCAGGATTCATAGAACTCTCAATGTTTATGTTTTATTGACATCTTAATGCCATGAAATAGCTTTCTAACGTATTGTGTATCAAAACCAAATTCTTCTGTTTTCTTGTGTGTGAACGTTTCATCATAATTTATTCAGCCCTGTCTGCGTACATACATTACAATTTTCCCTGGATATTTTGTCAGTGAAAAAAGTAATAACATATTAATTTATAGTGTCCTGATGATCCATAGATATTATTTCTATTTATTGATTGAATACACGCATTAAATGAAACTCCCATATAATATTTGCCATCTGATGTAGCCATACATTTGAGAATGTCACATAAATACTCAAACAATTCATGTACTTAGTACAAAATATTGCTTTTGTATCTTCTTACCTGCGGGACGGGCGTGCACCATGCACATTTCGATGCTGAAATAAATCAATGTATTTGTCATACTGACTGCAATATGGTAATATTTATGACACTGTACCATTTAATACTCATATTGACATTTCAGATTTAACATGATATATTTCTTTTAGCATATATATATATATATATATATATATATATATATATATATATATATATATATATATATATATATATATATATATATATATATATATATATATATATATATATATATATATATATATGATTATTCTCTCCGATAGTGGCTACAGTGATAGTGTGTTTAAGTGGGGTTATCATTTTATCATATAATATGTGTGATTATTCTCTCTCATACTGACTGCAGTGGAGATCGACAAGTATAACAGAACTTGGATTCACTAACATGAAAGCGATATTCACTAACATGAAAGCGATATTCACTAACATGAAAGCGATATTCACTAACATGAAAGCGATATTCACTAACATGAAAGCGATATTCACTAACATGAAAGCGATATTCACTAACATGAAAGCGATTATTCACTAACATGAAAGCGATTATTCACTAACATGAAAGCGATTATTCACTAACATGAAAGCGATATTCACTAACATGAAAGCGATATTCACTAACATGAAAGCGATATTCACTAACATGAAAGCGATATTCACTAACATGAAAGCGATATTCACTAACATGAAAGCGATATTCACTAACATGAAAGCGATATTCACTAACATGAAAGCGATATTCACTAACATGAAAGCGATATTCACTAACATGAAAGCGATATTCACTAACACGAAAGCGATATTCACTAACATGAAAGCGATATTCACTAACATGAAAGCGATATTCACTAACATGAAAGCGATATTCACTAACATGAAAGCGATATTCACTAACATGAAAGCGATATTCACTAACATGAAAGCGATTATTCACTAACGTGAAAGCGATTATTCACTAACGTGAAAGCGATATTCACTAACATGAAAGCGATATTCACTAACATGAAAACGATTATTCACTAACATGAAAGCGATTATTCACTAACGTGAAAGCGATATTCACTAACATGAAAGCGATATTCACTAACATGAAAGCGATTATTCACTAACATGAAAGCGATTATTCACTAACATGAAAGCGATATTCACTAACATGAAAGCGATATTCACTAACATGAAAGCGATATTCACTAACATGAAAGCGATATTCACTAACATGAAAGCGATATTCACTAACATGAAAGCGATATTCACTAACATGAAAGCGATATTCACTAACATGAAAGCGATATTCACTAACATGAAAGCGATATTCACTAACATGAAAGCGATATTCACTAACATGAAAGCGATATTCACTAACATGAAAGCGATATTCACTAACATGAAAGCGATTATTCACTAACATTAAAGCGATTATTCACTAACATGAAAGCGATATTCACTAACATGAAAGCGATATTCACTAACATGAAAGCGATATTCACTAACATGAAAGCGATATTCCCTAACATGAAAGCGATATTCACTAACATGAAAGCGATATTCACTAACATAAAAGCGATATTCTCTGTTGTCGGTATGAGATATATCTAGATGATTAGTGACGTGGAATTTGTAGCGAAAACATGAGGCATATATGTAAACGCGGAGACGGAACACCATTAGACAGAGAAGATATATTTACACACGGAGATGGGAAACCATGAAAGATTAACAGAGTTGGTAATCATATGGAATAAGGCTGAAAACATATCAAAGCGTAGAAACATATGGGAAATTATATACAACCTAGAATATATAAACAACATAGGGGGGGGGGGGTCAAGTTATTGATTCATAATGTAACTACTACGCAGATTCTGAATTAATGAAAGGGATACCTTTGTGCACTTATTTTATTTGTATGCGTTGGCTGCTACGGACCTCCACCACCACCTGTTTCTTGATTTAGTGGCACGCTATTGATAGACTGTGTCCTGCCTATCTCGTCATGCTTTCATCATAAGTAATATGCTTTGATATAATACTTGGTGAAATATGAATTTTGTGATGTAATACTTGGTAAAATATGAATTTTGTGATGTAATACTTGGTGAAATATGAATTTTGCAAGTGAGTACAGTATAGCTGCGTGGTGCCGGAGTTTGATAGGGAGAAATAACATCAACACTGCCCCGAAGATAATCAATCATGATGCCAATACGAAAATCAGGAATAGACAGCACCACAGCCTCCAACTGCAGATCAATCAGTCAAAACAGCGATCTATGCAAAGCTAAGGAACTGCAGGCTGTAGTGGTACCCTGGTAAACCTTCTTTCTATTACAGCAGACATGCTTCAGGTAATACTACTCTACTCATGATCACGCAACATACATCCCTCAAGAGATAGAGGATGGATTTCAAAACTAAGAAGAGTGTCCTGGCAGCCTGGAGAGATAAGGAAAACGTTTGACAGGCTGAGGAAAGAATGATTTCTAATGAAATTGAGACATTGCAAAGTGAATGGTAGTATGTATAAATGTACAAAAGCATACCGACATAACAGGAGATCTAGTGTAAAACTAGATTGGTGCAAAAGCAAGGAAGTCCTACTACATCATGGGGTACCTCGTGGAGTGGTCCCCCACGCAATTTCTGGTCTACATCAATGATCTGGTTGCTGATCAATCACGTGGTGTAAGAGTGGCAACACTTGCTGGTGACTTGGTAATATAGTGCAAAAAGAGCACGTGACAGATGGCTACCAAACATGTACAACAAATTATGAATACCTTAATCACATGAGCAAACAGATGGTGTGTCAACATCAACATAGATACAAGCAGCACTACTCTCTTTACTCTTTCACTAAAACAAAAAGCTGGTGACATAAAAATAAATGATGAGCTGCTGAAAGAAGACAAAGAACACACATATCTTGTAGTCACATTTGACACTAGCTAATCGTCACTGCTCACGGATAGAGATTCTTCTCTGCAAACCACACTCTTGGATGTAGTTAGTTAGTTAGTTAATTAGTCGTCGGATCATCATCACTGCAAACTGGACACATCCATAGTTGCTCCGATCTCTCCTTGAGTGTATCCGCCATCACACTTCTGCTGACAGTACCGGTCCTATGTTGGATGTAGTTATATTGGAACAGTAATAGCAGAACATACCCCTGTTACATACTGGTTATAGTTTTTAAGAATTCTAAGTATGGCACGTTTTGTAGCGCCAGTAAATGTTTTTATTGTTTTGCAATGACACTGAGTGACGCAACGTTTTTGCTACTAGCGTTAGATTTATTGTAAAAACCATACCTAACCCTGCCCCCCACAGCCCCCTCCCAGGGTCCTAAAATCTAGCAGTATCCTACTAATGAACATGTGAATTGAATCTTGATTCGTTCATATCTCGCTATAATAACGAAGTATAGAGGGCATGCTTTATGATTATAGAACCGTTATATTTATTGTCCATTTTTTGCAGCCGCAGGTCGCCAATGGGAAGACACATGCACGTAAATAATATATCTTAGTTTCCGTGTTTGCAACGTGCGATATTTTTTTTCAATTGCTTTAATTTGGACATCGCTATTGCTGTTCACCTTCTGACTTCTACTTCACAGTCTCCTTCAAACTTTATGTTCGCTAGATAAGGTATGAACATGAACATCAGTTCAGTAGTAGATGAGGTATCAGCGGTAATATCAGACGTAGATGCGATATCAACAGTAATATCAGACGTAGATGCGATATCAACAGTAATATCAGACGTAGATGCGATATCAACAGTAATATCAGACGTAGATGCGATATCAACAGTAATATCAGACGTAGATGCGATATCAACAGTAATATCAGACGTAGATGCGATATCAACAGTAATATCAGACGTAGATGCGATATCAGCAGTAATATCAGACGTAGATGCGATATCAACAGTAATATCAGACGTAGATGCGATATCAACAGTAATATCAGACGTAGATGCGATATCAACAGTAATATCAGACGTAGATGCGATATCAGCAGTAATATCAGACGTAGATGCGATATCAACAGTAATATCAGACGTAGATGCGATATCAACAGTAATATCAGACGTAGATGCGATATCAACAGTAATATCAGACGTAGATGCGATATCAACAGTAATATCAGACGTAGATGCGATATCAACAGTAATATCAGACGTAGATGCGATATCAGCAGTAATATCAGACGTAGATGCGATATCAACAGTAATATCAGACGTAGATGCGATATCAACAGTAATATCAGACGTAGATGCGATATCAACAGTAGTATCGTAGTAGATCAAGTATCAACAATAATATTAACATTAGCAGTAAATGTGGTATCAGCAGTAATATTAGTAGTAGATGTGATATTAACAACAATATCAGTAGTATATTTGTTATTACAGTATTCACAGTAGTAAATGTGGTATCAGCAGTATTAGTAGTAGCAGATCATGTCTCAGCAGTATGTGTATTAGTAGATAATGTGTCAGCAATAATATCAGTAATAAATGAAGTGTCATCAGTACTATTATTAGTAGATGATATGTCAGCAGCTACATTTGTAGTACATACGGTATCATTCATTTCAATATTAGGAGATAGTACATCATCAGTAGTAGTAGTAGTAGATGATGAAGCATCATTATTAGTAATATTGGATGAGATTGAAGCAGTATTAGTGTAAATAGATAATATATCAGCAGTAATTTTAGTAATATATGAGGTATCATCAGTAATATAGTAGTAAATGAGGTATCGTAGTGTTATCAGTAGTCAATACATTATCATCTATTAATATTAGATGAGGTGTCAGCAGTAACATACTTAGTAGATGTTATAGCAAGTATAATATTGTTAGGCAATATATCTGCTTCTTTAACAGTGCTAGTTTCAGAAGAACTAGCGTCAATTGTACAACATTAATATACATATTTAATAGCCTATAAAGATGAACAACTCCCAGTCTCTCGGGGTGACTCGTGCAGTTGCTACAGTAAATTAAGGAAGAAAGAATGTATTCTTTAACATACTACTCTGGTCATGTTTAAACAAGATTGAGAGCCTTTAGGCTGTCACATTGGAACGTATAGTCGGACCGCTGATTATGAATAGAAGTGGCAATCTGCACTCATTCTACGAGCAGCACTTAGAAGATAATATGCGTGGCGATGCCGTTGATATAATATTTCGGGAATTTGCATTTTCATCGGCAAGAAGAAAAGGGAAAGATTGATAGGAAGAATGATACAAGGTGATAACCAACAGATTGCTGCAACTATTTGTGTGGGTAAGTCTTCAGTAGCAGCTGACAAATTATGGACGCACGGGTGTGCTAAAAATCCAGTGTTGTCTGTTCTACTAATCACATCTCAACTTTTGCAAGTATAAAAAATGTATTATCAATTAGAATGACTAAGTACTTTTAATGACACGAGGAAACTATAAACATCAAAACAAATCACACACTCTCTATCTATCTATCTATATATACGATGTATTCCTTGTTTGTTTTGCGGTGTCAAGGGTAGAAGCGTTTTCTGGAAATGGCATTCCTGTGTGTTGTTTGTAAGTTTGATGCTGTGGCTTCTTTGATTTCTGTGATCAATCTTTCACATGGTCTGCCTCTGACTTTATAACCGTCATGTCAATGTGTCATGGCCATCTGTGGCATGATATATGTTGGTAGTCTGGAAGCGTGTGAAAACCACTTGATCTGTTGTCTTTTGATGTTTTCCAATACTGGCATTGTTTTGGTTATTTATCTGATGTTATCGTTTCTAATTATATCTCTTAATGACACTACGAGTATTCTTATTAGACAGGTCATTTTTGCTGTCACTATTTTTCTTTTGTAATTTTTCTTTTTACAAAAGAAAAATACACTAAACATTAGAAAATGTAAACTGCGATATCTAATCCATATTGATATATGGATAGGAACTTGAATAATGATCATACAAAGCGATAAAAGAATTGATGCCTTTGAGATGTGGATATTTAGAGATATAAGAAAACGTAATGGAAAAAGAAGAAAACAAGCAAAGATGTTATGGCAACACAGTTCATGAAAAAAAAAAACAACAACCGCTGAATGAAACATAAATCAAACACACAAACTATTTCAACATATGACACGTTGCGGTGGATCTTACTTGGAGGCAAATTCCAGAACTTCAGATCAAGATATAGGCAGAGATACCAGTATAGATACATCTTGAGATGGACACGACACAGTTTATCATGGCGTACAGTTAAAGCAAGAAACAGCATTGTGCAGATCAGTTGCAGCTAAACTTCTATGCGGAGAAGGCACTTGATAATTATGCTGTGCACCTTCCGACTGATCCATTCTGCAGGATTTAATTATTATAGACATGGCTGGTTATTAGTTACTGCATCTTTACATATATGAGGTAATATCATTAATCTATATACTTACTGAATCTGTATATATCTGAAGCAATACCAATAATCTATATGTTTTTCCAATCGTCAATCAAATGACATGAATGATAATGATTTCTGCTACTTTTCTTCTGAACACACATTATCACGTCCAATAGGTGCACATAGTTAATTACGCAACCTCTGATCTCAAAGTACATCCTTTGTTTTACAGACATATTTTTTTCATTTATCAAGGAGCGCTAAGTCAATTCTCTAGGTTCTCTATTATCTACGCACTGTACATCTGATATTCGTTTGTTTTTCTAAACATTTATCTGCTCTAATATTATAGAGAACGCCAAAATGTCCAGTGTAGTAGATTCACGTAAGTACATGAATGTAGGGAACAGCTAGAGATGTCATCCACATCTATAACTGCCGATTTTGATCTTTTGAAGTACGGACTGAGAGTCGGACAGGATAATTGCCAAGGTACAAGATAGCCATCGGTAAGCGGCTATAACTCTTCAATTACATTCTTCTACTGGGAACTGTTGTCGCATGTGTTCATTGCCTTTCGGCGAGGATTTAACCAAATGTGGCGTATTTGAAACATAATTCTGAACGTGATGAATGGCTCTATTGTGTTCATTCAATGAAATTTACTGTGGTCGCCAGCCACGCGACAAGGTAATAGAGCCTGACCGCCAGAGCTCTTTCGGATGTCATAGTTTACTTCGTGTAATGTGGTGCAGCTGTCGTTATCAGCAATCGATTGATTATTGTAAAGTCGGTTGTTCCATTATAACATTCACTAAATGTTATTCTAAAAGTAAGGTGTTTATTGTTGCCAAGTTATTTGGTTGCACCAATATGGCGGCGCTGTAAGATACAGTGCGCTATTCGTATTGTTCATAACAAAGTAAATCTGTGTAATTCCCTGATAACCAACTTTCATGAGAGAATCACAAGAAACTAACCGATCTTCGAAGTCTGAAACGATCAAAGCAGCATGGGATTCAGACCGGGTGTTTATGCTGCACCATCAAATATAAACTTTGGAAAGTTTGTGAGTGGCAAGTAGTCTTAATGTCGTTCAAGAATTTGGTCACAAAACAGACAGGGGTACCACATCCGTGACATGACTGTCTCATCGTCACTGCTCGCGGATAGACATGCATCTCTGCAAACCACATCGGGAATAATCCATATCAACCTATACCAAACAGATGTACATATGAATATTATCTAACTACATATAGAGTGATTGATAGCAGAAATTGTGTAGTAATAATATTTATAATACCATCGCATGTGATGGTTACAACAGTTTCAGACTTGTATTGTTGCATCTCTCTCATGTGTGTGTGTGACCATCGTTAGCAGACCATAATGACATCAGTTTCAGACTTGTATTGTTGCATCATTCTCGTGTGTGTGTGACCATCGTTAGCAGACCATAATGACATCAGTTTCAGACTTGTATTGTTGCATCTCTCTCGTGTGTGTGTGACCATCGTTAGCAGACCATAATGACATCAATTTCAGACTTGTATTGTTGCATCTCTCTCTCGTGTGTGTGTGTGACCATCGTTAGCAGACCATAATGACATCAGTTTCAGACTTGTATTGTTGCATCTCTCTCTCGTGTGTGTGTGTGACCATCGTTAGCAGACCATAATGACATCAGTTTCAGACTTGTATTGTTGCATCTCTCTCGTGTGTGTGTGACCATCGTTAGCAGACCATAATGACATCAGTTTCAGACTTGTATTGTTGCATCTCTCTCGTGTGTGTGTGACCATCGTTAGCAGACCATAATGACATCAGTTTCAGACTTGTATTGTTGCAGCTCTCTCTCGTGTGTGTGTGTGACCATCGTTAGAAGACCATAATGACATCAGTTTCAGACTTGTATTGTTGCATCTCTCTCGTGTGTGTGTGACCATCGTTAGCAGACCATAATGACATCAGTTTCAGACTTGTATTGTTGCATCTCTCTCGTGTGTGTGTGACCATCGTTAGCAGACCATAATGACATCAGTTTCAGACTTGTATTGTTGCATCTCTCTCGTCTGTGTGGCCATCCTTTGCAAACAGCGATGACAACAGTTTCAGACGTGTGACGTTGCATCTCTGATGTGTACGGAGATGATTGAAAAGTCAAATCCTGGTATAGATTCCCCTGCGACATTTGGGACACGTATGATCATAATTGTGAGACTGTGTGTATTTTCAGGCAGCACGCGTTCTCTGAGTGTTGATGCTACTCAACGATGAAAGCAGTTATGCTAGTGTTGCTGTACCAATCATGGCGATTCTGCTCGACATATTTTTTTGATGTGGAGCAAATGTTCAAGCTGTTTAGAAACACCGAGTCCTTGAAGTGTTTCTTCTGACTGGTAGTTTTCCCTTAAGGAGCTAAGCGTACATCAGCTGTTTGGGGTTCCGTTTGTCAGGCATGAATACAACATATATCGCCCATCTAATTTCAGCAGTCCTCAACATTTTATAAAATTCTTGGGATATTGATTCTAGTGAGAACTTCATGTTAGAACTTCAAGATATAACTTCAAGATCTCGTACTTTACCTTGCCACTTAGAAATATGGATCCGCTGATGTTCTATAGTAGCATTACCGACGCGTCATCATTTGGTGTATAGTAACGGTATAATCGCGTTAACAATTGGTGTGTACTATCAGGAATATAAAACGCCCTAACGCAAACCGATATATGTAATACTGATTTCACGCTGAACGCATAGTAATCGATCGTGGAAGAGTAATTTATTTTGGAACAACTTCCATCTGTCACATGACCTGCTGTCCCTTAAAGTCTTTTAAATCCCTGACATGTCGGGCATTATTCGCATGCGCTCATTATTATTCAAATGATTGTATACTGGGCGTCTCCAATTTTGTGATATCATGCCTTTATGATTGAACTTAAATGAAAGCGTGACGGGATCATAGTTCAAATGTGTCACTAGATGACTATATATATAACGATATGCTATTTCACAGTAGGGATTAATGATGTACATACACAAGGATTTAATTCGTTCTTGGAATAGTTTTTGAATATTCATTTACCCCATGACACATGGGTTTGCCACCGTTTCCAATCATTTAGTTTGTCACTATTCTACTGCAACATTTTTTGTGTCATTTGTGTTCAGTCGTTCGGCTATAGTCGTTCCATTGTGTGGTTAATCTTTTTTCGGTAAAAGCATTTTAGTCCACACGCCAATGCCTAGTATATGCTAAAAGTGTAACTTATGTTACACTAGGGATCTATCTCCCAAGCGTAGTGATTAAGCTGTTCGTCTAGTGTTCAAGAGGTCATGGGTTCGAATCTGGCTCATGTTATCTTTTTACAAGGTGGATATTTTACGAGATCCTTTTAACATATCCATGTGGATTATCGCTTGAAGCAACTGAGTTAGGTGCTGTGAGTGCCACTGTTTTGAGAGTGGAGTACATATGGGAAACCGAGTACACTGAAATCAATCCTCTACGACTTTTGAACCCTTTGAAAACTCATATTCATCCCAGTGCATCACCATCTAGTACCGCCTCTGCAACGAAGGTTGACTGCAGCAGATCTCCAACATCCTCTGTATCTTGCACTGGATGCGCACTGTGCTAGATTGTAACATGTCCATCTTGTGATGGTCCCTTCCCAATTATATCTCCACATGCCTCTTGTTCGCATACCGTCAACTTTTCTTTCAAGTAATTCACCTGTTCAAGATTTCGTTTCTCCAACATGTCCAAAATATATTGTAAAATTATTTCCTTTATTAGTTCTTTTTTATACGAAATTTTGTTAGAAACGCATTGTTTTCTTCTCTTTCCATGAAGCTATCCCTATTCTTGGATATATCCATATCTCACAGTCATCAATTATGTTTTCTCTAGTAACTACATTCATAGTAATTAAATATTACTTTAGTCGTATTACTGAATTCAAATGGTAATCTTTCTGGTATAATGGGTAAGCAGTTTGCCTTGAGCTCAAAATTTCAAAGATCGGCTCCGACACTGGACCTCTTCTTTACAAAGTTAACTTTTCCGGAGATGCTTGAGGATTATAGCTTGCAGCTACGGAGTTACGTGCTTTGATTTGTATTCTAGACAGTGGCATACTGTTTTTTTTAGAGAGACTGAGTATATATATATCGGGAAAACCAAGTTTATTTTTCCACAGTCTTACTAGGGTTAACAATTCGTAGTATTCACAATATACTTAGTATTCTTTTTCGTCATAGTATTAATATGTTCTTAATATCCTTCATAGTTTACATAGTCTCATGATTGGTTAATAGTTTGTAATACTAGTCGAATTATTGGAAGATTGCACATTTTTATTCATAGTTTGTTGCATAGTCGTATGATTGGAATGAGCACGAGTCAATATCGAGAATGCGCGAATTGGGAGTAAGGATGTTCGTGACCCGTAGAGAACCCCTGACAATTATTTCAAAAAGAGCAGTGAACCAACATAGAACCGGAACCATCAGCCGTTATACCCTGATAGATTTACTGAAGCGGAGATCTGAGCACCTATGTACGTGTCCCGTACGTAGATGACTCGTACATATCCGTACGAAGAGGATAATCAACAGACCTAATACCTAATGATTGGAATATTACTTGAGTCTCACTGTGGAGATTATATATTTCCATATCTGGTATCTTACACATTCTCAGTATTGTATTATTACAGATCACTGCTATTCTAATCTTAAAGATTGTTTCTTGGAAGTTAATAGTTTATCATATGATTACAGATCACTGCTACTCTAATCTTAAAGATTGGTTCTTGGAAGTTAATAGTTTATCATATGATTACAGATCACTGCTATTCTAATCTTAAAGATTGTTTCTTGGAAGTTAATAGTTTATCATATGATTACAGATCACTGCTATTCTAATCTTAAAGATTGTTTCTTGGAAGTTAATAGTTTATCATATGAATACAGATCACTGCTATTCTAATCTTAAAGATTGTTTCTCGACAGTTAATAGTTTATCATCGTAACCCCATACTTGGTTGCTCGTTTTGCAGACGATATATCACAGTTCTTATCAAGTCAGTCATCGAATTCATCAATCAATTTCAAGAAAGCATCTATTCTGCAACGGGTTAGAAAGAAGACGATACTCTATAAGATCTATCCTATACCATCGTAATGTATTCCATAAAGTGGTTTCTTTTTCTTACAATAATGGTTTATGCACATTTCTATTTGTACCCTCTTCGAAATTTTGAAATACCCACATCCTTCACTGTTGGGGTATATAATAGAGTATGCATATTCTGATTTAAAAAAATAATTTCATTAGCACGTTTTTATAATTATAATTTCAATCAATAATAGATGCACATTGGTTGATTTTGCATCAGTCAAAGGTCATGTAGAACTATATTTGACAATTCAAAACAAAAATAAGAGATGGACATTTTCTTTGATTCGGCGAGCATGATTGAGTATACACTGTGGGGGATGGGGCAACAGGTGTTTTAAAAATCAACTTTGATTAGAAGTTGCAACTAGTATTATCAAAGTTAATGCATATAGTATATTTAAATAGGCCGGGGGGGGGACACTAAAAATGGCTTGACAGTTCTGATTTTGTAGCGGGTTTTGATAGCGGGAAATGGCAAGGACTCAAGATCGATGGACAAAAAAATGAGATATAATCCTGAGATGTGCAGATGACACTGTTCTTTTAGCAGAAAGTGAACATGAACTACAAAGATTAAAAGATCAAGCCAATAAATCAAGTAATGAATATGGAGTGAATATAAATATCCAAAAAAAAACAACCATGATAATCAGCAAAGACACAGAAAAACAAGAGCTAAACAGAAACATATATGCAGAGAAACTACAGCAAGTAAAACAGTATCAATATCTTGGACACAAAGTCACAAATGAATGCAAATGTGAAACAGAAGTTAAAAGGAGAATAGGAATGACTAAAAGTACCGTTATAGACATGAGGAAATATTAACATCTAAACAAATTACAAACATGTTTTTTTTTAAATGAGAGTTATAAAATGCTACATCTATTCCATATTAATGTATGGCTCAGAAACATGGACACTAAATAAACAATTAGAAGACAAAATTGATGCCTTTGAGATGTGGGTATATAGAAGAATAGGGAGAATATCATGGAAAGAAAAGAAAGCAAATAAAGAGGTTCTAAAACATTTAATACGAAGAGAGAATTATTAAGAGGAATAAAGATCTGGCAAATAAAATATTTTGGACACATTAAAAGGCATGATACCTTACTGAAGACAATACTTGAGGATAAAGTCAAAGGTTAGCGAGCAAGAGCTAGACAGAGATACAAGTGGGAGAGTAACATCACACGATGGACAGGTTTCAGTCTAGCAGAGTGTACCACCAAAACAAGAGACAGTGGATGTTGGAGATATGTTGTAGCCAACCGTCGTGGCGGAGACGGTACTTGATGATGAGTACCATTAAATGTTCGTCATTTGTTATTCTGTGTCACCGAAACGTCGATGTCTTTGCTTTTTTGCTAGGTGATTCTATTGAATAGAAAAACTTCATTGGGTCAAAGGGGATGAGCCCATGGACCGCTGGATCAGCAACCAATCAATCAAAAACTTCATAACCATGTTTCAAAGTTTCGTCAGTCGGATTATACTTGAGCTTGCCTTTGTTTTGCCGAGGTTCGAAAGGTAAGAAAAAAATAGAATAGTGTTACCTGCCAGGATTGTGGTCAGAAGCGACTTATGAAGTTATAGGAATGTAGTTCGCTGTCACATCACATAGGGGTAAAAGTGACTCGATGCTATGCTGAAGTCAGATGTGTCAGACCGCAAGACGCACATTTCCCAACTATGTAAACCATGATAAAACACAATCTGTTCTCTAGACTACATCTTGCTAATCTGCAGAAGCTTGGGAATGAACGAAGACAAAAAAAAAAAAAACAAGGAAGAAGAAAAGTAACAAGAACGGTGAACTTACTGTCCAAAGATAACAGACCACTTACGTGGCTGCAATCATACTGTACGAAAGAAAAATACATTGATAATCAAAATGTTTGGATAACTGTTTTCGATTTATTGGTTGCTTGTCTAGTGCGCGCAGATTCTCACAATGTGCACCTTTATTGACATTCTGCCCCGGAATGCAACCACAGTAGTTTAGATGCCTTGTCTGAGGCATATATTTATGATGATTGCTTTTTCCGATATATGAATAATTTTCAGTTGTATAAAGGAGGGCGTATGTGCTACGAATCTGTTACTTAACATGTACTCAGGTGATTGTGTTCGATCATAGACCTAACACTTGTAACAAATGGCTGCATATTGCATATGTTATGTTATGTTCCTCCAGGGCCATAGGCGGCGCATAGGGCAGAAACCATAGCCTTCCATTTCTGTCTTTGTGTTGCCAGGTCTTTCAATTGTTGCGTGTTGTTTAGGTTCATTGACATGCCTTCTCTATTAATGGTTCTTCGTAGAGTTTCTCTAGGTCTCCCTCTTCTTCTTACTCCAGGTGGCACCCAATATAGTGATTGCTGGGGAATTCTTAGGCTGTTCATTATAGCTGAGCTATATTGCATATAGGCCTATGTAAATATATGTATATAAATATACACCTAATATATATATAGGTGTAATATTTTTATAGCATCCATACAGCTCAGTATTCTGGGTATGAAAAAAAATCTATAAAGGACCCCCATTCTCTCTCCTCATCAACACATACAAGAGGGTTACATTCCTTGTACTTCTTGGAGATACAAACAAAGACTAAGAATCAAAGGAGCGGGAACGCAGGATATAATTTTCATGTCATAAATACATTATTTCATGAATTCTTATGAAGATTGCCCGACACTAGACATTTACTTCTTTCTTATTTGGGACATAGTTTAATTTTACGACGTTTCGTACTTCCCTATTGAGAGGGACCTTACATTCTCTACCAAAGACATTCCAAAAGAATTAACTAGGACCCCAATTCGTTACGTTTTTTATATTATTGTTGTGATTTCGATTGGTCACTATTTACGTACATGGAATCGTATGCGAAAAATAGCCGAGACGACTCCAAGTATATAGTGTATAATAGTGACCAATAAGAAACACAACAAGCCACCCCCCCGTGTCCGGTCACGTGATAATTCTAGCTACCAAGTCGTATGAAGACGGTCATGAATAGTCGGGAGAACATCTAGAGAAACCCACGTATAATAAAGTCACCAAAAATACAATTATATATATATATATATATATATATATATATATAAGAATACTCTCCAAATGAACTTGAAAACAAAATAAGTGACATCTTCAATGACTGTGCAAAAAACATGCTACACAAAAAGAGCAGGAAGAAGAAAGAGTATATATCAGAAGAAACTATGAGCATTATCCAAGAAAGAAGACACATCAAAAATAGTTGTAAAAACAAAACAAATTATAGAATCCTGTCAAGAGATATGCAAAGAAGAATTAGACAAGACAAGCAAAACTACATAAACAAAATATGCCTAGAAATAGGAGGGCAAAAAAGCCAAGGTACCAGTAAAACGATGTTCGAAAATGTACGACACCTAAGAGACAGCAAACCTCAACCATCATTAAAAGTGCTGAAAGATAAACAAGGAAACATACTAACAGAAGGGAAGCATATCTTACATAGATGGAAGGAATACTGCAGTGAGATGTATAATGACCCAAGAAAAACCAAAAACAGAACAATAAACAAATATGAAAAGGAGCCAGAACCCACAAAGGAAGAAGTAAGATACACAATAGAAAGTCTAAAGAAAGGTAAAGCCCCGGGCAATGATGGCTTAACAACTGAAATGATACACGCAGGCGGCGAGGCCGGGATCAAAATTTACCACAAACTCTGCTGCAAAATATTGGAAAGCGGTACATGGCCGGATGAATGGAAAAAATCATTATATATACCCCTCCTAAAAAAAGGCGACCTTCAGATTTGCTCTAACTACCAAACTATAGCCCTTATAAGTCAAGCAAGTAAAATAATGTTAAACATCATAATGCAAAGAATCAAACAGAAATTAGAGATGGAGATAAACGAAACACAGGCTGGTTTCAGATCGGGCAGAGGAACAAGAGATCACATTCTTAATATGAGATTGATCATAGAAAAGTGTAGGGAATTTTCAACTGACCTGCACATGTGTTTCATAGATTACTCAAAAGAGTTCGACTGCGTCCAACACCAGCAACTATGGGAGATAATGAACAGCATGGGTTTCCCAAGACTTCTGATTCATCTAATAGAGGAACTTTACCAAGATCAAAAGGCTGCAGTGAAGTTAGAGGACGATCTATCAGAGTGGTTTGAGGTACAGAGTGGAGTAAGGCAAGGGTGCACACTCTCCCCATACCTGTTCAACATCTACGCTGAAAGTATAATGAGGAACGTGAGAGAAGACATACACAACACTGACTACCACGCTTTAAACATATTTGGATTCCTAATCCAGGAACTACGCTACGCAGACGATACAGTACTTCTTTCAAACGATATAAAGGACAACTAATCAAGAACACAAAGAAATATAGCGAAGCACAAAATTTGTATTTAAACACGCAGAAAACAAAAATCATGTCAACAGATATAACAACACAACAACCAAAAATCAGAATAGACAATACCGAGATAGAATGTGTGGATAAATTTGAATACTTATGAGCAAATATCAACTGCGCAGGAGACTGCTGCATGGCAGAAATAAGGAAGAGATTTTTAATGGCATATTGCAAAATAACACAGCTGAAAAACAACAAATTAGAAACGAAAGTGCTAATGTTACGAACTTTTATTTTTCCGGTTGCAACATACAGCTGTGAAACATGGATTCTAAGTAAAACAGCGGCAAAGAGGATCAACGCCTTCGAGCTAAAATGCTACAGGAAGATACTTAGAATATCATGGAAGGATAAAATCAGAAACTCAGATATAATAAACACACTGAATATTCCAGAGTGTTGGTTACTAAACACAATAACAAAAAGAAAACTACGCCTGTTTGGTCATATTAAGAGACACAACTGTTTAGAAAGACAAATAATGGGGGGGGGGGGGAAGAGTACCTGGAAAGAGGAGAAGGGGCAGACCAAGAATACGATGGATTGACGACATTAAAGATAACATGAATACATCGCTAGAAAATGCAAGCCACATCGCCCAAGACAGAGAGAGGTTCAGAGAGTTCATTGGGAAGACAACGTTCTGGAAGCTGGAAGGAAAGGTCACATGACACACACACACGCATATATATATATATATACGCATGTGGAAAATGTCCAAGTCGATCCAACTTTGACAAATGTGTGCATGAAAGCAAAGCTCCATGACAGAGAAGATTTCTTCACATCGACAGAAATTAAGATCTAACACGATGAGCTGCATCACTCAATACATCATTAAAACAGGCTCAACATGTGAAGAAGCTTGTCCATACATCATTAAAACAGGCTCAACATGTGAAGAAGCTTGTCCATACATCATTAAAACAGGCTCAACATGTGAAGAAGCTTGTCCATACATCATTAAAACAGGCTCAACATGTGAAGAAGCTTGTCCATACATCATTAAAACAGGCTCAACATGTGAAGAAGCTTGTCCATGCATCATTAAAACAGGCTCAACATGTGAAGAAGCTTGTCCATGCATCATTAAAACAGGCTCAACATGTGAAGAAGCTTGTCTATGCATCATTAAAACAGGCTCAACATGTGAAGAAGCTTGTCCATACATCATTAAAACAGGCTCAACATGTGAAGAAGCTTGTCCATACATCATTAAAACAGGCTCAACATGTGAAGAAGCTTGTCCATACATCATTAAAACAGGCTCAACATGTGAAGAAGCTTGTCCATACATCATTAAAACAGGCTCAACATGTGAAGAAGCTTGTCCATGCATCATTAAAACAGGCTCAACATGTGAAGAAGCTTGTCCATACATCATTAAAACAGGCTCAACATGTGAAGAAGCTTGTCCATACATCATTAAAACAGGCTCAACATGTGAAGAAGCTTGTCCATACATCATTAAAACAGGCTCAACATGTGAAGAAGCTTGTCCATGCATCATAAAAACAGGCTCAACATGTGAAGAAGCTTGTCCATACATCATTAAAACAGGCTCAACATGTGAAGAAGCTTGTCCATACATCATTAAAACTGGCTCAACATGTGAAGAAGCTTGTCCATACATCATTAAAACAGGCTCAACATGTGAAGAAGCTTGTCCATACATCATTAAAACAGGATCAACAAGTGAAGAAGCTTGTCCATACATCATTAAAACAGGCTCAACATGTGAAGAAGCTTGTCCATACATCATTAAAACAGGCTCAACATGTGAAGAAGCTTGTCCATACATCATTAAAACAGGCTCAACATGTGAAGAAGCTTGTCCATACATCATTAAAACAGGCTCAACATGTGAAGAAGCTTGTCCATACATCATTAAAACAGGCTCAACATGTGAAGAAGCTTGTCCATACATCATTAAAACAGGCTCAACATGTGAAGAAACTTGTCCATACATCATTAAAACAGGCTCAACATGTGAAGAAGCTTGTCCATACATCATTAAAACAGGCTCAACATGTGAAGAAGCTTGTCCATGCATCATTAAAACAGGCTCAACATGTGAAGAAGCTTGTCCATACATCATTAAAACAGGCTCAACATGTGAAGAAGCTTGTCCATACATCATTAAAACAGGCTCAACATGTGAAGAAGCTTGTCCATGCATCATTAAAACAGGCTCAACATGTGAAGAAGCTTGTCCATGCATCATTAAAACAGGCTCAACATGTGAAGAAGCTTGTCAATACATCATTAAAACAGGCTCAACATGTGAAGAAACTTGTCCATGCATCATTAAAACAGGCTCAACATGTGAAGAAGCTTGTCCATACATCATTAAAACAGGCTCAACATGTGAAGAAGCTTGTCCATGCATCATTAAAACAGGCTCAACATATGAAGAACCTTGTCCATACATCATTAAAACAGGCTCAACATGTGAAGAAGCTTGTCCATACATCATTAAAACAGGCTCAACATGTGAAGAAGCTTGTCCATGTATCATTAAAACAGGCTCAACATGTGAAGAAGCTTGTCCATACATCATTAAAACAGGCTCAACATGTGAAGAAGCTTGTCCATACATCATTAAAACAGGCTCAACATGTGAAGAAGCTTGTCCATGCATCATTAAAACAGGCTCAACATGTGAAGAAGCTTGTCCATACATCATTAAAACAGGCTCAACATGTGAAGAAGCTTGTCCATGCATCATTAAAACAGGCTCAACATGTGAAGAAGCTTGTCCATACATCATTAAAACAGGCTCAACATGTGAAGAAGCTTGTCCATACATCATTAAAACAGGCTCAACATGTGAAGAAGCTTGTCCATGCATCATTAAAACAGGCTCAACATGTGAAGAAGCTTGTCCATACATCATTAAAACAGGCTCAACATGTGAAGAAGCTTGTCCATACATCATTAAAACAGGCTCAACATGTGAAGAAGCTTGTCCATGCATCATTAAAACAGGCTCAACATGTGAAGAAGCTTGTCCATACATCATTAAAACAGGCTCAACATGTGAAGAAGCTTGTCCATACATCATTAAAACAGGCTCAACATGTGAAGAAGCTTGTCCATGCATCATTAAAACAGGCTCAACATGTGAAGAAGCTTGTCCATGCATCATTAAAAGAGGCTCAACATGTGAAGAAGCTTGTCCATGCATCATTAAAACAGGCTCAACATGTGAAGAAGCTTGTCCATGCATCATTAAAACAGGATCAACATGTAAAGAAGCTTGTCCATGCATCATTAAAACAGGCTCAACATGTGAAGAAGCTTGTCCATACATCATTAAAACAGGCTCAACATGTGAAGAAGCTTGTCCATGCTTCATTAAAACAGGCTCAACATGTGAAGAAGCTTGTCCATGCATCATTAAAACAGGCTCAACATGTGAAGAAGCTTGTCCATACATCATTAAAACAGGCTCAACATGTGAAGAAGCTTGTCCATACATCATTAAAACAGGCTCAACATGTGAAGAAGCTTGTCCATGCATCATTAAAACAGGCTCAACATGTGAAGAAGCTTGTCCATGCATCATTAAAACAGGCTCAACATGTGAAGAAGCTTGTCCATGCATCATTAAAACAGGCTCAACATGTGAAGAAGCTTGTCCATACATCATTAAAACAGGCTCAACATGTGAAGAAGCTTGTCCATGCATCATTAAAACAGGCTCAACATGTGAAGAAGCTTGTCCATGCATCATTAAAACAGGCTCAACATGTGAAGAAGCTTGTCCATGCATCATTAAAACAGGCTCAACATGTGAAGAAGCTTGTCCATACATCATTAAAACAGGCTCAACATGTGAAGAAGCTTGTCCATACATCATTAAAACAGGCTCAACATGTGAAGAAGCTTGTCCATGCATCATTAAAACAGGCTCAACATGTGAAGAAGCTTGTCCATGCATCATTAAAACAGGCTCAACATGTGAAGAAGCTTGTCCATGCATCATTAAAACAGGCTCAACATGTGAAGAAGCTTGTCCATACATCATTAAAACACGCTCAACATGTGAAGAAGCTTGTCCATGCATCATTAAAACAGGCTCAACATGTGAAGAAGCTTGTCCATGCATCATTAAAACAGGCTCAACATGTGAAGAAGCTTGTCCATGCATCATTAAAACAGGCTCAACATGTGAAGAAGCTTGTCCATACATCATTAAAACAGGCTCAACATGTGAAGAAGCTTGTCCATGCATCATTAAAACAGGCTCAACATGTGAAGAAGCTTGTCCATACATCATTAAAACAGGCTCAACATGTGAAGAAGCTTGTCCATGCATCATTAAAACAGGCTCAACATGTGAAGAAGCTTGTCCATGCATCATTAAAACAGGCTCAACATGTGAAGAAGCTTGTCCATACATCATGAAAACAGGCTCAACATGTGAAGAAGCTTGTCCATACATCATTAAAACAGGCTCAACATGTGAAGAAGCTTGTCCATGCATCATTAAAACAGGCTCAACATGTGAAGAAGCTTGTTCATACATCATTAAAACAGGCTCAACATGTGAAGAAGCTTGTCCATACATCATTAAAACAGGCTCAACATGTGAAGAAGCTTGTCCATACATCATTACAACAGGCTAAACATGTGAAGAAGCTTGTCCATGCATCATTAAAACAGGCTCAACATGTGAAGAAGCTTGTCCATGCATCATTAAAACAGGCTCAACATGTGAAGAAGCTTGTCCATGCATCATTAAAACAGGCTCAACATGTGAAGAAGCTTGTCCATACATCATTAAAACAGGCTCAACATGTGAAGAAGCTTGTCCATACATCATTAAAACAGGCTCAACATGTGAAGAAACTTGTCCATACATCATTAAAACAGGCTCAACATGTGAAGAAGCTTGTCCATACATCATTAAAACAGGCTCAACATGTGAAGAAGCTTGTCCATGCATCATTAAAACAGGCTCAACATGTGAAGAAGCTTGTCCATACATCATTAAAACAGGCTCAACATGTGAAGAAGCTTGTCCATACATCATTAAAACAGGCTCAACATGTGAAGAAGCTTGTCCATGCATCATTAAAACAGGCTCAACATGTGAAGAAGCTTGTCCATGCATCATTAAAACAGGCTCAACATGTGAAGAAGCTTGTCAATACATCATTAAAACAGGCTCAACATGTGAAGAAGCTTGTCCATGCATCATTAAAACAGGCTCAACATGTGAAGAAGCTTGTCCATACATCATTAAAACAGGCTCAACATGTGAAGAAGCTTGTCCATGCATCATTAAAACAGGCTCAACATGTGAAGAACCTTGTCCATACATCATTAAAACAGGCTCAACATGTGAAGAAGCTTGTCCATACATCATTAAAACAGGCTCAACATGTGAAGAAGCTTGTCCATGTATCATTAAAACAGGCTCAACATGTGAAGAAGCTTGTCCATACATCATTACAACAGGCTCAACATGTGAAGAAGCTTGTCCATACATCATTAAAACAGGCTCAACATGTGAAGAAGCTTGTCCATGCATCATTAAAACAGGCTCAACATGTGAAGAAGCTTGTCCATACATCATTAAAACAGGCTCAACATGTGAAGAAGCTTGTCCATGCATCATTAAAACAGGCTCAACATATGAAGAAGCTTGTCCATACATCATTAAAACAGGCTCAACATGTGAAGAAGCTTGTCCATACATCATTAAAACAGGCTCAACATGTGAAGAGCTTGTCCATGCATCATTAAAACAGGCTCAACATGTGAAGAAGCTTGTCCATACATCATTAAAACAGGCTCAACATGTGAAGAAGCTTGTCCATACATCATTAAAACAGGCTCAACATGTGAAGAAGCTTGTCCATGCATCATTAAAACAGGCTCAACATGTGAAGAAGCTTGTCCATACATCATTAAAACAGGCTCAACATGTGAAGAAGCTTGTCCATACATCATTAAAACAGGCTCAACATGTGAAGAAGCTTGTCCATGCATCATTAAAACAGGCTCAACATGTGAAGAAGCTTGTCCATGCATCATTAAAAGAGGCTCAACATGTGAAGAAGCTTGTCCATGCATCATTAAAACAGGCTCAAGATGTGAAGAAGCTTGTCCATGCATCATTAAAACAGGCTCAACATGTAAAGAAGCTTGTCCATGCATCATTAAAACAGGCTCAACATGTGAAGAAGCTTGTCCATACATCATTAAAACAGGCTCAACATGTGAAGAAGCTTGTCCATGCTTCATTAAAACAGGCTCAACATGTGAAGAAGCTTGTCCATGCATCATTAAAACAGGCTCAACATGTGAAGAAGCTTGTCCATACATCATTAAAACAGGCTCAACATGTGAAGAAGCTTGTCCATACATCATTAAAACAGGCTCAACATGTGAAGAAGCTTGTCCATGCATCATTAAAACAGGCTCAACATGTGAAGAAGCTTGTCCATGCATCATTAAAACAGGCTCAACATGTGAAGAAGCTTGTCCATGCATCATTAAAACAGGCTCAACATGTGAAGAAGCTTGTCCATACATCATTAAAACAGGCTCAACATGTGAAGAAGCTTGTCCATGCATCATTAAAACAGGCTCAACATGTGAAGAAGCTTGTCCATGCATCATTAAAACAGGCTCAACATGTGAAGAAGCTTGTCCATGCATCATTAAAACAGGCTCAACATGTGAAGAAGCTTGTCCATACATCATTAAAACAGGCTCAACATGTGAAGAAGCTTGTCCATACATCATTAAAACAGGCTCAACATGTGAAGAAACTTGTCCATGCATCATTAAAACAGGCTCAACATGTGAAGAAGCTTGTCCATGCATCATTAAAACAGGCTCAACATGTGAAGAAGCTTGTCCATGCATCATTAAAACAGGCTCAACATGTGAAGAAGCTTGTCCATGCATCATTAAAACAGGCTCAACATGTGAAGAAGCTTGTCCATACATCATTAAAACAGGCTCAACATGTGAAGAAGCTTGTCCATACATCATTAAAACAGGCTCAACATGTGAAGAAGCTTGTCCATGCATCATTAAAACAGGCTCAACATGTGAAGAAGCTTGTCCATGCATCATTAAAAGAGGCTCAACATGTGAAGAAGCTTGTCCATGCATCATTAAAACAGGCTCAACATGTGAAGAAGCTTGTCCATGCATCATTAAAACAGGCTCAACATGTAAAGAAGCTTGTCCATGCATCATTAAAACAGGCTCAACATGTGAAGAAGCTTGTCCATGCATCATTAAAACAGGCTCAACATGTGAAGAAGCTTGTCCATGCATCATTAAAACAGGCTCAACATGTGAAGAAGCTTGTCCATACATCATTAAAACAGGCTCAACATGTGAAGAAGCTTGTCCATACATCATTAAAACAGGCTCAACATGTGAAGAAACTTGTCCATACATCATTAAAACAGGCTCAACATGTGAAGAAGCTTGTCCATACATCATTAAAACAGGCTCAACATGTGAAGAAGCTTGTCCATGCATCATTAAAACAGGCTCAACATGTGAAGAAGCTTGTCCATACATCATTAAAACAGGCTCAACATGTGAAGAAGCTTGTCCATACATCATTAAAACAGGCTCAACATGTGAAGAAGCTTGTCCATGCATCATTAAAACAGGCTCAACATGTGAAGAAGCTTGTCCATGCATCATTAAAACAGGCTCAACATGTGAAGAAGCTTGTCAATACATCATTAAAACAGGCTCAACATGTGAAGAAGCTTGTCCATGCATCATTAAAACAGGCTCAACATGTGAAGAAGCTTGTCCATACATCATTAAAACAGGCTCAACATGTGAAGAAGCTTGTCCATGCATCATTAAAACAGGCTCAACATGTGAAGAACCTTGTCCATACATCATTAAAACAGGCTCAACATGTGAAGAAGCTTGTCCATACATCATTAAAACAGGCTCAACATGTGAAGAAGCTTGTCCATGTATCATTAAAACAGGCTCAACATGTGAAGAAGCTTGTCCATACATCATTACAACAGGCTCAACATGTGAAGAAGCTTGTCCATACATCATTAAAACAGGCTCAACATGTGAAGAAGCTTGTCCATGCATCATTAAAACAGGCTCAACATGTGAAGAAGCTTGTCCATACATCATTAAAACAGGCTCAACATGTGAAGAAGCTTGTCCATGCATCATTAAAACAGGCTCAACATATGAAGAAGCTTGTCCATACATCATTAAAACAGGCTCAACATGTGAAGAAGCTTGTCCATACATCATTAAAACAGGCTCAACATGTGAAGAGCTTGTCCATGCATCATTAAAACAGGCTCAACATGTGAAGAAGCTTGTCCATACATCATTAAAACAGGCTCAACATGTGAAGAAGCTTGTCCATACATCATTAAAACAGGCTCAACATGTGAAGAAGCTTGTCCATGCATCATTAAAACAGGCTCAACATGTGAAGAAGCTTGTCCATACATCATTAAAACAGGCTCAACATGTGAAGAAGCTTGTCCATACATCATTAAAACAGGCTCAACATGTGAAGAAGCTTGTCCATGCATCATTAAAACAGGCTCAACATGTGAAGAAGCTTGTCCATGCATCATTAAAAGAGGCTCAACATGTGAAGAAGCTTGTCCATGCATCATTAAAACAGGCTCAAGATGTGAAGAAGCTTGTCCATGCATCATTAAAACAGGCTCAACATGTAAAGAAGCTTGTCCATGCATCATTAAAACAGGCTCAACATGTGAAGAAGCTTGTCCATACATCATTAAAACAGGCTCAACATGTGAAGAAGCTTGTCCATGCTTCATTAAAACAGGCTCAACATGTGAAGAAGCTTGTCCATGCATCATTAAAACAGGCTCAACATGTGAAGAAGCTTGTCCATACATCATTAAAACAGGCTCAACATGTGAAGAAGCTTGTCCATACATCATTAAAACAGGCTCAACATGTGAAGAAGCTTGTCCATGCATCATTAAAACAGGCTCAACATGTGAAGAAGCTTGTCCATGCATCATTAAAACAGGCTCAACATGTGAAGAAGCTTGTCCATACATCATTAAAACAGGCTCAACATGTGAAGAAGCTTGTCCATACATCATTAAAACAGGCTCAACATGTGAAGAAACTTGTCCATGCATCATTAAAACAGGCTCAACATGTGAAGAAGCTTGTCCATGCATCATTAAAACAGGCTCAACATGTGAAGAAGCTTGTCCATGCATCATTAAAACAGGCTCAACATGTGAAGAAGCTTGTCCATGCATCATTAAAACAGGCTCAACATGTGAAGAAGCTTGTCCATACATCATTAAAACAGGCTCAACATGTGAAGAAGCTTGTCCATACATCATTAAAACAGGCTCAACATGTGAAGAAGCTTGTCCATGCATCATTAAAACAGGCTCAACATGTGAAGAAGCTTGTCCATGCATCATTAAAAGAGGCTCAACATGTGAAGAAGCTTGTCCATGCATCATTAAAACAGGCTCAACATGTGAAGAAGCTTGTCCATGCATCATTAAAACAGGCTCAACATGTAAAGAAGCTTGTCCATGCATCATTAAAACAGGCTCAACATGTGAAGAAGCTTGTCCATACATCATTAAAACAGGCTCAACATGTGAAGAAGCTTGTCCATGCTTCATTAAAACAGGCTCAACATGTGAAGAAGCTTGTCCATGCATCATTAAAACAGGCTCAACATGTGAAGAAGCTTGTCCATACATCATTAAAACAGGCTCAACATGTGAAGAAGCTTGTCCATACATCATTAAAACAGGCTCAACATGTGAAGAAGCTTGTCCATGCATCATTAAAACAGGCTCAACATGTGAAGAAGCTTGTCCATGCATCATTAAAACAGGCTCAACATGTGAAGAAGCTTGTCCATACATCATTAAAACAGGCTCAACATGTGAAGAAACTTGTCCATACATCATTAAAACAGGCTCAACATGTGAAGAAGCTTGTCCATACATCATTAAAACAGGCTCAACATGTGAAGAAGCTTGTCCATACATCATTAAAACAGGCTCAACATGTGAAGAAGCTTGTCCATGCATCATTAAAACAGGCTCAACATGTGAAGAAGCTTGTCCATGCATCATTAAAACAGGCTCAACATGTGAAGAAGCTTGTCCATGCATCATTAAAACAGGCTCAACATGTGAAGAAGCTTGTCCATACATCATTAAAACAGGCTCAACATGTGAAGAAGCTTGTCCATACATCATTAAAACAGGCTCAACATGTGAAGAAGCTTGTCCATGCATCATTAAAACAGGCTCAACATGTGAAGAAGCTTGTCCATGCATCATTAAAACAGGCTCAACATGTGAAGAAGCTTGTCCATGCATCATTAAAACAGGCTCAACATGTGAAGAAGCTTGTCCATACATCATTAAAACAGGCTCAACATGTGAAGAAGCTTGTCCATGCATCATTAAAACAGTCTCAACATGTGAAGAAGCTTGTCCATGCATCATTAAAACAGGCTCAACATGTGAAGAAGCTTGTCCATGCATCATTAAAACAGGCTCAACATGTGAAGAAGCTTGTCCATACATCATTAAAACAGGCTCAACATGTGAAGAAGCTTGTCCATGCATCATTAAAACAGGCTCAACATGTGAAGAAGCTTGTCCATACATCATTAAAACAGGCTCAACATGTGAAGAAGCTTGTCCATGCATTTTAAAACAGGCTCAACATGTGAAGAAGCTTGTCCATGCATCATTAAAACAGGCTCAACATGTGAAGAAGCTTGTCCATACATCATTAAAACAGGCTCAACATTTGAAGAAGCTTGTCCATACATCATTAAAACAGGCTCAACATGTGAAGAAGCGTGTCCATGCATCATTAAAACAGGCTCAACATGTGAAGAAGCTTGTCCATACATCATTAAAACAGGCTCAACATGTGAAGAAGCTTGTCCATACATCATTAAAACAGGCTCAACATGTGAAGAAGCTTGTCCATACATCATTAAAACAGGCTCAACATGTGAAGAAGCTTGTCCATGCATCATTAAAACAGGCTCAACATGTGAAGAAGCTTGTCCATACATCATTAAAACAGGCTCAACATGTGAAGAAGCTTGTCCATGCATCATTAAAACAGGCTCAACATGTGAAGAAGCTTGTCCATGCATCATTAAAACAGGCTCAACATGTGAAGAAGCTTGTCCATACATCATGAAAACAGGCTCAACATGTGAAGAAGCTTGTCCATACATCATGAAAACAGGCTCAACATGTGAAGAAGCTTGTCCATGCATCATTAAAACAGGCTCAACATGTGAAGAAGCTTGTCCATGCATCATTAAAACAGGCTCAACATGTGAAGAAGCTTGTCCATACATCATTAAAACAGGCTCAACATGTGAAGAAGCTTGTCCATACATCATTACAACAGGCTAAACATGTGAAGAAGCTTGTCCATGCATCATTAAAACAGGCTCAACATGTGAAGAAGCTTGTCCATGCATCATTAAAACAGGCTCAACATGTGAAGAAGCTTGTCCATGCATCATTAAAACAGGCTCAACATGTGAAGAAGCTTGTCCATGCATCATTAAAACAGGCTCAACATGTGAAGAAGCTTGTCCATGCATCATTAAAACAGGCTCAACATGTGAAGAAGCTTGTCCATGCATCATTAAAACAGGCTCAACATGTGAAGAACCTTGTCCATACATCATTAAAACAGGCTCAACATGTGAAGAAGCTTGTCCATGCATCATTAAAACAGGCTCAACATGTGAAGAAGCTTGTCCATACATCATTAAAACAGGATCAACATGTGGACAAGCTTGTCCATACATCATTAAAACAGGCTCAACATGTGAAGAAGCTTGTCCATACATCATTAAAACAGGCTCAACATGTGAAGAAGCTTGTCCATGCATCATTAAAACAGGCTCAACATGTGAAGAAGCTTGTCCATACATCATTAAAACAGGCTCAACATGTGAAGAAGCTTGTCCATACATCATTAACACAGGCTCAACATGTGAAGAAGCTTGTCCATACATCATTAAAACAGGCTCAACATGTGAAGAAGCTTGTCCATACATCATTAAAACAGGCTCAACATGTGAAGAAGCTTGTCCATACATCATTAAAACAGGCTCAACATGTGAAGAACCTTGTCCATACATCATTAAAACAGGCTCAACATGTGAAGAAGCTTGTCCATACATCATTAAAACAGGCTCAACATGTGAAGAAGCTTGTCCATACATCATTAAAACAGGCTCAACATGTGAAGAAGCTTGTCCATACATCATTAAAACAGGCTCAACATGTGAAGAAGCTTGTCCATACATCATTAAAACAGGCTCAACATGTGAAGAAGCTTGTCCATGCATCATTAAAACAGGCTCAACATGTGAAGAAGCTTGTCCATACATCATTAAAACAGGCTCAACATGTGAAGAAGCTTGTCCATACATCATTAACACAGGCTCAACATGTGAAGAAGCTTGTCCATACATCATTAAAACAGGCTCAACATGTGAAGAAGCTTGTCCATACATCATTAAAACAGGCTCAACATGTGAAGAAGCTTGTCCATACATCATTAAAACAGGCTCAACATGTGAAGAAGCTTGTCCATACATCATTAAAACAGGCTCAACATGTGAAGAAGCTTGTCCATACATCATTAAAACAGGCTCAACATGTGAAGAAGCTTGTCCATACATCATTAAAACAGGCTCAACATGTGAAGAAGCTTGTCCATACATCATTAAAACAGGCTCAACATGTGAAGAAGCTTGTCCATGCATCATTAAAACAGGCTCAACATGTGAAGATGCTTGTCCATACATCATTAAAACAGGCTCAACATGTGAAGAAGCTTGTCCATACATCATTAAAACAGGCTCAACATGTGAAGAAGCTTGTCCATGCATCATTAAAACAGGCTCAACATGTGAAGAAGCTTGTCCATACATCATTAAAACAGGCTCAACATGTGAAGAAGCTTGTCCATACATCATTAAAACAGGCTCAACATGTGAAGAAGCTTGTCCATACATCATTAAAACAGTCTCAACATGTGAAGAAGCTTGTCCATACATCATTAAAACAGGCTCAACATGTGAAGAAGCTTGTCCATACATCATTAAAACAGGCTCAACATGTGAAGAAGCTTGTCCATACATCATTAAAATAATATATTATTTTAGGTTTAGTTTGAGGAGTAGACATAGATTTAGGTTTGGATTTCAGTTTAATGTTTCCATTTATGTATATTTAGATTATATTTATATCGGCAATACTGAATTAGTTGAGAGTTAAAGATAAGGCTGAAGATTATGTTAGCATCAATGTCAAGGGTAAACTTAATTTGGAAAATCAACATCAGCGTTATACTTTTTCAATTTAAGAATGAAGTGGGTCATAATACACCTTCACATTACTCCGCGACAACAGGTGATTTTTTTAAACAGCTAATGACATGTAAAAGCAATATTATTTAAAATATTTAAAAGCATTATTTAAACAACATTTTTTAAAAAAACATTTACAGCGATATTATTGGGCACTTGCTAATCGATTAATGCGTTCTGCTTGCAATAACCAATTTGAATCACTGACCCACTTGATTCTTAGAGTGAACAGCGTATAGATTGAAAATCAATCTGTATAGTCCACTATATATATATATCAAGTGACATATCCTTTCCAGAAAGCTGTCTTCCTCTTGCTGTCTAGTGCTCACTAGTGCTTTATGTTGTGTTGTATAGTTTGGAGAGTTGAACACTCACTACGGACATTAAGAGATGACTACATTCCTTCGAATACAACTGTTACAGACGGATTACACTATTCTCCTATAGAGAGCATAAGACAGATGACAAATATATACGTTCACAAAAGAAAATAAGAAATAAAATAAATATGTGTACAGGTTCACAAGATCAACTTATTTCACTAGTGAAACGAAGAAAACATGCATGTTTTGGACATGAATAACAACATGATTACTTGTCACAAATAATACTGCAGGAAATCGTTGACGGCGAGGGAGGACAAATAAAAACATGAACAGACAACATCAATGACTGAACAAGACATGATTTTTTCCTCACTTATCGGCACCGTTGAAAATAGAAATCGATGGAGAATTGTGTACTGAAGCGATCGGACATGGCTATTGCACCCAATATGGTTTCCCCTACTACCCTGACAGCTTACGGGATTACAGGATAGGATATTTATGTTTAGATTTATATTTAGCTGTATGTTTGATTTTATATTTAGGTTTAGTTTTACATTTAGGTTTATATTTATATGAAGGTTTAGGTTGAGGTTTATATTTAAGGTTAGGCTTAAGTTTAGATTTAGGTTTAAGTTTAGATTTAGGTTTAAGTTGATGCTTAGGTATATTTATTACCCTCATTGTGCGCATGTTCATGGGGGCTTGGATTTCCGCATCAGAAAATCTCTCAGGGTATGGTAGCTGATGGTTCCACTAATGTATTTGTTGAATGTTATTTTGAACATTTATTTATGTGTTCACTCCTACCACGTCATTTCTCACTCTCAGTTCGCACATTTTCGATAATAATTAATAATACTCATTAACATGAGCATCCCACGCGCGTGCAATCAGTTAGAGCTTTGGTTATGTCTGCTCCGTCTACAGGTCTACCATTTATTATATTATTCTAATACAAGTAAATTCAAGTAGGAATCATGAGGGTAAATGAAAATAATTCTTACGGATGACGGGAATTGAACAAGGTCCGTTCTAGTGACACCGAATCGCCTTGCAACTCAAGTAATCAGGAAAATAGAGATGTATACGGATCCACAAGAACATGATGATGTGATTGGTCAAATAATGAAAACATGTTTACTTGAGTTGCAAGGCGATTCAGTGCCACTAGAACACACCTTGTTCAATTCTCGTCAGCCTTAAGAATTATGGTATGCTAGCAGACCCAGCCAAAGTGTCGATGTGCTCATTTACTTCTATACCCGAGTGTCCGAAGACAATGGACTTGGTGTCAGCAGTGAAACACAAACGCATTATTATATTAGTGTATATGTTTTATTACTGATTGTATTATTATTGTGGTTGAGTTTTTGGTCATCGTCGATTACGACGGACGAACATCATCATTCATCATATGTGTGGTAAATCAGATGAAGTATGTCTTGCTTTGACTATAGAGTAAACGTCAGTATTCTACAGAACGCAAAAGGAAAATAATAGATTATAGGTTATGCTTACTTCTATTTAGTATACATAGTATAAACGAGTCGAATGGACGATATGATAAATGAAGCCGAATACAATAGGAGATGGCCAATAATATAGTACGTTTCAATATGATTGCCGAAATCGGATGTGCTAGGCCTACAAGGCGCATAACGGTGGCACAACGTAATCACGCTCCCGGCGGAAATCGCACGGATATCCGTGATGGTTACAATGGAGCGAACGAAAAACAAACAAACAAAATATGCTTGCCGTCAATCTTTAATTCGTATTTCAATAACCCATCACCTCAATAACATGACTGTGTGCATGCGATCTTATATTTGGCATGTACACATCAAAATCATTTTATAATTTTATATTCTACAGTTAATGCCAATTTTTTACGATATAATATATCAATTAATATCAATAAAACCCATAACCCTTCAGGGTCGTAGGGGTACCACATTGGAAGCTTCAGCACACAGAGTCCTCCAGCGAATTCTATCCTCAGCGATGCGGATGAGTGTGGAAATATCTAGCCCTGTCCATTCCTTGATGTTGTCTGTCCATGTCTTTATTTGACCTCCTCTGCTTCTTCCACCCTCGACAGTTCCCTGCAGTATTGTTTTTGACAAGGAATCGTGCCTGCATACATGTCCGAACCATGCTAGTTTTCATAATATATACATATCCATGTAAATGTTGTTGTTTGTTGATTTTGTTTTCAAATTACGAACAATAGTGATATAGTTTCCTGTGTACAATGAATGGTTTCTTTAGAGGATGCTCTCATAGCCAGTGATACTAACTCTCAGAAATGCAATGCTTTCAGAAAAAAAGGTATCCAAGTCAAATGAGATATGTTTGTATATAGAAGACATGTTACACTATTCTGTATACATACATCCATTCAAATTATCATCTGCAACTATTTAGCGTTATTTAATTCCGATCTTCTTCTTCTTCAGCGTTCGCTCTCATATAACCACACCGAATATTTCGTGTGATTTCCACCGGGGAGCGTGAAGTACGTTGTTCTGCAAGTTCCACAGTAGAACTGTGTTATTTGCACCTCGGTTGGCCACTTGTGGTCTGGACGCCCGAGGTCCAGCACATACGTTTTTGTCAAGTCTTTAATTCGAGTAGGCTTCCCTAGTCCGTGACAGCCTATCTGTCGCCTGGCACGCTGGTGTGTAGTTCCTCTTCGCCAAGACGCTTGTCGAGCGCGTCTGTCTAGCACGAGGTGTTCCTCGTTTATGAACCCACCTCGTGCAATTGGACGTACTGTGCCTGTGCCCATCGGGTACTGAACCGTTTCTCATCCGCGAGCCTGGTTCCGTATGAGAAAGAACTCGCCAGAAGAGTTGGACCCTGGCCCTTTCTCCCTCCTACCCGAGGCGTCGTTAACAGACATCGTGAACTCCTCGCCCAAGTTCGAGTCTCACACCGAGCGTTTGAGAGCAAGGCGTCACTTCTTCTCATTTCTTGTGTCGATTTCATCCTTTACAATTTTTACTGTCGTGCAACTGGAATCAGCAGACATATCCATGATCGTTAGATATGATGCCTGGATACAGACCTGAAAATCCAAAGTGTCTTGGGACAACCTGAACGTCTGATAATCCTAGTTAGGCGTTGTTCTTAAATTACATCAATAATTAGGTGCGAGGGGTCAGAAAAAGATTGACATATGCTTATAGGAGGGGGAGTTTGACGAAAAGTTCACATTAACAACAATGTTTGTATACATTAATTAAAGTGTTTGAATTGTTTACTGTTTGTATACACTAATTAACATGTTTGAATTGTTTCTATACATGTGAAAAACGTATTAAAACGTATGATACAGAAGTCGAACATATTGCAGTTTGGTGTAAATTAGTCAGTCAGTCAGTCAGTCAGTTCCTCTTTTGCCAAGTTTGGTACATAGGGCGGATGTCATAGTTCTCCATGCCTTTCGATCAGTTGCCAAGGATTGCAGGTCTTGTGCATTTATGCATGTTGATTTTAATTCATTCATAACAAAAATTAGTAGCACGGGGTATTCATGATGTCGGTCATAAATGATACAAGAATTCAAACTGTTTAACTGATAGTGAACGCAGATGAAGCAGTGTAGTATGCTCAATCACTAACTAGGCAGTTTTACGCCTGTCAATAAAAGAAGGAACGTGCAGCTATAAAGCTCAGTCATAACTCAGCTATTTGTATCCTTACCTTTACACTGGGAACGTGTTTAGACTTGCTATTTGAGTGAAAATCAAAATGAAAATACCTCATCAATACAACCTCGCATCAATATTACAAGCTGGTGAATGACAGGAAATTACCATCAACAGGAAAATGCATAGAAAATAATAATAAGCGTAAACAGAATCATCAGTGTACAAACAAGGTGGCTGGTACTTTAGAAATTATTTTTTTAAGTACACTTACGTTTATTTAAAGTGAAACAATTTATTTGAGAAAAATATATTTCGTAAAAATAAATAACGAAAATATAACAAATTAATAGATATTTTTCTTCAGGTTTTTGAGGAAGTGTGTTGCATTTAAATCATAGAAATATTTGCGAAGATCATTAATAGAAAACTTAAGAATAAGAATATATGGGATTAATGGGAGACCATGCATTAACAGTACTAGTTTCTTGTTCAAGGGTGACCAGAAATAGTGTTCACGGTATTATTTGTGTTGAATTATGGTTTAGGTTTACTTATACTATAGCAAACACAGGCAGATAGATTGGAGAGAGTTCAAAATGAGGGCCATGAAAGCTATCCTAGGATGCACAAATGATACACCTATCGCAACCATAATGTCTCTCCTAAATCTACTGAGCATCAAAACAAGACATAAAACAGCTCAGGTTTGAAGTATTCAAAGAATACTTTATGGTCGCCAATAATGATCACCTCTTACACCAATATCTAGACTACACATGAGGAAGGCACATCAAGAGTGAAAGGTCATGGATGGTAGAAGCTAAAGATAACTTATTCAGAGTTTGTGAGCTGGAGGAAGTGGGAAGAGGTGAATCTGTGACATTTGACAAAGAACGTTATTGACAATAGTTGTGATACAGATGGGAAGAGGTGAATCTGTGACATTTGACAAAGAACGTTATTGACAATAGTTGTGATACAGATGGGAAGAGCGTTCCGCGACTGGTCTGCGAACAGAACAGAGGGAATGATGCAAGAACTAATACTGTAGCACTCGAAACCACACGATACAATCATTTACACAGAGGACTCAATAACACAAGAAACAAACAGGTGTGGTTGGGGTTTCGTGGCCTACCTACGTTGCAAGAATTAGCTGAGAAGTCAGCTGCCTAACACACTACAACATCGAGTATGAGAATGGAAATAGAAGCGGTGACAGCAGATTTCAATTGGCTGGTGACGCAGCTACCTACAGACTCAGTGATTCTATCGGACTCTCAAAGTGTGTTGCGCAAAATAGAAAAGTGTATGATCAGAACTGAATGGGTCACTCTTCTCAACAACGCGCAGAGCATTACATGGATCTACTGTCCAGGTCATGCTCGGGTCAGGGGAAACAAAGAGTCGATGTGTTGGCTGGTAAAGCATTGGTGAAAGGCACCGAGATAAGAAGAGTCAGGAGTGAATTGATTAGAGCAGTCATGGATACCCTACGAGAAGACAAGAAGGTCGAACGAAACAATATACATATTCAGAGAAACATAGAAACGGGAGTGACTAGATGCCTAGAGACGGTGGGAGAAAGTGCTCCATCTCTGGAAGGATCAGAAGAACGCGTAATAAGAAACAGACTGGGACACAAAGCTTATACACTTTTACATCGCTGACGGAACGGCAAGCAGAGCATATATGGGAATGCCCCCAGTGATGTGACGCTTGTTCCTAATCAAGAATCAAGTGTTCAAGGTTGTAAACTGGTATAATAAATGTCCTTATCGCGTGATTTGAGATGTTATTGTAATAAAATCGGACACACATGTTATATATATATATCAAATTGAAAATATATGCCAATATTAAAACACTTAAAGGAAATAAAATTGAGTTATGAACATTGATTTAGAAATACAAACCTTGCACAACAGTTTTGAATAAGACGTATTTCACAGATAGAACAAACAAGTGAAAATGTGTGTGCGAATTTAAAATGGTATAGACACTATGAGTACAATTCTTTAATAAACTGCAGTCATTGATTTCAATTTTCGTGTATGTGAGATATATACCAAAAATATATTTCTTTAAATAACAGTTTTTAAGATGTTTATTGTGACTTGTAAAATTAAAAATATATTGTGTAATATGACCTTGTCACTAGAGGTGAGAAAGAGAGTTGTTCAGTGCTATATAACTCCTCTGCTGAAGACGGATGTGTCAAGCCATTGGCGCAAATAAAACGGTGATACAACGCATTTCCATTCTCAGGACTACATCCTGCTGGAAATCTAATAGGACCATGGTCCTGCTAGAAGAGAGATCCAACGGGAGTTTGAGAATGAACACTGAAGAAGAAGACGAAGAATAACTCCTATACTAATATATGGATGCGAGTCTTGGACAATAAACAAACATGAAAGTGTGAAATTAGAAGCAATAGAGATGTGGACCTACAGAAGAATGCTGAGAATACCATGGGCTGGCAGAAAAACTACGTGGAGGTGTTGAAAGAGTCAAATGTGAAGCTGACCTTAATCGATAATATAAGGAAAAGACAAACTTCATTTTTTTGGCCAATTCATGAGACATGGCGTTTTAGAGAATATAGTCACAATAGGCAAGACTGAGGCAACAGAAACAGAAGGGTACAACGTGAGTTAAATATTAAACTGTTTGTCAACCTGGCCCGGCAGGAAAAAAAAAACAACGATCTTGATACATACTGCTGGAGATAGAGAGCTGTGGAGAGCCATGATCACCTACGCCAGCCGGCATGGCACCTGATGTTGATGATTGTCACTTGTAAGACTTCATTTACACGTGATTCGTTTCTGATACAAATGGCAGGATGAAATTCCACTATTTTGTACCCTTCAATACAAGGGAGACGGTGTTTAACGTTGTATATGTTGATACGCCCACTTTGACCGTCAGCAGTGTTTCTACAACACATATTGTGTAGTTTAGTAGGAAAAAACAAGGTATGTGAGTAATGTTTATGACATTAGATGAATAGGGTAAGAATATATTTTTTTATCATCAAGCTTCCTACTTGAATTAATTATGACATTAGAGCAGTTCACAAATACGATTTTTTTCACGTATACGAAATGTGACGTCTTGTTGTCTTGTTTACAAATTGTGTATTGTTCTGATATTATGGCGATTATCGCTGAATCCTATGGAGTTATGTGATTTGAGTGGTAAATCGCGGCGTGTAGCTTCGTTGATAGGGATATGGTACGTATGGTGTAATATGGCTACACTGAAGCAGTCATCTACATATTTTTATCCTAGATATCGTAGATGGCTAATAATTCATATGCTGGCCGCAGAGATCATTGGACTCGCCGGGCATGGTATTATTACTGTAGATACTTGATCAACCCGTGACTTCTCAGCTATTCTCTGCTTTAGAAATAATGCACTTGTGTTCTTTTTACAGAATCATGCGCATTGTTTGACTGCTGAAGACTGTGTAACTCAGTTTCGTGTAAGGTTTCCGCTATATCATGGTTTATGTCACAGGTTCAGTAACGTCATTAGCGAGTCCGTATAACACTTCTTTCGATCACATTATGAGATATACATATCTGCTACTAAGCTGGTTGGCGATGATCTGGCATAGGTTTCACATGATATTCTCATATAATCTGTAACGTCATCAGAATAATGCTTGGTATACAATGATGTCAAGGATAGTGGTATACGTAATATTGTGTTGCCATCGATTGTTCATAACTTTTCACACCATATAATGTAATGTTTCCTTATCTAATGTTTATACTCTTAATATCATATGATGTAATATTTTAATATCAGCCTCAGCTTTGAATTTCTATGATATTTTTGATAGATGAGAACGTTTTTTCCACATTATAGAAAGTTCCATGTGCTTTCTTTACTCAAAATTACTGTCACTTGCACATTCAACAAATTCAGCCTTCTGATCCTGACAAACCTTGGCCATTCCTTTATTATACTTTTGAGTCATACTGAAAGATAAAACGTTCTTTCCTTCCTAGTAAGTAAAGTAAGTAAAGTAACCAATATCAATTATTAATACCGTAGGGGTGTAAGATGTTAACTATCTCACATTTCAGTGGCTCTACAAATGAGGGCGGTAGCCATCTCCTCTCCCTCGCAATTTGTACTTCCCGGATTAATCCGGTACTCATTTAAGGCTTGCTCGGACCGGGAGCCGTTGCGATATGAAAAACATGTCCGCATCAACTGAGGAAATAATCCAGCACCACTCACATTCGAAACCAGTACGATAACCACTGCACTACGATGCTCCCATTCCTTCCTAGTAGTCCACATCCAATCAGGTGACATTGATATGTATGATGTTTTCACACAGCGGTGAAAATGAAGTGGGCTACTCAATCCCATACCAACTTTCCTGAGTCTTCTCTTTCAACATGTTTGATAGGTGATAGTTTTGATATTATCATCAATCGCTTTTGGATAAGGGAAGTCCCACAAGGTTTTATTAAATAACTAAATACACGAGAAATGTATGTAAGCATACCATCGGAATTCTTTCAACACCATCGTTCTATTAATACTTTCTCACATGAATTAATCTTTCAGGGCAAATTTGAGTCTTTAAAAATCATCATCATAACCTTTTCACACTATATGGCAGAACTGTGTCTAAGAACTAACAAAGCCTTCACTATTGCAATATTTAATCTATATTTCTCTTTTGATCATATGATGTTCATAATAGAAATATCCTCTTTCTACTTCCTGGAAGAAACAAATAATTAATTTCACAATATAACAAGTCATGAAATAATCGAGTTTTCAGCTTATTTCAAAACAAAGTCTATTCAAATTTGATGATAGTATTGATGTTATTCAATCATATGTGTCCAAAAGTATGCTACAAAAATATATCTAATTTTGTGCAGGGTGTGGTGTAATTAGATGTTGTTGTTGTGGCGATCTTCAGGAAGTACGAGCGATTAGCTTCTACTTCTTATGTGTAATGAGGTGGTTTCTCCAGAGCTTTATTTCATACACAGTAGACAACATTTGGCAGCGGTGTGCAATAATTTGATACGAAATCTCATACTCAGGGGACATATTCTGGATGTCTGTGGCTTTTCTACCTTTCCGCACCATACAGAGTTGGGGTCACTAAGTTCAGCTTCTCTGAAACGTATTATTTCGTGAATATAATGTCAAACTCTCTGATATCTTTCTATTTATCTCTTACTATTCTTAGCATCTCATAGTATACACTTGTGCGTGTATTCTGTCAGCATACGCTTCATTTTTTTTCTCGTCTTTTGACATCTCGAAAGAAGGTAGGCTTCTACCGATGCGAATGAGAGACTTTTTTTTTAAGTTAACTTCTTTCCAGATATTTTCGTACAATATATTTATGTATATCTATCTATCTATCTATCTATCTATCTATCTATCTATCTATCTATCTATCTATCTATCTATCTATCTATCTATCTATCTATCTATCTATCTATCTATCTGTCTGTCTGTCTGTCTGTCTGTCTGTCTGTCTGTCTGTCTGTCTGTCTGTCTGTCTGTCTGTCTGTCTGTCTGTCTGTCTGTCTGTCCGTCCGTCCGTCCGTCCGTCCGTCCGTCCGTCCGTCCGTCCGTCCGTCCGTCCGTCCGTCCGTCCGTCCGTCCGTCCGTCCGTCCCTCCATTCATCCAGCCATCCATCCAGCCATCCATCTAGCCAGCTATCCATATATATATATATATATATATATATATATATATATATATATATATATATATATATATATATATATATATATATATATTATTTCGAGTACAAATGCTGCAGACGAATTCTATGAATTTCCTATAGGAAACATAAGGTCAATTAAATAAAATAGAGATGTATGCAGGTGTACAAGATCCACTGCTTTCAATAGTGAAACGACGAAACTTAGCATGGTTTGGACATGTATGTAGACATGATTCCTTGTCAAAAACAATACTGCAAGGAACTGTCAATGGGGGGAGAAGCAGAGGAGGACAAATAAATGCATGGATAGACAACATCAAGGAATGGACAGAACAAGATTTATCCTCACTCAACCCCATTGCTGAGGATAGACATTGCTTGAGTACTCTGTGTGTCAAAGAATCCAATGTGGTACCCCTACGACCATGAAGGGTTTCGGGTTTACTGATTGATTGACATTAAATATCCCGTAGAGTCAATTTCTCGTACGTTCAGTGTTAATACCCATAATCCTCATCCCCATTATTAAGAGACTGAATAGAAATATATTTGGCACGTGAAGTTATTACTTCAGAGCAGTGGTTCTCAATATGGGTCATATAGATCACCTAGGGCCAACTGAGGCTTGCATGTGAGCCTCAATATATATATAAAACTATACTGTTGCGAAGTGGTACAGAGACCGTCTGTGACAGCCAATGTACCGAGTTCGATCCCCACCACATGCTTTTGAGCATCCGGACCGTTCAGAAAGCAATGGAAAACTACTGAACATATTTATATTTTCTAGAAAATAACTACAGCCATAAAATGTTGGGTTGATGCCTACGTCCTGAATATGGTACGCTACCAATGCTATATATATATATATATATATATATATATATATATATATATATATATATATATATATATATATTAAATTTGTACCACAGCGGTTGTGTATCGCTTTGTTGAGAGGGACGGAGAACATATAGGATAACCCGTGTATAGTGAAGTCAATTCTCTACTACTTTTCATTCATTCACTATGTTGCGAGGCACTCTTCGAATGATGTAAATTATATACCACTTTTCATACATTCTATATCTTGCGAGATATTCTTCAAAATATTAATACAGGCTGACCAGATTTCCAGAAGTGAATCCAGCAGCTTTTTTATTGCACATGTTTATTTGCAAATGCTTATTATAAAAATATGTATTGCAAATGTTATCGATTATTTATTGACGTTCTCGAGCACAGATAAAAATAATCTCTAAGCAGAATGTACGATTATCCGTAAAACAACAATATTTTTATCTGCTATTCTCAAGGAATGGCATAAATATTTATTTTAAATTACTGGATGCAACAGTGTGAAAAATATGTACGTCAAGGTTCATATTTTATTTCGTGCATACTTTTATATTTTACACAAGTTATTTAATGTCAAAATGATCCTTATTAAATAATTATAAAGCGCATATAGCATTATATAAAGAACTATTCTCTTGAATAAACTTGTATCAACATCATCTCGCTAGCCGAGAGAGCAGATGAAATTACCGACTGTGTGGCGACATTCTCAGAATATATTTTACCTGTTTTTACCTCGTATTTTCGAAATCATCAGTTGCAATCTACTTTCTCATTCTTCGTACTCTTGCCAAGCGTATACAGTATACAGATGACGATAGTCAACCTCGTTGTTACGAGGTATTTTGATTTCTTGTGTTCTTTTGCTACAATCAAATTTTCCGTAAAGAGTATTTTTTGTTTTAAATATCATGAATATTCATCGTTCGTGGCTCAGTCCTATACGACACAGTATACGCAGCGCCATATGTGTTGATAGTAAGCTGGAGTTGTTTTTACAAAGACATCAAAATGAAATATCCAGAGTTATAGAGTCCACATTTTAGCTTCATGTTTAGCTTTGAATCCAGTGAGAGAATGTCAATCATTTTGGAACCAAAGAAACAAACCAAATTTATTTCTCTACATTTCTTCTTCAACTCCTAAAAATTAGCGAGATGTAATTCCGGAGAAACTCCGTGGTTACAAGTGAACATTATTGATATTCTTAATTCATAATTTTTTTGTACTTTATAGACACACCTTATAGCTACACTTTATAGACATATTTTATAGACATACTTTATAGCTACATTTTGTAGACACACTTTATAGCTACACTTTATAGACATATTTTATAGACATACTTTATAGCTACATTTTGTAGACACACTTTATAGCTACACTTTATAGACATATTTTATAGACATACTTTATAGCTACATCTTGTAGACACACTTTATAGCTACACTTTATAGACACACTGACAATGAGCTGTAGTATTGAATATACTTGAGTATACTCGATACTATTTAGTATTGAGCGTCTTCAAATATCGAACTATCCTGTAAACTATATGCCTCAATCCTCACCAATCTCCGTAAACTAGTATTCGATATATAGTTAATTCATTGATATACTTTCGTTTCGTTCGGTTGCTGTCTCACTTACCACAGAATATCTTTTATCGTGAATCCGTCTCTTTTATATAGGATGAATGAATGAAAATAACAGTAACCAGTCTCGTGTATATAGGATGAATGAATGAAAATAACAGTAACCAGTCTCGTGTATATAGGATGAATGAATGAAATGAACAGTAACCAGTCTCGTGTATATAGAATGAATGAATGAAAATAACAGTAACCAGTCTCATGTATATAGGATGAATGAATTAAAAGAACAGTAACCCGTCAGGGTCATATGTGTACAAAATTAGATGTTTCAGCACAAAGAGTCCTCCAGCGATTTCTATCTTCTGCGATGCGGAGGAGTGAGGACAAATCTTGTCATGTCTATTCCTTAATGCTATTTGTCCATGTCTTTATTTACCATCCTCTGCTTCTCACCCCTTCGACGGTTCCCTGCAGTATTGTTTTCGACAAGGAATCATGTCTGCATACATCTACAAATCATGCTAGTTTTCGTCGTTTCACTATTCAAAACCAATGATTATTGTACATCTATATACATCTCTATTTTATTTCTTACGTACACTTTTTGTATGTTCCTGATAAGAAATTCCAAGAATTCGTCTATATCATTTGTACTCGAAAGCCTGTAATCGTCTTTTCATGTTCGCAGTGAGCATCCCAATATCACAACCTAGTTATACAGCACAACAGAAAGCACTAACAACTTGAGAGTTTGATTTTCACTCCAACAGTCGATTGAATTACGTTTCCAAATCACCGTTAACCTTGACATATACGCTAAAGCCATCTCCAGCACTATATAGAATATTGTAAGATAATGCCAAAGATGACAAGAAGACTCCTATTAATATATGGTTCGGGTGAATGGACAAAAACTAAAAAAAGTTCATATTTTTAAATATGTAGATCTAATATTAGCACAAGAGGAAGTATTAAACAATGAAATAAAGACTAGACTTTAAATATCATCGGCTGCAATGTCTATGTTGAATACCATATGGAGAAGCTGAATAAGAATAGCAGTAAAGATCATCACCCTATATAAATCTCTAATAATATCTAGTCTTTTGTACGGACGTTAGATTTGGACAATTACAGCGTGAATGGAGTTGAGAATACAGGCTCATAAAACAATTACAGACGAATATTGCCCATCCATTATACAGAACATAAAACTAGAGTATGCGTGAGAAACAATAAATGTTCTTGCAGGTCAACGAGAGCATATCATGACAGTGGTGAAACTACATACAATTCTTTGGTTTGGTACGTGATGAGGCATGATTCTCTTTACAAAATTATCATGCAGGCGACAGTGAGAAGAAAAAGAAGAAGTCTGCGAAAGTATCGATTGATGCTAATAATGTTTAGATACTTTTACTGTTCAGATACTATTTCTGTCTGAATATTATTACTGTCAAGATACTATTACTGTCTGAATACTATTACTGACAAGATACTATTACTGTCTAGATACTATTACTGTCTGAATACAATTACTGTCTAGATACTATTACTGTCAAAATACTATTACTGTCTGAATACTATTACTGTCTAGATACTATTACTGTCAAGATACTATTACTGTCAAGATACTATTACTGTCAAAATATTATTAGTCTAGATACTATTACTGTCAAAATACTATTACTGGCTGAATACTATTACTGTCTAGATACTATTACTACCTAGATAATATTAATGTCTAGACCGGATTACGATTTTATAACTTGAACTTGAAATGGGAACAGAGAGGGATTTTTATGTTGATATTTCAAGAGTTGCACCTCTACGATCCTGATGGGGTATGTATATAATTTAATGTATATAGATTGAGAGACAATGAACAGTGCAGATATATAAATGTATATATATATAAATACGCTCACATGCATGACGAAATATTGGATGTGTCACACGATATCTAAACAACGAATGTATACACATAAAGACATTTAGACTTATAACTCAATACTTGCGACCGCAGATATTCATGTGGTCATGATTGACGGCATTATGCGTGTATCTAATCTATATATCGAACTGAACTTCCCAATAAAGACGTACCACGTGTTTCCACATTGCTTGTCTTCAATATATTGTCTTCGTATGATTGTGGCATTTCCAGTTCAGTGCTTGCCCTTTTACCTATAAGAAACATATTTTGCACATACGGCCAGGTGTGGTGTAAGGATGTTAACAATCGTCCAAATCTATACGAAAAAAATAGCAATGTTTTTATTGGAGGTTATTTACAGTAATGGTTCTCAATATATTTGTCTGTGTCTCTAGTTCGGGGCATTTCTTCCGTGCAAAACACCCCCACCCACACACACACCCACACTTCCTCCCCATTGCATAAATAAATTACAAATCGCTGAATTTCTTTGCAACTCACTATAATTTGCTAAGATTATCACTGTAAATATATTTTTTTAAGATTCATCGCTATAAATCTAGTTTATAAATCTAGTCCCCAACATCGGTTCAATGTTTGTCATGTGTGTTATGCGCGTCTATGTTTGTTGAGTAGTGGATTCGACTAGGCCATCTCGGGATGCCTATTCACGTCACTTTCAACCTAGTCCTAAGAAGGACTTTTTGGTTATATCGCGACACTGGGTGCGGACAGGGAACTGACGAAAAGTTCTTGAGCCTTGGCGAAAATGACGAAAAGGCTGTCGAAAGTTTGCTGAAGCTTGCTTTTAATCCCGGGACGTACTGCGGATAAGAAGAGTCGTTTCTCTCTTGGAAGTTTCCAAGTCCACAGCAGGTTCCCACCTCAGCTGGAGATCGTCCGATCCTTGATAACTTAGCCAGATTGCTCTGTTGCCCGGGGTACTCCACGAGGAGGAGTATCAAGGTCTGAACCAGTATGTTTCCTGGTCCTGGCGAGCGAAGCTAGCACAGGTGCTCGCTTCTTCGTCTCTACACCCCGTTATGCGCGTCTACATTTAAACCTCTCTTTCATACACAAGGGTACCTGTTGAAGTTGGCGTATCCGATACCCAAGACGTGACTCCAACTTTGAATGGGTCCATTGTGGTGTATTCTCAAGCATGAACATTATTTCCGTCAGTTGTCTCTTGCTGGACAATTGTCGTCCGTTTCCACTATATCGCTTCACGTAAACCCGGCGGTGCCCTCTAGCGCGTTTTACAGAATCCAGGTTTAATGTGTACTCATAGATTCACCATGTCTTAGCGGGATCTACCCATATCGGGCATATTGATCTCGGAGGTATTAATTGTCTCTTTGCATACAATTCTCATTCCATCTACAGCCTTCACATCCACGGACACGAACCTAACAGTGTCACCCAATAATACAGTGATATCAGCTGTATTACTGTTTTAAAGGTGCGCCACGAAGAGATACTTTAAGGAACTTGGTTATATGCTAACCCTGCGTCCGTACGAGAACAATTCGAGACATGTTGCACCCCGCTTAAGGCTGTAAATCTAGTTGTTTTAGACTTAACACTGTAAATGTAGTTGTTTTAGACTTAACACTGTAAATGTAGTTGTTTTAGACTTAACGCTGTAAATGTAGTTGTTTTAGACTTAACACTGTAAATGTAGTTGTTTTAGACTTAACGCTGTAAATGTAGTTGTTTTAGACTTAACACTGTAAATGTAGTTGTTTAACTTTTAAATAGTTATTGTCCTGCAGTTCGTCTGGTCGGTCTGTGCCCTCCCCCAATTTGAAAAACGTTTTCTCAGCGGCGCACATGCAAGCCTCAGTTGGCCCTAGGTGATCTATATGACCCATATTGAGAACCACTGCTCTGAAGTAATAACTTCACGTGCCAAATATATTTCTATTCAGTCTCTTAATAAGGGGGATGAGGATTATGGGTATTAACACTGAACGTACGAGAAATTGACTCTATGGGATATTTAATGTCAATCAATCAGTAAACCCGAAACCCTTCATGGTCGTAGGTGTACCACATTGGATTCTTTGACACACAGAGTACTCAAGCAATGTCTATCCTCAGCCATGCGGGTGAGTGAGGAAAAATCTTGTTCTGTCCATTCCTTGATGTTGTCTATCCATGCCTTTATTTGTCCTCCTCTGCTTCTTCCCCCATTGCCAGTTCCCTGCAGTACTGTTTTTGACAAGGAATCATGTCTACATACATGTCCAAACCATGCTAAGTTTCGTCGTTTCACTACTGAAAGTAGTGGATCTTGTACACCTGCATACATCTCTATTTTATTTCTTACGTACAAATTGACCTTATGTTTCCTATAGGACATTCGTAGAATTCGTCTGCAGCATTTGTACTCGAAAGCCTGTAATCGTCTCTCCAGTGAGTGTCCAGATCTCACAACCATACAGCACAACAGAAAGCACTAGTGACATACAGTTTGACTTTCACTCCAACACTAATGTTGCTTTTCGAAATCACCGTTAGCCTTGGCAAGGACGCTGAAGTCTTATTTTTAATTCTGCTTTGCATTTTCCATCGCTGTATATGTTGGATCCGAGGTATTTGAATGTGTTCACCATCTCAAGCTTATGTCCATTCATCATGATGTTACTCCGTTTTTTTGTGTGGGTTTTTTTGTCTCTGCTGTTAACCAATATTTTGTTCTTTTCTGTGTTGATTTCCATTCCGTACTGGCTGTTAACTTTTTCCAATTTTGATGTTAACTCTTTTAATTCTTGTTCTAACTTAGCTATAAGATCAATATCATCAGCGAAACGTAAGTTGCAAAAAGGGCGACTTCTGATCGATATAGACGTGTTGTAATCACGTAATGTCTACTGTATGATGTGCTCTAGGTATATGTTGAAAAGTTCTGGAGACAGTATGCATCCTCGTCGAACTCCCAAATTTGTTTTAAAGAACTCTTCAATTGTGTTGTTTGATCAGACAGCATTATTTGCATTTGTGTACAGTGATGTAATAATGCATATGGTTGTGGTGTCAAATTGTCTCAACAATGTACTGCATACTGTCATGTCAAACACGGTCAAATGCCTTTTAAAATCAATTAAATTGTGGTATAGATCACGTTGGTGCTGAATATGTTTTTCAATTAATGTTCGATTGTTAAATATTTGTTCAACAATGCTTCTGTTTGCTCTGAAGCCTATTTGTTCTTCTGCAATTATTTCTTGCGACTTGTGCTGTATTCTATTCAGTAGTATTTTGAGCATCACTTTTCTTGGGTGTTATTGAATGTACGGGAGATTGAATGTACGAGGGATTGAATATACAATGATTGAATGTACGAGGATTGAATGTACGGGATAATGAACGTGCATAGATTGGATGTACGAGGGGTTTGAATGTACGAGAGGTTGGATGTATGGGAGATTGAATGTACGGTGGATTGTGTGTTCGTGAGATTGAATGTACGGAGTGTTGAATGTACCTGAGATTTAATGTATGGGAGATTGAATGTACGGGAGGTTGAATTTACGGGGTGGATGCACGGGATATTGAATATACGGTGATTGCAGGTTATATAAGCTATTATTTGAAGAAATATTGTACTGTCTTTATGATATTTATGTTTACAAGAAGGCCTATTGACCCTTGTAGTACGAATACGGATGTTATATGTTTCTGTTACAGAGGATACTTCAAAACTTGTACGAGATGTTTGCTGTTGTAATAGTCCTTGCCTCGATTGGTCCATTCTCAGTGACTTGAATACACAGTGTGAATGTCTCAGTAGATTGAATGTTGGGGAGGTTAAATGTACGGAGACTAATGTACGTGAAATTTAATGTACGAAAGATAGACTGAATGTACGAGAGATTAAATGTAGGAAAGATAGAATGTACGGGATAATGACTGTACGGGAGATTAAATGTACGGGAGATTAAATGTACGGGAGATTAAATGTACGGGAGATTAAATGTACGGGAGATTAAATGTACGGGAGATTAAATGTACGGGAGATTGCAGTAAGACTGTCTAATAATGTTAAGAAAAAAAATATAGTCTATCCAATAGTAGTTTTATGATGTTTAAATTCACCGAAATGATGTTTCAACCAAAAGTGTTCTACCAGCATAGGAACAATTAACACGGTATGGGGCAACTGGATACCTCAAAGATTACGTGGGGGCTATGACATGGAAACTGACGGAGATATGTGTTTGTTTATTTCCCTATTTATTTTGTAACGTTCTATTAGTCGAAATGTTTATGCATTCGACATCAGCACGGCTTCTATGTTACGTTCACACTATATGTAAGATAGAGCAGTTAACAAACCTCCAACTGGTAGGAAGTCGTGCTGAGTAGTTTACCATACTTGCGACCTCCACTACTTTTTGATGGCTGTAAGGATCTGATATAACCAAATATGACTATAATCCGCGGTTGAATGAGAGAACATCACAGTCAGAGTTGAATTTTACTTCACCATAATCACTCCCACCCCTAAATCTATTTTAGTATTGTTGGCGATAAACAGTAACAGATCGACGTTTTGTAATTTAGCTTTCTTCATGAACCATCAACACTTGGTGAACGTATAGAGAACTGCGTTGCGTGAAGTAAGGATGTTTAACAACTTTACAAGCTATCACGCGAACGAAGAACAATGAAATTCGTTACAAGATATCATGTGAACTAAGGACGATGAGGCTCGATATCAACTGAAATAAGTAGCATGATCTACGTTACAAGCTATGGCGTGAACTAAGGACCGAGAACCACGTTACAAACTAGCACTTGAACTAAGGATGATTAAACACTTTACTAGCTATCCTTTGAACAAAGTACGACGAACCACGCTACAAAATTTCACCTGAACTAAGGACAATGAGCCATGTTACAAGATATTAAGGTAAATAAGGACCAAGAACCACGTTCCAAGCTGTCACTTGAACTAAGTACAATGAACCACATTACAAGCTATCACGTGAACTATAAAACGACGAATCATGGTACAGTCTATAGCGTGAACTAAGAACTATGAACAACGTTACAAGCTGTGACGCGAACTATGGACGTCAGAACACGTTACAAGCTACCACGTGAACTAAAGAGGATGAAATGCGTTACACGCTATAGCGTGAAGTAAGAACTATGAACCATGTTGCAACTATCACATGAATTAAGAACGATGAACCACGTTACAAGCTATCACGGGAACTACGAACGTTATTAATACACGCTACAAGCTAGCACTTAAACTAGAAAGGATGAAACACGTTACAACAAGCTATCACGTGAACTATGGACGTTACAAGCTATCACTTGAACTAAAGAGGATGCAACACGATAAAGCTATCACGTGAACTATGGACGTTGAACTAAGTTACAAGTTATAAGTGAGTTTTTCTCTCATGTATGTGCCATTAATGAACTAAAATGATGTTATTCCTTCTTCCTTCTAGACATTTATTTCAATTTGTATTTTGCTGATAACATGCAGCCATGTGTGTTGATAGTAAGCGTCAAATGTTGTTTGTGATAATCCTCTCAATATCTAATTACTTCCTTCCCCGATAATTACTGGACATGTTAATGCATTGATCATTTGAGCAATTACTATATGAAATCTTATAATGTATAGCTATTTGCTGAGAAAATATTTCATCTTGTACCTCGTTTGCTTAACTTTATTTTTAGCAGTTTAGTTAATGTTTGGGTGCTTAAGATTCATCTATTTTGTGGATTATATAATGTCTTCATCATTTTGTCCCTAAAGTAATATTATTTTTTTGTGAAGTTTATCTTATTATATTTGAAGGACATACATGGTAGGGCATTACTTCTCTACTGTTATTGAATTTAGAGTCACCACTCATACATCAAATCATAGACAGTACTATGTGGATGATCGGATTTCAAACACTATCAAATTCGATCGAGTTATGTTTGTGGAACGGGTCTACTAACAACTTTATAGCCGAGATAATATCTTACTTTCGCTTAGTATTTATACTACGGTCCCATTATGCCACATTTCAATTACCACATTCCAAATATGTCATATTTCAATTACCACAGTCCAAATATGTCATATTTCAATTACCACAGTCCAAATATGTCATATTTCAATTACCACAGTCCAAATATGTCATATTTCAATTACCACAGTCCAAATATGTTACATTTCAATTACCACGGTCCCAATATGCCTCTTACCAATAATCACAGTTTCAATATGCGTATTTCCAATGTTGTCTTATTGATATTTCGCTTTACTGTTTCTTTCATCATTTTTCATGTTTCATTTGCTTGAATTTTAACTTATAATTGTAAAGATCTTACAATCAACAAAGAACTTGTAACTCATAACGGGAAAGATCTTACAATCAACAAAGAACGTGTAACTCATAACGGGAAAGATCTTACAAGCAACAAAGAACTTGATCAGTATAATTGCGCAGATTACGGACGAATTTTCTGTATTGTTCCGTACATTTAGATTGTGCCTCTAGATATCAGAGGTGACCTATCTGGTTGGTGGGGGGGGGGTGCCCTGTCAAAACGTTTTTTGCGACGATTCTTGGAGTTTCAAGTAATGTTTTACGGAGTTCATAGGCAGCGCCGTACCGTATTATGATCAATGACGCGTTCACATCAGGTGGCACCAATAAAAATACATTTTTGGGAGTGGTATTTCGAAGACTAACCTCGTTCTGAGAAAATCTACCATACGGCCCTGTTAATAGGATACTTAACTAGCCTGGCGTTTGACGCAAAATTGATATTGCAGGCTGAATGTGGCCCCAATATTTCATATCCCTGTTCTAAACATTCCATGTACTCTCATGCCCTCTCAATGCCCTTTGAATTCCATCTTAATACAATAACTGTTTTGCGATGCAGCTTTCTGCCATTTTCAGAATATCTCCGACCTGCTTCCATTTCCTAGACAGTGTTTACATGCAAACATGGTCCTATTGTTGTCATAAAAACCATTTCTGATCTCATGTCTGTTAATGTTGACTCTTTCTCTCGGTAGAGATTGTATGTGCTGCCGCTATACATTAACATCGTTATGAAATATGAAAGCTGTGTTACACTTACCCTTCGGCGGTTGGATATGTGATTTATCCGCTTACACTACGGTGATAGGACCTGTGATTTATCCGCTTACACTACGGCGGTTGGACCTGTGATTTATCCGCATACACTATGGACGGTGGAACTGGGATTTTCCGCTTATACTACTAGGGTGGACCTATGATTTGTCTTCTTATACTACGACATATGTAGATTTATCTGCTTACACTACGGCGAGTGGACATGTGATTTATCCGATTACCTTACGGAGGGTGGATATGTGATTTGTCAGCTTTCACTACTGCAGGTGGACTAATTATTGGTCCTCTTACACCACTGTCGTTGGTCCTGTGATTTGTCCACAACACTGCGGCGGTTTGACATGTGATTTGTCCGCTAACACTACTGCGGGTGCAATTTCATTTATTCGCTTACACTGTAGAGTGGATTTGTGATTTGTCCGATTGGACTTCGGCGGTAGGACCTGTCATTTCTCCACTTACACTACACCGTCTGCACCTGTGTTTTGTCCGCTTACACTACAGCAAATTGACCTATCATTTGATCCCCATACTACGACGTTAAAATCTGTGACTTTTTCCGACTACACAATGGCATGTGTACTTGTGCGTTTTGTGCTTACACTATATCACATTGACCTGTCATTTGATCCCCATACTCCGACGTTAAAATCTATGATTTTTCCGCTTACACAACGGCATGTGGACCTGTGTATTTTGCCCTTACGCTAAAACTGGTTGACCTGTTATCTTATTGCTTACAGGACGGCGTGTTGGCCTGTTACTTGTTCGCTTATACTACAGAGGGTGGATATGTGACAGGTGTATCATCTACCCAGAGATGACTAGTCGCAGTCTTGATCATACCGCTTGAACATACAGCTTAATCGTATATCTTAATCATACAGCTTAATCGTATATCTTAATCATACAGCTTAATCGTATATCTTAATCATACAGCTTAATCGTATATCTTAATCATACAGCTTAATCGTATATCTTAATCATACAGCTTAATCGTATATCTTAATCATACAGCTTAATCGTATATCTTAATCATACAGCTTAATCGTATATCTTGATCATGCAGCTTAATCGTATATCTTGATCATACAGCTTAATCGTATATATTGATCATACAGCTTAATCGTATATCTTGATCATACAGCTTAATCGTATATCTTAATCATACAGCTTAATCGTATATCTTAATCATACAGCTTAATCGTATATCTTAATCATACAGCTTCATCATACAATTTCGTTACATGAGGCATTCCATAAAAGGTGATATAGTTTATTCCATTATTCGCAGTCTTCCTTTCTTTTAGCAAGAATAATATTATGCAGCTGAAGTATTACATACAGAACGACACGAATAAATGCTTGACTGAACTTACACAATGTCACTCATTTTGGCTACTGCCAAATAGCATTTGTCGCATTATATATGCTTTAGTCTCTCCAGCTAATGAAAAGGGTGGACAAATTCAGTTAAACCAAGATACGTAACTCTGCAGTCTATGAGCACGTCTGACTGACTACTCAGGAGAAGGGCCTGTTATATACAATGCTAATATCTTTTCTAGCTATACTAGTAACGACTTGCACATGTGCTTCATAGATTACTCAAAAGCGTTCAACTGCGTCCAACACCAGAAACTATGGGATATAATGAACAGCAAGGGTTTTCCAAGACACCTGACTCATCTGCTTGAAGAACTTTATCAAGATCAAAAGGCTGCAGTGAAGTTCGAGGGTGAACTCTCAGAGTGGTTTGAAGTACAAAGTGGAGTAAGGCAGGGATTTATACTCTCCCCTACCTGTTTAACATCTACGCAGAAAATATAATGAGGTATGTGAGAGAAGACATACACAACGCTGACTACCACGCTTTAAACATCGGTGGCTTCGAAATCCATGAACTACGCTACGTAGACGACACTGTGCTTCTTTCACATGATAAAAAGGGCTTGGAACAACTAATCAGGAGCACAAAGAAATATAGCGAATCTCAAAACGTATATTTGAACACGCAAATAACAAAAGTCATGTCAACAGATATAACACCACAACAACCAAAAATCAGAATAGACAATACCGAGATAGAATATGTGGATAAATTCAAATACGTAGGATCTAACATCAACGGTGCAGGAAACTGCATGGCAAAAATAAGAAAAAGGTTGGCAATGGCATATTGTAAAATAACACGGTTGAAAAACATATGGAAAACAACACAATAGAAAAGAAATTGTTAATGCTACGAACTTTTTTTTTCTGGTTGCAAAAAAATGGCTGTAAAACATCGGCCCTAAGTAAGCGGCAAAGAAGATAAACGACTTTGGGATGAAATGCTATACAAAGATACTTAGAATATCATGTAAGGAAAAAAAGAGAAACTCAGATATTACAAACACATTGAAGATCCCATATTGTTGGTTACTTAACACAATAGAAAAAAGAAAACTACACCTGTTTATATAAAGAGACACAGTTATTTAGAAAGATAAATAATGAAGGGCAGAGTATCTGGGTTGGTTACTAATACAATAACAAAAAGAAAACAAACTAACCTGTCTGGTCATATAAAGAGATACAACTGTTTAGAAAGACAAATAATGGAGGGCAGAGTACCTGGGTAGAGGAGAAAGGACAGACCAAAAAGACAATGTACTGACGACAATAAAGATAACATGAATACATCGTTGGAAATTGCAAACAGCATCTCCTAAGACAGACGGGGGTTCAGAGAGTTCATTGGGAAGACAACGTTTTGGAAAAAATACGTCACATGACATACTAGTAACAATGTCTTCAACCACATCATATACCAGCAACCCTTGTCAACAACCAACTGTTTTTGTAATGACTTCCTGGCCGCCCCATATATATGACCTGTTGGCTAAAGGTATAACTGTCTTCCAAAATGACACATTTGACTTTTCCCATTTTCGTCATTGGCTGCCAACACCAAGTATAAAACATAATGACCGATTAAAATCACTGAAATATGAGTAATTTTAGAAGGATGTTTTTAAATTAGCCACTAGGTCTTAAAATAGTCCGTGTCACAGAGGTAGCATGACTTTTGTACATCTAGATGTTTTCATGTTCTACATAAATTTTTATATAGAAGAATGATATGAATACCATGGACTGCCATAAAAACTAATGTGGAGGTGTTTAAAGAGTCAAATGTGAAACGGACATTAATTAATAATATAAGAAAAAGTCAATCTTCATTTTTTGGCCACTTCATGAGACGGAGGTTTGGAAAACATAATCACAACAGGCAAGATTAATGACAACAGAGACAGAGGGCGACAACGTGAGAAAATATTAGACAGTTTTACAACCTGGCACGGTAAGGAAGCAACAACGAGCTTGATACATAAATAGTGGAGACAGAGAGCTGTGAAGAGCCATGATCGCCTACGCCAGTTGGTATGGCACCTGACGATGCTGATAATGTAGAAGTAGAATATGTGCTTTTATTATTTTTCTGGTAACATACGCGTACTTGACCTGTGCAGTTTTACAATAATTGAGATTAGGTGGGCCAACAGTAAAGCAGTACACAAAGAAATGTGCTAAAATTACACAACACGAAGTAATGTAGTTTTACAATATACAAAAACATACTGCATCTACATTTCGCTCACAATGTCTTTATCCAAACAAAACAGCACAGACGATGAAGGACGCTAGAAAAGAGAAAAATTGAGAACGAACACACCAGAAAACAGTTATACTCGTAAATTGTTAAAAATAACTAGAAGTAAAGATAAACTAATATAATCTGACTAAAAACATAGAATAAATTCAAACATATCCAGATAAACAAATGTATATCATAGAAGCATATAAAGATAAATGGAGGTATATCAAACAAGTATATCTAGATATATGAATATGAATGAGGATTTGGTCTCAGCAAAGTGATTCTTGATTAGAAATCAGCATCATAACATAGCCAGGGTTCGCAACGTGGGTCGTGAGGTCCCCCTAGAGACATCGGGCACTTGCTAGGAAGGGCGGCGACACGAACAACATTTTTTAATGTGAGGGACAGTCAATGAATATAGCATGGGGTCTCAGTCCCTTTGACCATAAAAGGGATGGGAAAGAACTCCAACCCTAACTCTGTAGTCACCTCTTACGACATGTGTGGAAGGTATAAACAGTTTAGTGTGTATGTACTCCCCTATCTTCTTGATTCTTAATTCTTGATTAGGAATAAACGTCACAGCACTGGGGACATTCCCATATATGCTCTGCTTTGCCGTTCCGTCAACCATCTAAAAGTGTATAAGCTCAGTGTCCCAGTCAGTTGCTGATTACGTGTTCTTCTGATCTTTCCGGAGAGGGAACACTTTATCCCATCAGCTCTAGTCACTCTCATTTCTACCATTCTCTGAATATAAACATTGTCACATTCTACTATGTACTCCCCTATCGGCTCCCGGCACCAAATTGGTGACTTTAACGTATTAATGTGGTATACTCATGTTAAGACCCTATGGACCATTTGCTGTAGTAAATGTCTGCTGATGGGACGTGACGACGAGGCTGTCAACCAAGACTTGAACAGAGATTGTATTGAGAAGCGTACCGTATGGTAGTGTATAAAATACATTGCGCACCATATGTTCCCCACAATATCTGTCGGACACATTACAAGGTTAGTTATTGTTTCTGTGTTTTCAGTAACAGTCTCTTTGTTCTTGGCTGCCCTATGTAGTTAGTCACACACTTAAATGTTCACCATTTGGAGCTTGTAGTGTAACACATTTTTAGTATTATTTACACTTTATTGTTATTATTACAATTAGTATTATTTTCTAGGACTTATTATTTTATGTCCGGTTCTTTGACGTAGTGATGCCGGTTGTGTCTCGAATAATGTACAATGGTTTAATACCCCGCCGTGGGTAACTGCTTCCGAACGGTTCAGATTTTATGACAGCATTTTAAAGTATGTTTTTACTACGAAAATGACTACAGACAAAATGCTATGTTGAAGGATATATCCTGAATATGACATGATATCAATTTCTATGAGTCGATTATAAACTGTAGTGATGAACGAATTCTACATATTACCTTCACCCCATGTTCTACATACCAGCTGTGTGTGTGCGCGTGTTATAACATGTGTGGGTACATGTGTGTTTGTGTGTTATAATTACGTTATATTGTACAATTTATACAGTATGAAAGTATAATGTATTGAAGCAAGCCAGCAGATAATCAAATAATACTAACATATGTAGAAGCAAGCCAGCAGATAATCACATAATACTAACATATGTAGAAGCAAGCCAGCAGATAATCACATAATACTAACATATTTAGAAGCAAGCCAGCAGATAATCACATAATACTAACATATGTAGAAGCAAGCCAGCAGATAATCACATAATACTAACATATTTAGAAGCAAGCCAGCAGATAATCACATAATACTAACATATGTAGAAGCAAGCCATCAGATAATCACATAATACTAACATATGTAGAAGCAAGCCAGCAGATAATCACATAATACTAACATATGTAGAAAAAAGCCAGCAGATAATCACATAATACTAACATATGTAGAAGCAAGCCAACAGATAAGGGGGAATGTAGGAAGTTCAACACCCACCCCCCCCATTTTGGAAATCCTAACATGACCTTTAGTATTATGAATTTAGACGCAGGACGGGTACAACTTCACCCCCCTCACTTTATAGATTACATGTCTACGGCCTATATGATGTACAGGTAGTAGTGGACACAGAACGGGTACAACAAACACCCCCCACCCCACACTTTATAGAAGCCATGTCTACGTCCTAGTGTAGATGTAGTAGTGGTGTAGTTGTTTAGTCGGTGATGAGAACAACCCAAATATAGAAATAGTTTATTTAAAAAGTTAGTCGCTCACCGGATTCTCTACACATATCATGAGACGAGGAAAGATAAATTGCATCATGACAGCAGTTACATTGAAGTTCAGGGGGATAGTGAAAGACAATAAGAGAAGATGCTTGGTATTGTTTCATGGAGGAACGTTGGTACAGGAAATTATTGAAATCACACAGAACAGAAGAGTGTCACACATTATAACCAACATTAGAATATATAGACAACACTACGAAAATGTTTTTTTACTAGCAGCTGCATTATTTTAACGCAATGTGAGTAGATATCGATGTACGATCTCCCACTTTCTAATTTCTCGTTTTTCATATAAACTTGTTAGAGATCTTTTCACATAAAGTAGTATGTACACAATTATACTCACATAAAGTAGTATGTACACATATTATCTTATACTCACATAAAGTAGTGTGTACACATATTATCTTATACTCACATAAAGTAGTATGTACACATATTATCTTATACTTACATAAAGTAGTATGTACACATATTATCTTATACTCAAATAAAGTAGTACGCACACATATTATCTTATTCTTAAATAAAGTAGTATGTACACATATTATCTTATACTCACATAAACTAGTATGTACACATATTATACTCACATAAAGTTGTATGTACAAATATTATCTTTGTCTTCTGTTAATTTACTTAGTCTCCATAAATTACGAGCAATAGAAATCGTGTATTTTTTGGTGTGCAATGGAATGGTTTGTCCAGCTCTTTTATTATACCCAGATTGACCAAACTAACAACATTGTGCAATGCTTTGAGAGGAAGCCTTCTACTCACAGTGGCACAAACATAATTGAAAAAATAATTGATTGTAGAACAAACGCAAGAATATTGTTTGTTAGTCGTAGCTTATCATTGTGGCGCTCCAGACACGCCAATATGTGCTCCAATCTGATATTCAGTATTTTATTCAGCTTATGGATTGTTTATGTTCTGATATTCAGTATTTTCTTCAGCTTGTGGATTGTTCATGTTCTGATATTCAGTATGTTCTTTAGCTTGTGGATTGTTCATGTTCTGATATTCAGTATGTTCTTTAGCTTGTGGATTGTTCATGTTCTGATATTCAGTATGTTCTTTAGCTTCTGGATTGTTCATGTTCTGATATTCAGTATTTTCTTCAGCTTGTGGATTATTCATGTTATGCATTGGTTGATAACTCTTCTTCTGATACCTATATAGCACTAGTTTTTGCAACACTACGCTTCACTCCCAAGTTCTGCATTCTAGCATTAGGTACGAAAGAAGAAGCATACACATCATTTAGTTTGTCTAACTCATTGTTGGCATTCATCTTACCAACACTGTTCATTAAACTATCACCATGCACTGTGACCACGCTGGGAAACGTATGTTTTTTCTTTCATTTCCCCTCATAACCATGTGACCAGGTACAATAAAATAGGTAACTCTCTTTAGCACAAACTTCATCAATGAAACATGCCACAGTCGGTGTAAATAACTTGACATAATCTTTCGAAGTATATTCGTCGTATTATCAGTCAGGAAGCAGACTCACCTGTAGCGCTTTTAGACTCCGGTCATATGATTTCCCTGAACCCCTCTTCACCTCCACTATCCTACTACTTAATGGCTTTACAAAAAGTACAACTTTCTTTCTTCCCTAATACACTTCCCCCACTGCTCTGGACCGGGAATGCTCATGCACTGTGCGACCCACTGACCCATCGGTGTAGACAATAATATCTGCGTCCAAGAAATTCTCTCTGATCAGAGACTAGACTTTTGAATATATATGCCTGTATTCTACTAGACAGTATGCTGGTTGGGCCGATATGTCACTTGTAACACCATCCAGCAAGCGTATCGTATCTTTATATTATATTTTTGTTTGGTATCCTTTATATCCGTAGTGTTTATTTGAATTGTTTTCTAGTTTGATTTGACAGAACCACTTGACACGCATAGTATTTGGAGGATCCCGCTGTCTTATTAATTAAACCGTCGTTATATGTTCATGATGTTGCAGATTCGAATTGCGATGTCCTGCTTAAAAATTTGATTTTTTATCCAGATTCCTATGGATTGTCTATTGAAGTTACCATGTTACGGACTTTGAGTCGTGTCTCTTCGGTGAGAAGGGTGAAGTACATATAGTGTAGCCCGAGTACAATGAAAGTAAACCCTCTACATTTTTTCAACAAATTTGTTTTCAACACATAGCAATGATCTTGAATAACTCATTTTTTTCAACAAATTTTTCTTCAACGCATAGCTATGATCTTGAATAATTTAGTTGTTATTTTCAACAAATTTGTTTTCAACACATAGCAATGATCTTGAATAATTCAGTTGTTTTTTTCAACACATTTTTCTTCAACACATAGCAATGATCTTGAATAATTCAGTTGTTTTTAAGCTAGTAATGCCTACCACTCGCTTGGTATGTTTATGATCCATGTCCATTAGCTCTTTACTGACACGATTTTCAAGTCCTGCGTTTTATTTTTAAAGATCAGTACAGTAATGATTAATTTATGGTGAATTATTTTGCACATAACACGAGGGAATGTTGTTAAGCCTTCTTCTTAGAGTGGTTTTTAAAAAAACATAATTGTATAGATGTAGTGATGTGAGGCTTCTACTACAGAGAAGTGGCTGACCATATGTGAACAAAAGCCTGAAACATTGGCACATTTGTACTAAAGCGTATACAATTATCGTATTTCAACTTCAGTGAAAAATTGGGCATTTGAGCTCAAGCGTAATCATTGGAGCATATCAGCTAAAGCGTGAAACATTAAAGCATTTGAAGTAAAGCGAAAAAATGCCGCATTTGAACAAAAACATGAAAACATTGCCTCATCTGAACTAAAGCGTGAAAAATTGCCGTATATGAACAAACACATGAAAACGTACTCATTTGATCTAAAGCGTGAATAAATTGGACTTCATAATGTAGAAGGTTGTCCACCCTTGTCATCATAATGTGCTGCACCGATTGTTGTAGGTGATGATGGATGTCCACAAATCTCTATATCCAGGATCGTTAAGAAGGATTGCTGTTGACTCTTTGCTATGCTACGAATATTTTCTTACTTTTTCGTCTGTGTTATTTCTTGCATTTTGCATCTTGCAAGTGGCAGCTATTTTATCCAGAATTACCAGTCTCATAACTTGTCCAAAGATGATGATGATGATGATGATGATTCAATCCCTTTCGTTGTGAGCAGGAAGCTCTTGACAGCCCATAGCCCTTCTGGCGAATGCACAGGTTTTCCTCAGTTGTGGTGCAGTTGTGTAGAGTGTGTTATATATAGCTGGAAGTGGTGGTAATAGTTCTTGTCGGATGTCTGTTAGTTTTGGGCACTGCAGTAGTATGTGTTCAACAGTCTCTTCTTGTGCGTTGCAGTGTCTGCAATTTGGTTCGTGTAATGGGTTTATTCTGTTCATGTGTTTATTAACAGGTGAATGGCCTGTTCTTAGTTGGAATGTGAGACTCTGGTTTGCTCGCTCGAGCTGTTTCAGAAGATCCATTGGGTTGGGTTTCTGTTGGTGTTCATATAGTGAGCGTCCAGTCTTTGAGCTGGACCACTGTTGTAACCATTCTTTTCTGTAGTTTTTTTTTCTTGTCTGTAAACGCCATTGTACTCGTTGGGTTATCCCATAATTACTTCGTCTCTCTCAACGAAGTGGCACCTCGCCTGCCAAATGTACCACTTTTTAGCTTCATGTGGTCCCATCTATATGCAAAACAATTTATATAAACAAAACATCGTGAGCTGGATTTGAACTCATGATTTCTTAACCACATGGCTAGATAGATCCTCTACGTTAACCAAATCGCTAAGGAGATCCTCTCGATTTTTTATTTATTTTACAATACAGTAAATATTTCTTCTCGTACGTTGGATAGCATATAATTTATTATACTATCACATCTGTGTTGTTTCTTTGCTCTCGATAGTTTTCTTTAATTTCAAACCAAATCTTAGATTAAACCGAGTGTTTATTTACTGGATTGCTAACATATCACACTGTCCTAACTTGCATGTGCACAATCAAGTCAAGAGTTCTCATGTGGGTTCCTCGAGTAAATCAAATTACAGGAAACAAACACAATTCACACATTGATTCTATCATCTTTACAATGTTACCGATCTGGCACCGAGATGTAAACACGGAACGCACAAGTACCGGGTAATATGGTATTTTATAGGAGGGATTGCTCAACCATATATATATATATATATATATATATATATATATATATATATATATATATATATATATATATATATATATATATATATATATATATATATATATATATATATACATACAATACAGTTTAAAAAAATAATCAATAAATGCAATGACTAAAGTTAGATGGTGTAACGTAAAGACGCTGTACACAGTTCTGTTATATCGGAGGTCCCGCAATTACCGACAGCTTCTAATGTTTACAAACATTGCTAAGAAACAGGCAATGAACAAAGAAGACATAGTAATTATAGAAGATCTTTATTAACTAATACACCACAAATACGCCATTAAAAAACACTAGTACACCATCAATACGTCGCTAACATTGTCTTTTTATATCTATGGAGGAATGTGAATTATGAAAGATTAAGAATCGTCTTGTTATGTATACATGTGTGCAAAGAAGGTTGAAAAGGTATAGCGGATTCACTTCATTTACTTTAAGTTACCCCCATATGTACTCTGTCCCTCTCAACGAAATACGCCGTCTGCTGAGATTACTTACTCATAGTACCTAACTCAGTAGCTTCAAGCGATAAGAAGGATCTCCGAAAAATTAACACTTTTTATACAAAACGAAGTGAGCGGGATTCGAACCCGGGACCTCTGGAGCACATAGCTAACGACTTAATCACTATGCCATTGAAATCACTATTGCCCCCAGGATGTGTTAAAAATACATCTGACCTGTACAACTAACAAGTGTGTAGAGCTTTCAACATAATATCACTAATGATGACGTCGTTCAACGCAAGCGGAGATTAGCATGAAATAGAAAAAAAGGGTCAAGTTAAGTTTGATTGTCTTCAGATGTCTGTTGATTTCAATCAAGGCTCTGAAAGAACTGTCACTGTTTGAGCTGAAATGTTGTAGTTCTTGCAATGAGGGAAATCAGTCTTGTCTCTCCTTTCGTTTTTTTGTCTCTTTCAAATGGCTTGCATTGTTCTATTATATTCAAAACTGTTTACTCGAACAGATCTGTACATTCGAAGTTAAACGGCCACGAACTGTGGATTCTCAAGAGATTGGGACAATCTTGTAGTGCTTAGAAGATATCTTCAATTAGTCATTGGCACGCTTTTTAAACTTTAAAGTCTGGCCTACACAAATTTCACCTTATAACAGTCTTTTTTGGAAGACGTTCATCTGCCAAAACAAGACAGAATAAATCTTCTCTTCTGCTTTACCATCACAAATACTTATATAACGTGCGTGTATTTATGCAAGGAAACACTTAAACCACACGGCGCACGATGTTTGCACATCCTTGTGGATAAATATTCCATCGACATACAAACTGTTTGTAGAAGCAGGCAGTAAAATACATTACATACGTTTAAGATGTTTGTAAACTGTACAGAGAAACATGCCATGGCCGCACGCGATGTCTCTAAACGTTATCAGAGAAAACACAACATTTATTTTTTTTGCACGGAATTGGGAAGGGAATTGCGCTAATGCATTGTCTATTAGTTTTTCAACGTATGAAGGGTATAAAAGATTTAATAGGACGTCCATCCTTGTAGTAATTAAATAAATCCATCAGCCGATCTGTAAATTGTCTTGTCTTTTACATTGTTTAAGACCAGTAAAAAACGCATTTTATCTTTTTTCTCGGGGACACATTCCGTCTATCTCAAGATTATTTACCATCCTTCATTTATATCACAATATCTGTAACACATTCCATCCATTTCAAGATTATTTCAATCCGTCATGTATATCCTGAACCGTTATCATATTTAGTTTTCCTGTTTTTCAGCATTAGATTTCAAGAAACGTGTCCCGGAGCAAAGTATACTGGGCACGGCTGCCAATTTTTAACCTGCTTGAAATAAATGGTTGACGTTCTTTAACCATTTCTTTCCTTCGTAAATGTTGAGAAATTATCGCTTATATCTTACTAGTTTATATTTTTTAATTAATAATAATACTATAGTGCGTTAATAAATAGTTGTCCTCTGATATTACCTATTTTCTCTGTAATTACTGAGCGCATAGGCTTTATATTTTATATGAGTAAATTTTTGTCATAACCACGTCACAGATTTATGATTTATTATTTTCTAGATTGAACGGATTATCGCAGCAGTCACTACGAATGTTGTTATTAAGGCAGCAATATTTTATGTTGACAGTTAAAAAGTAGACGGGTCTACGGTAAAAATGACCATATATTATGTCAATGTACATATTATTTGTTTATTGTTGTTTTTTGCTCTCCAATTATTCATTGTCTGTTAGTCAAAGTGTGAATGTACTAGCATCAACGATAAACTATTCTACCAATATCCTCCTACCACTTTTCTTTCTCCTGATCCTCTTCTTAGCTGTTGCTCAGCTCTTACTCATCGCCCCTTTGCCGCCCAATGTTGCACTCTTTTGTAGTTGGTTTGTTTTGGGCCATCATCAGGGGTTGGGGTTACGGCGACTCGCCACTCTTTGTTGCTGCATCGGTGGGTGGTCACGCAGTGTACTTCCCGAAGCTCGTTTGCATTCGGGATAGGTCCGTTGCGGTTTTGCGTGTCGTTTGGTTGGTTCAATTGCATTCCTCATCTCTCTCTCTCTCTCTCTCTCTCTCGTCCCATGAATTTATCCACTCACATTTCCCGTATCACTTCTCCTTACGATCTGCCTCTCCTTCTCTACTTCATCTGGTCTCATCACCTATTTCTTCCTTTGATTTTCTTTCCACTTTGCCATTCACATTGGCCCCTGAGCGCCCTTTTCAACCGTTGACCTTTCTTCGGCATCGTCTGCCTTAGCCCTACGTCTATCTTCTGTCTTTTTGTATCATACTATTTGCCATTAACGCATTTGTACGTTCCTACAACGCTCTCTTACATGATGGTTCCAAAGGTCTTCAGCCGCGCCCCACCCCCTACCCTCAGACCTCTGCATTTCTGCAATTTTGTGAAGTCTCTCTGTTATAATATGGCGCCTCCACCGATTTCTCACTTCTGATCCTGACTTTATCACTCTCCTTCTTTCTCGTCTCCTTCTTTCCTCTCTTTTCTCCTCTCATCTCCATTTTTTTATAAATATATGCTATTATGGACGACTTTGTTCTAGTCATTGTTACTGTCTTGCACATACCCACCCTTTACAGCCCTATCCATTTTTAGATATTAGTTCTGGTGGCGGGTAATAGCCCGAGATTGAAATTTGTATTCTCCATTACGACCACACCCTACCTTCCTTTATGAGTTCCACAGCCCTGCTTTGAACACGCTCAATGTCTGGCTCTTCGCACTCCTTTCTTGCGTTGGACAACAGGGCTATGTCTCTCACTATCATCTATTTTCTTTTTTGTAGTCCATATTCTTCTATTTCTAACCTTTCGTACTGCATTTCTGTCACTATTTTCCTGCAACACTCAATCAGAGACAAGACAATCAGATAATTTACTTTGTATTATTAATATTTAACTCCTCTGACCTGCTTTCTTATCGCATCGCTTTAGTTTCTTCTTCTTTCTACTTATTCCCGTGACGCGTATCTCTTCAATACCTATTATGTTCCTCTTTTTGTTTGATTATATGTACTCTGTGATATTTCCTTTCTCCCTCTGTTCTTACGGTTTTTGCCTCTTTTTTCCATTTCTCTCTCTTTCTCTCTCTCTCTCTCTCGAACACTCTCTTTCTCGTCTGATCTCCTGTATTCTCCATTTTCTCTTTTCTTACATTATTTTTGTTTGTTTGTAACATTCATTGTCTGTTACTTTTCTGTGTCATGATAAAGACGTTTTAGTCGATACGTAGTCCGTCACGGTTTCCTGCTTTTAATTTCCTTTATCATTTTAATTTGGTAACTCAAATATCTATTTTGGGTCATTTTGATAACCACTCTACCATAGTGCGAGTCATCTTCTTTTAACCGAACAAATCACGCACACACACACACACACACACACATATTTTATATATATATATATATATATATATATATATATATATATATATATATATATATATATATATATGTGTGTGTGTGTGTGTATGTGTGTGTATATATATAAATATATATATAAATATATATATGTGTGTGTGTGTGCGTGCGTTCGTGCTTGCGTGAGTTTTGCTGATGTTTGTTTACGAAAATCGCCTATAACAGAACATTACCTATAATTCTTCTTCTTCTTTCGTTCAGTTGAAACATGTCTATATATGTAATTCCGTCTCCTGAATAAAACACACTGTCTTTTGTAGTTTATACAATGGCCCATAGATCTTTGATTCCAGTGTTGTTTCCTCTGGCCAGTATATCTGCCTCAGTGATAATGAATATGTCTTTGTTTTATACAGTATTGCTAGTCAGTGTTCTTAGGAAAGCAATGTTTCTTATTCTATTCTGTGTTCATTTTATATATCTTATTTACAACTGACTATATTTTGTCAAATCAGCAGTCCAAAAAATGAGAACCATTTTTTGCAATGGAAGTCTATCAATGCAGACCCGAATTCGGGTGCTGAGATGTTATATCGAACCAATTCTTTTTTATGGCTGTGAAGCATGGACTATAAACAAGAAAATTCAAAGGGAATTGAAGGCTACAGAAATGTGGTTTCTGAGAAGAATGGTGAAAATACCATGGACAGCAAAGAAAACTAATGCAGAGGTTCTCATTGATGCTCGCGTAAAAATATCACTCATATCAAACATTACAGGCAGACATTCAAGGTTTCTAGGGCATGTGTTGAGAAGAACACAGCTTGAACACTTAATAACCACTGGAAAGATCAAAGGGAGAAGAGATAGAGGTCGACAAAGAGAAAAGCTACTAGATGGGCTTGTAGCACGGTAGAAGCTCACCAACCGATCTTATTGACAACACAAGAGACAGAGTCGTGAAGAAACATGATCGCCTACGCCAGTCGGCATGGCACTTGATTGATTAATATTTTGTCTCCTGAGCTGTGTCCACTCTGTGGTGATAAGAAAGTACACATTAATTAAATGTGCACACACAGTGTTACGATTTACAGTACACAAAACAGAGTATTCATAAGAAAATATAAAGTTGACGTTTAACAAAGAAAATAATTGACATCAACAAATACAGTTCACAGTTGTTAAAATAAAAATTTCAAGAAAAAATATATTGACAGTTCACAAGTAGAATAATTCACTAGACAACATAGTTGACACTTCACAAACAAAATAATTCACAATAAAAATATATAGTGGACACTTTACAAAACAGAAGAATTCAAAAGAAAATAATATAGTTGACAGCGCACAAACGGAATATTTCACAAGAAAAAATATATTAGACAGTTAACAAACAGAATAATTCACAAGAAATAAAATATAGTTGACAGTTCAAATACTAGAATAGTTCACAAGAAAAAGTAATGTTGATAATTAGCAAAGCACAATAATTCATAATAATAAATATATTTCACAAACAAAAGAGAATTTACAAGAAAATAATTAAACAAAACAGAAAGAATGAAGCCATATTTCGACCATAATCTCTTTATATTTCTAACACAAAGTAAAAGAAAAGAACAAAAAAATACTATTTGTGAATTAGCCACATGTGGCAAACCAGACATGTCGCATGAGACAAGCCAGACATGTCACTTGAGGCAAATCAGACATGTCGCATGAGACAAGCCAGACATGTCGCATGAAGCAAGCCAGACATGTCGCATGAGGCAAGTAAGACATGTCGCATGAGGCACACGAGGAGATGCAAGCCAGAGAATTGTTGTATATTTGTGTCAAACTCATGGGTGTCGGAAAAACTAGGTGTGTCATCACTGCAGATATGTCAACAGAGATGGCGATTGAATGATGAACTAATTGGTTCAGATTTATCTGCTGAAATCCTAGTGTGATGTGATGATCATGGGATATTGTTGCTCTGGAATATATCCATTCGGGCATTAAACATGCTTCCATAACCCCCCCCCCCCCAACACTCGATGCATTTGAGACAGTAAGCCTTATGCATTTGAGTGTCAGCTTGGCTGCTCAACTGAAAGAGAACCTAAGCATTTGTCAGAAATGCTATGAGTTTGTAATTCTTAAGGCTAGAGGGAATCGAACCAGGCCCATTCTAGCTGCACCGAGTCGTCTTGCAACTCAAGTAACAAGTTTTTCCGTATTTCACCAACCACATCCCCCAGAAATGATGTGATCTCGTCAAAACATTCAACCTGTGTACTCAAGTTACTGGAACGGCTCAAATAAGACAAAGACCATTACAACAACGAACACCCCGTGCAAGTATTGAAGTATCCTCAGAACACAAACATAGAACATCCATATTTGTAATATAAGGGCCTAAAGGTCTGCTTATAAACATAAATAACATAGAGACAGGACAATGTTGCTTCAAATTATACAAATAATTCAAGTAGGAAGCTTAACGATAAATGAAAATAATTCTTACGGCTAAAGGGAATCGAACCAGGTCTTATGAGCTACCGGCTCACAGCTAAAGGGATTACATCATCATCTCCTTCGAAATGAGATGTTACAGACGGATATTAAGAATACCAAGGACGGCAAAAAATAGCAAATCAGGAAGTGAAAAGTTGACCAAAAATGTGGAGGTGGTTGGGTGTAAAGAATATTTATAATAAAACGTTGAGATTTATTTTGGATGGGAAACATTTCTTCGGCGTTCTATATATGTTATCCGGTTGGAATTATCGCCTACGTGAAATTGGCCGTGCTACCGATTGCTGTTATGTGACAGTCGACATTGGAAGATATATTAGCTATTTCGAAAACTGTTTACTAAAATAACCCATATGACTTTCTCGATTGCTTTTCTTGTTGTTAAATGACCGTCTGCAAGACGCAAAATGTCATTTATATATTCGCTAAACCCGTTGCCTTTCAGCGTCAGGGGAAGAAGAGTTTTCTGGAGACAGCCCTCTTGTTTGCTGGGTATGTTGTGAGTTTATACACACACACATGGAGGGATTGTTTGCATTATAACTGTTTCAATACAATACCCAACAGGAGAAAACATACATGGCGTGGGATAATATACACAATTGGTTGATATAGGCTTAGTACGACAGAAGTTCGAATCCCACTAGTTCTCCTTCGCCAGTCTGAGTATTTTTAGAAAAGAGTAGCAGGTTGCTTTTAAAGCTAGAAACAGCAAATTCAGATTTATCATCATCATACGTTAACGCCTTGTCAATTAAAAAATCTTAAACTCCATAAAGGCGAATCGTTGGTTTCATAGAACAATAGAGGAAATACCCGGCGTTGCCCGGATGCGTTTTTCTTTTAAAAAAGAGTAATAATTTGTTGCGATGACTTTTATTTGTTTCAGTGTCTACATATTAACCAATATACTTTTAAAACATTATCTCGAGGATGAAACACCTACAGTCCTTCGACGTCCCTAATATACTTCGCGCTCCTACAAGGTGAGCAATTTCGGTCACACGATAAACAGCGTATAGTTTTATAAATTTTGCGTACTCTCATGTGTATCATATGAAGTATTTTTTCCCAGAATGTAGTGATAACAACGTTTACATGATAACTATACGATCGATAGATATGATTTGAAGAACATATATTAAGGCTGATGTAACCAATATTCTACGATGTGCTTATAGACACACATATCCGCGACATTAGCAAAAGACAAGAAGAAAAAATAGTGAACCTGTTAATTCCGAGTGATAGTAATGTTCTGTCTAATCCCATCTATTTATTTGACATGTGTGCAGCAGAGAGAGAAAATGTTAACTAATCATATCCATCCATTGAAGTAGTAACGTATGAAGTTTAAGGTCAAGATAGTATGCTGTCACTGGAAGACTATTGCATCAATACTCGATCGAGATGGATGTTGCACAGTAAGTATCACGATTTAAGATTTCGCATATCGACCAGGGGGGAGATTATGATCCAATGAGTCTACGTGCCAAAATGACATTGGAATCGGTCAAGCCGTTGAGATTTCTATACCGTTCGACACGATCATAGAGTTACGGAGCTTAAACATTTATATAAATATATAATTTTTGTATCTATCATTTCCTAACGATTCAAGCACGTTGATATTATTACATTGCTCTGAATGCACCGCTTTGATGAATTATCAAATACAATAACAGAGAATAAACAAGTCTTGATAATTATCAATGCTTTTTTTCAAAGAATGTTTATGAAAGATTTATATCGTTCCATACAAGCTTTATAACAGTTAATGTGAACGACTTCCATGCAAAAACATTACACAAAAGCACTTTTTGAGTGTTACCACTATTGGTTCTTTTCATGTTTTGTGTTTCATGGTAATCACCCCACGCATACTTCCATTATGTGTCATTCCATGTATGCCTGTTCGAGCAAGAGGGTCTACTCTTTGACATCGAGTATATTGATTATAAGGTTATTTAATATAGTTTCGTATGGACTTTAATCTAAACATGTTTGAAGACGGTATGAACCAGGGTTGCCAGATGGTAATATATGTTTATATATATAGCCAAATACTAAATGAAAAGTTTCCCACAAATTGCCAAAATTCTATATTATAAACTTGAGTTGCTTAAAATATAATAAATGAGTTTAATGCAGAGTGTAATGCAGTTAAAATCTCGTTCATCTTCTTCTGCATTCATTCTAAAACTCCTATAGATTAAATGAATGTAGTCAAGAGAACAGTGAGCTTTGTGCAGTGGTTATAAGTTTTACTATGATATATGCGCCTTTAGGGGTAACAAATTCTACATAACTATGGCTTTTTTATAATTTGTACACAAAATTGGATAGATCAGCTATTTCTACCCCATATTTTCCTTTATGGAGAATTACAATCTCTAATTATAATCACTTCATAAATGAGACTAAATTACAATCTGTACTTCTAATTACTGCATATAGGAGACAATATTACAATATCAAATTCTAATCATTGTTTCTAGGAGACAATATTACAATATTATATTCTAATCACTGTTTCTAGGAGACTAATTAATCATTGCATGTATCTATCTATTGTCGTTTCCACAAATGCTGTCAGGGGTCGTGGGGAGTTTAAGTTTTATTTTGCCATCTTTGCCGTTGTTTTTAACAATCGCTTTGATTGAATCTTCCCATCGTGTTCTTGCTCTTTATCTTGCCTTGTAGTCGTTCTTTATGCGGTTGTACGCCTGTATGACTGGTGGTGATGGTTCCATTCGCATAAGGTGTCTGAACCAGTTGATCTGTTGTCTTTATATATATATTGTTTTCATTATATAGTCTTTATTATCTTTCTGATGTCTTCATTTCTCATTCGCTTTCTTCTGGTGACGTTTATAGCCTTTCTCATGCATTTCATCTCACAAGTTATAATCTTTCTCAATAGTGTTTTTGTCAGGGGCCATGTCTGGTCATGGTAACAATACAGGAATAGAAATCGTATTAATTATCTATCGTTTTGTCGCCGTGTTGTTCGCTGGGTATTTAAGCAGCGGTGACAATTGGTATGTTACGCCGTTTACGTTTTGACACCTCACCTCAATTCCTCTATCAATTTTGCCGTCTTCTCTAAAAGTGCTTCCTAGATATTTAAATAACAATGTCTGTTTTAGTTTTGTGCCGTTTACATACACATATAGCTGTTCTGTTGCTCTGCATATTTTCATAGTTTCTGTTTTTGATGTGTTTAGTCTCAATGTATTCTTCGCACGCTGCCTGTAGTGAATTTGAGCGTCTTTGTAGTTCCTCCTCAGTTTCATGTATTAGACCATTATCATATGCGAAGAAAATATCGTGCAGTTACCTAGGTCCCTTGATGTTTCTGAGATGTGTTTCTTGCTCATCTCTCGTTTGTTGTTCCATCACTGCATCTTGGAGACTACATTTAGAAGAATAATTCTAATCACTGTTTCTAGGTGAATAAATGAGCACTTTGTCTATGAAACTAAACTACAATTTCTAATTATAATCACTATTCCTATAAGACTCATTCTAATCACTGTTTCTAGGAGACTAATTAATCACTCCATCTAGGAGACTAAATTACAATCTCTAATTATAATCATTGTTTCTAGGAGACTAATCTATAACTGCATCTAGAAGACTAAATAAATCACTGCATTTAGTAGACTAAATTACAGTCTCTAATTCTAATCATTATTTCTAGGAGACTAATTTATAACTGCATCTAGGAGACTAAATAAATCACTGCATCTAGGAGACTGAATTACAATCTTTAATTCAAATGAACGCATCTAGGAGGCTAAATTAATCGTTGCATCTAGGAGACTACACTAAATTCTTTAGGTTGAGCTTTGAAAACAATTAGTAGCACATTACTTAGTGGTGTTACCAGTCTTATATTTTAATACATTTAAACAAACAAATATGTGCAAGTCCATACATTTTTTAATTGGCTATAAATGCACAAATAGTAAATACATAAAATGATGATCATTGATATGAGAAAATAGCCACATGTATAAATGTAAACAAGCAATACTCAATATAGTAACTCTGGGACCGACGAGTACACAGTACCGTTAAATTACCGTAAATGTTAGATCCCTCGTAACACAGAAGTTGACGGGATCCTAATTGCGATCAAAGAATAGCAACACTGGTTACCTTCAATGAATGTCGTAGGTGGCGATTAAGAAGGTTATGATGTGACTTTGGTTACATTATCACATACAGGATGAAAGTGATCCAGAAATCTTGATGAGGTGGTATGTGTCAGGCTGAAAAATGGTGATATCGCAGCGAAGCTGTAAACTACGATACACCGCAAAAACAAACTAGTGTGAGTGTGTTGAAAGAGTCAAATATGAAACGGACCTTAATCAATAATATAAGACAATCTTCATTTTTTGGCTACTTCATGAGACAGGCAGGTTTTGAGAACATAGTTAAAACAGGCAAAATTGAAGGCAACAGAAACAGTGGGCGAGAATGTGAGGAAATATTAGAAAGTTTGACAACCTGACAAGGCAGGGAAACAACACCAATCTCGATACACAATACTGGAGAAAGAGAACTGTGAAGAGCCATGATCGCCTACGCCATCTCCTAGAGATTAGTAAATGATGTCATTAAAATACAAAAAATCTGCATTCCTTCAGTCTTAACGTAGATTCCCTTTGTGATGGTAAAAATTACGTCACTGAATATTTGTACAAGGTCAGGTAGCTGGCCCTCCAATCTGATGTTGTCCTATTTTCGATTGAACTAAGACGGGATTACATTTTACAGTATCTTTGATGTTGGCAGTAGCAAAAAATAAGAGAAACAATAATAATAATAATAGACGCACAGGCAGATTTATTGATGTAGTCTTTGTGATTACCACTGCATGTAAATATTTGCCGTTCTAACTCTATTTTGAGTACAAAGAAGAAGACAATTCTTTGTATAAAATGCCATGTTTGTTTCTTCCTATCTCTTAGGCGTGTGCCCTGTTTATGTTACTTCCCGGAACAGACATTTCATTTACTTTGCAATTTCCGTACAATAAGCAATGCAGACATGAACTCCTAATCTGTTAGACTCTCTTCTCGCCCAAAGATCTGACAAGAACACGAGTTGCAGACATATGTCTGATGGAGAAATATGACTCTGTTTAAACAATGGTAACAAATAAATAACTATAGTATCTGTTTTATAAATACAGATCGCAAGTGAAAGACGAGACGTGACTCACAGACGTATCCTTGGCAACAGATGCATTTTCCTGTTAGAAAAAAACACCTCATGTACTTATAAATTCAGCTCTACGTCTGAAATTATCAAATAAACAAAATCATGGCTTTTCCAACTCTCAATTGGGGAGTTATTTCAGAGAGAAATATATCCGGGTGAATCATTATTTGAGAGAGAAATCTATCCGGGAGAATCATGATTGGTCAAGATATCTTTTTCTAATGAAGACTAATAGGCTAGCACATAAATAATAACAGCAGATTATAGCATATGGTATTTACATTTTTAGGAGAGCCAACCTTAAGAACATATACTTCCATACCAAACTCATGATCTTTCACACAAATGTTAATAGATTACTGTTGTATCCTTCGGATACATGGGGAAACAACAAAAACACTACATTATAAGCTGAAGGCTTCGGAAACCTGTGAGATAATAAAAATACTACATTATAAACTGGAGGCTTCGGAAACCTGTGAGATAATAAAAATACTACATTATAAACTGGAGGCTTCGGAAACCAGTGAAACAACAAAGCACTACATTATAAGCTGAAGCCTTCGGAAACCTGGAAAATAACAAAAACACTACATTATAAGCTGATTGCTTCGGAAACCTGTGAAATAACAAAAACACTATATTACAAACTGCAGACTTCGGAAAACTGGGAAATAATTTTTTTTAAAACAAATTATAAACTGCACGTTTCGGAAATCTGGAAAATAACGAAATACTACATTATAAGCTGTAGATATTAGTGAATAACCTCTTAAAGAGTAATACTAAACATTATAATGCAACTAATTAGTTGCAGGACAAATAAGATATAACGTGAGATGGAGACGAACATGACAAAGTCTGGTGTTGACCGAGATAAGGAAACAAAATGGAGATGGATTTAGCGCTCGCTACGAAAGCCAGTGAAACATATGGTCGGAAGATCAATGAAATGGAACAGGCATGAAAACAAAGACAGGGAAGATTTAGACACACGTGCAGAAGAGAAACCACGAAAGACTCGACAGAGATGGTAATCGTATGGGGAAGAGAAACTACGAAGGACTTGACAGAGATGGGAATCACACGGAGAAGAGAAACCATAAATTATTTTACAGAGATGGGAATAACATGGGGAAAAGAAATCATGACACACTTGACAGAGAAGGGAATAAGGCAGCAAATATTTTCAGCAAAGGATAGATACACCTATAAAATTCTTGTCTTTGTTCTAAGCATCCACTGATGTATAAATACCCTGGATCGCACATGGTTTTCATTGATGGTTAACATTTCGTCAGTCCAGTAAATAAAGGAAAGGGAGACATGGCTAATGCCTTTATATACACACATCACATCTTCTTGATGTGTGGTGTCAGTTATAGTATATATCGTCACTTATGTGGTGTCAGTTATGATAAATAATGTTACAGTCATCTCTCTATCCATTATTTTGCCATTCCCAACTGTTGTTTATTATCCACAATGGCTAAGCTATCCAGCATGGTAGAACTAGCACGTAGGGACGTTGGGGAAAATCCCGTAAGTCGCTAGGATCGGGGATATGTGGACCTAATGGATCGGTTAATCATTACAATAATACAAGACATTGTCGAAACTAGGAATATTTTGATGAGTTTTTGTTAATCACTGAAAACACACATAATAACACATACAAATAGACGTTTCAACCAAACGGCCGTTATCATTAATATGCTCACAGCAAAATACGACTAATACGAACTATTGACGTCCATGTTCACATGACAGAGCGAAAGATTGGCACCCAGATTAACCTTATAATTGATGTTTTAGGCAATCTTGATTGGCATTTATCTTTATCATATCAACGTGAACGCCAATAGTACTGTACTTGTTGGTCGTATTTTAATGTGAATTTAAAGTTGATAAAGACCTTTTGTTCAAACCGTCGATTTGTTTGTTGACTCACGTGCGTGGCGAGTGGGTGTCATAGAGCGGATAAGGTACAAATCCCGATTTTGCATGAACTTCATATTGAATGCTCAAGACATGAGATATGTCGTTATTGTTTTATTTTTTAAACCTGTATTTCTTGTAATTTACCAGCACATTTAGGTTGTGCTTTTTAGCTGCTCATTTCATCATCGTCATCATCAGGTGCCATGCCAGCTGGCGTAGGCGGTCATTGATCTCCACAGCTCTCTATATCCAGTATTATGTATCAGGATCGTTGTTGTTTCCCTGCCATGTCAGGTTGTTAAACTGTCGAATATATTCTCACGCTGTCGCCCTCTGTCTCTCTTGCCTTCGATCTTGCCTGTTATAACTATATTCTTCAAATCTCCTTGTCTCATAACGTGGCCAAAAATTAAATTAAGATTGTCCTTTTCTTATATTATTTATTAAGCTCCGTCACCCATTTGACTTGTTCAACATCTCTACATTCGTTTTCCTGAGAGTCCATGGCATTCTCAGCATTCTTCTATAGAACCACATCTCTGTTGCCTCTACCTTTCCCCTATTCTGTTTGTTCATTGTCCAAGAATCGTATCTATATGTTAGTTTAGGCGTTATGTAGCACTTCCTAGCTCTTCTCCTCGCCGTAATAACATGGTCATATTACACAATACATTTTTCATTTTTCTCAATGCTGTTTGTTCCTGTCCTAGTCTGTTTCTTATTTCTGTAGAACTTCAATCTTATGTTATCGTTATACCTAAATACTTGAATTGATGGACCGGTTTTAATACTATGTCGATCAATTTGATCTTGCAAGCTGTAGTATCTTGTTTCCTTGAAATAACCATTACTTCTGTCTTCTTGATATTTAAGATGAGGCCTTTCTCTTTACTTTCTGCTATGACAACATTAATTAATCAATTCTTCAAGATCCACCTCACCTTTAGCAATCAGAAAAGTGTCATCCGGAAATCTTAAATTATTTATGTTATGTGCTCCCATTGATATTCATGGGATATTAACAATTACACGCAGTATGTTTTCATTTTATAAAGAGAACAGGTCTGGTGAAAGTACACACCCTGTCTAACACCTTGTTTTACATGTTGAAAGAGGCCAAATTTATTTCTTACGTGTAGTGTTGCTCTTTCTTGCCAGTACATATTCTTGATGACTCTTGAATCATTACAGTTGATGTTCAAATTCTCTCGCATGTGGATAACAATGCTTAACTTTATCAAATTTTTCATGTAGTCAATAAAACAAAGGTACAGGTCTGTTTTAACCTTTAAATTCATATATATATATATATATATATAAACATTACTGGTACCTTTGACTTCTACAAAACCACGTTGCTCTAGACTTATTTCTGTTTTATTTTGTTTCTCACTCTCTTCATAATGATTCTGAGAAGGACTTTTGTTATTTCGCTCATGAGGCTGATTGGCGATGTTCCTTCTTCATATTCTGCGGTCCTTGTTTTCTTTGGTAAGGCTATAAATACGAATCTCATTAATTCATCGAGCACGTAGCCATTGTTATACCATTCAACAATGTATTGATAGTTGCTCATTTGATTCTTATTGTTCTTCTGTAACATGACATCTGTTACCTTCGTCATTGATCCAGTGGTTCCTAAGATATTACGCTCTGGCCCAAAATCACATAGTGATATATACAGATGTTTGTCAGTGCTTGATGTGTTCCATATGTGTGATTCATTTGTATAATATCCGGAAGACTATTTCTGATATTTCAGCTCTTTCTTTTTGTAGAGAACAGGACACACAATTTTATGATTGTGTTTAAGTTTACTGTTGCTCTGGACTTTGTTGTGGCTGGATTATGTTCACGCCATTATGTGGTATGTGCTTAGTTGGAGTCGTAAGATTATATTTCGATCTGTCCTAACAAGATGGTTGAGGCTATCATTAGAGCTCGGATTGGACGTAAGTCTAATCATTTAAATATTTCATCTAAATATCGCCTCTAGAACATTTCCTATCTTCGTGTGTATTATTTAAGATTTATTTCTTATGTGCTTGTGTATTATTTAAGAGTTATTTCTTATCTGCTTGTGTATTATTTAAGATTCATTTCTTATCTGCTTGTGTATTATTTAAGATGTATTTCTTATCTGTTTGTGTAGTGTCTAAGAATCATTTCTGATCTGCATGTGCTTTGTTTATGATTCATTTTATATCTTCATGTAAATTGTCAAGGATTCATGTCTATTCTGCCTGTGTATTGTCGAAATTTCATTTCCAAAAATTTCCAATTTTGACTTAAATAATAACTTCTCATTCTGAATCTTTCTTCTGATTCAACTTACACGGATATATTACTTCGGATGCTTCTTATCTTCTGACGTGTTCGCTTTGCATGACTGGTTCAGTCCGCTATCATCTCGAGCCGCATCTCGTTTGATGATGCATTAGAACCTACATCTGTACGCTCATATACGTTCATCACTCAAAGGTTTCAGCTGCCGTTATGATAACACAAGTGATAAATTATTTTATCAGCTTCCAGCCAGTTAAGGGGATGATATTAGAAAACATAACTGATGTCTATTCCATGTGGATATATAGAGGAATAACGAGAACTTCATGGAAAGGAACAACCACTGTTGTTCTGATAATTAGAATCACTAATGAAAATACATATCAAATAAATACATATTTTTTGCACATATTAAAATTTTTGAAACCTTTGTTGAGATCTTTATGGAAATATTACTTTCAGATAAAAGTGGATGCAGCGAGCACGGGTTAGGCAGAGATATATTTGGGAGGAATATATAACATGAGATGGACAGTCCGTGTGTACCACCAAGCCAAGATACAGATATATATATATTTTAGATTCGTTACAGCGATTCTTTTATGCGGAAACGATACTTTGTGATATTGACGGATATCAGTTCGATTGTACACGAGATTATTCAGTTGTATACATATACATTATGTTATATATTACTCAACTCCCGAAACTATTCCCGCCCCCGACACCTCCCCCCCCCTTTCTTTAGTGTGACCCATACTTGGTCCCTTATAATATTATATGTCATTATTTATCATGTTCATTACTGTCTACGCCCACAATATCAGTCAACAAACTATACATCTCTATGTATATACTAATGATATATTGCGCACTGGCTTCGCATATGAGTGGTCATGGGTTCATTCCCTAGTTGAGGCGGAAATGTTTTCAGATCGCAACGGCTCCCAGGTCGACCCAGCCTTAAATGGGTACCGGATTAATCCGGGAAGTAAAGACTGCGAGGGAGAGGAGATGGCTACCGCCCTCATTTGCAGAGCCTGTGAAATGTGAGATCGCTAACATCTCACACCCCTACGGCATTAATAAATGCTATGGGTTTACTTTTACTTTACTAATGATATCCTATATAATACCAATAATATATTTGGTAAGATGTGTTGGCTACCATCATTAAGTTTCGACATCATATTTGGAAGGTGGAAGTAGATGACCAATGGAAACACCAGTGGGTACATATATATCTGGACAAGAGAGGTTCTGCTGATGTTAATCAAAATTTCGAAAGATTACTGAAGCTTTGTGAAGTATCGCTTCTAATTATATCAGAAATCAACGTTTCACATCACGAAACAGTAAGATAACGCGGAACGCTTCTATTGGAAGAACTATGAATAATGTAGATCACGTCTGTATTTGTAAAAGATTTCGCTCATTAGTCAGCGATGTTAAAGCTTACTACAGTACAGCCACTGACGGAGACCACGTTTTCTGTTTAAACATATAGAAAACAACATTTATAGATAGGCAAGCCAAGTACCTCTTTAGAACAGTCCTTCATGCAGATTGCAAACAGTCACTTATATTGACTAATATGACTTTTTTATGTTTCCCGTTGACTGGCGACACAAAGTATCGTCAACGATTAATCGCTTAAGCCAAGATTTGTGACTGTTTGATATTTTACTTCCTACCATTAATGTTAGATCCCTGGTGCAGATATTCTGGATTTTTTTTTTGTTGCTTTTTTTTGTTATATTTTTTACTCACTATCCCTGTTCTGTGTCTGTTATTTTAAATGAATACTCCATTTGTCGAAAAGTAGACAAATATAATATCATCCCCTGTTTCAGATCCTTTATATTACATTTTATTCATTTTTATTCATATTTTGAATATACTTTTTTCTTTTAACAATCTCAATATTTCGTATCAAGATGTTGGAAACGAATGTAGACTTCCTAAACAGATAATGGTCGTACAAAGACAAATGAGATATACAGAGTAAACAGACTAGAAAGTCTAGACATGTAAACAACTGTGACCGTATTTGAATACATGACTAAATTGATTGTGACATCAAAGTGGCAACCATTGTTAACATCGATCGTTTGTAGCCTTTTATTGATGCAATGTCTGCATACAAATCTTGGTACATATTTTATATATACATACATGATGCTGATCCTTCCCAAGTGAAGATGGGCATGGCATTAAAAAGGGTGAAATTTCGGTTTGATGTTTGTGAGATTTCAAGCATGACATGTCATGGATGAATCATCATGGCATGGATGCATCATCATGACATGGGTGAAGTTTAGTTTGATGATTGTGGGCCCCCAGATGGTTGATGATTTCAATCCGGGTTCTGAAATACATTTTACGATATGGGCAGAAATGTAGTAGGTCTTCGGATAAGAAAAAACAGTCGGATATTTCTGGTTTTATATATATATATATCGTTTACATGGTTTGTAATGTTCTACCTCTTTCAAAACGTTTACTAACCGCTCAGATTTGTCTGTTCCAAGCAGACTCGACGGTCATAATCCGTGATTTCACAAGACCTTTCGTCAATACTGCAGTGCTTGAGAGATGTCTTCAAGTAATCCTGCAAGCTTGTATATATACATGTGGAGACTCTCTCTCTGTGGGAGTTTTCATATACAAACATCCAAGCATCAGTGAAATCTTATGAGTTGGGGAAACATCTGTGTATTTTTTAAATCTGGAGAAATCCCACACACATCTACACGCAACGCACATATGAAACGAGTTTCGTCACTCGCACTTCCTATATATAAATATATGTGTGTGTATATATATATATATATATATATATATATATTTCAACTGTGGCATGAAGAAACATTCAGAGGTTTAACAATGAAAGGGTGTTCATTACATTTGATTAGGACTTTTATTCATGCAACTGAGGCCTCTCCGTTTTAGTAAGGTGTTTGGCCTCCTCTCGATTCCATCCGAGAACTACATCTCGTTGACATGTATCATATTAACCGTTGAATCTGTTGTTGGAGGATGGCTGCACCCTCTTCTCGCTGTTCAGAAAACTGTCGGAGATTGGCAGGAGCCACATCTCGCTGGAGGAGTCATCTGTAGAATTCATTACATAAGTATTCTCTTTGGTGCATGTCTGATGACAGGGCTGGCCACAGAATGGTCTCGACCTTGTTGTCAGCGATGAACTGGATGGTACATTGTGCCACATTAGGTCGAGCGTTATATTGTTGTAAAAATTGACCCTCGTGCAATCAAAATTAGAAGGACGAGAGGACGAACAATTTCTGGGACATATCGTTTGGCATTAAGACTTCATTCAATTTGAACCAGGTCACTTCTTCCCATGAAGTTTATGGTCCCCACATCAGTACACCTCCACGATCACCAAGTGGAGGGGCCTCATCAACGCTCTTCTGGGTGTAGCTTTCACAGACTCTGCGGTAAACTTTTCCATATATCCTATCTAGAGCACAAAACATTATTCATCTCTAAACTAAACATGTCTTCATTAATTCCCAGCGGGCCATTGACGATGCTTTTTTGCCCATTGCTGATGGTTCTGGAATTTTGCCGTTCGTAAGAACTATATGGTCGTCTATCCCAAAGACAAGCATAGTGCAGTCGGTTCTTGACCGATTTAACTGAATCTCGACGAGCTGCTGGCATTGATTGGACTGTGGAAGACACAGATACAAATTGATTCCTGAGATGACGTAACAGTAGTAAGAGGCCATCGGCAGGAGTTGTGGCTCTGGTCTTTCACTGCACCTCCGGTCCAACAATGAACTATTTTGCTGAAATCGATTCCAAAGGCGATTAACTGTGCTTCTAACCACATTAAATTGTCTATCCACTACATTTTGTGATTGTTCACTCTGTAAGCGTCCAATGATGATACATCGTTATTCTGTAGTGAGATAAGCCATACTTGTGCATTGAATTTTCAATTTAATTTATTCTCGTGCAGTCAATCTTGTATAGGTATTCAATAATATGTCACATAGTTTTTTTATTTTCAGTAAGTTTAACATGATTCTCATGAACATGTCACGATTTATTGACAGAAATATTGTTTTGACCCTGACCTCTGTCATGACCTCACGAATCATGATGTGAGTACAGTTCAGGTAACCACCAGAAGTTAATGACCAGCTGTAAACAGTCAATAGGTTTAATGATGTTTAATCAACGAATAGCTTTCATACAATGACCTTCAATAGTTATGTTTCTTATAATGAACGTTATATAAACCTCCGATGTGTGAGGCAGGTAACTAAATAGTTAGTAAAGAATTACATGTCTTACTCATGGAAGGACTGGTTGAAATCACATGCAGTTACTAGACTATTTTCTTTCGCTGTACACATAAAAAGACACTGTGGGCACTGCATGTCAACAGGTCTATGTTCAGGAATCTTCAATATCTCACTATTGTAAACCTTTATCCAGATTAACACAGTGGAATCTCTCTATAATCATATCTGTATAAGAAATGTCCTTATTTAACACTACTTTTCATAATCCCTAATTATATTTCTTCTTTATTGTTTATTGCATAAATAGTTTGTTGGTCATGACCAATTTCATGGGATTTGACTGTAACTGGAAGATATTATCGCCCATACGTTTTCTGTGACTGAAAAATGTGAACACGTAATATGATTTGCGACGCATGTGGCAAAAGGCGACTAATGACGCATGAGGTGGAGTTACTGTTATATTTATAGAAATTATGTATCCCTAAACATTATATAAAAATAATGTATCTTTTCAAATGGTTCAGATATCCAGTCAAGCGGTAATCGATAATACAGTTCGATTCAATGTGCACACCATAACCTGCTAGCCAGCATGAGTATGGGGAAAACGCAGAAGACAGGGGAAAAACATAAGATATGTTGTTTTATTTTTCTTTAAATGGTTGCTGATCCTGTGAAAGTTCAAACTCTGTGGCTCAGTCGTATAAGGTTTGAGTAAGGATTGAACCCTAGCTGGTCTTCGAAATTAATAATACTACAATTATTTTGAAACAATCTTGTGGCACCTTGAAGCCTCAATTATACGGTCGAGGAAAATATTGATCGTTCCTAGGTGACCTAACGCATGATAACTGCATGTCAATAATTTTGTATTGCTGCCGTTACAAGCTGCCAGGTTCAATGAACTGATGTTGTTTTGCAGTGACTGGATGGTGTAAATAATCGATCAGAGATTATTTCAATAAAATAACTCGCACCGAAAAATAAAAACCACGATAGGGAGAATATTGATTGCTCAATTTTCTGTTGATATTTTCATAATCTGGGTATACCTGTTATTATCCCGACCAGAGATACACTTTATTTTTCTTATAATTTTCATAATTATATTGATAATAATAGTAATGTTAGCAGTGGTAACAGTAGTAGTTAGTAGTTGAAGTAGCATTAGCAGCAACGTCAGCACTAATATTAATAGCTGTCCATCCGGAACGATAACAAGAGCTTCGTACATCTAATGTTACAACGAACTTGATACGTGGCAATTTTACTGTAAAGGCACATCCTTTCAATGAATCATCTGGTATATTTGTGGCATGTATAGTGCAATACGGTCGTTAGAGGTGGATGTTCTTTAAAGATACATTAATTTTTAATGGCTTATAAATCAGCGCCGTAACATTATTTCCGAATGAGTGTACAAATTCATATCCAGTATAGGATCAGACACCACCTGACTAGTGGTGTTTACAGCACATACTTAATAGAAATAACCAAAACGTCGGAGGATGTCCGACAAAATGTAGAATGACACAGTAACCAAACGAATAAGTGATAAATACTACATAATGTACAAAGGTTACATTAAAGCCTAACTATCAAAGTTGAAAATAGATTACAACAAAATAATAGAACAAGAACTGTTTTCCACTTTCCGGTCCAACTGGGACCTTGCTCTAGAAAGACACAAACGCCAAACAAGAAACTTTGAATTGTTATAACATTGAAACATTAAATTGAAATACATAGGCAGAAATGAATACATATATATACATACATGGACATATACATATATATATATATATATATATATATATATATATATATATATATATATATATATATATATATATATATATATATATATATATATATATATATATATATATATATATATATATATGTATATATATATACGTATATATACACACACGTAAACATGCATACATTATATATATATATAAATATATATATATACATATTCACATACATTTACACACGTAAATACATATATAAAAACAAAAAGATACAAACATATAAACACACACATGTGAATATAAACAATGATATCGATACATTCATACACATATACATACAAATATATAAATATAACAAAAACATATATATATATATATATATATATATATATATATATATATATATATATATATATATATATATATATATATATATATATAAAGATACATAAAATATATACATAGAGATGTACATACACACATCCCATACATTTACATGTACACAAGTGTACATACCACAAAAACACACCTATATATACATTTTCATTCATTCATTTTCCTTATGAGGTAAAATTAGCTCTTAGGGCAGAGGTCAGATTTCTCCAATTCTGTTTGTTCAAAGCTATTCTGTGCAGTTCTTGAATAGTATGAATATTGATTGTTTTACTTTCTCTAAGTAGTGTTCTTCTGAGTGTTACCTTTTGTCTACCCCTGGCTCTTTTGCCTGTAGGTAGTCATTCAAGAGATTAGTGGTATATATATAAATATATATATGAGCAATAACCATTTTGTTCGATGGATCATCTATTCTAGGCGCTGTCAACTACTGATCTCCCCTTCAAATTTCTATAGTCTCGATGACGTCTATTGTGTCCCCTGTGCTACCAATTCCGTGCATCTTATTTTAAATGTTGTCACATTCTCTCCCCCACGCCCTATTTTGGTTTCCATCCCCCCACCCGAACCCCATCTTAATATTGTTCATTGGTGGCCTCCAACTCTGACTTGTTCCTCATGTTGTTTTCCCACATACACAATATTCGGTTTGTGTGTGTAGTCTGTGTTCACATTTTTTCATCTTTTGAACTTCCATATGATCAGATTTGTCACCTTGACAGGTGGTTTCTTCATCACTTTTGCTGTTTAGTTTCCTTTAATCTATGCAAATTTATGTATGTCAGTGGTGTGTAATCATTTTGAACGCCAATAATTCAACAATTATTTTAGCTTGTCTCTCATTACAGGAAGCGTTCTGCTGTAAGGAGGTCTACAAGTGGTCATTTGCAATTGAATGTTTCTTGTTTGGTGTGTGTGCGTTTCTTGAGAAAGGTTCCAGTTGGACTGGAAAGCGGGAAAATGGCATTGTTCTTTTGCTTATTGATAATTAACATATTTTTAACATTGGTAGTTAGGATTTAATAGTAACCTTTGTACTGTATGTAGTATTTATTACATACTTAATAGTGATGCTGACATTCCGCTACTTAGTCAGAAAATTAACTACAATATCCATTTCTGGGTGGTTTTCTACCTGAGTGTAAATTTTTAAAAACTTACATTAAATATGAAGTGGAGTCAGCAAGGTCATCCACTACTATCTCACAAGCAATTCCAAACTTCCTCACATTGAACATGAAGTGGAGTCAGCAAGGTCATCCACTACTATCTCACAAGCAATTCCAAACTTCCTCACATTGAACATGAAGTGGAGTCAGCAAGGTCATCCACTACTATCTCACAAGCAATTCCAAACTTCCTCACATTGAACATGAAGTGGAGACAGCAAGGTCATTCACTACTATCTCACAAGCAATTCCAAACTTTCTCACATTGAACTTGAAGTGGAGTCAGCAAGGTTATTCACTACTATCTCACAAGCAATTCCAAACTTCCTCACATTGAACATGAAGTGGAGACAGCAAGATCATCCACTACTATCTCACAAGCAATTCCAAACTTCCTCACATTGAACATGAAGTGGAGTCAGCAAGGTCATTCACTACTATCTCACAAGCAATTCCAAACTTCCTCACATTGAACATGAAGTGGAGACAGCAAGGTCATTCACTACTATCTCACAAGCAATTCCAAACTTTCTCACATTGAACTTGAAGTGGAGTCAGCAAGGTTATTCACTACTATCTCACAAGCAATTCCAAACTTCCTCACATTGAACATGAAGTGGAGACAGCAAGATCATCCACTACTATCTCACAAGCAATTCCAAACTTCCTCACATTGAACATGAAGTGGAGTCAGCAAGGTCATTCACTACTATCTCACAAGCAATTCCAAACTTCCTCACATTGAACATGAAGTGGAGACAGCAAGGTCATTCACTACTATCTCACAAGCAATTCGAAACGTCTTGAAACCACCTAACGAGTAAAATGCAATATGAACATAGTGATCCATTTCTTGAAGAATAATATTATTTTTTTTAAATCTACAAGTGAATGAGCGAACGCAAAATGTGTGTCGTATGGTCGCCGGACAAGTCATTTAGAGACTTCCAGTTAATAAAGACGAGGAGCTCGCATTTTTGTGTACGAGGCCACGGATACCCACGATCGTTTTTTTTCTTCAAATAATGAATCACATCAACGTTCTCGAATATACTCGATGGATGGTTTCCTGACATCATATCAGTTTTTGACATCATAGAAGAGGGAACGATGGGTATAAATGTGTTGTTGTATCTATGGACGTCCAATTTCTGGCATTACCTGGATACGTCAATGATTGAAAGGCAGAAGGTGTCTATAGCTCTTCAAGTGTTTGATGGAAAACAATTGCAGTGTTGTCAAACGAAGGAACAAACTCTGATAGTCTGGTGGGAAGGGAACAGTGGCATCTTTATTAATTATTTTCAAATGGTGGAGTATTGTAAATATGCATATCTCTTCTTTTGTAAATCTGAGAAAATAATAAAGACAAACAATAGTTCACATCACCTGAAGTCAGAAGAATAGAATTTCTCATAACTGCATTACTGCTTACAATACTACATCAATTTTTAGAATGTATTTGATAACTGTTAAAATACAATTGACAACAATACTACAAGTGTTCAATATGTTTAATAGATGGTGATGTGGAATTTAGGGAAGATAAATGAGCGTGTAATTCCAGCTCCGATGTATTTTAGAGGATACAGTTCTTAAAAGTTTTTTAAGAATTTTAAATATTCATGGAAAGAATGCATCAAGATTGTTACATAAGACACAGAGTTAGAGTGAGAAATCCACAAGCTTTAATAAAAAAAATATAAAGATATATGCCGACTGAAGTGTTTATTTGTAAATACTTCATGATAAAACCAAAGATATTTTATATCGTATTTGAAACATTCGTATGTGCAGAACAAAAGAGAGTTATCTTAAAGTTCACAATCGGGAAATCGTTCTGAAAGAAACAACATCCTAATATCAAAATAAACCAAGAGGATGGATGAATTATGATGATCCCATTTGTTTTAAGTGCGCTGCAAATATTGTGGATATTTATAATGTTGTTATATGAACAATGTCTGCCATTGTCCTAAGCAATTATGTGGAAAACAAAATAAGCATACAGAACATCAAACAGCAAGTACTCGAGACAAAGGAACATCGTGAAAGATACGGAAATGTGTATAAGGAAGCACCTTTTTTTTGTATAATCTCATTTGTCATTGTTCCATTTCTGATTTTTCTCCTCCATACAACACGATCCATGCTATCTATTCCTCATTACTTCATCTTAATGCATATTTTTATAACCCGTTTTAACGCATAACTGTAGTAAAACAGTCGATCCTGAAATATGTATAGCGATTTCAGGTCCATATTATCTTCTTCTTCTTCTTTGTCTTTCTTCTTCTCGTTCGCAGTTTGGCTTGTCTACACAGCAAGTCCAGTTTTTGTTTAATAAATGATGCTATATTTAAAAGCTCCTCAGTGCACCCATATGTGCATATCCGTCTCTGCGGGCTAGTGATCCTCCCTTAACTGGTTTAGTGTAGGCTTATGCAAGTCTTGCAGGCTATGTTCCTTTATCTGTGATGTCTAACTACGTGGACACAGACGTGATGGGCCCAGTCGTAGTATATTTAAGTGGATATTTAGTCAGTCCATGTTATAGTAATATTGTACTTCATATCTATATTTTGGATCAATTTAACTAAAACATTTACAAAAAAACTCAAATAACAGTAGAAATATATTCAAAACAAAGTGTTTGCTCAAAATACTGAGAAACTTCTTTTTTTTCAACACAAGACCGGAGTATATTTTGATTGTTTCCATTTTTTGCTGCATTTTATTTATGTGCTACCTTATGGTTTGGGATGAAGTGATAATTTTTTTAAATTATCAAGTTACATATTCTTTTCAGAACGTTCTCTTCATCGTGGATGTTCTGAGCGCATCTCTGTACCTGGCAAGCAGGCTTTCATTGGCCATAGACAAGTGCATATATTCTTTGATGTCGTTGGTCCATCGTCTTCTTGGTCTTGCTCTTCTTCTATCGCCAGGCACTCTGCTAAAATGATATTTTAACACCTGATATTCTAGCTAAAAGGCATCTATTGTACTAGACCACTGTGGTGAACGTTTCTTTCTGCAAGTGTCGGTTTTGTTGACGTGTTTGGAAAAGAGTAAAACTAATAATAGTAACAAGATAACAAATATGATATAATAACAGATTTACTTGTATAAATGACAGAAATTCCAGAGGAGTCCGACAAAGTGGAGAGTGCCGCAGTAACAAAACAAATAAGCGATAAATAAATATTAGAAAATACTGCTAATATTATAGCTTCTACTAACTAAAAATTGAAAAAACAATGTAAACAATAAATAACAAACCACAAAACAAGAACTTGTTCTACGTTACGGTCCAAATGAAACCTTTTTTCGAGCAATAAATGAAACACACAAGAAAAAAGACTGACAAAAAACTATTAAATTAATAATACTGTGATCACTGGAGATGTTCTCTCACCACAAAGTACTCCAAGTTATGGTGCGACATGCATGTTCAGCAGATGATAAACTACGTGCGGTCAAAATGTTTGCTGATAGTTGACAAACAGAAATAGCAGAGATTAAGATGCCAAAGGTGATGAAATAGTAAGTGATAAATCAGATACGTATGTGGAAAACAATACAAGAACAAAAATAGAGTAGGAGGCTAACAATAAGCAAAGTCGAGAAAGAGGAAATGTTTCTCAGATCGCAACGGCTACCAGGTCGACCCAGCCTTAAATTGGTACCGAATTAATCTGGGAAGTAAAGACTGCGAGGGAGAGGAGATGGCTACAGTCCTCATTTGCAGAGCCTCTGAAATGTGAGATCGCTAACATCTCACACCCCTACGGTATTAATAAATGATATTTGGGTTACTTTTCTTTTTTTACATATTAATTTGTGGATTACAATAAAGTATAAATTCTCTGATATACCAGAAATAGGAAAAGTATAAATTCTCTGAATATACCAGAAATAGGAAAAGTATAACTGACAGTATGCTTACATTTGAAATTTGACAAAAAGTAAAAAAAAATTGTACATAACACAGCATATTTTGAAATTGTATGCGATTCAGTTTTTATAACCCATATATATATATAATAATATATATAATATATATATATATATATATATATATATATATATATATATATATATATATATATATATAATAAGAGATAGATAGATGGATGGATGGATGGATTTTTGGGTGGGTGGGTGGGAGGGTGGGTGGATGATTATGCATCCATCCATCTATCTATCTGTCTTCCTGTCTGTAACTGTATGTATGTCTATGTCTCTATATTTCTATCTGTCTAGAAAACATTTTTCTTTTTGAGAATTACAGTCTGGGAAGGGATATCTAGATAGAGCACTACTTCTTTAGAAAGACCGTGTTCAAACGTGATATGCATGATATAGGCATTGATACGGAATCATGGGAACAGGATGCCGTGAATCGTGTTGCATGTAGGCAAGGTCAGGAATGGTATAAAGATAGGAGAAAATGTTAGCATATAGTCCAGATGCTGCCCGTCTAGGAAGACATACATAATACACGCATATTCGAGTTCGAATCTTGTTTATCATCTTCTACTCATTACTTTTTCTTCTTCATTCTGTGCATGTGGTTGCGCCTGTGGGTCTCACCAATGGCTCACTGGACAAACCGACCATGCAACAGAAAACCTTGGTAGATGGCATCCCTTTATATTGAGGTTATCTTCTTATAGAAGCTTCATGGCACGTCATCTATACAATCCCGTAGTCGTAACCTTCGATAACAATTACCATGGTTGTTCCGACAGACCGACGTTGTGCTTGAACTAGTTACGGGCACTGCGTGGGTGGGCATAACAACAAAGAAACCTGTCGCAAGGGTCAGAGTTGTGCCCTGATGTCGACGTCTGTTTCGGCAACATTACACTCGAAATACCATCGAGTCGAATGGCTGCTGGAACAGAGGGTGAAGCAATTATTGGAATGCCCCACGTGCCGTGAGGCCAGTTTATAATCAAGAACCCTCAGGATGTACAATTGTATTCAGTGAGGTTTGAACAGAGTTGGATATAGAGGGTCTGCAATCTTTACTAAGTGTATATGACAGACAGGTTAAGATATTGCAGTCAAGTTGAAAACAATGACACACTGTATTCCGCTCTCCAGATTACATCTTACTAAGGCACTGGACTTTGAAAATGAACACACAAGAAGCTGTAAATTGATCCCGTTCTAATACCACTGTGGTGTAAATTGGAAAACGATGTTAGACCTGTTTTTTTTGCGACCAGGAGCATAGTAAGGGATGATGTTGGAATCAGTCAGTTTCATATAAATTACCAGAAGATATGATACCCATCTCCTTATAACCATGATGTGGTTTCAACATGTTTTCTGTATCTAACCATAGTCACTTGATTTCCCAGAAATTATTTAGCCTGTGTCACTCGATTTGGCAGGAGGTATTTAACCTGTGTCACTTGACTTCACAACAAATATTTAACCTGTGTTACTCGATTATGGCAGAGGTATTTAACCTGTGTCACTTAACTTCGCAGCAAATATTTAACTTGTGCCACTTGAATTCGTAGCAAATATTTTTATCTGTTTGACTCGACGTGGTAGGTATGTTAATGAGTTTGCCTCTCTTTTGGAGAGGCGTGCCGCGTTCAACCAGCGGACAAAGTCAAATTAGGCTATATCAGGACACACTACCAAAAATATTAGAGGTAACAAAGACACCAAAGTTATGAGTTGTAAGACTAGACGTGGTTGCCAATATTTAACCTCTATCACTTGACGTGACAGCAAATATTTAACCTGTGCCACTAAACGTAGAAGCACTTATCTAAACTCTGTCATTTGACCTGAAAGCATATATCTAACCTGACTTGACGTGGCATCAAATGAACTATCACCGTCGTTACCACTGATTAGTTAAGGGACTTTACTTACCTGTCTGTATATGCAACACAAAACTAATAAAACATGCATATATTATTACATTTCATTAAAGCAAAGGGCAAGAACTCGAGCTATATTGACTCCTTCAGAAATCACACAACAGGAAGCAGTTATTAGTTCGTGCAAAGAACGTTTCCCTCTTTTAGTGCCCGCCTTAATAGAGAATTGCTTTTTTTCTTGTGTGTAATGAGTTTTCTTATTGAAGTTATTGCGTCTCCAGCATATTAATCTTAAAGCCGTGTGTGCGTTTCGTAAAATTCTCGTATTACATTGTTTTACGTAAGTTTTACAACAGAAGAAATTGTCTTTTCAACCTCCACAACTGTATAAAAATATGGAAGGATTAACTCACGTAAATGTAGCTGGAAAGTATGTACGCGTGTTGAATGGTTTCTAAGAGAGAGTAAAGAATATAAATAGTATTAATCTGGCATGCATGTCGTAAGAGGCGACTAAGAAGGTTTAGGTGAAATTTGCTATCCCTCACATTATGTCTCCCTTCACTTGTTTCCCTGCTTACCTTTTGGTCACCACCTCTCGAGACTTCCTTCAAGTAACGTCCTCAACAAGGTTTAATGTCTTTCTATCTATTGTCTTAGCTCTGATCTTTCTGTAAGACGTCACATGATTTAGGATTGATCTGTTTACAGAACGTTTGGTCGCTTGATATGCAGTAATATTGTGACGTCTCAGAATGTTTGTAACTCCTTCAATCTAACTGTTTCTTGATCTTCCTCTGTATCCTGATGTTTCCATTTTCATGTTGTTTGCTCATGCCTCTGGTCAATGAAGGGGTCCTTTTCATTAAATAACAGTTTAGTAAAATAGGTAAATTTCCAGTTCAGTCCCTGTTTTTCAATATACGAGTATTTGCCCACAGATGTTGTTAATATAATCTCTTCATTCAATATACGAGTATTTGCCCGCAGGTGTTGTTCATATAATCTCTTCATTCAATATACGAGTATTTGCCCACAGATGTTGTTAATATAATCTCTTCATTCAATATACGAGTATTTGCCCACAGATGTTGTTAATATAATCTCTTCATTCAATATACGAGTATTTGCCCACAGGTGTTGTTAAATAATCTCTTCATTCAATATACGAGTATTTGCCCACAGGTGTTGTTAAATAATTTCTTCATTCTTCACGTAATATGTTCTTGTTCTGTTTGCCGCTTTCCTTAGATATCTCAATTCACACGTATAAGTAAGCTTTCACTCTTGTTCTTTTGTTAGTGTCCATGTCTGACATTGATAATACAATGTTGGTATGAAGATTTAATGTGTTATTTGCCTTATCGTTTCGATCGGGATAGATGTGTTTCTCAAATGTGACGTAAGTTCATAATTTGCATAGTTGGATTTTAATTCTTGTCTCAAACTCTCGTTCCTTTCTTCCGTCATCTGTAAAAATGCTCCAAAAATATTTAAAATTCATGTTGCAGCCAACCTTTGTTGTGGAGATGAGCTTAATGGTGATGATGAACTTTCCACTATATGCAAGCGTTTCACCATGAACATCATAGGTCAGATTGGAAGCAGGCTTGCCGACCAATTCTGTGAACATCACAACTGCATCAAAAACAAAATCTGTACTCCTGTTGCTGACGAATTCAATGAAACAGGCCATCTGGGTACCATGTCATTAATATTACAGTTATGAATGATGTCGTGCCTCTAATGTGAGCGTACCGAAACGCTATCTTGAACTGCATATATATATATATATATATATATATGACACAAATTATCCATTTGGGATCAATGCTCGTCAGTTGTACTGATGATGTCCTTTTCTTTTGTCAGTTCTCTGTTTTGTTTCACCAATATTTTGATGTGCTTTGTTTATTTTCTGTTCGTGTTGTTTCACTTCTGACCTTCTATTATTTAATCTTACGGGCTACACTCATATTTAACTCTGCTATGTAAATGTTAATGTCAAAAGTGTCGTTCTTACTCATAGCATTTTGTAGTGAATATGTTAGAAAAACCTATTGGTGGAGACGTTGATTTGAGTTTGTTACGCGTGTTTCCAGTGATTAGCAAAATTTAATTACCCTGTTCCACGTTTCACCTGTTGGATTTCAGTTTTGCTGCGGTGAATACACAATTTAAATGTAATTTCGTATTGGCTGACATTTAATACACATAGTTGTTCAAGTACAGTACAAATAGATTCACACTTTTAGATTTTCACTGTTAAAGTTGTGCAGGAATAAAATAAATCTCAAGACAAAATAGTTTGACCTTCAATTTGGTTGAACTTTGACAAACTTATTAACACTACTTCAACTGAATGACGCTTTCAAAGCCTTCATGCTGGTGACGTCGAGAATGTATTTCATCCATCCATTTAAAAAGGGTGATACATTTGTAATTTATCAGGTCTTATTTGAGAGCTTTTCCAAACCTCAAGATCCCAAACTTGATTCCCAGACACCATTTCATGCTTAAGACTTCTCTGTTTATACAATGAAACTAAAATCTAAATTTGCGATGTAGAAAGAAACAACGTAATAAATTAGTTCGATTTTGTGTCAATCAAGTGCAATTCCGAATGGCGTAGGCGATATGCTTCTCCACAATTATCTCTCTTCCTCTCTCTCTCTCTCTCTCTCTCTCTCTCTCTCTCTCTGTTGTGTTGTCAATAAGTTCAGCTGGTGACTTATTTTGTGCAACAGTGAAAACCATCCATAAATTTGACTATGTCTGCCTCTGTCTCTTCTCCCTTTTATCTTTCCAGCGGTTACTAAATTTTCAAGTTTTACTTTTCCAATCACATGCCCTAAAAATCGTGATTGTATGTTTCTAATTTTCGCTATATTTTGTCGTTTTACTCCACCATCTTTGAGAACTTCTATATTATTTTTCTTGGCTGTCCGTATAATTTTCATAATTTTTCTAAAAAATCAGACTTAGTTGCCTCCAGTTTATCTTGGGCACTTTTATTTACTGTCCATGCTCCGCTTCCATAGAGAATGATTATCTCAATATAACACCCTTGCAGTCAAACTCGAGTATGCATTTATTTTACTCTATGTCATATAATTGTTCTAATGTTTGGGAAATGTTTGTAGGTCATCATCATCATCATCAGGTAGCATATCTTGAATAGGATGTAACAGTCATCATAGTCTTTCGGAATTCTGTCTATCTTGAGCCAATCTTCCTGTTTCTATTATTGTCATGTTCATGTGGTCTTTAATGACTTGCGTCCATCTTCTTATTGGTCAGCCTCTTGTTTGTCTACCTGACATCTTCCCTCCATTATGGTTTTCTCTAGGCCTTTATGGCGTTTGATATGGCCAAAATATTGCAGTTTTCTGGAAAGAACCATGCTGTTTAGCCAGTTTTCTGTTACATTCTTTTCTCTAAGGATTGCTACATTAGTGATCTTTTTGGTCCATGGTATTCTGAGGATTTTTCTGTAACATTTTGTTTCAAATGCTGCTATTTTATTTTTATCTTTGTTGGTGATTGTCCATGATTCACATCCATATATTGCCACTGGGAATATGCCAGCTCTTATGAATGTTAGTTTTGTTGTTTTGCAACAGCATAGCCATATTTCAATTTTTATCAGCTTTTTTGACGCAATAGGCAATCTCCTTCTGACTTCTTCATAACAACTGCCTTTCTGTTGGTAAAAGAACCAAGGTATTCAAAACTGGTGACTTGTTCTAGATTTGTATGCAGGGGACTAAAATATCTTTGTGGAGAGACACACTTAACATAGCACATATGAGAGTTAATTTAGATGATACAGCATATGGCAGTACAAATATATGAGAGATTCAGATTAAGACCATAAGTACGCATATGGTGAGAGAAGAATGTGGTGTTTTTTACGGAAATAAGAGCTAATATCTCGTCATTGTGAGACTTTTTTTAATGACCTGTTCTTAGTAAATTCTTGGAGGATGGGGTTTATCCAATCTTGTGGAGGGAGTTTTACCACCTAAGAGAGGGATTTTTAAGCATTTGTCTTACCTGTTTCTTAAAATTAAAAGCTATATTCTATTTTTCTTAAGGGTGTGGATTTGAATGTTGCAATACACCTCCCACCCCCTCCCCACCTAAATTTCTTTTCTCTACAAGTTTGTAGCAGATTGAAGTCCATGTTATTCTGTTAAAATTACCTGCTATTTTATTTTATTTATTTTTTTAATTGGGAATAATGTACGTTTCAGGTTAGGGAGTTGCAAGTAGACAGAGTGTATATTGTGTGATAAAAGCTGGATGCCCTTGCAATCGCCATGTCATGTGTATGGTGCATTTTAAAAATAATCTCCTACAGCGAAACAAACTCAATCCCTTACTAGGTGCTCGTATCAACGCTCTAGTTACTAGGTTAAGTGTCTCACTTCAAGTATATAAGCAAGTAATATGATAATGTTGAGATACTCCCTTTAGCTGTAAGCAAGTAGTTCTTGACACATGATGATGATGAAATAATCCCTTTAGTTGTGAGCAGGTAGTTCTTGACACATGATGATGATGAAATAATCCCTTTAGTTGTGAGCGAGCAGTTCTTGACACATGATGATGATGAAATAATCCCTTTAGCAGTAAGAAAGTAGTTCCTGACAACCACTAGCCATTCTGGCAAGTTTACAAGTTCTTCTCAATTGTAAAACTGAGTAAAGAGTAAAAAGGCACACTTTTGTAAGTGGGGATTTATTGGTGCTCGAAGTCCACAAAGGGAGGCATTCGAGTACCCCGGTATCACAACGTTGCTAAGAGCACAACATACACTTCCTGAACCAACTGTCTCATTATCATACCTCTGTAAAATGTGTTGACCTATAAGTAGTGAGGGAACATCTGTTATTTCCCGTAACCTAGGAGTCTGCCGCAAAGGCACAAAGGGCCTGAATCTTTTCGCCATTTATAGAAATTATTTGATAGAAGATAAAAGAAAAGAAATTACAATAGATAATATGTGCCAATGATTTTTACAAAGTAACATGTTTGTCAGATATTCCTTAACTTTTCTTAGTCGTCTTTTCTTAGATAGTGAATTAAAATAATTTTGAAGTTGGTCTTCGTTTTCGTATGTGAGGCTATGGTCGTCTGCGAAAAGTAGTTCATTCAGTTCATTGTTTAGTTGCTCTGAGTTATCTTGTTCTGAGTGGGTGTTGTTGCCCTCTGTACTTGTTTCCTCTTGTATTATTCTATGTATATAATTCAATTCAATACCTAGAAACTAATCATTTTTAAAGAGAAAAATTCCTTCACCTTTTGCTAGTGTTTACTGAAAAGAAAAGATAATAATCCACTAAGTGATGTTCTAAGAACTGTTTTCATGAAACACCGCCTTCTTCTACCATCTCCCATCTACAGTCGTGTTATTCTTTCAAATTCAGTCTCCACTCGTTATTATACATATATTTTCTAGTACCCTACAGTATCTGTACCTATCTTTCATTGTATTTATTTCCGCCCATTACCTGTTATTCTAATCATCTTTGTAGTGATCTCAAGATGTTTTTGATGTACAGAAGGAACAGACCAGTATACTATACACCTTGCCTCATTCATAACCATATCATCTTGGAATTTCTCAGCTGTTCTATATTTTCTGTATTTTCCCCCAAAAATGTTTCTTGTTTTGTTTCTTTGATCTCTCCTGTCTTTGCTTAACATTTTCTTAACCTTCTACTGATTTGCATCGCTGAAGAAAGTCTGTTTTTACCTTTCGTTCTTTCAATACGATGGTGTTATTGCTCGTTTTAACAAAGGGTGTAATCTGCAAGGAAAGGTGAATGTAAGTCGTAAGAGAAATAAGAGCTACTAATATGTTTGTTTTTATCTCTCATAATGATTTGTAATTGTTCACATCATAATTCACATATTTCTATCCATCTTTGTATCTGGTGTCTTTTCTCTGAATTTTTTTGTGGCGTCGCATGATTGAATAACGCTAGATTTTCTATCTATTGCACATTTGGTCGCTTGATATACAGTAATATTGTTTGGTATCAGAACCTTAGTAACTCCATCAATCCACAATCGTCTTGGTCTTCTTCTGCCTCTTTTTCCATTCTCGTGTCTTATGCTCTTGTTACTGGCAAATATTGATTAATTATCATTAAATGTCTGAAAGATTTCAGTTTTTCAATATATTTGACCGATAACGTTATTCCAATAGTTCTTGTAATCTCTTCATTCTTTTCTTGATCTCTTCATACTTTGTTTTCTGCTTTTCTTAGACATATTATTTTAAAAAATAGAACGCTTTCTCTCTTGTTCCTTACTTAGTGTCCATATCTGACATTGGTAATATATACAATGTGTGTATAATGATTGAATGTATGATATGCGATTTGGTTTCTATTGGAAAAGACATCAAAAACAATGATAATTTTACCATTCTCTGAAAAACAGTATTTTTCCATTCTTTACAAAAACTGATAATTTTGCAATTCTCTACAAAAACAGCGAGACATTTTACATTCTCTGCATAAACAGTGATAAGTTTACCATTCTCTGCAAAAACAGGGAGAATTGTTTCATTCTGCAGTCAAGACACAGGACTTCAGCTAGCTTTACATCATATATCATATGGTGCGTATCCAAACACCAGGCTTTGCTAGTTTTACAACATCCGAGATCACCGGATGTGTATCCAAACCACGTTCAGAAGACGTCTTGGTCGTTTCCTGCACCATGCAAGGCAGAAACTATGTTCTTCTTCTTCTGCGTTCGTTCTCAAACTCCTGCAGATTAGCAGGATGTAGTCTGGAGAACGGAATGCGTTGTGTCATGGTTTACAGCATTGCTGCAATATCTGCGCCTTTCGGCCTGACACATCCGACTTCAGCATGGCTTTGGGTCATTGACCCTATATGGGATGGGGCAGCCAACTCCATCTCATAACCTCCTTAGTCGCCTTTTACGACATGCGTGGAAGGTAAACAGTGTTGCTATTCTATGCTCCCTTTTTGGGTCCCGGCAACACACGGGCGAGAAACTATCATTCTAGCATGTATTTGACATTCCGACCTTGTAATATATTATCGAATGGTTCAACGTGAAATAGATTTGATATAAGTTAAACTCAATATCTTGTGTCTATTTGAAAGTACTATTCGTCTCAGGAAGATAAATGTGAGCTCGACAGCGGCACTATTAACTAAATATAAATCACGTTTGTCAGTCTACTTTGATTATAGCCAGACGCAAGCTGTACTCCAGTTTAACCTCGTGTCACTGGAAACATACGAGTACTAGACACTGCGAACTATTTATGTTGTTGTCAAGTAGAGCAATATGTGTGGTACTGATCGGTAAATAGCTCTTACAGAACAGGAAAGGTTATTTATTGCTAACCAACATCATTGCAATACGGCAGACGCAGTAATGTTTTTCCCAATATATATCGAAGAAAAACTATTCACGCTACTGATTCCCATACCTACAGGGTGACACACAAAAAAACGGTATCACAAAAAAACGAATAACTTCCAAAATGTTATTTACATCGACACACAACTTTAGCTACATTAGGTCAAGCCTGTGTAGCAGACATCTCCAAAGTAGACTCTTAAAACATCAATTTTATTGATAAATCTGAAAAATAAAAGGAATTGATTATTTATTTCAAAAGTTATTCAAGTTTAGGTGATGACCGTTTTTTGTGTGTCACCCTATATATGATGACCTGTTGACGGTTATAGAATGCATAGACGGTCTTCAAAATAGAACCTACTGGCTAATATGAAACCTTTGCAAAAGAACTCATTTGACAATTTCTTTGATTTTTCAAATCATTAACCCTAACCCTAACCCTAACGCAAAAAGAACAATTATTGTGACCAATGGACATCACGGGAATAGTTCAATGAGTCATTAAGAGGGCTTGTTTTTCACTCTGACCACCAGAAACCCATTTCTACTACGACCATACTGTAAACCGAATTCTCCTAATCGATGATTAGATTTGCCCCAAAACATGTGACCGCTACCAACAGGCATTCATGAAGCAACCATATCACGTCTCCGTGATATTTTCCCTGTTTATAGATGAAATCGTGTCCTCTGTTTATCTTACAGCGTAGGTTTGCATGCCCATGTCAGGGAATCCATGTTATATCTATCAAGTTGAACTGTAGCTATAGAGGAACAGATGTTATCTGTTCATATCGATACCAGTAATATTGAATTTGTCGAAGAATCGAATCTTATACAATGACTTCCTTCATCATCATCATCATCAGGTGCCATGCCGGGTGGCGTAGGCGGTCATGGCTCTCCACAGCTCTCTGTCCCCAGTATTATGTATCAAAGTCGTTGTTGTTTCTTTGCCGTGCCAGGTTGTCAAACTGTCTAATATTTTCTCACGTTGTCGCCCTCTGTCTCTGGTGCCTTCAATCTTGCCTGTTGTGATTATGTTCTCTAAACCTGCCTGTCTCATGAAGTGGCCAAAAAAAGAAGATTGCCTTTTTCTTATATTGTTGATTAAGGTCCGTTTCGCATTTAACTCTTTTAACACCTCTACATTAGTTTTTCTGGCAGTCCATGGTATTCTCAGCATTCTTCTGTAGAACCACATCTCCGTTGCCTCCAATCTCCCACTTTCCAGTTTCTTTAATGACTTCCTTAGTAAGCGAAATTTCAGAACACCATTTTACGACGGCAGTCATGGCCCTAACTACTATCACATGCTGGAAGTACAAGATCGCATGCATACAAAATCTCTGCCGAAATTGCTAATATTGGTAGCATATCCTATCCAGGACGTATTTATCAACCCAGCATTTGTTGGCTGTGGTGATTTTCTAGGCAATATAAATACGTTCAGTAGGTTGCCATTGCTTTCTGAACGATCCGGATGCACAATTGCCTGTGGTGAGGATCGAACTCGGTACCTTTGCCGTCACAGACGCGCTCTGTACCACTTCGCCACAGAGCCGGACAATTGCTAATACTAGCAATAAAATCCCAGCCAGACTTCTCGCTTGTTAGCGAGATCCATCAATAATGACACCACCATTATTGCGTTATTAGCGAGATCCATCAATAATGACACCACCATTATTGCGTTATTAGCGAGATCCATCAATAATGACACCACCATTATTGCGTTATTAGCGAGATCCATCAATAATGACACCACCATTATTGCGTTATTAGCGAGATCCATCAATAATGACACCACCATTATTGCGTTAGTAGCTTGCAGATCATCAATTTCAATGTTTCTTTTTCTATCATTCCAATCGTTACATTATGTGCCAAGAGTAATCACAACAACTGTGTGAAATCATATCATGGTCTCATCACTTCCTCTTACAGTTGAGGAACTTGAATTGTACTTATTTTTAATATATTGAATTGCAATCTATTTAGCTGGGATGAGTAATACATGTTACTGGAGTGTGTTCAGAACTAACTAAATTAGTAGATAATAATAGGATTACAAGATCAACAGTTATGAGGGCGTCTACATAACTTATGTATAAATGAATATTAGCATTCAATATAAAACATTAGAGGAAGGTCTTTAAAATATCTTAGAAAAACTAACCAAATCGGACGTCCAAAAATACCTGAATGTAAAAGAGGACTGATTCATCAAAACTATTAAAAACTAGAAGCTGACCTATGTTAGACTTATAAAGATAGGCAATGCTCGAGAATCATTAATCATGGAAGGAAAGGTTCCATGTAAAAGAACAAGAGGCAGAGAGACTATCATGAGAACAGTATATCGAAGACCTTCAAGACTGGACAGCTTGTACAGAGCTGAGAGGCTTACAGAGTGGCAGTGATGACAAATTTCTTCAAAGTGCAAGTCACATGGATGATAGATGATGATCTGTTGACTGAGGTAGAATACATAGACAGTCTTCAAAATAGAAACTACATGCTGATGTGAAATCTTGAAAAAGGATTCTTTTGACTATATTTGACGTTTATTTTTATTGGCTGTCGCACAATGTATAATAATAGTGACCAATAAAAATAGGTGAATAGTCAAATGATTAAGAATGTGTGAGCGATTAGATCTTACATAGCCGAGAGTCAGGAGTAGGCTCCTTCACAAACACAACGCAGTCAAACCTTATGTTATTCGATATCAACATTATACCAGTGATACCATTATATTAGTAATATCAAGGAGCGAATATAAGAACAAATGTATGCTTGTTGCGCATATGTGTTTTTCCAGTGACGATCTACGGATGTGAAGCATGGACAATAAACAAATTGTATCAAACATAATAACGGCTTTCGAATTAAAGTGTTATAGGAAAGTCCTGCGAATAACATGGACAGAAAGGAAGTTGAACCAAGATGTGCTATACAAAATCAACGTCCAAGAAGGCTGGCTTCTAAACGCCATATTGAGAAGGAATATTTTTTTTCAGCTATGTAAAGAGACATAGTGGCATAGAAAGAGTATTGCTGGAGGGAGCGATAGAAGGGAGCAGAAGGAAAGGTCGCCCAAGACGTCGTTGGACAAGAGATATCCAAGAATGCGTGCATATTATCGCTGGAGGAGGCAGGAAAACTTGCCCAAAACCGAGATTTCAAGAGATTCGTACGGAAGACAACGTTTTGGAAAAAAAATATGTCACATAACAAACAACCATTCGTTATATTAGTGAAACCTAAACAATGAACAGCAATGACTATGCCACTATGACTGACAGAATATTTTTTGTAGTAATTTTTAAAAAAAATATGTTTATATTGTGCGTTCATGTTTTAATCATTCTATACCGACCGGATTCGCGTACATATTTATTATACATTGTTGTGAATTTGTTTATCAATCGAGCGAATTTCCATTATGACTCAAAGATTTCCAATTTCTTAATTCTTGCAGGAAGATATAAATGTTATTTACGCTTTGATTGACAACCGCCCAGATTGCTGCAGTTTAATTTATTTCTCAGCCGACGTCTTGTTGGTTATCCCAGGCCCGTTAATTCATCCTGAGATTGGCAGCCTCTAAAATTATACTGGCACGGAAATCACAAAGAGGCTGTCATGCATAGATTATGTTATACTGTGTCAAATTATATTTGAGACACAGACGCCTATTCAAATCATTGATAAGGATGGCAAGAATGAGTTTCTTCAGAGACAGTGATTTGACAGCTCATTTATGATTTTTCTTGGCAAACATACATAATTCCTCGTAGAGCGATATAAACTTATATCGTGTGAGGAAGGATATTTTATGCCAAAAGGAACAAAGATGTATGTTTTTTCCCACATTTTTCTTGTGCCAATCCAAGCACTTCTCAAGAATAGGTCAGGGCGCATATCCAAAACAGCGTCTTTATTTTAGCTGAATCGGTGTCGGCTGAAAGTGAGTGATTCAAATATTGTTTCACACACTCTGATTTTAATAATAATTCATCTATATTTCCTTATTATATTATTCGTATCTGCTATATACAGATTGGTGAATCATGCCTTCTATATAGACATTGGTGAATAATGTTTTCTATATACAGATTGGCTGAGCTGCTGCAAAATAACACAAACATTCCTAAAAGCTTTTACAGTAACAGAAGAAGGAAGACTGGCTTAAGGTCGACAGGAGTTTCGAAAGGCTGTGATAACTGATACATCCTGTACATGATATGATACCTCATGATGATGATGACCTACAGATTGATGAATACTTCTTTCTATATACAGATTCCACCACTGGCAAGTGTGCATCTAGAACGCTCAGAAAGCAATGGAGAATTACTCACCGCATTTATATTGCCTAGAAAATCACTACAGCTAAATAACTCCGAGTCGATGGCTACTTCGTGAATAGGGTATGCTACTAATAAGAATAACAAAATTACATATTGTGAATAATGCCTTCTATATACTGATTGCCTTTATACAGTCTGTACTTCCCGTACTAATCCGGCGCCCAATTAAGATGGGTCGACCCAGAAGCCCTTGCGTTCTGAAAAACATTTCCGCTTTAACTGGGGAATTAACCCAGACCATCATCATCAAGTGCCGTCTCCGAAATGAAGGCTGGTTGCAACGGATCTCCAACATCCCCTGTCTCTTGTCTTGGTGTTGCTCTCTACTACACTGTACCATGTCCATCTTGTGATGTTACTCTCCCACTTGTATTTCTGCTCACCTCTTGCTCGCTTCCCTTTGACTTTTCCTTTAAGTAAGATCTTCAATAAGGTGTCATGTCTTTTAATGTGTCCAAAATATTTTATTCCCTCGATCTTTATTTCTCTTAGTAGTTCTTTCTTCATATTAAGTGTGTTAGTACCTCTTTGTTTTCTTCTCTTTCCATGATGTTCTCCCTATTCTTCTATATACCCACATCCTTTCAATCCTAGAGATTGTACTCAGGACCATTCCAATCATCACGATTGTACCCAGTATCATTTCAATAATCAAGATTATACTCAGGATCATTTAAATCCTCAAGATCAAGTACGAGCAATGGAGCTCCTTTATACTCTGTTACATTTTTATGTGAGAGAGTCCTCCATAAGGGTCCCTCTAAAGGGTCCAACTCTCTGAGGTGTACAATGTTTTCAAAAGCCGTATACTGAGAATTGGCAAAGGTCTTTCCGTAAATTACGTAAACAGTTGTTTACCAAACCCCCCCCCCCCCATCCTATGTGTCAACAATTATCAATAATTGTTATGGTCCACATCGTCAATTATGTTGTTGTTTTGTAAACTGTTTACTACACATTTCGTGTGATGTATTCTGTGTTTTGTGAAATGTAAAACGTATTACTTTATTCAATTTAAATTAATATCAGGGGGAATTTTTTTTTTTATTCCACCTTATCCTATAGTGTATGTCCATCTATGTAGACTGAGTTTGTTATGTCAGTTGCCACTAAAGTGATTTGTTATTTTATTAACGGAGGGCGGTACACTCTGGTCATCCCAATATGAGTCTTTAAATTTGTGGTAGCTATTTCATTGACAATACTTACTTTTAGTGGATTGTTACAACAGTGATCATAAGCTACTGGTGGGGATCTTTTTGATAGGATTAAAGAAACCCAAGTGATTATAAAGAAAAACGAATTTAGATTTAGCATTAATCAAATCCTATGCTGACATGAAAGAACAATACATCAAAATTGTACAGAATAGATACAATGCCTTTGCAAAGCATCAGAGTATTGAAGATCAATAGAACATGCTAAAACATTCGATAAACCAAACATCTAAAGAGATAATACCAAAAGTAAAACATGCATTAAAACAAAAAAGATAGATGACAGAAAATATATTAGAATTGATGAGCATCAGAAGAAAAAATAAATACAAGATAGAGGAATATCAGGAAGTACATAATGAGATAAGAGAGAAATGCAAAGTAGCAAAAGAAAGCTGGCTGAACAAGAAGTGCACAGAAATTGAATCACATTACAATCAATACACAACATTACGCCATAAGGAAATTTATGTGATAACAGGGTGACGAACTCAAACAGTTACAGGGTGTCTAAAATCTAAGACAGGACAGGTACTAATGGGAAATTTCACTTAGTAGAGAGATGGTCAGAATATATCAAAGAACGTTATGATGACAATAGACCCGAGATAAATATACAAGATAACGGCTAGGGTCCATCAGTACTCGCAGCACAAGTAAGGGAAGCCCCCTTGGTACATTAAATATGCCAATGCCCCAGGGTTAGACAATATCACATTAGAGGAATTCGTAGCTTTATGTGACTTTGGAGTAGAAATAATCACTAAATTGTCGAATGACGTATATAATAGCAGACACATACCCGATGACTTAATGAGATCCATATTTTTAGCCTTATTAAAGAAATCAGGGACTACCGAATGTGAAGAACACTGTACAATCACCATCACGAACCACATAACAAAAATACTTCTCAGAATCATTGTGAAGAGAGAGAGAAATAAAAAAAAACCCAAATAAGTACGGAACAATTTGGCTTCGTGGAAGGCAAAGGTACCAATAATGCTATACATATTGAGAACAATAAAAATAAAGAGGTCTATAGAGGTAAAAACAGACCTGTATCACAATTGTATAGACTGCACAAACGCATAAACATAGTGAAGTTATGCACATGCTAGAGAATTTGAACATCGACAGTAAGAATTTAAAAATCATCACGAAAATGTTATGGTAACAAACAGCAGCAATAAGAGTAGGAAAATGAATTTGGCCCCTTTCAACAAATAAAGACAGAATATCACTAATGGGATGTGGGGTGTAAACTCACACAAAATGACAATATACAAATACAAAAAAATACAAATGACAATATGTTGGATATTTTCAACATTTCGAATCGTTATTGTCTTTGTCAATAACAAACAGTGAAAAAGCATTAAAATCAGTAAACACAATGTTACCACCACAGAGGCACTAGAGACACTATTGACATATTTTGTTATGTTTGAACATGTACCAGAAATGCTTATTACCATACTTGGATGTTGCCAAACAATGGCTTTCATATCACACTTCAGACTTGTGTAACATCCGTTAGTGGAAAGAAACAGTTCAATTAACATATGAACAGATGTGTAACATTACTTCAGACTAGTGTAATATCTGTTAGTGGAAAGATGGCAAGTTCAAGTCATATATGAACAGATGTGCACATTACTAATCTTGTTATATTTGTTAGTTTTTCTACATTCGTGTTAGAATTAACAGCTTATCATGTAAAAAATAAAATTAATCATAGGGACTGTCCATAAATTGCTTCAATAACTGGGGTACTGGTGGGGGTTTATCAGGGGGGAGTGGATGACACAGGCTATCATCAATAATAATGTTTCAACATATACATTCAATTTTTTTAATCTGAAACATATTTTGAAAAATGTAAAAGATCATGTAGTTTTGTTTCGTAAATTTTTTACATAATTTATTTAGGGGAGGGAGAATACAAATTAAATAACACAGTTAAGCGGAGGGGATCTCTACATTCCTTACACTTGTTGCCGGGGGGGTGGGGTGAGTGGGGAGGAGTGAGTCAATATATGGCAAGCAAAAACATTGTTGACGTAATTTATAGACAGACTAATATATGTTTATTGTGTAATGCGAATTCATACATATCTTCCTAGTATCAACTCAATATGTATCTTCATAGAATCTAAATGTATCTTTCTATTATCAACTCAAAATGTATCTTGCTAGTATCAACTCAAAATTTATCTTCCTAGTATCAACTCAAAATGTATCTTCCTAGTATCAACTCAAAATTTATCTTCCTAGTATCAACTCAAAATTTATCTTCCTAGTAACGACTCTATATGTATCTTTCTATTATCAACTGAAAATGTATCTTCCTAATATAAAATCAAAATGTATCTTCCTAGTATCTAAATGTATCCTCCTAGTATCAACTCAAAATGTATCTTTCTAGTATCAACTGAAAATGTATCTCCTATATCGACTCTAAATGTATCTCTTTCACACCAACTATTAATCTACCTCTTCCTAAGTACAAATGACTGTCTAGATATTTTCTCAGTATTTCAGAGCCATTTACTATCTCCACCCCTAAGCCCCTAACCCTCCCCCCCCCACAAAAGTCAACAACTTGCGATAATTCAGGAACAACGTTTCCTCCTTAATTATTTCCACAAAGAATGACGCCCTTCTCTGTATACAAATATTTTAGGCAACACAGAACGAAAAAACAACTGCATGGTTTATTTCCCATTGTTAGAAATGTGTTTCACATTTAAAAATTATAATTGGTCTATTAAAATAAAACAATTTTTAACATAAATTTTTATTAACACCCACCACTCCCCCTTATTATTTCTCCGTATTATTTCCCCTAATTATCAAACCGTTGATGCCCTTTACCACATTTTATGGTTTGACATAATTTATGAACAGCTTCCAATCAATATTACACATGATACTAGTATTAATATTACAATAAACACGTGACTTGGGCAGTGTCAAATCTGCCAATCAGATACATATTAATGTAGGACACTTTTCTCAACACTGACATGTATGGAACCAGTGTATCAACAAGTATTGTATTACCTATTAAAGCGCTAGCATATGATATTCAGAAAGTAGCCATCAACGCAACATTTTTTGATCAGTCATTTTCTAGGCAATATAAATACGTTCAGTAGTTTTTCATTGCTCTCTGATCGACCCGGATGCACAATTGCTTGCGGCTGAATTCGATTTCGGTACCTTAGCAGTCACAGGCGCCAGACTAATTACATATATACTATAGAATAGATGGAGATGTGATAGTATCCCATGAACTCACATTGAATGTTAATGTTATGTTAAATCTCATATGCAATTGTTATTGTTATGTTCTGTCTGATAAGCAGCTGTTATTGTTATGTTCTGTATGATAAGCAGTTGTTATTGTTATGTTCTAACTGATATGCAGTTGTTATTGTTATGTTCTAAATGATATGCAGTTGTTATTGTTATGTTCTATCTGATATGCAGTTGTTATTGTTATATTGTATCTGATAAGCAGTTGTTATTGTTATGTTATATATGATAAGCAGTTCCGGCTGAAATGAAATTCTGTATTCCGAATACACAACCTTCCTATGGAACGTGACTTCCGTGATTAAACATCATGATAGAACATCATGATAGAACATCATGATAGAACATTGGAACATAATGATAGAACATCATGATAGAACATCGTGATGGAACATCATGATAGAACATCATGATAGAACATCGTGATATAACATCATGATAGAACATCATGATAGAACATCATGATAGAACATCATGATAGAACATTGGAACATAATGATAGAACATTGGAACATAATGATAGAACATCATGATAGAACATCGTGATGGAACATCATGATAGAACATACTATGCTCTCCGGACTCCATCCTATTAACCAGCTGGAATTTGAGAAGAAACGCAGAAGAAGAAGATAGTGTGCTGCTTGTATTTCGCACATTCTTAAATACGGCAGCAAAACACTATAATTGTGACAGCGAGACTGGTACCTGTGTTGTTCAAAACATAACAATGGATCCAGAAACACAACCATCCTTAACTATAATAATTATAGATCGTAGAATCCACATTTGTTTAATGAGACTTCAACAAAACATTAGTTTCAAATCTTGTCTCGTATCTTTTTATTATTATTTTTTTTTTAAAAATTCATTTTAGCCATCCTTTCCTTTTACATAAAATGTTTCTTAATAAATGTTGTACTCACATAATGCAGTGTTAGCTAGAAATAATTGGCTAACCATTATTTTGTTATATAATGGTGCTGAAGATATCCGTTACGTTCATGTATTTCTTTTTGTTTACCAGTTTTGGTTCATTGACTTTGATAACGCTTAACGCGTATATAATTCTCATCTAGTGACTTCTTCTTCTTCTTCGTTCATTCTCAAACTCCTGCAGATTAGCAGGATGTAGTCCGGAGAATGGAATGCGTTGTGTCATGGTTTACAGCATTGCTGCGATATCTGCGCCTTTCGGCCTGACACATCCGACTTCAGCATGGCTTTGGGTCACTGACCCTATATGGGATGGGACAGCCAACTCCATCCCATAACCTCCTTAGTCGCCTTTTACGACATGCGTTGAAGGTAAACAGTGTTGCTATTCTTTGCTCCCCTTTCGGGCGCCGGCAACACACGGGCTCATCTAGTGACAACTATCAAGCTTGTTATTCCAAGGCATATTTACATATTTACATTTACAGATTTTTCATCAATCAGCCAGTCTGTCTATTTCTCATGTCGTGCGAAAGGATGCCTGTGTGCGAAGTCTATCATTTTGTGCAAATTCAATAAAAGACCGGACTCTGATTTTACGACCCGATGAGTCCATGCGAGGCAATAACAAGCTTCATGAAGTTGTCTTTATGTTTCTGCAAGATTTAACAAGAGTCAGTCGTCTGCAAGCTCATGTTATTGAGTCATGTCATTGTTGGGCAATGCATACATGCCCCAGCCTCCAACACTAAAGATTACAGAGAGACAGACTGACTGACCAATGATTAGTCAAGCAGACTCGGATCGTCCTGATTTATGGTCTTACGCACGGATCTCTAGATATAAGCATATAGATTCTTCATGTTCCGCTAACAGTTGGCTGTAATACGACTTTGTTGAGAGTTCACTTTCAGTATCATTAGTTTTCTGCAAACCTTATTTTTCTTTTAGCTTTACTGGGCAAAATCCGTCTACGTGTTTAAAACAGCATCATCAGGTGCCGTTACAGCATCGAAAGTTTGCTGCAAAATGTCTCTTGCCTTGATAATGCATTCTGCTATATTTATCATGTCCTTCTCATGAAATGTGTCTCCTATTTGTATTTCTGCCTATCTCTTTCTCGCCGATTCTCAACAATTCCCTCAAGTAAGGTCATCAACTTGGTGTCATGTCTTTCACTATGTCCATAATAATTTTATTTTCTTTTTTTTTCTTTCAATAGTTTTTTTTTTCATACAAGTAATTTCATAACATATTTGCTCGTGCTATTTTCTTTCCATGAAGTTCGTCTGATTCTTCCATATGTCCTTATCTCTAAGGAATCACTTCTGTCTTCCAATTATTTGTTCATTATCCATATTTCTGATCCACACATTAATGTAGAAAAGTTGTTGCATTTTATAATTCTAACACTTAATTTGTTTATCATTTGTTTAGATGTCAATATTTTTATCATTTTCTTTAAAGTGCTTTTAGCCATCCCTATTTTCTTTTAATTTAAGTTTCACATTTACCATCATTTATGGTTATATGTCCAAAATATAGGTACTAGTCTACTTGCTGCAGTATAGCTTCATGTATTTTTTATGTTCGGTGCTTATCCCTCATTGATCTTGCTGATTCTCGCGGCCCTTATTTCATATGTGTAAATATTTAGTTACAACATTCTTCTCATGTGAATGTTTATTACAACATGTGAATGTTTATTACAACATGTGAATGTTTATTACAACATGTGAATGTTTATTACAACATGTGAATGTTTATTACAATAATGTTTATTACAACATGTGAATGTTTATTACAGCAATGTTTATTACAACAATGTTTATTACAACATGTGAATGTTTATTACAACATGTGAATGTTTATTACAACAATGTTTATTACAACAATGTTTATTACAACATGTGAATGTTTATTACAACAATGTTTATTACAACAATGTTTATTACAACAATGTTTATTACAACATGTGAATGTTTATTACAATAATGTTTATTACAACATGTGAATGTTTATTACAACAATGTTTATTACAACAATGTTTATTACAACATGTGAATGTTTATTACAATATTATTATAACAAGAGTCACGAGTACATTTACTGTAAGGCAACTCCAGAAATATGATTTACAATGAACTGTTACTTTCATTTGGCGAATCCGTGTATCTATAGATCCATGCATCACGCATGACCATACATTATAAGACCTACTAGCTAATGGAAAATGAAGCCTTCTTGATGACTCATTTGACTAGTCCTGTGATTTCTATTGATCACGGTGATTATACTTTGTGTGAAAGCCAATTAAAACAAAGGGAATAGTCAAATTTCGTTATTTTAAAAGGCTAGGTTAGCCAGCAGGTCCTATCCTACAGACGTTTATGCGTCAAGTTATCACATAAAAATTGAACTTATTTTTACAGCTCAAAGTGGTTTATCTCTACAGCGTCACTCAATTACAACCAGACTCACATGAAAATTAAAACTAATAAATCATGCCTAGAATAAAAATAGAAACAGACTTGTTGAGTGTCTGATTATTGCCAAATATCTGTAATTTTAATGAATCGTTTGTAGCTACTAGTTTTCTTGTGACGTTCTATTTTTCTTTGTTACTCTATTGTAAACTTGACTGTTGCATTGGTACCTCTTGCTATTATTAAATAATGGTTCTATTTTCCACGACACGGAGGCATGTTCGAGAATATGGTTTTTTATTGCTTTTTCCGTTGACAAACGGCATATCTATGTAGAATTATGTGGTTATCACACCTTCGCTTTTGAAGATCTGGTACTGCGTACACCTGATTGTTTTATACATAGCTTCAACTGAACTAGAAATTTAATTTTAGATAACCTAAATATAAAACACATACACTAACCACGTACACCTAGCCAAGGCTGCTTCTTGTTATATCATTTACTATAATTACAACCTATGTTCGCTGATCTGTTTTTGTTAATTAGCCTGTATCCGAGGTTTAGTCACTTTAAATACACCATATATCCGCTGTCCTGTTCACTTTAATTAGTTTGTACCCGCTGTTCTGTTACGTTAATTGCGCCATATATCCGCTGTTTTGTTCACTTTAAATACACCATATATCCGCTGAGCTGTTCGTTTAATTACATCCTATATCCGCTGAGCTGTTCGTTTAATTACATCCTATATCCGCTGTTCTAGTCACTTTAATTAGTCTGTGTATGATGTTATGTACACTGTAATTGCACCTTATATACGCAGTTCTCTTCACTTTAAGTCTATACTTAATAGTCTATACCGCTGTTCTGTTCACTTTAATTACACCATATATCCACTGTTATGTTTACTTTTAATTACATTCTATATCTTTCACTTTGTTTTAGGACACTTTATGACTATTGCACAGTTCACTTTTATAAAACAATCAATTATAAATTATAGACTTATGATGGTAGGTAGGTATTTAATGAGTTTGCCCCTCTTTTGAAGAGGCGTGTCCCTTTCAACCAGCGGACAACACAGTCCAATTAGGTTATATCAGGACATACTATCATAAAATATTACAGGTAACAAAGACTCCAACTAAGTTTATGATTTATAAATGTTAGTTATTATTACAGAGTTAAGTATTGTTCATCTAATCATTGCTATTGTACTTCATGTATGTTGACTGTTCACAGTTCCTAAATATTCCATTGTTTTATTTTTCACTATCTTTAAACACTACCATACGGGTGTAAAGTTCACAATTATCAAACAATAAATTAATATGTTAATATTAACTATCTTCACTCAGTAATTAATTAAATAATGTTTACTATTATCTCGCAATACACTAACCATGTACTACTACAATAAGAATAACTGGAACCACAGATATATATGACATCTCATAATATAGATTAAAAATATATTTAATATGATAGAGGCCTACTTGTTTTTGTAATTTTAAATAACTTTAAACAATTTTTAAACTAATTTTGCGTCAATGGCTCGAGTATAAATTAGAAGCATGATCCTCTCGAAGTGAGTATAAATTAGAAGCATAATCCTCTCGAAGCTAGTATAAATCAGAGACATAATCCTCTCTGAGTTTGAGCATAAACAAGAGGAATAACCCTCTCAGAGATTGAGTTTTTCACAGGCCTAATCCTTTAGGAGATTAATATAAATCAGAGTAAATTGGAATATAATTCAGAGATATATTCCTCTCGGAGATTAAGTATAAATCAGAGACATAATCCTCTCTGAGATGGATATCTTATTACAGGCATAATTCCCTGGGAAATGTAAACATCACAAGCATAATCCTCTCGGATATTGAGTATAAATCACAGGTATAATTTTCTCTGAGATGTAGATATATCACAGGCATAAACCTCTCGGAGATTTAGTTTACACTACAGACATATTTCTTTCGGAAATTGTGTGTAAATCACATGCATAATCATCTCGGAAATCGAGTATAATTCACAGATATAATCTCATCGGTGATTGAGCATAAATCTCAGGTGTATTTCTCTTGAAGATAGACATAATCCTCCGTTTATTGAGTATAAATCACAGGTGTAATTCTTTCATATATTGAGTATAATCTACAGGTATAATACTCTATGAGATGGAGATCTTATCATATGTATAATCCTCTAGATGTTTGAGCATAGTGTTGCTGCACGTTAAATAGTCCGTAAGATTTCTGAAATGTTACAAAACAGTTATTATACAATTCCTACAAACAAGACAGTATTTGGTTGTATACCTTTATCACAACGCTACGATCAAACCATCAGTTTTTGTCTGTAGTGATACGCAATATTTATCTTTGGTATGTTGCCATTACCATCAGAACAGTCTAGATGTCCAACTTTCAGTAACTTAAATTATTCCACGTACATTGAGAGTCCTAAATACACTCACTACCTCTTAACCGTCCTCTCAAGTGACTCTCCAAAATAGCCCTGCACGTCAATCTTGGATCAGTTCAGATGAGTGACTTATTTGAATCTGCCCGTACTTTTAACTGATTTCAGACACAATGTATACGTTAAGTGACATATGAAAGTCGGATTAGAACTGATGAATAACTCTGCATGTCAATCAATTAATCAATAAACCCATATCACTTCAGGGTCGTAGGGGTAGCAAATTGGATGCTTCAGCACACAGAATTTCTATCCTCAGTGATGCGGATGAGTGGGGAATAATCGTGTCCTGTCCATTCCTTGAAGTTATCTGTCCATTCCTTGATGGTATCTGTCCATTCCTTGATGTTTTCTGTCCATTCCTTGATGTTGTCTGTCCATTCCTTGATGTTGTCTGTCCATTCCTTGATGTTGTCTGTCCATTCCTTGATGTTGTCTGTCCATTCCTTGATGTTGTCTGTCCATTCCTTGATGTTGTCTGTCTATCCCTTGATGTTGTCTGTCCATTCCTTGATGTTGTCTGTCCATTCCTTGATGTTGTCTGTCCATTCCTTGATGTTGTCTGTCCATTCCGTGATGTTGTCTGTCCATTCCTTGATGTTGTCTGTCTATTCATTGATGTTGTCTGTCCATTCCTTGATGTTGTCTGTCCATTCCTTGATGTTGTCTGTCCATTCCTTGATGTTGTCTGTCCATTCCTTGAGGTTGTCTGTCCATTCCTTGATGTTGTCTGTCCATTCCTTGATGTTGTCTGTCCATTCCTTGATGTTGTCTGTCCATTCCTTGATGTTGTCTGTCCATTCCTTGACGTCTGTCCATTCTTTGATGTTGTCTGTCCATTCCTTGATGTTGTCTGTCCATTCCTTGATGTTGTCTGTCCATTCCTTGATGTTGTCTGTCCATTCCTTGATGTTGTCTGTCCATTCCTTGATGTTGTCTGTCCATTCCTTGATGTTGTCTGTCCATTCCTTGATGTTGTCTGTCCATTCCTTGATGTTGTCTGTCCATTCCTTGATGTTGTCTGTCCATTCCTTGATGTTGTCTGTCCATTCCTTGATGTTTTCTGTCCATTCCTTGATGTTATCTGTCCATTCCTTGATGTTGTCTGTCCATTCCTTGATGTTGTCTGTCCATTCCTTGATGTTGTCTGTCCATTCCTTGACGTCTGTCCATTCCTTGATGTTGTCTGTCCATTCCTTGATGTTGTCTGTCCATTCCTTGATGTTGTCTGTCCATTCCTTGATGTTGTCTGTCCATTCCTTGATGTTGTCTGTCCATTCCTTGATGTTGTCTGTCCATTCCTTGATGTTGTCTGTCCATTCCTTGATGTTATCTGTCCATTCCTTGATGTTATCTGTATGTGTCTTTATTTGCCGACCTCTGTCTCTTACTCCCATGACAGTTCCCTGCAGTATTGTTTTTGACATGGAATCGCATCTGCATACATGTCCAAACATTGCTAGTTTCCATTGTTTCATTATTGAAAGAAATGGTTCTTGTACACCTGCATACATTTCTATTTCCTTTCTTACGTACAAGTTGGTCTTATGCTCCCTATAGGAAATTCGTAGAATTCGTCCGTAGAATGTGTACTCAAAAGTCTCTAATCGTCTCTCCATGTCCGCAGTGAGTGTCCAACTCTCACAACCATACATCACAATAGAAAGTACCAGAGACGTATACAGTCTGATTTTAACTCCGACACTGATGTTGCTTTTCCAAATCAGTTAGCCTTGACAAGCCATCCCTAGCCTTATTTGTAGTTCTACTTTGCATTTTCCATCGCTGTATATACTGGGTCCGAGGTATTTGAAGGTATTCTCTTCCTTAAGCTTCTGTCTATTCATTATGATATTAGTTCTGTTTTTCTGTGTCTCTACTGTTAACCAAGATTTTGCTCTTTTCTGTGTTGATTTCCATTTCGTACTTGCTGGTAAATGTTTCCAACTTTGCTACTAACTCTTGTGATTCTTGTTCTGACCAAGCTATAAGATCAATATCATCAGCGAAACGCAAGTTGCAAATAGGACGATCTCCGATCAAGACATTATGCATTCTTGCCGAACTTCCACATTTGTTTTAAAGAACTCTTCAATTTTGTTGCTTGAGAAGACAGCACTATTTGCATGTTTGTACAGTGATTCAATAATTTCTATGATTGTGGTATCAAATTTAATTGTTTCAGTATGTGCCACAGACCGTCAGCACTTAGGACTTACTGATGTTGCATTACATTCTGTATCGTAATCCTATTGTTACATTGTATTAAGAATAAGTTTTTATGTTCTCATCTAAATGATTACGAGTATATTTCCTTTCTTTGTTACTTAGACTCCAACTAGCTCGTAGTTGTTCGGGTGTTCGAGTTATGTCCCGCAGAATAGATCTTGTTTATCTCCAAATCTAACGCCAGCGTCTGTTTTGAATAAAATCTTTCCGAACTTTCTATTTGTGATATAAGTGATTCATGTGTCTTGTCATGTCATTGTTCAGCATAAACAGATTCATAGACTAGAGAATGTATGACACAACTACCATATATGATGCTAATTTATTCCGGTTATATATCCTTTTACAATGTAGTTTATGTTTTCTGAACTCTGAGATTCTCTGTGAGTTCACATCGCACAGCCAAAGAAATGTTTTATCAATCGGACATGTCTCTTGTCCATCGTCAATGTGTGCGATCCTTACTATTTCACCAGAGACTATACATTATAATATTAATTTATTCATGTCTTTATGAAATATGCTGTTAGTTTCAATTAGTTTATGATATAGGAGGATCCCCTTTCATACACTGTCCATACAACCGTAAACTCTGCATATAAGACTAATGACAATTCAAGCCTCCGTAATCACTCATTTGTTTTTTTCCTAGATTTTCATTGACGATCACACAAAGTATAACCATAGTAACCCATGAAAATTACTGGAATAAGCAAGTTAATCATTAAGAATGCTTGATTTCCTATTAGTCAATGGGACTGATAGTGTAGAAGGTTATGCTTACAACCAAAATTCAACTCTTATTTTTATTTGGACAGGTAGACATTCCTTCATGAAGTTATCTTCCTTTTCGTTTTCACAATTTTCTCTCATCTTAGTCGATGACTCAAGTAGCCTCTTACGTCCATGAATAGTCAATATTTCTATTGCTGATTCCCGAACCTCATATTATTTTAGATTATGCGTGTGTTGACCTCATGCCAAACCTCTAACCTAGAAGACCAGGAGGCCGACATTTATTCTGATCCTATCACATCAACCTGTCTTGCATGAGTAATTTTTCCGGGGAAAATATGCGTCTGCTTCTAACCACAGCTTTCTCCCAGTTCTAGGGCCGTACAACTAGTCATACCAGTTGACTGACTGCTTTGTGGCAGGCTTTGTGGAAGTATACGTAAGTGATCAATGAAACAATCGGATTATTCGGGCCATTCAAATAAAGAGCATCGATCAATGTCTGCTGTCCGACTATACATAACCTTAAGTTAGGTCTTTATATAGCTTATGGTCTCGTGTTGAATATAAGCCTAAGTAATATCTTGATATTGCCTATTGTCTCAGGTTGCATATAAGTCTCAGTAAGATCTTGATATAGCCTATTGTCTCAGGTTGCATATAAGCCTAAGTAAGGTCTTGATATAGCCTATTGTCTCAGGTTGCATATAAGGCTAAGTAAGGTCTTGATATAGCCTATTGTCTCAGGTTGCATATAAGTCTCAGTAAGATCTTGATATTGCCTATTGTCTCAGGTTGCATATAAGCCTCAGTAAGATCTTGATATTGCCTATTGTCTCAGGTTGCATATAAGCCTCAGTAAGATCTTGATATTGCCTATTGTCTCAGGTTACATATAAGCCTCAGTAAGGTCTTGATATAGCCTATTGTCTTATACTTTGTCATCTTAATGTAGCTTATTATTTCATAGCGTAGTATCTTGAGATAGCTTATTGTCTCATTGACACTCACTCGTCTCCTCACTACTACAAAACAATTTGGTTCAGTACTAGTAGACGCCACCACATAGTCGAACTATTTTCCTTGTCTACATTTGTAAATTTCATGTTCATCATTTAATAATTTAAATATTAATTTACTTTAGGATTTGGGTTAGGATTAGAATATATGTGTTTTACATAACTAACCCTAACCTCAACTCTAAATAAATAGATGTTTCAAATATTTAAATATGGACCTGAAATTTACAAAAACATAGACAAGGAAAATAAATAAACATATAGTGACGACTACCCGCACTGTACCGACAATTACTTTATCTGTAAAGCGATAAAAACGCAGCACAAACAGATATTATGCAGTAACACTGGTTATGGTATACAAAACACATTAAAGAAAACACCCAACGTTTCTATGAAGCTAGATATAATGTCGAAATCGACTTTGAAGTGTTAACAGCATTTGACTCACTCTAACATGACACACACACACATGCAACCATATGTTACTGCTTTTAAACTACAAACAGAACACTAGTTTTTTAGATAACGTACGGAATGACTAACCTCTTCTAACACGTATGTCCTCAGCATGTCTTACATTCAAGCATATGTCTGTTATACACACTGACAACATTGGAGCATGTCTTTCAATTATATTATAACTTTATCATTAAGACATCGAGTCTGGAAGCATACAAGACGATAAACTTTGAGACAAACGACAAGGTTCTCCAAATGTATCCAGGAAAATTATATTGACGTCTGATGCCAATTGCTAGAACTCACTAGAATGGGAATATTTATTTTAGCACAGTTTTCTACAGGCAATGGATTTCTACAGGATGTTTAAAATTAAATAAATATTTTCCAATAAGAAATCACAGTTTCTATAATGATCTATGTGTTAAGATCAGGTTTTTTTTTAAAAAATGGTCAAAAGATTTGGATAGAACAAAAATAAATATATATATATATATATATATATATATATATATATATATATATATATATATATATATATATATATATATATATATATATATATATATATATATATATATATATATATATATATATATATATATATATATATATATATATATATATATACCACTTCCGAAGAAGTGCGTTTAGAAACATTGCAAAAATTGAAGAACACTTCTCTTTTTTCACTGCAAAATGCACAATCATTATCGCTAATCAAAGTTTCTCTGGTCACTGGAACCGGATCTGAAAGAGGAGCAAAGAATAGCAATGCTAAGGCATTTCATCATCATCAAGTTCCGTCTACGCATTTTGGGTGCAACAGATCTCTAGCATCCCCTGTCTCTTGTTTTGGTGCTGCACTCTGCTAGACTGTAGCCTGTCCATGTTGTGCTTTTACTCTCCCACTTATATCTCTGCCTACTCTTCCTTGCTTCCTTTCGACTTTAACTTCAAGTAAGATCTTCAACAAGGTGTCATGTCTTTTAATGTGTCAAAAATATTTTATTTGCCTAATCTTTATTTCCTTTAATAGTTCTTTCTTCATATTAGGTTTTGTTACAACCTCTGTGTTTGTTTTCTTCTCTTTCCATGATTTTCTCCATATTATTATATTTATCCACTTCTCAAAAGCATCAATTCTGTCTTCTAATTGTAAGTTTAGTGTCCATGTTTCTGAGCCATAGATATAGCATTTTACAATTCTTATCTTTAATTTGTTTGTAATTTGTATAAATGTTAATATTTTTCTCATATCATTCAAGGTACTTTTAGCCATTCCTATTCTCCTTTTAACTTCAGTTTCACATCTGCCGTGACTTGTGATTATGTATCCAAGATATTGATAGTGTTCCACTTATTTTAGTTTCTTTACATGTATGTTTATGTTTAGCACCTGTTCTTCTGTGCCGTTCATGATTATCATGGTATTTAGTGGGTTTTTATTTTTATATTCTCCATATTCTTTACTTGATTTATTGACTTGATCTGTTAGTCTTTGTCTTTGTAGTTCATGTTCACTTTCTCCTAAAAGAATAGTGCCATCTGCATTTCTCAGGTTATGTCTTTCTTTCCCAATGATATTGAGTCCTGGAATTTCTTCTATATGTTTATATATATTCTCTGTGTATATATATATTATAGGCTTGGTGGTAAAATAAATCCTTGTCTTACTCTGCTTCTTATTTTTATGTATTGTGAGTAGCCTTTTTCACACCTTATTGGTGCAGTCTGTTCCCAATATATATTTCTAATGGTTGGTTTGTTGGTTGCTGATGCAGCGGTCCATGGACTCATGCCCTTTGACGTAATTCAATTAAATGGCATTATTATGCTGGGAAGTCTGTGGATTTTCGGCCCACCACGGGACAGAGCCAGAGAATAACTATCACACCTCCAGGAAGGTAGGTTTCAACCTATGCACTGCCCCTAGCCACTGTAGCCAAGATAGGGTTCAATGTGCTCATTTCCCGCCACCAATTGACTACTGGTTATTCCGAACTTCTCTATTGCTCCAGGCATGCAACCAAATGTTCAAGTCAAAAGGATTGTCACATCCTGAGTCACTGTGCCTCTATGATGGTCTCAGCCATAGGAAAAACAGTGATGTCTGTTTCCTCCTCCTCAGTGCTGCATAGTACATCTCTGGCTCCCTCCCAACCACAGAGGGTGCATACATATATATTCAGGTAAACATGAAACACATTTCATCAACAAAATAAAAGCATAATTGTATAGATGACGTGCCATGAAGCTTCTCTCAGAAGATAACCTCAATATAACGGCATGTCATCCACTAAGGTTTTCTGTTGCATGTGTGGTATGTCTAGTGGGCCATTGGTGAGACCCATATACTCAACCACATGCGTGATATATTTCTAATCAGCCTGATGTCCTTTCCATCTATGCCTATGTCTTGAAGACATGTTATATATGTTGTAAAAGGCTACTAAGGACTTTGTGAAGAAAGTCTTTGAGCTATCTCAACACCATCTGGTCCAGCATGATCAGGGTACAATATCCAATAATAATCTCATGCAGTTACACAACAATAGTATACTTCACATAATCATATCGAAACCATCCTAATTTTGTGTTTTGTGAATTAGACACTTCACATACTCATGAGGAAACCATCCCAACTTCACATACTTATGACAAAACTATCTAATTGTGTAGATTGTGAGACACTTCACATGCTCATGACGCAACCATCCTAATTTTTCGGATTGTAGATTGAGAGACAGAGACAATGCCGACCCTGACGGCCATTGTTTCAGGAACATTTTAGGATCACCGTATTCGTCTTGATCTCCATTCTCATTTCGTACACGCTCCACATATTTCATCCATGATTAAAACATCAGAGGTCTTATGAAGAGACATATTCCTAATGCATTGCACATCGCTACATCTTAGACCCCGAAGTATATCTGGAAGTAATCACCTTTGAAAACAAGTGCTTTCGAAGAATATTGAACATAGTAGTTGTAACCTTCGATAACAGTTACCATGTTGTTCACATGTAGATGTTGTGCTTAACTAGTTACGGGCACGGCGTGGCTGGGCGGAACAACAAAGAAACATGTCGCAAGGGCCAGAGTTGTGCCCTGATGTCGACGTCTTTTTCGGCAGCATTGGACACGAAATACCATTGAGTCGAATGGCTGCTGGAACAGAGGGTGGAGCACTTATCGGAATGCCCCACGTGCTGTGAGGCAAGTTTTCTAATCAAGACTCAATATGTGCAGTGGGTGGTTTTTTTGGAGCTTTTTATTTCATACGCAGGTGACCTAGGAAACTTCCGCTTTCTGCTTAATGCAATGTCTATTAAAGTAGCCTTTAATGTCTCTAATTGTATAGACGACATTCTACAAAGCTCTCAAATGGGAGCCTCAATATAAAGACATGTCATCTACTAAGGTTTTCTGTTGCATGGGTGGTTTGTTTAGTGGGCCACTGGTGAGACCCACAGACGCAACCGCATACGCTATAAATTCTCTGAGTAAAACTATCAGTCTATATAACCATATCTTAATCTTCAGTGTTGCCATATGTTATGAGCTTAATGTTTGGATCAGCTCTTTTATTGCAGGACTCCGTCCATTCCTTGTCGAATGTAATTGTAAGTTTGTATTAACTTGACACACGTTATGGAGTTCTTATCCATTCCTTACCATATGTTTTTAGGACTCGTTAGTCATAGCCTGGCACACTACAGACAACGTCATTTTCATCGTCATTCCAGATGAGCTGATTGGTCGTAGTCAATTCAGATGGACGAACAGCATTTTTTTTAAAAACCTGTAGAAAGACTTGGAAAAGCTGTGATATTGTGGAATCAAAGTTTCATTCATTTCTTCTTCCCCTGTAACGTTAATGCCTCTTTCTGAGGTCCGTCTCTATGTCAATCAGAGTGATGGGCTCATGTGGGTCAGCAATATTTCCTAATATCTTGACACGCCCAACAAGCCAAGGCTGGCAAGTAAATCGCTCGAGTCAATTTGTGAAGGTACATGCAAGAGAGTAGAAACTTCTTATAATTATTTCCTCTCTCGCTCTATCTCTCTCTCTCTCTAATTCTATCCTCAAACCCCACCCCCACCCCCCGTATAATTAGAATTCACTCCGATCCAATAGTTCCAGTCTAGCGCCCCTGTTAAAACAAATAACTCGTAGCACTTAATCTTATTCTGACACTGTCATGTTGAAATGACTGTAGCCAAGTTGATTACTATTTGTCTCTGTTTTTGTTGTCTGTATTCATTGTGACTGTCTCTCCCGAAACAAATTTAAATTATTACATTATTACTTACCAAGTGATGTTCCTATCCCAACAGTAATATGTTCATAGGCAGACTAGTTCAACCCTGAAAGATAGAAACTGGTAGAATTATTCGTAGATAGAAATTTGTAGAACTCTGTTTTCAATTCTTATTTGTTCGTTTTCTTCTAATCTTCAGTTCGCCAATGGTGTCTTTGCTTTTGTCAATTGACCTAACGTGATGCCTGCTTGTGTTTATTTGTTACTGCTTAATTCAAAACTGTGTCTTCCATTTGAATGGTCTTTGAGACAAATTCTCTTCCTGATATTGTCCATGGTTTCACATTTCAAGAGGTAATCGTGAACATATCTAAATAACCAAATGATCGGAGGGTGTCCGACAAAGTAGAGGATGCAGCAGTAACCAAACGAACAAATGGCTAAGCAAAATAAATTAAACATGTTACTAGACAAACTAACTGTAACTATGAGTAAAATAGATGAAAAGGTATATAAAAAACATACAATAAAACTAAACAGGACAATTCTCCACGCATCGGTCCAAATCGGACATTTTTCAAGAAACTCATCATCTAGTACCGTCTCTGCAACGAAGGTTGGCTGCAACGGATCTTTAACATCCCCTGCCTCTTGTCGTGGTGGTGCATTCTGCTAGACTGTAACATGTCCATCGTGTGATGTCACTCTCCCACTTGTATCTCTGCCTACCTCTTGCTCGCCTCCCTTTGACTTTACCGTCAAGTAAGGTCTTCAATAAGGTGTTATGTCTTTTAATGTGTCCAAAATATTTTATTTGGCTGATCTTTATTTCTCTTAGTAGTTATTTCTTCATATTAAGTGTCTTTAGCACCATTTTATTTGTTTTCTTCTCTTTCAATGATGTTCTCCCTTTTCTTCTATATACCCCCATCTTAAAGGCATCAATTCTGTCTTCTAATTGTTTATTCAAGAAACTAATAACGTATAAACTAAATAAAACCACACACTAAGGGAAACATGATTTGGTCAATTCAGTTAACAATTTTGTGTGGTTTTGTTTAGTTTATACGCTATTAGTTTCTTGAAAAAGGTCCCATTTGGATCGATACGTGGAGAATTTTCTTGTTTAGTTTTATTGTATGTTTTTATATACCTTTTTAAATCTATTTTTATTCATAGTTACAGTAAGTTTTTCTAGTAGCCTGTTTAATTTATTTTGTTTAACCATTTAATGGTCAATAATTTCATGGCAGTGTTTACATATCTGGAACTCTGGAGAGCGTTGGGTTGGATGATTCTGTTAATGTATTTATTAAGTGTGATGGGAAATTGGCTAATGGGATATTCAACCTTCTAACATGACTAATGTGACTATTCCCTTGATTTTCATTGGATGTTGTACAAAGTATAACCGTAATAACCAATTAAAATCACGGAAATAATTATCCAGTAAGTCTTATATATTAAGACCATGTTTAAACCTACGATGGACTGTAGGTTAAATAAAACATGTGCACTAACTATGACCGACTGTAGGTTAAAAATTAACTCTGCTTTCGGCTATTAAATTTATGCCAACTAGTTATGTCTCTTTATATGACCAAAATAACAGATTTTTTCTTTTTAGGATGGTGTTAAGGAGCCAGTCCAATTCAACGTTTATTGGTCATAACACTTCTTGATTTGTCTTTTTGGCCACATATGTACACCACAAGTATATATTTACCATTTAATTGCAGAGGAATATTTACATTTTGAAAATTCATTCAGCAGATCATGACATTAGATCATACAACAGTAAGAAAACCCATATTCAAGAGATCATGAAATTATAGACCAAACAGTAAGAAAAGTCATATCCAACAGATCATGAAAATATTGACCAAACAGTAAGAAAACCCATATTCAACAGATCATGAAAATATAGACCAAACAGTAAGAAAAACCATATTCAACAGATCATGAAAATATAGACCAAACAGTAAGAAAAACCATATTCAACAGATCATGAAAATATAGACCAAACAGTAAGAAAAACCATATTCAACAGATCATGAAAATATAGACCAAACAGTAAGAAAAACCATATTCAACAGATCATGAAAATATAGACCACACAGTAAGAAAAATCATATTCAACAGATCATGAAAATATAGACCAAACAGAAAGAAAATCCATATTCAACAAATCTTGAAAATATAGACAAAACATTAAAAAAACCATGTTCAACAGATTATGAAAATATAGATCCAACAGTACGAAAAAAACCCACATATTTCACTTAAAGAGAAGATTCTCAAAGAGTGAGGAGTAACCGAAAACTGAAAACAGAAAAATGTTCGAAAGATAATGTTGGAAACATGTTTGGTTAAGACATGAAAGCAAACATAAGGAATAGCTATAGGCAGTACACAATAGAGTAAAATCGTAGAACGTGCTCCGAAGAAAGTTCAAAGGTGAATAAATATAATAACATCAGAAGAAAGTAGTGATTTGACTTTCCAAAAAGCATATAACCACAACTTCTTAGTTATCTAAACATCCCATCTAACGCTTGCTGATTTGTTTCTATAATTTCTCGATTCTTCTGATTTAATCACTGTTTTTAATTATTCTTCTCTGTTTTCAAAATCCTGATGGTTATCATGAGCTAGTTCGTAGAACAATAATAAAATTGTTTTATGGAGTACAGATTGGCTGTAATAACTGCGCCTTTTACTTTGTAAGATCTAATTTCAGCATGTCTTTTGAGTCACATTGTCCTAGTTTAAGACAGCGAACTCTTCCCTAGAACCTGAACTCCTTAATTTTCTTACATGTATGAAAGATCAGCGTTGCTATTCTTTGCTTGCCTACAATCCCGACAATATACAGACTAACAATCATTCAATATTTGTCCTTGAACGAGACATTGCACAATAAAATCAAGGTCACCGAGACATACATGTAATTCGTTACATCATAATGTTACGTCTCCGCATCATAATTCCGTGTTAATTGCATTGTGCTTGTCAATGATTGAAATCGCTATTGCGTGAGCCTTTACCTCGCAATAATTCACATCAGTAAACACTGAGAAATGAATATCCAGCTAAATTGTGTTAGTTATTTCTTGCTTAATCACTCTGTTGTCCTTGTTTGAATTCATTCATGCATGCCTATCTTTCATCTTACTCCTTCAGAAGTCAACTTTAACAATTCTTACTTTGCCATTGGCCAGAATGCAGTTCTAGAGTTCTAGGAGCATTCCCGTTCTGGAAATTTTTAACAATTATGCATGTATATCAAAATTTACACTTTACGTCGATTGCAAATAATTACTTTATTATAGTTACTTCATGTTTCCTGACCAGCGACTCTATATCTTTTCTGTCTCAGCAGCTCTTCTAGTTTTCTGACCAGCAGCTCTTTTTGTTCCCTGACCCAGCAACCCTTCGTTTTATCTCGCCCAGAAAATCTTCTAGTTCCCTTAATCAGCAACACTTGTTAATTAGACACATACAGAGCATATGATAATGTTCCATGTAAAATAGCTATTTAACCATCTATATACTTTTTAAAAATGGAAACCCTTAGTGAACAAGATGGAAAAAAGTAATTCCAGGAATTATACAACCCACGCACCACAACAGAGTATAGACTCACTAACGATCAAAGACATCTAAAAACCATAGTATCAGATATACTAAATCAAGAAGTTGAAGAAGCCATAAAACATAGCCCAAATCATGCATAGCCAATAGTGGACAGTATGCTAAGCGAAGCTATAAGAGCGTGTAGAAACACAGGGTTCAGTGGTTAGTCAGATTATTCACAATAGCCTGGTCAGAAAGAAAAGTACCAGACGTCTGGCAAAAATCAGTAAGTGTACCACTATAAAAATCAAAGGTAATAAGAGAGAGTGTGAATCATATAGAGGCATCTCCTTATTAAGTCACACAGGTAAAATCTACGCAAAAATAATAGAACAGAGAATGCGATACATTGCAGAACCACAGTTGAGCCCTTCTCAGTTTGGCTTCAGAAGGGGAGCAATCTGTACAAACGCACTTTTCACACTGAGACAACTAAGTGAAAAAGCAATCGAATAAAATCAAAATCTACACACATTTTGTAGACACATTTTGTAGACACATTTTGTAGACACATTCAAGAGATATTCAGGAATCCATGCACATGTCTCTAGAGGAAGCGGGACGATTGCCTGATACCGAGGGGGTTTCAGAGGATTCATAAGGAATACTAACTTCTGAAAAAGAAAACGTCACATGACACGTATAAGAGAACACGGTAGCAAAGCTTATACCTCGGAATTTTTGGTTTTCTTAATAAAAACCTCCAATATTTTCAGGGTGAAATCTCTGATATCATCACAAATAGCAATAATTTTCGCGGTTGATAGGAAAGATTTTTAACCAAAAAAAAAGACATTATATTTTAAACTAAAACAAAGAACGAAATTGGTAGATAAAGAACGGGGACGTAGGGTGCGAAGGAACGCATGCAGAACAAAAACAAAGTGCATAAAGAATAAGGATACACAGCAAAAAATATACATAGTGAACATATACGTATAGAAAATACAATGCATAGAGAACACAGACACATAGAGAACACAGACACATAGAGAACACAGACACATAGAGAACACAGACACATAGAGAACACAGACACATAGAGAACACAGACATATAGAGAACACAGACACATAGAGAATACAGACACATAGAGAACAACGACACATAGAGAACACAGACACATAGAGAACACAGACATATAGAGAACACAGACACATAGAGAATACAGACACATAGAGAACACAGACACATAGAGAACACAGACACATAGAGAATACAGACACATAGAGAACACAGACACATAGAGAATACAGACACATAGAGAACACAGACACATAGAGAACACAGAAACATAGAGAACACAGACACATAGAGAACACAGACACATAGAGAATACAGACACATAGAGAACACAGACACATAGAGAATACAGACACATAGAGAACACAGACACATAGAGAACACAGACGCATAGAGAACACAGACACATAGAGAACACAGACACATAGAGAATACAGACACATAGAGAACACAGACACATAGAGAATACAGACACATAGAGAACACAGACACATAGAGAACACAGACACATAGAGAACACAGACACATAGAGAACACAGACACATAGAGAATGCAATACATACAGAACACAAACGCATAGAACATACAATACTTAGAGAACACAGCCACATAGAAACACGTTGCACCGTGAACAAGATGCATAGATAACACAGACACATAGAAAACAAGTGAATATAGAGACACGGACACTGAAAATACTATACATTAATAACACGAAACAAAGAAAATGTGTGACATAAATAATTCTATATAGATTAACCGCACACTATAAAGTGTTAAATTCAGAATAATGATGTTCCTCAACATGTAACACTATCCATAATACAATTATTTTATCCGAACAGTTGAGGTGTGTGGTAACATATGTTTGCAGTATTAATATATACATTTAACTGTGTCGAGAAGACGGAAGGACATTTGTATATTCAGTAAATCATAGTTTGTGATTCATAGTTTGTTACGTACAAGTTACGAAGACAAACAGTACTTGGGTATGTTCTTTCAAGAACAAACTGAATTAGACATGCATATTTTTGAGACATTAATGCGTTAAAAAGTCGATGAAAGGTGCAGAGCAGTGTTTCTCAATTCTTTTTTTTTAACCATGCCCATCAAGTCTTTTTAAAACACATGACACCTTATTGAAGACATTACTTGAAGTTAAAGTCAAAGGGAAGCGAGCAAGAGGTGGACCGAGATACAAATGGGAGAGTAACATCACACGATGAACAGGTTACAGTTTAGCAGAGTGCACCACCAAGACAAGAGACAGGGGATGTTGGAGATCCGTTGCAGCCAACCTTCGTTGATAAGATGGCACTTAATGATAATGACCAAGTCTTTCATTAATTCTGATTTCCTCTTATGTAACATATACATTTTGTTTTTTTATATTGACAAATTGAATTATTCCCTAATATTTAGAGAATAATTGCTTCCTGAATTGCCATCCCCTGAACAATCAAATTCTCCCCTGTAGTTCTTGGGCCCTACTTTGGGAAAGACTGGTGTAGAGGATTGACTTGATTGTGTGATCCGGCCCTCATAACTAAGCGGCAAGCTGCCTACCGAACCATTCATTGCAAGTAACAGTTGCATCAAGCGAGAATCCTGCAATATCGAAAACATTCACTTTGTTAATATGGCGTCACAAGCGAACATGGAACCCGCGACGTCTTGAGCACCACGAAGCGAACGTCTTAACCACTACTCCAGTGAAATTCACTTTTTTGAAGTGTCAGACATGTTTCAAGGATATGACTTAGTCTATAGTAAACAAAACTGAGTGTCTATCTATCTATCTATTCGATGAAACCCTTTGTTGCCTGTCGGAGCTAGGGGCAGTATAATTTTCTGGAGATGGCCCTCTTGTGTGTTCAGTATATTGTGGAATTTGTCGCCTCTTTTATTTCAGTGGTCCACCGTTTTCGTGTTAGGTCTCTAGGTCTGCCTTCGCTGTTTCTCTGTAGCATAGCTTGCTGTGGTATGCTGTCTGATAGTAGTCTGCTGATGTGTATAAACCATTTGATTTGTTGTCTCTTGATGTATTCTAAGATTGGGGTGGTGCCAGTTTTTGTTGGATGTCCTCATTCCTCACCCCTTTCTCTTAGCGATATTCCTAGGATTCTGTGTAAGCTTGAGATTTCAGCTGTCATAAGTTTACGTTTGTCTTGTGCTGTCATTATCCATGTTTAAATTTTTGTAGCACAGCGTTGGCATAATAATCGTTATGAATAGTGTTATTTTGGTGTTTAAATCTACGTTTTTGTTTCTGAAGATTGGTGTCATTTCCCCTATGGCTTGGTATGCATTACTACATCTATTGAGTATTTATTTGCTGCTCTTGCTGTCTGTTGTTATATTTCTTCCAAGGTATGTGAATTATGTCACTTGATTAAGTCTTTTGTTTTCAAAATATATAGGTGTTTCTTTCTTTTTTTCCTATCTTCATTACTTCGGTCTTTTTTATATTTATCTTCATGTTAAAGATATGGCATGTTTGATGTAATCTATTTGTCTTTCTCCGGGAAAGCCTCCATTTTCTACAAGCGATTTGAGTTCTCACTATCGATTACTAATACTGTTGCAATGTTGTATCGGGAAAAACGGCTACGTTGTGATCTCTAATTAATACATACATTAATGAGTCCACCTATTCCAGATGAAGAATCCCAAACCACCGAACTACACTTCCATTTGTGACGAGTGAGAATCAACACAGCTGTCGTCTCGCGCCATTTATTCTTTTTGTGCGTTCGTTCTCAAACTCCTGCAGATTAGCAGGATGTAGTCCAGAGAACGGAATGCGTTGTGTCATGGTTTACAGCATTACTGCGATATCTGCGCCTTTCTGCCTGGCACATCCGACTTCAGCATGGATTTGGGTCACTGACCCTATATGGGATGGAACAGCCAACTCCATCCCATAACCTTTTAGTCGCCTTTTACGACATGCATGTAAGGTAAACAGCTTTCTATTATGTGCTCCCCTCTCGGGCCCTGGCAACACACGGGCGTCGCGCCATTTTACCGGAAGATGAGTGTAAAATGGGTGTGATCGACTAAAATCATGTCTAAATGTCTGTGCATGAACAAATGTCTGTGCATAAACAAACGTCTGTGTATGAACAAATGTCTGTGCATATACAAATGTCTCTGTATGAACAAATATCTGTGCATAAACAAATGCCTGTGCATAAACAAATGTCTGTGCATAAACAAATGTCTGTGCATAAACAAATGCCTGTGCATAAAGAAACGTCTGTGCATAAACAAATGGCTGTGCATAAACAAATGTATGTGCGTCGACAAATGTCTGTCCATAAACAATGTCTGTGCGTCGACAAATGTCTGTGCGTCGGCAAATGTCTGTGCATATACAAATGTGTGTGCATAAACAAATGTCTGTGCATAAACAAATGTCTGTGAGTCGACAAATGTCTGTGCGTCGACAAATGTCTGTGCGTCGACAAATGTCTGTGTGTCGACAAATGTCTGTGCGTCGGCAAATGTCTGTGCATAAACAAATGTGTGTGCGTCGACAAATGTATGTGCGTCGACAAAAGTCTGTGCGTCGGAAATGTCTGTCCATAAACAAATGTCTATGCGTCGACAAATGTATGTGCATCAACAAATGTCTGTGCGTTGATAAATGTCTGTGCATACACATATGTCTAAATTTAGTGGATATATTTCATAGTTACTGATATTTACTACTGCTTTTTTTTCTTAATGGAAAACTTTGCTTAACACATTGAGAGCGCCTGTGCAGGATATTTACGGCAAACTGAATAATTTGTAGCCCAGCCTACTATTTTACAGTTGCATGTAACGTCTACATAGACATGGTTAATTTCCTACGTTATAACCGAAAGGTTGAAAGGTCAAAAGTCATCGTTCCCAGGTTGTCATATTCTGTGAAATTCTTTCCTGCACAATTTTTACCAATGTTTCCCAATTCCGAACCTATACATCTTTTTCTTAATGATCTTGTCATTCTTCTAACTTACATAGAAAAGTTAATAACGATGATAATCTCTAATGATCGATCTGTCTATATATATATAATATATATATATATATATATATATATATATATATATATATATATATATATATATATATATATATATATATATATATATATATACATTGTCCTTTTAGTGCTTTTGCTGTGCGGTGTCGCTGTAGTGAATGACGTGCATTATGACACAAACATCTTTTTAGTTAACAACATCCAACGATAAATCGTTCTCATAATTCCCAGATGTCTGTATATATATATATATATATATATATATATATATATATATATATATATATAAATCTTTATATCTTAAGAACGTACACGTTTTGTTGCACCACTGCGGATAATTTCCAGCTTCCTGCAATAACAAAAACTGAAAGATAGCTCTCCAGTCGACTACGCTACAATAACTGAGCGATAGCTCTCCAATTGACTAAGCTAAAGATAACTGAACGATAACTAATCAATCTACTAAGCTGTATGACTCAGAGGATTAACATCTTCATAGTCGGGTTAACTTCGCATACATGCACATCTCAAAGTTGCTGCAGCCTACTAGGCGATAGTGTTAGTCGTAGAACATACATTCGTAGATTCAAGTGATAGGTCCACGATAAACCATGGCAACCTTCGGTACAAGACCTATTTGAATGGGAAATTGAGCTTTCTTAATGTGATTATTACGGTTATTTTCATTGGTCTCTATGATTATACGAGTTACTGATGATTATACCAGTTGTATACGGAGAATAATCTCTATTACTCTTACTGTGTGTGAACAGCCAATGAAAATGAAGAAAATTATCAAAAGTCATTTATAAGGCTGGAGTTCCATTTGTCAATATGTGTTATACTGTAAACGGCCATTATTAAACTCCATGAGGACTAACAGTAATATAGTTCATGCGGAGTAGATGGTTGGTTGGTTGGTTGCTGATCCAGCGGTCCATGGGCTCATGCCCTTTGACCTAATGTCATTAGATGGCATTATATTGCTGGGATGTCTGTGTATTTTCAGCCCACCCCGGGACAGAGCCAGAGAATAACTATCACACCTCCAGGAAGGTAGGTTTCAACCTATGCACTGCTCCTAGTCACTGCAACAAAGATATGGTTCACTGTGCTCATTCCCCGCTACCAATTGACTACTGGTTATGACGAACTTCTCTATTGCTCCAGGCATACAACCAAATGTTCAAGTCAAAAGGATTGTCACATCCTGAGTCACTGTGCCTCCATGATGGCCTCAGCCATAGGAAAAACAGTGATGTCTGTTTCCTCCTCCTCAGTGCTGCATAGTACATCTCTGGCTCCCTCCCAACCACGTTCTCAAATACATATATATTCAGGCAAACATGAAAAACATTTCAACAACAAAACAAAATCATAACTTTATATATGACATGCCATGAATGTTCTATAAGAAGATAACCTCAATATAACAGCATTTCATCCACTAAGGTTTTCTGTTGCATGGATGGTATGTCTAGTGGGCCATTGGTGAGACCCACAGACGCAACCACATGCGTATGCGGAGTAGATAAATATGACGCCTTTTTATGTTTGAGAAATATTTCTGTACTAGTTTACAATTAGATACGGTATCTTGTGATCTCTCCAACGAAAGTACTGTCTTCACATATACATTCCAAATGTTGAAGGTCTGAAGTTTTCAATATTTTCCTATCATATTAACCATTCCGCAACATTAAACTCTAGATGAAATTTCCAATATTTTCCGTAATTTTCCCTACAGATTTTCGTCTGTACAATTATATTTGCCTTTATGCAGCAGCATTCAGTCTAATCTAGCATTTCGCATACCGCTGGTGGAGTCAAATGAGTTCCAATGCTGAACATATTCCACACTGCCAATGTGTACATGGTGCCTCAACTATGTGCAAGTGGATCATGGATGCGATAAAAAGAAAATCTATGCAGGACGTGACAATTTCTCGTGAGAGCTCAGATTTCAGCACAAAGCCCTGTAAAATTAAAGAGCCCCCTTGGATTATGCAGAATACATAGCCGGTGGCTCCACCCATACCATAGGCTATGCTCCAGAGCTGGGTTGCTATGGATACCTCACAATAAGGGATGCTTGGCGGTGGGCTGAAGCTCATGACTCCATCTCTACATGTTACTGAAAGGTAGACAAGCCACAGAGCCCCTAGAATTTATCCCATCTGAACAGGAGACTTCTTGTCAAAACATTGCACACCGCTTAGAGTTGGATTCTTCTGAGTATGAAATAAAATTCTGGAGAAACCACCAATTGCACACCGGAAGTAAGAGATAATCGTTCGTATTTCCGGAGCATCAAATAATTTACCAGATACTCATTCGTTAAGCTGTCATTTTCTTGTACATTTAAAAACTGTGAGCAGTTTTGGTTGTGAAGTTTGACTAAATCTTATTCTATGTCCGTTGAGTTTCTCATTATATTTTCTGTCTCAATCTGTCTTCTCTTTCCTTTGTTTTTAATCCATTTATATTGGCAATTAACCTGCACTCTTCTAAAAAAACCAGTCATGCTGCATGTTCGTTATTGCTTCTTGCTATCAGATACAAATTATGCTCAAGCGTTATCTATTGGAAGTGGCCAGTTTGGATGTGATATCTTGATTACATACTGGTTACAGAATTATACTAATTTTGTTAAGAATTGACAAGCATACTTTATTTGGCTTAATTCTGTGATGATCATTCTGATTATTCACATGCAATTTATATATTATAATTGACGATGATGATAGTGACAATTATGATGATGGTAATGACAGTGGTTGTTGTGATGGGGATGGCGGCGTTGATGTAGGGGCATTGACGATATCCGTATAGTGGCGATAATTATGATATCATTTTTTTAAATCCAACTAGTACGAATTGTGTCACTTCTGTGCCCTTATGCACTGTGTGGAGTTTCACTTTGAACTCCAGATTGAATTTCCTGTCCACGTTTTCATATGGCAACATTTTGTAGACCTTCTATGTGTCTCAGTTAACTTTTTTAAACGATTTAGTTGTAGGTTGCAATGTCATCAGCTGACAGTCTTGTATTCCAGATGATACTTCACTTGACTTTTTCTCAATATAATGGCATGCTGAAGACACAAGAATGTGTTCCATCTAAGCAGCCGAAGTGAGGGGTCAGTCATATACTAACCATATAGAAAAATAATAGGAAAATAGATAATATACTAATCGCATAGACAAATAATAGGAGAATAGGTCATATACTAACCACATAGAAAAATAATAGGAGAATATGTCATATACTAACCACATAGACAAATAATAGGAGAATATGTCATATACTAACCACATAGAAAAATAATAGGAGAATATGTCATATACTAACCACATAGAAAAATAATAGGAGAATATGTCATATACTAACCACAGAAAATAATAGGAGAATATGTCATATACAAACCACATAGAAAAATAATAGGAGAATATGTGATATACTAACCACAGAAAAATAATAGGAGAATATGTCATATACTAACCACATAGAAAAATAATAGGAGAATATGTCATATACTAACCACAGAAAAATACAAGATGACAATTGAGACGTAAGACCACAACTGAAATGTAAGACCACAACTGAAATGTAAGACCACAATTTATATATTGTGTTTATAAATAAATGTGAAAGTGCAGATATATTGCAGAAATCAAATCATTGGGGGGGGGGGGATGAAAGATAGATTGTTGGAAAAAGGAACATCGATGGCAGTAATAAAAAGTGAGAGAGAAATGACTGATTATTGTATGTGCATTATCTAACCATAAAATTAACCAAATACATGAAGGAACGGAATCAGCCAAGAGTTGTGACGTGGGTTATAGGTCAGTCCACATGTCTTATTTAAAATAAAGTAGAACATGGAAGAATTTATGAGTTTTTGTTTGCACCTGCGACCACCTTGATCTCTCTTATGCAAGCGGCAGTGTGCCTCAGGTTTGCCACATCGCCATACAGTTTATCCTTCAGGTAGGCCAGGATGGGCAACATCTCTGCTCTATTTCTTTCTTGAAATCGGCGAGTCCTAGAACACATCTTCTAATATTTGTTTGCCTTCTCTGCAAATGCACATGTATGTGTTACCATATTTCAGTAAATTGTACATGTGATAGTTGAGTCTATAATATCCAGTTACAAACTTCATTGGATTCTGTAATACATTATAGACGGTTCAATAATATTTAGAATATCTGATAAGAATTTCAATGGCAGTGAACTAGGACAGAAATGAGTAATATCCGTGAATACATGCACGGAACTCTAGACACAACGATGTGCTACATGAGTTTCTACGCCACTGTAATAGTTGGTTGGAAACAATCATTCGTGGATTTATTTTTTTAGAGTACTAACAATCATGGGCGTTTTCTTTTACGTTTTTGAGCGTAACTAGTGAAAACTGGTAAAACTTGTTATAACGTCTTGGAGACAATTTTCACCGGTATAGCCAGAACATGTAAATAATGAAGGTGAACTACCAACGACATTTGGGCTTCCAACCAACTCTTACGGTGGTGTACAAAATCCTTTACATCCCCCTATACCTGAAGAGCCATGATGCATATCATGTTCCAGGATACTAATTAAGAATGCTATGTGAAACTGATCCACAGCTTCTGTAATACAAAACTAGCCCAACTTTACTATTATTCATATCTAGATAATCAATTGATAATCCACATGTACGAATGCAGCCATGCACAACTGCCAGGACTCAGGACTTTCAATGCATTTACATGACCTTGTTGAACTACACATTCGACTATTTAATATTATTTCTTTTCTCTTGTATGGGTGTTTATATGTTTATCTCGTACTGCCTCAACAAATTACTCAATTTTAGAAAACTCACGTAAATCTACGTTTGTTTGTTTTTTTGTGCGATGTATTAATTTGTATTTAGGATGTGTTTCCAATCTTGGTGAGAATCCTATGTGGAAAGTTCCTTATTGAAATGTGATTGTTTATTTTATTGGATGCAAGAACCTGTTCTTTGCATCTCGATATTACCCGCAGTGATATGTATTTACTGTTGATTAAGTTAGACTAGGAAACAACGTGATTAAATTTCGCTATTAACTGGAAACATTCTTCGTATATAATCATGCGTGCATCATGTGATTAGTAAAACTTCATCCCTTTCTTTCCAGTGATTAACACAACTTCGTCTCTCTGTTTCCAGTGATTAACACAACTTCATCTTTCTGTTTCCAGTGATTAACACAACTTCATCTTTCTGTTTCCAGTGATTAACACAACTTCATCTCTCTGTTTCCAGTGATTAACACAACTTCATCTCTCTGTTTCCAGTGATTAACACAACTTCATCTCTCTGTTTCCAGTGATTAACACAACTTCATCTTTCTGCTTCCAGTGATTAACACAACTTCGTCTTTCTGCTTCCAGTGATTAGTAAAGCTTCATCCCTTTCTTTCCAGTGATTAACAAAATTGCATCACTCTGTTTCCAGTGATTAGTAAATATTCATCATTCTGTTACCAGTAACTAACAAAACGTCATCACCCCGTTTCCAGTGATTAACCGTTTCCGTCATCACTATTTTTCCTTGCTTTCCACTATTTTATCCTGTTGGATTTCAGTTTTGCTGCAGTTATTACCTATTATTAATTGTTTATAGTTTTATTCTTCAGTTATATCATGAGAAGCGAGAAAATGCATGACAACGTCATAATAGGCACGTAGAATGGCATGAGGAGTGTAGTAAGTGAAAGAAATAGAATGCTGGATATTTTGGCATTGTGATAAGTGCAAGAGTAATATCAAAATGACTGACAGCACACAAGAAAGAAAGCTGTAGATATACTTTATACGGTGCAACAGTAGTATCAGAAAAGACTGACAGCACACAAGACAGAAATATGTGGAGATACTTTATAGTCAACGTCACACGACCTAGAGAACAATTTATTTTCCATGGTGATTAAGTCGTTGTATTTCTACTCAGGAGGGGGTCGCAAGTCTGAATTTGTATTAGAACGTCTTGTTTAACTATTTTTTTTGAGTTCCCTCTCCATTGTCGCTTGACGATATGCAGCTACGTGCTATGAGCGATATTCTCAATATGTGGCATCCCGCATCGTTTAGAGTGACAGTATATTTATATATAAATATAGCTGAAGCAAGCCTGTGTCCGTTGAGTTGAGGTGGTACGCGCCGGACATAAATTTATTGACTAAATTTGCCGATCCATGAGTGATTTTCTCTGCCACAGAAGATGCATGGTAATGTTATGTTGCAGTATTATTGCTCCTTGCGCCTCCGTCTTCGTTCTCCTGTTCGGCTTGTTATTAACATTTAATATATTCTAGCACCATATTGCTTGCAAGTTCTCCATGTCTGACGATCTTCCACCAGCTTTCTTCAATTTTATTTTCGACCATGATGACTAAAACGCATTCATAGATGATTTGTAAATATCTTGTATGGCAGCTTCGGTTGGCTTCTTTGTTTTGTATAAGTAATGCATGATGCTGGCTTGGTTGACTGTATGATTTGTTAGGAGTAATAGCCTACCCATTTTGCACTTAGACCCTCTCAGTTCTAACGCTGAGTCCCAAGTGAGAAACAAAATCAGTACACCAATACAGAGGGAGAGCATATATATACATACATATATATATATATATATATATATATATATATATATATATATATATATATATATATATATAGGAGAAAACCAGAATACAATACAGTCAATCCACTACGACGTTTACTTTGACATAACCAGGACTATAGGTTTTTATTTTTTTATTTTAACAGATTTCATAGCACTTCGCTCACGACCATATGGGCTCAATCTCCATCAGAAGGTGCTGAAGACATCGAGAATGCTATCCAGAAAGTTGCAGCTTACACGAACGTAATACTTAATGGGAAGGGTGAGTAGTGTGTTTCAATAGATAAACCATTTTTTAACCATCATAAACCATCAGTTAAACCAGTTCTTAACCATCATAAACCATCAGTAAAACCATTTCTTTCTATGCTCATTATTTGTTCAGTTTTACACGTGCGACCTTAACGGTGATCTCCTCAAGACGAGTTTAGAAACATCGACAATACCATTGTCCTTTTTTTCCAGACATATCAATCGCTTTGACTCGCATCATTTGCATGCAAAGTGTTCTGCTCGTACATTCTAGCAAAAGTCTGCATGTCCAGGATAATAAATCAAGATCCCAAAAGGTTTAAAATCACTATAGATGTCCACTCGTATTGTTATCTGATGTATTGAACCTTCTTAAGCAAGGGATGCGAGTCGGACACAGAAATTGCAAAGTACATGGAATTGCATAGAAAATGAATTAAAAGCTACCCCCACTTCATGTTTTCATGTCACGATTTAATGGAGGTTTGTCGTTGTGGTAATAACGACCATGTTGTTATAACAGTCGTGTACTATGCGTAAATTGTATCTATAAAATATATGAGTACATCAAATCAACATTGATGTTTTAACACGCATCGTCACGATTTTAGACCGTCTTGTGACCACGATTCTGACACGCACTCCACAACACTATAAGTTTCTGTATCACTCTTAATTAGATTTTATATCACTTGTCATTAGATGTGTTATACAAAGCGTCATTAGATATTATATAAATCACCAATGGCGAAAAACGTAGACATTTTATTTCTTTCATCTTTTCGTTTCCCAGGAATTGCCAGAAATCTGTTCTTACTTCCTATATTCAGTGGGGTGTTTTCTCCGAGCTTTTTTCATACCCATGAGACATGAACTTTCTGCTTAGTGCAATGCCTATTGAAGGAGTATTGTACTCAGAGCGGATACTATGAAAAACATAATTTACAATTGTCAACGAACAAGTGTGTCTTATTGATTTTTTTTAATGCTGATAGTTGGCACATTCTCTATGTCCACCGAGCCGCTAATATCTACATTTTGGAGACACTATGCCGAAAATTAGCTCAAATCTACATTTTAATATGAATTTACTATCGTGTTCGGCATAGCAGGAAAACCGTACGGAGACAAAGAAAACTCTTCTTTTTTAAATTTCTCCAAACATTTCTGTTTCATCAGTAGAAAAGAGTCCGCATCCAGAAGGTATGATCATACCGACTAGTGATGGATGTAGCTGTGTTATCTGTTATTTTATTAATTGCAATACTTTTGTGTGACGCATGGCTGAGAGGTTAGAGCGGTGGTATTATATCCGTGAGGTCCAGAGTCATTTCCCAGTTAGAATTAGTTTTCTGTTCTGTCGAAGGGTAATTTTTTTTTTTTAAATGACGTGGCGATATAAAGAACATGCGGCCTTTATCACACAGCTATAAAATCTCTTTCTGCATCTCCGCAACGGGAAACATGCAGTATTTGGCAGTTGTTTGTTTGTTTATATTTTTTTTAGACAATTCCCTTAGATATATAAATATCTACAATATATAACTAACTATCTATCCGTGACCTTCGTTAAAACAGCCATTTTAGATCACTGCGTAGTGCCAATGCGACTATTTCTGTAATTTTCCTGGCTGGGAAAACAAAGTATAAATAAATGATCAATGAAAAACATGTAAATATTCGGAGTTGCCTATCACAGGGATTACTATGATGAAGGTCAAAATCTATCCTCCATCCGTCATATCTTGTCTATGTTCTTGCGGCGATGAATAGGACAAAAACTAGTACTCACCAGCTGCTGCTCTCTGGTGCTACTTTGTATCATTCTTGGATCATGTTACAACCCATAATCCTGCCTTATTTCGTGGTTTTCATCTCGGTCTTCTGCTATCTTCTTCTTCTGCGTTCGTTCTCAAACTCCTGCAAATTAGCAGGATGTAGTCCGGAGAACGGAATGCGTTGTCATGGTTTACAGCATTGCTGCCATATCTGCACCTTTTGGCCTGACACATCCTACTTCAGCACGGCTTTGGGTCACTGACCCTTATTGGATGGGACAGCCAACTCCATCTCATAACCTAGATTAGCCGCCTTTTACGACATGCGTGGAAGGTAAACAGTGTTGCTATTCTTTGATCCCCTTTCGGGCCCCGGCAACACACGGGCGTTTTGCTATCTGATACCAGATCAATGCTTGTATTGGCATTATATTGTCATTTATTCTAAGTACATGTTTGATATAAGCGCATCGTTTTTATTCTTCTTATTGTAGTAGAGGTGCCTTACTGTTCGTTTTCTTCTTTTATTTGTGTAAATAGCACGAAATCTTCCAGCAAATATTTAAGAGATTTTCAGAAATATTTATTTTGAAACATATTATTCTCTTTTCTTGTGTCTATGTTATATTCCAGCTATCGATGATAATGATGATGATGATGTTCCTCCTTCGCAGCGAATATTAGGAAGCAAGAAAACATTAAATGTGATAGGAAAAAAATAAAAATAATTAGATAAATATTAATTAAAATAGCTATATAATTCCAGCTATCACTAGCATATATAGCACATATATTAAATCGGAATGAAACAGTTAAAGATTGCTGTAGTTACTTATTACTTTTTTAAAATTTCCATGCGTTTTTAACTGATTTAATGCACCGGAGGCCAAATCAACTCATCTAAAAACCTTTTTTATCGGTATCGTCATATTATTACCCAAATAGAAAGACTCCGTCCCATCAATGCATTAATTCTTTTCTTGTAAAATCTTGCACTATATTTCACTGAAGATTATTTTGGTTCACATTATTTCTTTAAAATGTTTTCATATTTTTTTTGTTTGTTCCTTTTAACGCGTACCTTGTAGCAATTCCGTTATTGTCTTTACTATTCTTACGATGTTTATGTTTTTGTCCATTTCGAAATTGTGTTACTCTTTTTTTAAGCAATTTGTTAATGAATACCATTCTTTTTAAACATTTTTTTTAGCAATTTATGACACTTCAATTTATGACGTTCATATGTGTTTCATTACTTGTGTTCAATCCCAGGGTTAGCAGATAATCAAGAACACAACAGCATCTCCCCGTTGTGCACCCTGAAAAAAAAGTTTAGAAACTCGGGTGTATTATGCGCTTCACGGATTGTTTCAGACTTTGCATTACAGAGATGGGATGAGGTTTGCGTGTACCTAGATAACCAACATCTCTGGCAGCTGCACCTTGGTCCCTACACCATTGAAAATTCAATAGTTGCAGCTCGGCTGAATATTACAAAGGCTGACCTGAATCTCTAATATAATCTGTAATCTCTAGTACATAATGTAAACCACAAGGTTGATCAGCTTTAGAATGAACGTAAATCTATCAGACAATTGGGTGGATTTACGAAAAAATAATGGTTTAATACAGTTTTAACTTTCAACCTTAAGAACATTTTCAAGAAAATACAAGACAAAGAGCGAACAAACTGTAAAAAACAGTACAAAATAAAGGCATTATCACAAGAGTATACGGACAGTAGAGTAATGGGGATGAAACCGAAGACACATTGAACTATATAAGAAGAGGAAGTACCACGAGTCAAGGCATCATGAGAAGAAAAAATGTTGACACGAAGCAAAACCAATGAAAGAACTCTTTTAAGGTATGACAGTCTACGAAAGAATTAAATCATCTCATAGGATTTATTAAGAAAGTTGTCATGATCACAAGCAATGAAGGCGAAGAAGCTTGGAAAGTGGCGATCAGCCTACTTGTCATAACTCTTCGCCATTCTCAAAACTTCTTCGACATTCTCCCAACTTCTACACCGTCGTCCTTTATGTAGTGATGATAATGGGTTTTATATTTATTTCACTGTAGGCAAGTAGTTGATGACAAATTATATATTATCTGTTTAAATATTCAATATAGTGAATTATATATTCTTGATTCTTGATTAGGAAGAAGCGTCACATCACTGGGAGGGGGGGGGGCATTTCCACATATGCTCTGCTTGCCGTTCCGTAAGCCAACTAAACGTGTATAAGCTCAGTGTCCCAGTTAGTTGCTTATTACGCGTTATTCTGGTATTTCGGAGAGGGAGCACTTTCTCCAATCGACCCTAGTAGTCACTCCCATTTCTACCATTCTTTGAATATGTACATCGCCTCGTTCGACTTCTCGTCCTCTCAGTGTATCCATGACTGTTCTAATCAATTTAATCCTGTTTCTTCTTATCTCGGTGCCTTTCACCAAGGCATTCCCAGCCAACACATCGGCTCTTTCGTCTCCCCTGACCTCTGCATGACGTGGGGTACTGTAGATCCATGTAGTGTTCAGCGCGCATTACATTTATTATACATATACTTTAGTATCTGTTTAAATATTAAATATAGTGAATTATATATATATATATATATATATATATATATATATATATATATATATATATATATATATATATATATATTATATATATATATATATATTAATTACATATTAAATTTCATATTCAATGTTATCAGCACTAAATTAAGGCTGAGAATGGAATTAATTGTATTGATTTGAAGTGCATATATGGTTATTTTTGTGATAAATAAACTACTATAATTTCTACTATAATTTCTTTTATGTATTTGGAATGGGTTTTTTTTAAATATTACACAGGGGAGATATAACTTTTGATATGTCTGCCTTTGAACATTCATTAGAACAATCATACAACTAACTTCATTAGCATAATATTTCACAGAACTGCATGTAACTGTATATACGAAGCTGTGAATTTGGCTTCAATTTTTTGTGATATGATTCTCTGGTTTAACAGCATGTGTCACAAATATTAATATAACAATTAGCGTTCAATGATATTTTAAACTTCCACAGCGCAATATATTAATATTCTATATATCAATAACAACCGCTTAAATTTAAGATAATCATACATGCGATTTTTGAAGTACTTTTTTATTATCATTACGAGAGTGTGGTACTGGAAGCAAAAAGGAAGATCGCAATTCAGAAAAAAAGGATTGGTAAGCCTAGGTATCCGCATTTATAAAAGGATTCTTTCAAGAACTATCGAGTTAATTCTTAATTTGTCAGTTATTGTACCGATCTTGAATTTGAAGTTGACAAATTTCTTCGTAGAATACAACTTTGCCATTTTTCCCTGAAATCTCATGGTATCTAATGAAAATAAAAAATCACATATTTCGTAGTCTTATAGAAGTTCGACTTGCATACTTGGAAATCTGTACTTTCTATGCATTTGAAAGTCACAATTCAGTAAAAACCAAAGAACAAATATTTCCATATTTACTGGTGCTCATTAATATATTCTTTAGTTATTTTTCCTCATTCTCCAGCCCGTCAAACGTTGTATGGATTTCTTCAATGAATTGCACTGTGATCAGGATCGTGGGGGCTTGTCCGTCATAGCTATTTCAGATAGACATATTTTTTTTTTCTTGTGTGGTACCGTAGGCAGTTCTGTGTTCTGTAGACTATCCACGTGGTCAAATTTCTGTATCATTAATTCTAAACTTCTTGTAAACGTGGCAATTTGTGACCTAATCTCGATCTAAAAAAGGATTGTTTGCTCTTTTCTCGAAATCTAACTATTTTTTTGGGCTGCATGAGTGAGTTGAGCTCCATTCCATCTTTATGGAGTTTTGGTGATGAACGTCATTTCTGGAAATGATAATGAATTTTAAAATATTTATATGCTGGCAGTTAGTTCCAGTTTTTGCTAGCTGCTCTACTATCTTATATCCCCTGATATGTTAGGGTCCTGGAATCTATTGGAGAACTACTTTTTTCGCTTGGATGTTTACCTCAGATAGTAGTGACTTTAAATCATTCATGTTGATTGGATTATGGAGAACTTGTAAAGCAGATTTGGCATCAGTATCCTTTTTTCTAATCGAGGTAATTCCATCGGCAAACAAGTTTCTGCTTTGATTGCTACACACTACGCCTTGAAATTAGTAGAGTTGACGCTCATGGCCATTGATTTCTTAAGTTCCCTCCGTTGTACCATTCTATATAGTCCTCCATCAACATCTCACACTCTCATCCGGTGAGCCATCTGTATATATTCTGTGTCCAAGATATTTTCGGATATACTACGGTTATCTCGTTTTTCTCTAGATATGTGAGTCACTTTCACAAAACTGGTTCTTATACGCTTTATAGCAAGTATTATCTTGTATCTTAGAGTGTGATTTTTCAGAAACAGATATCTGGAAGATTGAGGTAAAATTTTGGCATCTCTTAATTCTATAGGGAATGTCAGCAAACTTCAGCGATAACGTAGTTGAGTTTGTACCAGGGAAACAAAAACATTTGCACATTTTAAAACCAACACAACAGAAAAAAAATAATATGCTAATCCATAGCAAACATTCAAATTATGAGCCTCGGCTATCGTAATTTGGAAGTGACTTGTCGCGTTACCTGTCACCAATATATTTCATCAGATTGTATATCACTAATTCCTTCCCTCAGATTGTAAGTCACTATTTCCTTCCATCAGATTGTATTTAACTAATTCGTTCTAATAGATTATATGTCACTAATTCCTACAATCAGATTGTATGTCACTAATTCCTTCCATCAGATTGTATGTCATTAATTCCTGCTGACATATTGTATGTCACTAATTCCTTCTAAGAGATTGTATGTCACTAATTCCTTGTATCAGATTGTATGTCACTAATTAATTATATAAATTTTTATGTCAATAAATCGTTCATTAAAAAATCAATGACAAACTACTGACAGTATTATGTTGGAAGATGATCACTACAGCAATAAGAATTCTGTGTTGATGACTACATCACGAATAGGAAAAGCTATCATTCTTTTTAATTCTCTCTAGCAAATTATTCCACGCCATATCCTTTGCTAATCCGTTTATTACATTTTCCTTAACAGTAATTCACTTTTCCTGTCTTTCTTTAGAAATTTGTCTTCTCATTTCATCCATCAATTTAATTTTCTCTCCCTACCTCCTTTCATCAATTGATTTCTTCTTCTTTTCCTTCCGTCCTGCTCTCTTTTGATCACTTAATGTGTGAGTTGTGATTTTTTATTATTTTTGTTGTTGCTTTCTACAGTCTGTCTGTCCTTTTACGTCGTTCTTTTTCTCCTTCCATTATTCTATCTAACCTTCTTTTCTTCGCTCATTTAATCAACTGTGTTGTGCTTTCTTTCGACTCTCCTTTCCTCAATTGATCTGCTCTTTACTTCTCTCCTTTCATCAATTGATTTGCTCTTCTTTACTTCTAGGAATGTATACATTCATTCCTCCATTTAACTTCCATTTATCACTGTTATCTTAAGTGTTGAACTGTTATGTCTATACAGAAAGACATAAAATTATAGACTAATTATAGCTGGAAAGCTTAGATACTGACAACAGATGAAAGCGCCGCCCAAGACTACAATGGCCAAGAGACACCATATAGGATTGAACATGTTTTTGGATACAGCAGTCATCTTGCCCAGAATCGGAAGTACTTCAGATTTATGATGCAGAATAAATGTGTGTAAGAATATGTCACATGAACAAATAATTATGTGCGTAGGGATACCTGGACAAATACCTTTTCAGTTTAAAATACTATAAGAGTGGTAAGTCCTTCATAAATTGAATTTACTACAACAGTACCAAGTCCTTTTAACCCTTAAAAACACCATTCTTAAAGAAGGGGAATTAATTGGCTGTAAGACCATCCAGGAACTAAAGCTGCAGGCAGCGGACCGCATCATATGGAGAACCAACTCTCTGCCATATGTGTCGCTTGCGGCACGAAAGGAACAAACTAACTAACTAACCATGTCCTTCGTAAGTTTAACATACTATAACAGTATTACGTCCTTCATAAGTTAAACGTTCATCAATAATGTCATATCCTTCATAAGTTTAACGTACTACAACGGTGGCATATCCTTCATAGGTTTAACGTACTACAACAGTGGCATGTCCTTCATAGGTTTAACGTACTACAACAGTGGCATGTCCTTCATAAGTTTAACATACTACAACAGGGACGAGTCTTAATTAATGACTCGCCCACGACTATAGAGAATCGCTTAAAGTTCAATGTAAACTTATAAGATATTTCAACAATGGCAGCTTCAATTCAATAGACGAGACGTCGTGTATATGTATACGTTTCTGTTTTTCGTATCAGATATTTCACTGCCTAGGACTATAACATCCTCTGTATAGGAATATTAGAAACATAACTTAAGAGCCATCAACTGTCTGAAAGGCTACCTATACTCACTAACTGTCTGAATTGACTAACTTCTGTCACTAACTGTCTGAATTGACTAACTTCTGTCACTAACTGTCTGAATTGACTAACTTCTGTCACTAACTGTCTGAATTGACTAACTTCTGTCACTAACTGCCTGAATGACTAACTTCTTTCACTAACTGTCTGAATAACTAACTTCTGTCACTAACTGCCTGAATGACTAACTTCTGTCACTAACTGCCTGAATGACTAACTTCTGTCACTAACTGCCTGAATGACTAACTTCTTTCACTAACTGTCTGAATAACTAAATTCTGTCACTAACTGCCTGAATGACTAACTTCTGTCACTAACTGTCAGAATGACTAACTTATGTCACTAACTGTCTGGATGACTAACTTCTGTCACTAACTGTCTGAATGACTAACTTCTGTCACTAACTGTCTGAATGACTAACTTCTGTCACTAAATGTCTGAATGACTAACTTCTGTCACTAACTGTCTGAATGACTAACTTCTGTCACTAACTGTCTGAATGACTAACTTCTGCCACTAACTGTCTGAATGACTAACTTCTGTCACTAACTCTCTAAATGACTAACTTCTGTCACTGTGTTTGAATGGTCAACTCATGTGTCTGAAAGACAAATAATATATTCATACTAGGGCTTACTTGGCACTATAACACTGTAAGCTATATTTTAGTTGTTTATCTGACTGTTACCTGTGTGTGTGTAATAATCCAAAGTTCGTTTCTAAATTCTCCTAACGAACATGTAAGAAAAGAGTTGACGGTTCGATCTAAGATCTTTATCCGAACGAACATACATGTAAGGAATTTATGAATAAATAATAGTATGATATCTGACTTAATATAGCCATCTCCATACATAAAATATTTAGTCAATAAGGTTCAGAGTTTAGATCCTGCGTAAAAATATATTGAAAACATGAAGTAATGATTTCTCAAAGTTGTAGAATATAATTTGAATTTATTTATTATTTCTATTGTTTCATTGCTTTCATACCTGGCCATCAGTTGACCTTTCAGTCATAATTGATAACATTACGTCACTAGTAATCACAAAATGGAGTTTATTTTTTTCTTCTTGTTCCCTTAGGCTGTTCAACAGTAATCGATGAGCTGCCGGCGGACATCTTGAGTTATGTTTATGTACAGCGCTCTGCACTATTTGAACAATAATTGAAACAAAAACGTTTGATACAGTCAAGCATATTGTACAAAACAATTCCCCCAAAAAATGAGTGCCGCTGGTGTCACAGCGCCATCCCACCTGGCAGCAGAGCCTGGAGAGATATCAACTCAGTACCCTTCCAACAACATGGGTCAAGACCAGGTCGTGCGTATACCATGGGTTATGAGTTTATTCATATTCTTCTACGCACTAATCTTCTTGTTGGGGCTGACTGGAAACTGTTTAGTGGCTTTCGTTGTCATACGGAATAAAACAATGCAGACGATCACAAACATATTCATTACTAATCTAGCCATCTCCGACATACTTATGTGTCTGCTTGCGGTACCGTTCACGCCAATCTCTTTCTTCCTGAACTCCTGGATATTCGGGACAGCACTCTGTCATATTGTTCCTATGATTTTATGTATATCTGTCTACGTGTCAACACTCACCTCCACGGCGATATCTGTTGACCGTTACTTTGTCATCGTGTACCCTTTCAAGCCAAGAATGAAAGTGTACATGTGCGTACTAATGATCTTCGCCATATGGATTATCTCAATATCCATTTCGCTTCCACTGGGAATCTACCACGAAGTGGAGCATTTGAATAATTCAATCTACATGTGTTCAGAGAAGTGGCCAAAACCACAGGCCCGGCAGTTCTTCACAGTAACTAGTCTCGTGCTTCAGTACATAGTGCCTTGCAGTATAATCACCTTCTGTTACACAATGGTGTCACTGGCACTCAACAAACGCTCCAAAGTTAAAATAGGCAGTGGGGCACGGACAAGAGAACGAGAAGAGCTGGAAATAAAGAGAAAGAAAAGAACCAATAAAATGCTCATTGCTATGGTAAGTATTAAAAGTGTTGATCCTCTGATGTTAGTGTCATTATTATATTAACTATGTTTGTGAATAACGCCTGATAAAGACATCTAGATATAAAAAGAACAGTTATCGCTTCAGAAATACAGTCCCTTATCAACAAAAATATTGATAAGATTTTCCTTACATTACATATCACGTCCTTCGTCAAAATAGCCTTCCTTGCAGTTCTCAGCGTCACATATCTTGGCTGCTGTGTCTGATCATTAGTCATTTGTGTAGACTTATTTAAATTTTACTGCTAGCCAATGAGAAGTATGGACAAATTCTGATAAACCCAGAGAATGGAACGTTAGATCAGCTCACTTAACAATTCTATAGAAGAATGGTATATAACGAGGCGTACATATTTAAAGTTATACAACAATTAAAATTAGTTTAAGGGTGGGACAAATTACAAACAAGTTAAAAATGAGAATTACAAAATGATATATCTATTCTATATTAATGTATGGCTCAGAAACATGGACACTGAATAAACAATTAGAAGACAGAATTGATGCCTTTGAGATGTGGGTATATAGAATAATAGGGAGAACATCATGGAAAGAGAAGAAAACAAATAAAGAGGTGCTAAAGACATGTAATATGAAGAAATAACTACTAAGAGAAATAAAGATCAGGCAAATAAAATATTTTGGACACATTAAAAGACATCACACCTTATTGAAGACCTTACTTGAGGGTAAAGTCAAAGGGAGGCGAGCAAGAGGTAGGCAGAGATACAAGTGGGAGAATAACATCACGCGATGGACAGGTTACAGTCTAGCAGAGTGCACCACCAAGACAATAGACAGGGGATGTTGGACATCCGTTGCAGCCAACCTTCGTTGCGGAGACGGTACTTGATGATATTAAAGGGTGGGAAATTCCTGAAAATCTTGTTGAAAACCGACTGTTTTTATGACGCCTTCTCATCTCCTCCCTAGCATCTCCTTGTATATATCTAGATGTATGTGCGCTTTCGTTTCTGTTCCGTGTGTATCTTGTTACATCTCGTGAATATGATGTATGAGATTGGTATGTAGTGTCGTGTCTTGTTACATCTCGTGAATATGATGTATGAGATTGGTATGTAGTGTCGTGTCTTGTTACATCTCGTGAATATGATGTATGAAATTGGTATGTAGTATCGTGTCTATGTCATGTCGACCCCTTTTGTAAATATTTTTCGTATTTGTTATGTGAATCTCATGAATGAATTTCGCGTATATATCATGTAAGGCGAATGTATGTGAATTATGCGATTCTGTCATGTAAATCTCGTTGTTGACTGTCATTTAAGAATACGTGAACCTCGTTCGGGAAATCTCGTATCTATGCCATGCATATTTGTTTGTAGCCACACTGTATATATGGCAAATAAATTATCTCTAGGTATGTTCATCATCATCCGGTATGTAGATCCAGATTACAATAGCATTCAGAAGACAATAGCAACCCATTACCTAGACGATTGCCTGAAAATCACACAAGTAAAAAAATCACGGATGGACAATACGTCATGAAAATATTATGCTATCAGTATAAAGATCAAACTTTGATGACAATGAATATTTGATAGACCAAAGTTTTTATCTCTTTTTTTTGTTGTATTCCTCTCATTTTGTACAGAGAAAACTTTTATTTTGATGAACATAGATTGTTGTGAAAGGAACAACAAACATATATGATTATAATAATCAAGAGAGAACAATTAAGTGAATTACAAACAAGTTATATATTTTGTCCCATAGAAAGAGACATGACAATTGAGGAGCTACCACAGAAGTTGAATGATGTTGGGAAAGAGGATAAAAAAGATACAAATAAACATTACAATTCTAAAATTATACAATAAGGATAACGCTATCAGAGACATACAGAGCACGATGAGGACACAGCTATCAATCAGAGACATACAGAGCTGAGTGAGGGTGAAGCTATCAATCAGACATACAGAACAGAGTGAGGACACAGCCATCAATCAGATATAGAGAGCAGATTGAGGGTGAAGCTATCAATCAGACATACAGAGCAGAGTGAGGGTGAAACTATCAATCAGACATACAGAGCAGAGTGAGGACACAGCCATCAATCAGACATAGAGAGCAGAGTGAGGGTGAAGCTATCAATCAGACATACAGAGCAGAGTGAGGGTGAAGCTATCAATCAGACATACAGAGCAGAGTGAGGACACAGCCATCAATCAGACATAGAGAGCAGAGTGAGGGTGAAGCTATCAATCAGACATACAGAGCAGAGTGAGGATGAAGCTATCAATCAGACATACAGAGCAGAGTGAGGACACAGCCATCAATCAGACATAGAGAGCAGAGTGAGGGTGAAGCTATCAATCAGACATACAGAGCAGAGTGAGGGTAAAGCTATCAATCAGACATACAGAGCAGAGTGAGGACACAGCCATCAATCAGACATAGAGAGCAGAGTGAGGGTGAAGCTATCAATCCGACATACAGAGCAGAGTGAGGGTGAAGCTATCAATCAGACATACAGAGCAGAGTGAGGACACAGCCATCAATCAGACATAGAGAGCAGAGTGAGGGTGAAGCTATCAATCAGACATACAGAGCAGAGTGAGGGTGAAGCTATCAATCAGACATACAGAGCTGAGTGAGGACACATCCATCAATCTGAGATAGAGAGCAGAGTGAGGGTGAAGCTATGAATCAGACATACAGAGCAGAGTGAGGGTGAAGCTATCAATCAGACATACAGAGCAGAGTGAGGACACAGCCATCAATCAGACATAGAGAGCAGAGTGAGGGTGAAGCTATCAATCAGACATACAGAGCAGAGTGAGGGTGAAGCTATCAATCAGACATACAGAGCAGAGTGAGGACACAGCCATCAATCAGACATAGAGAGCAGAGTGAGGATGAAGCTATCAATCAGACATACAGAGCAGAGTGAGGACACAGCCATCAATCAGACATAGAGAGCAGAGTGAGGGTGAAGCTATGAATCAGACATACAGAGCAGAGTGAGGGTGATGCTATCAATCAGACATGCAGAGCAGAGTGAGGACAGCCATCAATCAGACATAGAGAGCAGAGTGAGGATGAAGCTATCAATCAGACATACAGAGCAGAGTGAGGACACAGCCATCAATCAGACATAGAGAGCAGAGTGAGGGTGAAGCTATCAATCAGACATACAGAGCAGAGTGAGGACAGCCATCAATCAGACATAGAGAGCAGAGTGAGGATGAAGCTATCAATCAGACATACAGAGCAGAGTGACGACACAGCCATCAATCAGACATAGAGAGCAGAGTGAGGGTGAAGCTATCAATCAGACATACAGAGCAGAGTGAGGGTGAAGCTATCAATCAGACATACAGAGCAGAGTGAGGACACAGCCATCAATCAGACATACAGAGCAGAGTGAGGACACAGCCATCAATCAGACATAGAGAGCAGAGTGAGGACACAGCCATCAATCAGACATAGAGAGCAGAGTGAGGACACAGCCATCAATCAGACATAGAGAGCAGAGTGAGGGTGAAGCTATTAATCAGACATACAGAGCAGAGTGAGGACACAGCCATCAATCAGACATACAGAGCAGAGTGAGGACACAGTCATCAATCAGACATAGAAAGAACAGTAAGAAAAACGCTGTCATACGGAGTACAGTGAGAACAACTGCCAATGTAACTCTATCGATGAATGGTTTAGCATGTAATTTAAATCTCTATATAAATACCTTTGTTGTAATCATCCATGGGGTGTTCATATATAAAATAAAATACGTATCTTCTGTTAATAATCAACAAACCGACCACGTTCCCTCGCAGCAACTCTATCCGCTCACTCTTTACTCTGTACCACAGGCATGTCCATGGATTGTATTAGTGATTGGCTGGAATACCACAGAATATATATCTATATATGTTAAAACGATTTCAAAAGATAGTGAATCTTACGCGCACTGATAGTTCCCTTAATTGGCGATTGTACGATCTTAAATCTGCCTGTCAATGTTGCCCTCCCGCTCTCTCTGTATGGAACTCTTTATTTGCGACATATGAAATCAATAGCACCAATTACTTATATACTGATGAAAATGGTGCCCATAAATATAATATACAATGTATCTCGTATTCATAGTCTACGAACCGATCCACCAACTGATCATTATATCATATCTCTAATCACGCACTATCAGAATAGTAGATTTACCATTTCCGGCATGTGTGAAGTCCCAATCGACTCCATCCATTCATATCTCAAGTACCAATTCTGTACATTGGGAATCATTGGCACAATACAAAACTTGATTAGTGTTTGTCGCCTATTTATATCGTGCCGTCAGACATGAACTGAGCACAGTAGATAAAGCAAGAATATGGATATGTCTTTAGTAAAGGGATGGAGTTTTACCTTAACAAAGTCACATTTGTGTGTAATTCCTTCTTTGTCATGAGCCATTTGATGGCTTTCTTGCAAAGAATCGTATAGAGCTCATTGGTTTTTTGTTTTTTTTAACTTCCCCAATCTTCTCCTTTATATACGGACTGTTATTCCAGAGTATTAAATCACTCCGAAAGATGCCTGAGTACGGCAGAAAAATATATCGCATGTATAATTTGCGAATGCCATTTTAAAACAGGTGAACATTTTAAGTAATCACCCGAACAGGCTTTCCGACATTATGTTGATTAACAGATTATATCCACAGTATATATGCTCCATCAGCACCAAGTATGATGCATATAGCAAAAACAAGAGCTCTACAGCTCCCGAGATGTGGTGCTACTGTGTGTAATCCTTGCATGTTGTTGAGATATATAGTCTTTGATGGTTGTTCTGCGAAGAATCTATTTTTTTCCAGTTGGTACCTTTGGCAATGTCTGTAGTGGCAGCCTTATTTTTGTATTAATTCCATGTCCGATATACGTATACCAGTTTCCTGTTTAATATTACAAGCAATATTAACAGATTGTTGACAGGTTAACTGTAAAATTGTATTTTTGTACATTCAAAGTTCATTTGGTAGTAGTTTTTTTTTACCATAATAACCAGTGCCATCGTCACGTACAAATAACATTTACAGCAGATTAAATACTAAATAAACTATATTTTATAGGGGAGGGGGAACCACCTAATAAACTACCCACTTTCGTAGTCTTTAAAATTATTTAAAATATTTTTGATATCAATATAATTTATAGAAATGATTCAAGTCAAGGATACAATGTATCGGTCTTTGAACTGGTCAAAAAGCAATGACAACCTATTCAAAAAAGTGCCTACAGCAACAACAAAAATAGCTAAAAACTGTCAAAGGATAGATAACTTGCTTAATAGAAGTTGGAAACATGATAATTGGTTGCGCTTTTATATTAAAGTTTTTTGTGTAATTAATAGGAAAGTACACAACCAATTGATCTATAGAAACCAGTAATGTATCCTGCTATAATTATCATTGACTTTCATGACCACCGCGTCATTAGATCAAAATGTCATCAGCTGTCATATAAAACATGTAAATGGTTAGCTTTTCCTTTATTCCCACAGAAAAATTAATATATTAATTTAAAAAACCCAATAAGTACATTTAAAATTGTTAACAGCGTTAAGTTAGCAGTGTCCGAAATATTAAATGTGCAAAATGTGGTCCCGATTGGTAAACATCTCTGGGAGCATATATGGGTCGGACAATCGGACAAAGTCTTTATCATCATCATCAGGTGCCATGCCGGGTGGCGTAGGCGGTCATGGCTCTCCACAGCTCTCTATCCACAGTATTATGTATCAAAGTCGTTGTTGTTTCTTTGCCGTGCCAGGTTGTCAAACTGTCTAATATTTTCTCACGTTGTCGCCCTCTGTCTCTGGTGCCTTCAATCTTGCCTGTTGTGATTATGTTCTCTAAACCTGCCTGTCTCATGAAGTGGCCAAAAAAAAGAAGATTGCCTTTTTCTTATATTCTTGATTAAGGTCCGTTTCGCATTTAACTCTTTTAACACCTCTAAATTAGTTTTTCTGGCAGTCCATGGTATTCTCAGCATTCTTCTGTAGAACCACATCTCTGTTGCCTCCAATCTCCCACTTTCCAGTTTGTTTATTGTCCAAGACTCGCACCCATATGTTAGTATAGGGGTTATATAGCACTGCAGAACTCTCTTTCTCACCTCTAATGACAAGGTCATATTACACAGTATATTTTTCATTTTTTTATATATTTTAGACATTTCTTTAAAGTCTTTATATATATATATATATATATATATAAAGGTGCTAGGGTCACCAGGCTTGATAGATTACGAAATGAATATATCAGGGAAAGAATAGGTATAATATCTTGTACAGATTACATAGAGAGAGAACAGATCAAGTGGTTTGGCCACATTACGAGAATGCATCACGAAAAGTTGCAATTACTAGCATATAATCAAATTAGATCAGGATACAAAGCCAGAGGAAGACCACGGAAAAGATGGATAGAAAACGTCAGGGACATCCTGAACAGACACGGTCATAGCACTGCCGATGCCACACATCTAGCTTTAGAACGCAAGCTCGAGCTCCAATAACCCATACGTTTAACGGCACGAGTGGATCACAACCCACCTGGGGAAAGACAATAGACAATAGACAATATATATATATATATATATATATATATATATATATATATATATATATATATATATATATATATATATATATATATACAGAGAGAGATATGTGCTTCCTAGTAGAAATATAGAGCACATTGAAGACAAACACATTGAAGACAAACACATTGAAGACAAACAAATTGAAGATCTAATGGGGTAGATGAAGACTTAGAGAGACGATGTTTGACAACATGACATTTTGGCATGAGAGAATATCGATAACGGAACTGACCAACAAAAATCGAAGCAGAATGCTGTAGAAATGCATCATAACCAACGTCACAGAGTATGAACATTAAGAAGAAGATCAGGAGGAATAGCTACCAAGTATTTACGTATGAATCAATCTGAAGGCAGCAGACGCATTTTAGCTGGACCTTCAGCAAGCACCTATTAGCCTCGAAACTTGAGTCAAAACGTTTTCGAAATCGACCAATCAATATACCAGTATGTATGTATCGAACACATAATTTCATAAAATAAGGTAAGGAAGAAGGAAGACTGCGACCACGAGGGGACAGAAGACATTCAGTATGCTGATATGAAAACATACATACACATAAATTGTTTATGTATGCCGCCAGTGCGCTGTCTGTGTTCGAAAAGGGAGCAAAGAATAGTGACAAACAATGCATGCTGCATGAGCTGATTGACGAGATGATGGAGGTTTGTATTCTATTATATCTTATAAAAGGTCGAAGTGTCTCAGAAATTATGATGTAGTCGTATGTGTTAGGCCAAACGAGTAGATACCGTAGTCAAGCTGTATACCCTATATAAAACAAGTCACAATCTCACAGGAACATCTATATAACACACAAAGACATTGGGTGAAAGGTTTCGGGCACATTTATTGTTGGATCAGAGAAAATCAACCAACCGTCCTGCTAATCTCTAATAATATTTAATAAGTAAATCTATCTATCTATTATATCTATCTATCTATCTAACTATTATATCTATCTATCTATCTATCTATCGATCGCTCCATCGAGACCAGCACCGTGCAGAGGTGATGGGGCTTCTTAGTTCAGCCATCAGGGGCTGGAAACTAAGACTGGTCGGGCAGTCCCACTCGAGCAGGACCATAGTCCTGCCCTAGTAAGCAGAGTGCTGAAGACGGAGGCATCCAGCCAAAAGGCGCACAGATAATCAGGATGCCACGCACAAAACACAATGGAAACATGTCTACATCTATAAATAGTTATGGTGCCTGCCCTGTGGCGGACGTTCAGGAAGGGACGGTGCCGGGCCCTATACCTCGAAAGGGCCCAACCTCAGTTACTGGAAGTCCTTCTCAATTGCCCCGAGGAGCCAGGAGGCAAGGGAATAGAGCTACTGGCCAAACAAACAAACGACCAATAAAAATAATGCACTGGAATGCTGAGGGTGTCAACAGTAAAAGAGATGGATACAGCAAAAAATTGGAACTTGAAAATGTCCTCAGTGAAGAACAAGTTAACATATGCTGTATCCAAGAAACACACCTCAGCAGCGACAAAGCCTTCAAAATCAGAGGCTACCAGTGCTACCGATCTGACCGAAAGGACAGGCGAAAGGGTGGAATTCTGACACTTGTTAAAAACAATATCAGCGCATGTCAGCTTGAAGTATATATGGAAGGGGCAGAATACCAGATGCTCCACCTAAAAACAGACAGTGCAGAATTCCATCTCCTGAACTACTACTGCCCAAATGATAAACCATTGGCACTAGACACAATTCCAGACAAAGAGAGACTTATGGTGTGTGGTGACTTCAACAGCCACTCTCAGAGCTGGGGCTACGATCATATCGACAAGAGAGGTGAGGAACTTAGAGCTGGCAGGATGAAAATAATCTCATCCTTATTAACCAGCCAGCAGACTCGCCAACCTTCTACTCGAGAGCATGGCACACCACCTCTACACCAGACCTAGCATTCCACTCACCAGGCTTGGAATGGAACATCACACGTGTTGTTGGAAAGCAGCTTGGAGGTAGTGACCACAGACCAGTATTTCTGGAAATCCACAATGAATTTACCACGGACAGCAGCACGCTCACTAGGTGGAACTATAAAAGGGCAGACTGGAAAATGTACCAGCATTTAACCAGTGTTCTAGCTAAGGACATGAACTTGGACAAAGACATCAATAGAGCAGTGAGTGAATTTAATAGATGTATACTACATGCTGCTAGTAAAACCATACCCAGGGGAGCACGCAAAAACTACAAACCCTACTGGAATGATGAACTGGAAAAGCTGCAAAATGAGATGGAAACATCTAGACAGCAGGCTGAGAACAGACCTAGCCAAGAACATCACAACAAATATCAGCAAACAAAGGCTAAATTTCAAAGAGCCAAGTTACAAGCCAGACGGAGCAGCTGGAAAGAAAAAACAGAGTCGCTGAACCTAGAAAGAGATACTAGGAAATTATGGAAACTTGTAAAACAACTAAATGATGAAGGTACAGGGAGAAATACCAGGATCACACTTTATAAAGATAGAAACATTTTAACAGGTAAACATGCAGCTGATTACTTTGCAGATTCCTTTGCAGAAGACAATAACGTTAAAGTCAGCCCAGACAAACAACAGGAGGTTCGAGAGAACCAGCAAAACATTGGACAAGGTGAACCTATACCTGAAGTCATGGAGGCACCAATCACATTGAGAGAACTGGAGCATGCAATATCCAAATTGAAAATGAAAAAGTCCCCTGGAGCTGATGGAGTGTCCAATGAAATGATTAGAAACCTGGGAAGTGCAGCAAGAGCAAAGCTACTGCAGATCTTTAACACAAGCTGGTCCACAGGTAATGTACCACAGGCGTGGAGAGAAGCAATAATGATACCACTCCTCAAATCAGGAAAAGATGGCAACACAGTCTCCAACTACAGGCCCATCAGCCTCACAGGCTGTCTATGTAAAACAATGGAACGCATTATCAATCTTAGGATGCAGTGGTACCTTGAAAGTGAAAACCTTCTGGTATCACAGCAAGCAGGTTTCAGACAGTGCTACTCTACTGAAGATCAGGCAACCTACCTCTCCCAAGAGATTGAGGATGCCTTCCAAGAAAAGAAACTGGTACTAGCAGCATGGATAGACCTCAGGAAAGCATTTGATAAGGTCTGGAAAGAAGGGCTCCTAAAGAAATTGCGAAATTGCAGGGTTAGCTCAAGAATGTACAAATGGGTAAAAGCATACCTGCATAATAGAAGAGCCAGGGTACAATTAGATGGTCGCAAGAGCAAGAAAGTTCTACTGCGTCACGGAGTCCCCCAGGGAGGAGTCCTGTCACCCACACTTTTCTTGGTTTACATCAATGACCTAGTTGCTGAACTACCACACGGGATCAAAGTGGCAATGTATGCTGACGACCTGGTGATCTGGTGCACGGAAGAACATGCAACAGTGGCCACTAAACAAATACAAAGAGCTATCGATGCCCTAACCTTATGGGCTAATAGATGGTGCGTCAGCATTAACACAGATAAGTGCAGCACTACACTCTTTACCCTCTCACCAAAACAAAAAGCTGGTCATATCAAGATAGATGGAGAGCTCTTGAAAGAAGACAAACAACCCACATACCTCGGAGTTACTTTCGATGATAAGCTGACATGGAAGCAGCACATAAACAAAGCAACAACAAAAGCCAGGAGGAAGCTAGCTATCCTGAGAAAACTAAGTGGAACCACATGGGGAGCCAGTGGAAATATACTCAGTAAAGTTTACCAGCAAGGCAAAAGACCACACCTGGAATACGGTTCAGCTGCGTGGTGTCCTGCATCAAACACCACATTACAAGATCTAGATAAAGTGCAAAACCAGGCACTTAGAATAATGTTGGGAGCAATGAAATCAACACCCATAGCAGAGATGCAGAAAATGGGAAGAATGCAAACACTTGGCGAACGCAGAGACACAAAAGTACTAATTCAAGCAGAAAAGTTTCAGTGTATGCCAAGTCATCCAATGAAGGAAAGATTCCAAAATCTAGCAATGGGACGACTGAAAAGGAGCAGCTTTATCCATCAAGCTAAACGACTCCGTAGACAACTTACAGACCTACCTGAAGTTGGCAGCCCCTTAAGGTCTGTACCAGAGCAAACCCAGTGGAGTGAAAGCCATGGAATGCCAATATACATTCAGACTCATGTGAAAGGAATACTAAGCGAGGACGAACAGAACAGTGTGCAGCGAATGACAGTCACCCTCAGTTTCCTGGATGAGGAATATCCACAAGATATATGGGTCAGAGTGTACACAGATGGGTCAGCACAGAATGCTGTGAGGAATGGAGGTGCAGGTGTATATATAGAATATCCACACAAGCCTAGAGATACAATCAGAACACCGACAGGAAAATTCTGCAATAATTATGATGCAGAAATCCAGGCAATTAGTGTGGCAGCTAAAAAACTGCTGAACTCCAACTCTGACCTACAGCCTGTGGTATTCCTGACAGATGCAAGGTCAGTGCTTCAAGCTCTCCAGTCTGGAAAACTAACAGACTTAAAAAAACTACTTAGCGAATTGTCTTACCAGTATAGGGTAACCATGCAGTGGATACCCTCTCACTGTGGAATACCAGGAAATGAAAAAGCAGACCAACTGGCTAAGGAAGGTGCTGCCGAAGACCAACCAGATATACCAATCACCTACCATCAGAAAAAACAGATGATAAAGTCAATAAGAAAGCCACAAACACCAACACAAGATGACTATCACAATATGAACAGATCAGAACAAGTTATAATTCTACGTCTCAGAACAGGACACAACCGACTCCGCAGTCACATGTATACAAAGTTCAAGATTGGCAACACGGCCATGTGTACATGTGGACAGGCAGCACAGAGTGCCAAACATATACTTCAAGAGTGTTCTGAGCATGAAACGCTGAGGCAGACATATTGGCCAGAGGAAACAACACTGGAATCAAAACTCTATGGGACACTGTATGAACTACAAAAGACAGTGAGTTTTATTAAGGAGACAGAATTACAGATATAGACATGTTTCAAGTGAACGAAAGAAGAAGAATAAATCTATCGATCTATCTATCTATACGCTGTGCCCTTGTTGGCCTCCGGCGTCAGGGGTTTAAGAATTCTCAGGAGATGACCTTCTTGTGTGCTTTTTGTAAGTTTGTTGATGTGCCTTCTTTGATTTCTGTGATCCATCTTTTACATGGTTTGCCTCTGACTTTATAGTCGTTATGTCAATGAGTCATGGCACTTTGTGGCTTGCTATATGTTGGTAATGTGGAAGCGTGCGAAAACCACTTGATCAACGAGAGCATATATATAAATAAATATATATTACAAATGCCTACCACTACTAATATACTAAAATTATATAATTGTAATAAAATGAATAAGAGTTGAAACCGGTTGACGTTTCGATCAAAGATCTGCGTTTGAAGGAGCATATAATGATAAGAAAACAACGAGGACAGAAAAAATATTAATTTAAAAACATCTTTAAAAATTAAGCAGTCTGTGTTACGGCCTTGTGAAGGACGAAAGGAAATTGCTCAATTTGTGCACTCCAAGAACACGAGTGTGCGCAACAAATTTTCGGTTTTCTTCCGTCTTTTGTCCTGCATCTAGACGGACTGTTTATTTGTTTTAAGATGTTTTTAAATTAATATTTTTCTATACACGTTGTTTTCTGACATGTATGTTGGTTCGGACAAAGATTTTAGATGGAACTGTCAAATGTTTTCTTACATGTTTGTTGGTTCTGACAAAGATTTTAGATCGAAGTGTCAACTGTTTTCATCTTTAGTCAATTAATTATAGTTGTGTTTATCATCTTTATAATAGTATTGGTGGGCACTTGTAACACATATTTATTTATTTACCTTTATTACTTTTTGGTATGTGTGTTACTACGGCCCAAACCTGATTGTTGGATCTTCCCTGGATTTTTAGTCATTTATATCCGGCTAATATTCAAGGATTTACATCTGGCTAATATGCAGGAGTTTACATCTGGCTAATATACAGGAGTTTACATCTGGCTAATATACAGTAGTTTACATCCGGCTAATATACAGGAGTTTACATCAGGCTAATATGCAGGACTTTACATCCGTCTAATATGCAAGAGTTTACATCCGGCATGAGTTTAACAACGAATACAAAATAATTTATAATTTATGTGAGCATTTCGTGAATGTATGGTTATACAACTGTCAACTCTAGTGTTTGGAGAACACGGTGTTAGGCCTTGCAATATACCACAACAGGCACCAGAGCACATACTGCAGAACTATCGCAACTTCATTGATCGCAGAACGGCAATCTGATCGACAGAAGCGTCGTTGCAAATGACGTTGTGGGGAATCTAGATGGATCTAGAACACAATGTTTTATTCATCTTATATATATATATATATATATAAAACTTCCACCGAAGACGGATGTGTCGAGCCATTGGCGCAAATAAAACGGCGACACAACGCATTTCCATTCTCTGGACCACATCCTGCTGGAAATCTAATAGGACCATGGTCCTGCTACAAGAGAGATCGAGTGGGAGTTTGAGAATGAACGCAGAAGACGAAGATATATATAACTAGAGACATAGTTCGATCTCATAGACACTAATATTATCATCTGACTATCCTTGTGCTAGATGTGATGTGTTTCAATGTCATATTTCAAAATAATTTTATCTGACACCAGTGATGTGATGCTTGGTCGATCGTATACGTCTTTTATCGCAAGAATCCTTCTGCTGTAAGAATCGAATCATTAACTATACCCAGAAAGCAGTGCACGTTTCGACAACACTGCTTCCTAAACATATATGGACACATATTGATATTTTTATATTGGGCGATAGGGAGAGCAGAAAAGATGATTGAAATTACGAAATCAATAATAGAGAACAACTGCAGAAAACTGTAATCCTACGGGCGAAACTGCCGTTAAATTACTCATCGTGTTTTGTTTTTGATAAAAATTACCTTTTCATCGAAACATCATTTTGAGTGTGTTTTTCAGTGTGTTTTTCAGTGTGTTTGTAGTTATTGGCAAATTACTCTGTTTCCAAATTTCGCCTGTGTGTTTGAGGCAGAAATAATGCGTGGTGTAGTAGTATCTAGGCAGATGTAAAACCACAAATAAAGAAGATTTTCTGTACATTACATTGCAAGTTTCTCTTCGTTGGTTGCAATCTAGAAGAGGGGTCCCCGTTGTACACTATAACTAACGCAGCTTAAGAAAATGAAAAAAAGCACATTGCTGGAAAAAAATAAACATTGTATCGACAAACAGATAGATAGTCGGATTTATTATCATATGGATAAACAAACTAATTTTTACGGTGATATTAATTTTAACTAAAGCTTTCTCTGGAAGTAATCGTCTCAGCAAAATCCATTTCTGAAGAATACTCTTTTTGAAACACCGCCGTGAACATGCCAACTGATTTAATCAAGCGTATTGATTTTGGTTGCCATAGTGACTACTGCAAAGTGTACGCTTTTATGCTCACAGCAGCAGAATCTGTCACTTCCGCTGCCTAATCGAGGTCCGGTAATTTAATACTCAAGTCAGGCACTGATAACATGCCCGCGACTTGATACAGAATGTTAGTAAATGTGCTTCAAGTGAAAACTTAAAAAGGCACACTTAAGTCCCCAATGAAACTGGATAACAGGAAAACTTGTATTTGTCACGAGGAATGAATTAAGCCGGGAATAAAATGTGGAAGTGAACAGAACGTTAATACAACTAGATGCGATCGTGTAAGAAGGAGGTTGTATATGCACACTGTGTGTGCACAAATTTGTAAACCAATAAAGAAATACCTTTTATTTATATATAAACATAGACTTAATGTAGAAGTATTACTAATAATGATAATAATAATAGCCGTACATTGCAGGCAACAAAGATAACAGTTTTAGCCTTTTGTTCAACTATCTCTGATATGTCCATTTCTGGTATCGGTCTCCCAGCCACACGCAGGCGACAAAGATATCAGTTTTAGCCTATTGTTCAAGAATCACTATTGTTAAACCTCTGAGACGTCCATTTCTTGTATAGGTCTCGTAAATACACTAGAAACACATACAGTCAGACTTGGTAATATCTGTCTACTTCTCTGTTTCGTGTAGCATCTTTCCGTTGTTGTGCCTCTTCAATTTTGATGCGTTTCTTAGATGCGAGCATCTTTACTAGTGTTGGAGATCCAATTTTGGTAATTCTAAGCAATAAATTCTCACTAGGTGACGTCAATCAGTCAGTCAGTTCATCTATTGCCATGTTTGGCACATAGGACGAATGTCATAGTTCTCCATGCCTGTCGGTCAGTTGCTAGGGATTGCAGGTCTTGTGCATTTATGCATGTTGATTTTAATTCATTCATAAATGTTCTTCTGAGCGTTGTTTTTGGTCTTTTTTTCCCTTCTGGTGTCCACATGAAGGCTTGTCGTGGAATTCAATGTTGAAGCCTATTTCGAGACTTATTTTAGAGAGAGATCTTCAAGCGTTTCTTTCGTTATCCAAACGGTCGTTTGCCATTATGGAGCTCGCAATACGTCAGCTGCTTTTGGATTCATCTGTAAAAAAAAACCTGCCCATATACGGTTACAACCTTTTTTTCAGAGGTGATAATATGAAAAGAATTGACAACAATTTGGGAGGGTATAGATAATTTAATTATGTGTCATATCAGTGTCATATCACAATGTTATCCCCATAAGTGCGTAACTACGTGGACATTGGTTGACCACAAACCGCTTGAATAGTACCGACTCAGTTTTCTTTCAGCTTTCTTTTGTCACATCAATATGCTACCCAATATTTTCTTATATGAGCTATATATATACTGAGACCCGTGAGACATCTGCAGCCCGTTACACCTCCTATGCTATAAAGTTTATCTTATGTGAGCGCCACTCTCACTTTTATGCAAACCTCTATATAGAACCATAGAGGTCAGATAGTTCGTTAGATCGGCATATATTTATATTGGTAGCATATCCTATACAGGACGCAGCTATCAACACAGCATTTGTTGGCTGTAGTGATTTCTTTCTAGGCAATATAAATGCGTTAAGTAGTTTGCCATTGCTTTCTGAACGGTCCGAATGCACAATTGCCTGTGGCGGGGATCTAGCTCGGTACCTTGGCCGTCACAGACGAGCTCTGTACCACTTCGCCACAGAGCCGGACATATATTTATATAGATATGATAATATAAACATAATTTACATACATTTATATAAACATAGTATAAATTCGAGAGATTAGCATATATTTATATAGATATGATTACATAATATAATTTACACACAGGTTTAGAAATATAATTTAAATTGTCGAGTAATGTTTTCAGAATGGAATGGAAGAAAAGGACCGAATCATTGGGATTTCTACTAAGTCTGAATGGAAAATTGTCCAGTATACTTTCGATTAGTAATGGTCACTCGTAATGCGTATTTGTTATCATGGATTTGTGTTTTGTATCTGAGATTACATAGGGGGAGGTAAGAAAAACGAAACTTTAGAACAAGAAGAAACAACTTCGAGAGCAAAAATAACTCATAAATTTATGATAATCACTACATAGTTTAATAGTTAATATGCCTAAAATATACTCATCGAGTTGGACGACACGACGTCATAACGCGAGGAATCTCACGTCCCCTTAAAATCCCACGGGACGCAGGACATGGGAAACGCTCTATTATGCTTAAACTACACTACTCAGGTCAAATCGCCCAGAATCGCGCAATGTTCTAAGAATCCATAAAGAAGACCTCGTTCGGGAAAGACCACATCACATGATGATGAAAAACAATTCATTTTTTTCCAACATAGAGATAGCTATACTTACACTAAAACCTGGCACATCATATTTTCCAACATAGAGATAGCTACCCCAAAACCTGGAAAATCATGTTTTCCAACATAGAGATACTACCCTAAAACCTGGCAAATCATGTTTTCCAACATAGAGGTGGCTACACCAAAACCTGGTACATGTGTGACAAATAAAATCAAGCATCGCTAATAGATTTCACGCTTATCATACACACACACAAATATACATGACAGACGCAAGAGGACTCCGAAACATCGAATTAAAATAATTACAGACAAGTTGCAGTTGCATGTGTATCGACATCAACAGTGAGAAGAATATGAAATACACGAGAACCATGTTTGTTAGAAGACTTCCTGTTGTGAAGTGCGTCAACAATGTCAATCAGAAAGCTAAGAAGTGTATCAGTGCAATCAGAAAGCTAAGAAATGTATCAGTGCAATCAGCAATTAAAATCAAGTCATTCTCGTATATGTGGCAGCGGACACTGTTTTCCCTGATTCAGGCAATGGTGATATCTGTTATGGACTATGGTCTAGGATTACGTTGTCGAAAACTCCGATCGATAAGTCGGAGATAGTCCGGAATGAGATCATGTGGACCTTCGTGGATGTACCGGAGGTACAACAATCGCTGTCAATAGGTTTTTTCTAGACCAACCTATAATTAAAAAAATAAGACACCGAGTAACGCAGATAAAGGAATACTTCAAAATTGTAAAATAATGACCATCACCTTTCATATAAACCTCAAGAAGAACATAACATGAAGGAACATCATGTGTTGTTCGTCCATCACAAGTGATGATGACCATTTGTTACATCCACTTTTGAAAATTCAATTTTAGTTATGTCCTTGATTATGAGTTCGTAGATGGCTAATGAGCCCTATTCGAGCTGTAAATGTCCTTGGACAGTTTGGACATGGAATAACGACTGTAGACGGATCTTGGTCTATCCGTGACTTTCTAGCTGCTCTCCGCTGTTGAGCTGCTGCATTTCTCTTCTTTTCACAAGATGATGCGTTCTTTTTTATTTTAGAACGCCATGTAGATCTATTTTGTGCACGTTCTTCCCATGTATCGTGGTCTATTTCAAATGCTTTCAGTGAGTCCTTTAACGAGTCCTTGTAGCGCTTCCTTTGGCCACCTTGAGATCATATACCCTTCTCTAGCTCACCATAGAGAAGTATCTTTGGCAGACGATGGTCTGGCATGCGCACCAAATGATCTGCCCAACGAATCTGTGCCTGCATCAGGATCGTGTCAATGCTTGGGATACCAGCTCTATCAAGGACAGTGGTATCTGGAATCTTGTCTTGCCATCTGATGTTCATAACTTTTCTGAGACAATTTGTATGAAAATGATTGAGTTTTTTCACATGACGTCTATACACAGTCCATGTTTCACTAGCGTATAGCAGCACTGGAAGTACCACTGCTCTGTAAACTTTCAGCTTAGTCTGTAGGTTAATGTCATTTCTACGCCAAACATTTGCGTACAATCTGCCGAAAGTACTGCTTGCTTTGGCGATCCTTGTATACACTTCATCATCATTGGCATTTTGTGATAACGTACTGCCTAGATATGTGAATCTATTCACAACTTTCATTGCTACACCATTTACCTTTATGCAGGGCTCGAGGTAGCTTTTGCCAAGTGCTGGTTGTAACATGACTTCTGTTTTCTCTGTGTTAATGGTAAGCCCAAAGTTGGTACAGGCTTTGGAGAATCTGTCTATAATACATTGTAGATCAGCCTCAGAGTTGGCATTTAGGGCACAGTCATCAGCAAATAGAAGATCCCTGATTGTGTGTGATTTAACTTTGGTTTTTGCTCGAAGCCGCCGAAGGTTGAACAATTTTCCGTCTATGCGATAGGTGATGTTTACTCCCAGGTCTAGATCTCTGAAAGCATCATTCAACATAGCAGAGAACATGATGCTAAATAGGGTAGGTGCTAATACACATCCTTGTTTTACTCCATTTGAGACAGGAAAGGTTTCAGATAACTCTCCATCATCCTGAACTCTAGCTTGCATTCCATCATGCAATTGCTGCACCATTGAGATAAATTTCTGTGGACATCCATACTTTGCCAGAATCTTCCACAGACCCTCTCTACTTACTGTGTCAAATGCTTTTGTCAAGTCTATGAATGCTGTGTACAGGTCACAGTGTTGTTCTTGACATGTTTCTTGAAGCTGTCTTTCAGCAAAGATCATATCAGTTGTTCCACGTTCTTTTCTGAAACCACATTGGCTTTCGGGTAGTAGTCCTTCATTTAGATGAGATGTAAGACGGTTCAAAAGGATTCTGGCAAATATCTTTCCAGCAATGGTCAGTAGAGAGATACCACGATGGTTGTTACAGGACTGGCGGTTCCCTTTACGTTTATACAGGTGTATAATTGTAGCATCCTTAACATTTTGTGGAATTTTTTCTCTTATCCATGACTGTTGGAAAATTATGTGAATTTTCTCAATAAGATTTTTACCACCATATTTGTATATTTCGATTGGTATTGAGTCCGAGCAAGGTGCTTTTCCACTAGAAAGCTGATGAACTGCTTTACGAGTTTCCTCCAAAGTAGGGATGTCACCTAGCATTTCATTGAGAGGAACCTGTGGTAGTTGGTTGATAGCCTCTTCATTTATTGATGATGGGTTATTCAAAATGTGCTCAAAGTGTTCTACCCAGCGCTGCAGGATTTTATCTTTTTTCTACGATTAGTTGTGTTTCATTTGCATTGAGAAGTGGAAAAGATCCTGATGAGGTTGGACCATATAACATTTTAAGCGCATCATAGAAGTTTCTTAAATAGTTTGTGTCTGCAAATCTTTGTATCTCATCTGCTTTCTTATTCAGCCATGAGTCCCTCATATGGCGTAGTTTATTTTGAATTATTTTCCGTTTGCAATTGAGTGCTTCTTTTTTAGACATTGATTTTGGATCATTTAAGTATGCTTTGAAAAGGTGGTGTTTTTCGTCCAACATTTCTTTGATTTTATTATCATTCTCATCAAACCAGTCATTTTGTTTTTTGATAGAATGACCTAGTTTCTCAGTAGCAGTGTCGTCAATTTGTTTGCTCAGATATGTCCAGTTCGTATCTACATCTTGCTCTAGTTTTGCAGATTTCAGACATCCATCCAGAGTAGAGGCTAGGGACTGTTGTGTGTTTACATTTGATAACTTTCTGACGTCTATACGTTTCTTTGCTTTGCTTCCTTGTGGGCGTCTGGCAGGCTGTATGCGAATTCTTAGTTTTGACACAATAAGACGATGGTCAGTCCAGCAGTCTGCACCGCATATATATTTTATCACTCGAACATCTTGGCGGTCCTTTCTTCTTACAATTATATAATCTATAAGATGCAAGTATTTTGATCGAGGGTGCATCCAGGAGGTCCGGTTTCGGATTGGGAGTTGAAATATGGTGTTGGTAATGAGGAGGTCATGTTCGCCACAAGTTTGTAACAGACGAAGTCCATTGTTGTTGCACTGACCCACTCCATATTTCCCTATTACACCGTTCCAGGAGATAGTGTCTTTACCCACCCTTGCATTGAAGTCTCCAAGTAATATAAGCTTATCAGTTTTTGGAACTGCACTGATAGCTGCATGAAGTTCATCATAGAACTTATCTTTAACTTCCTCGGGATTTGCCAGTGATGGTGCATACGCACTGATGATTGTTGCATATTTTTTACCAGAGAGCAGGGGTATTTTTACTGTCATGAGGCGGTCATTTATTGCCTTTGGTGGGCCTGCTAGTTTGCCAACGAGTGTTGTTTTAATGGCGAAGCCTACTCCTGCTTCACGTCTTTCCTTAATATCTCTTCCGCTCCAAAAGAATGTATATCCTGCAACTCTTTCACAGAGCTGACCGACTCCAGCAAGTCGTGTTTCACTCAGAGCTGCTATGTCAATATGGTACCTTGCTAACTCTCTCCCAATCAGGGCTGTTCTTCGAATCGGTCTATTTGTGTTAGAGTCATTGTCGAGGAGTGTACGTACATTTCATGCTCCTAGAGTCAGTGGGAAAAGCTTTTCCCTTCGGGTGAATTTTCGTGAATGTGAAAATTACTTGCACTGGGGATTGTGATTAAAGTGAGGAAGAGTTGTGCAAAGCGTCGCACTCACTCTCTTGTCGGACCTCATTTGAAACCAGTGTCATGACGAATCGAGACGACTGGAAGTGAAGTACGATGCAGTGGATGACCATGGTTTTCTACGTGTCTCACCATGCCCGATGCGGTCCACACCGCGTTGCTAGCGTTCGCCTACATTACCCGGTGGGCCGATAAAACATCGTACCTCGTACGCGTAAATTCGCCGAATATCAGACTTTACGTGTTTAGGTTGACAAAACCGTTATGCTTTTTGAGATAGTCTCAGCACAATATCACCTACTTTATGACTACCTAACAGGCTGTCAGTCGAGTGTGGAGCCAGAACATGCCCCAGGCAGTCCACTGGTGCTGTGTTCACACGACACGTCAAACCAGTTGTTGTAGCTACATGGTGAATAGTGAGCGATTTCAATGTGTTATTGACACCGAAGTAAATTTGTTCATCACATAAACTTCAACATTATTATATATAATCACTCTAGGAGCATCATACGAGAACGGTCTTGGATGACAGAAACAGAAGATATCCTAATCAGACTCTTCGAGCTGGAAGAGGAAGAGGCTATAAATGTATGGAAGTAAATAAAAAGAGAAGGTCGTTGACGACTGTTGTAACACAGCTAGGTAGAGTGTCGACTTAGAACTGCAAATGAGACAAAGGAAATAATACAAGAACTCATACGACAGTACTCACACTATCAACATATAATTATTTACACAGATGGCTCTTCAGTAAGAGAAACAAATAGGGGTTTCATCGCCTACCAAAATGGTAGGGGGTGAGGGGTGTGGAAAAATATGTTGCATATTACACAACAATGTCTTGCATGAGAATTGAAGTAGATACAGTAACAGCGGCTCTGACGTGACTGATGACGCAATTTATACCACGTGAAATGATTTTATATGACTACCAAAGTGCGCTGGGCAAGGTAGTGAAATTCAGGATAAGAGATTCAATGGTATATTATTCCCAACAACCGCCAGAGGATCAATTGGATTTACTGTCATGATGATGCGGGAGTCAGGGACAATAAAAAAGCTGACACATTGGCAGGTAATGTTATAGTAGATGGCAAGGTAATGAGCAGAAACACGGCTGAAGTAATTAGAGCAGTCATGCGTACATTACAGAATTATAGGAGTATGACGGAAAAAAACTATGCACTTGTTCAGAGAATGATAGAAATGGGAGTGACTGGGTGAGAGGGGAGAAAGTGGAACCTCACTGAAAGGATCAGAATGTTTGTTTGTTTGTTTTTCGTTCGCTCCATTGTAACCATCACGGATATCCGTGCGATTTCCGCCGGGAGCGTGATTACGTTGTGCCACCGTTATGCGCCTTGTAGGCCTAGCACATCCAATTTCGGCATGCCTTGACAATTCGGGTGGGCTACCCTTAGCCTGTGACAGCCTCTATATCTGTCTCCAGGCACGCATAGTGGGGACTCGCCCAGACGATTATTTTGCTCTCGTCTGACTCGAACGAGGTGTTCCACTGTCTATGAACTTGCCTCGTGTAATTGGACGTGCTGTGCCTGTGCCCATTGGGTACTGAACCGTTTCTCATCCGTGAGCCTGGTTCCTTTAGGGGAAGAACTCAACAGAGGAGTTGGACCCTGGCTCTTTCTCCCTCTTAGCCGGGCTAGGGCGAAATCGTTGTCCCTTTTGTGCCTGAGCGCATCGAGTACGGAACCCTTTCTCTTCGCGAGCATATTTCCGGTTTAGGAAGGCTCGACATTAGAGTTGGATTAGGTCTTCTTGCTTTACCAAACGCCAATGAATGGGTCTGGGTCTCTGCCTGTAAGGAACACAGGTAACTAGAAGCTCGTCTCGAGATTATGGAGCTTGTAGTTCCCCTTTCCTAGGGACTTTTCACTTTCTATTTGCAGTTCGCGCTGCCCTCTAGCGCTGTTCTGCCCTTTCATTGTTTCATTGTACTCGGTATGAAATCTATGTCTCTCGCCATGCATCTACCTTTACGTGCATTTTACATTGGCCGCCCCTCCAATGTTCGGACTGGACTGACTAGCTTCACTGTATGTCGACAGTGTCGCTATATATGGCGATGCTGGTGCTGTCGGAGATATTGTCTGTCTCTTGTGCAGGCAAATCTCTTTCCATCTGCTACCTCCACATTCTCGGACACGATCCCCAAATGATTTGGCCAGAATCAGTTCGAGCTGCTGTATTTCTGTTTCCAGGGCGCACCGCGTGGAGGTACATTTGGGATCTTGGTTATCTGCTAACCCTGGGTCCGCCTAGAGCAATGCGTTCCCTTTGCACCCCAGGATCAGAATAATACACAACCAACAATTGACTGAGACACTGAGCGTATATACTTTTAGATGGATGACGTAATGGCAAGCAGAGCATTTATGGGAATGTATTTTGTTCACTTATACTTGTTCCTAATCCAAAATCAATTCAATCTTTTATTAATGCCAAAAAAAGTAACAATAATAAACTTAAAGCATCTTAAAGAAGATATGCTTCAATTATTAAAACGTTCTGTTAAGCGGTGCTTTTTTTGCAATAAACCGATTGTGTCTATATATCAAGATTAATTTTGTTTTCATAGTTGTAAACGCTTCTTTTTCCCCTGTAAATACATGTTTCTTACGGATCTCTTAAATTTTTAAAATTAAGCATGATTTGTATGTTATGATGCATGTATTGGAATTTGTAGAAGACACTATTTGTAGAAGACACTATTTGTAGAAGACACTATTTGTAGAAGACACTATTTGTAGAAGACACTATGTGCCACAAATTTTTCACATAAAAATTGTGTGTAAATTTTTATAGTTTTATTTAGTTTCACTTCAATTTAATTTTTACTATAATGAAATATTCAGTATTGATGGCACTTGGATTTACGCTTGCATTCATTTTTGGGCCAAATGTACGTCTTGCCCTCCAAACTATATTTTATAGAGAAATGTGAAACACACTCATAAAAACGGTATATAATTTTCATAAAATGTTTTTACTTATTATTCATCTCTGAACCGAATACACTTAAAATAATCAGGTTTTTTTATCATGAAAAACCTTGAGTGATGTAATAGAGGAGTACTGTTTACTGCTAATTTGCACTGTACCATTCTCCTGGATTAGCAATCGTATTTTATTTTTATATAAATTGCAAATGATTGTAATAACCTATCATACTGAAAGTTTTAATAAGACAATATATAATCCTTAACAAAATTATATTTCTTTTTTTCCCCAGGTGGTCATCTTTGTTCTCTGTTGGTCGCCCTTGAACATGGCCCACCTGTGGAGAGACGCGGATAAATCTTTGGACAACTGGTACTACTTCACACTAATCTTCTTTGTTGCGCACGTAATAGCCATGAGTTCTACAAGCTATAACGCTTTTTTATACGCTTGGATGAATGACAACTTCAAGAAGGAATTCCGGCAAGTTCTTCCTTGTCTTTTCTTTGACCGAGGCGGCAGCAGCAACTCTAGCAGCTATACTCAATACACTAATGTGGAGACACAGCAACCGTCAGTCATCCTGAATAGATCTCCGATGAAAAACGGAAACGATAATGCAGTCCAGATGAAGGACGTCAAGGCGTATTATGACACTGACTCCGAAAAGGTCCGACTTAACGTGGTTACCAGTAACAGCGTGTCTGGAAACCATGTGGACTCGAAGCATGCGTGCTTTGAGCAACAACATCGGGAAACCAACAACTTGAGCCAGAGTAAAAATACATTGGAGGAAGAGACAGTAACATGACCTTACTGTCAGTATATTTTCACCTGTCTGGTCTTTACTAGTTTGAGCTGTGTTGACCTCTGACACCGCAAAGCATTGTTGGCCTTATCAAGTGTACCTGTTAGACAATGTAGTTTGTATATTTTATACTTGCTCAAGTTCAGATAGAAAGTACATCAAAATCATAAGACACGTGATATAGTGTTTACGTATTTTGATTGGACAGACGTTAATGGGCATGCGTATTGCTATGCTAGTCACAACAGTAAGGTCTTGTATGTGTTGCCTAGCGACCGAATCATCATCCTTTCCGTATGATATTTTGATAACGTTTGTGTTAGCTAAGACTATCGCATAGCTGTCACAGTGTATAAACTTTGTAGTAACTGTAGATACATTATTTGTTATGCATACGTTATCTGAATGCGAGAATAATTCACATAAACGTCACATATATATTAAACAACCTGATTACTGACTGAAGAACCATGATGAAGAGGAACAGAAAAAAATAAAGTAACATATTACAAATTCAACTGGCGCCATAGATCGTATGTAACATAGGCCTACATAAAAATAATTATTTCTGAGACAAAAAAAGTGAATATTGAATAACATTTGATCACAAATTGTGAGGTACTAAATCGTGCTCAATTACCATATGCAATGAAAACATTTAATTAAATGGAATACGATGGCTGAGTCACGTGTGCAGAATGAAAAACTATCACATTACCAAGCAGGTATTATCTTGTAAACTTGTGAAAAGGAAATGTGTCAAAACGATAGTTAAGTGGGCATGTTTTAATGCGTCTGTGCACAACTCCTCTCCCGAAACTCCCATAATGAAATGGCAACAGATTGCACAACTGTTATTACGCGCCATTTTGTTGAAAACCTTATAGATGTTAACATTAATGCTGGAAATATCTAGCAAAAAGCTTGGCATAGAGGTCAATGCAGATAAGTGTAACATTTTAGTGAACATGAGTACTTCTGTAGCCCCAGCTAATCTAATGCTTAATAACAAAGACTTGATGAGATTTCGACGTGTATTTATCTGGTAGCACAGATTTACTGGTGACAGTGAATCAACAGCCGACGTTAAGAAAAGACTGACAATAGCCATAGCCACATTGGCAAGATTAACCACCATTTTGAAAAGCAGGATTACAACCAGTGTAAAGATTAATTTATATAAATCGTTGGTTTTGTCAATATCTTTATATGGCGATCTGGACTCTAACTGCGGACTTAGAAGGAAGAATCCAGGCGGTTGAAAAAAAAATAATAAACATGTGTTGGCTATCTGTTACCGAGAACATAAGACCAATGTTTTTCTGTATGATATAAGTAAAGAATTGGCAGGTCAACAATAACAACTGCTAACAATCATGAAACTTTGTTAAATCCGGTGTTACTGGCATATGATTAGACATTTCTCGGTGATAAAAGATGTCCTTCAATTTACGGCGGAGGGTAGAATAAGACGAGGTGGTTAGAAGAAGACATGGCTGGATAATATCAAGGATTGGAAACGGTGTGAAATTTCCAATTCATCAGGATGGTAGAGATAGAGAGATGTGTATAGATTTTCCAAACTCAATGTGACACCCCCTACAATTTTGACTAGTTATGGCTTGTATTATTATTATTATTATTATTATTATTATTATTATTATTATTATTAGGCAAAGAAGTATTGACCACTCCTTGGGTACAAAGATATATAAACATTTTCAATAGGTTACAGTTTCTCTATAGATCCTGAAATTAACTCTTAATCGGCGCTGTTTAAAGCCCTATCTTCGAGTAGCTGTTTTTCCATATAAAATGTGTACACATGACAGTGGTTGCCAGTTTTGTCAGATATCTATTATTTTGTAATGGGCAACTATGTGTGAGATATCTAGTTCTTTATAAATCAATGCCTTCTTTCCTTTTAATAAAACGATATTACAATTTTTGCATGATATAGATCACACGAACACGGTTATGTAATTAAAACGATATAGTAAAAACAAACAAATATCAGAAAAAAACTTCTACTTACCAAAATAAATAAATATATCCAAAACACCGGTGATATAAAGAAATCCTTTCAAGCCAGAGGATATCCTTATTTTAATATTTGTAGATCGTTTCATCAGGTTTTATCAGCCGAAACAAATGTCATGATGTTTATCCATAGGTTACTCTGACTTCATCCTATACAATTCTATATTTACTATTTGGAGATACCCTACACGGCTTATTTCTTATTTATGTTTTGTAGTTATTTTTTGTTCGAAAACGTATTCACTATTACTATGCCTATATCGCTCGAAAATAATTTCATTGTTCTATCAAATGCTGGTTAAACCATTTGTGAGATATGGGCATCATAAAATGTTTTAAATATCATAGTTGACATCATAGTAGATCACATCCTTAAAAAGTCATATTTACAGTCCTGTCCCCCTCAACACAATTCAACAAAATTGTGAAATAAAGTCTAATAAAAATTGATATTTATTGAGAATTGAAATACAATCGTACCTTACTCTAGGTTAGAAGCGGGCAACCTTTTGTGTCGGGTTGACTTAATTTTCATGTGGTAAGGAACCAACATGCTTCTCTAATCGTGTGTGGTTGTTAGTAGTAATTCATTTAGTTCAGGGAACAGTCAATATAATATTTATAGACACCTTGTTTGCAAATAAAATTGGCTCGCCCGGTCGAATTTAACTCTTGGGCCGTACGTGGTTTACCCCTACCCTACTCTGTGACAGAGTGTACAGTATTCAACATTTGCTACTGTTTTAAACTGCAATTAAAAAAATCTACATACACACGGAGAAAGTTCCAAACACACATTTAACTATTATTATGAGGTGCAATGGTAGTATCAATATAAATGTAAAAAGGTAGCAAGCAAGACTGTGGCACAAGACTGTGACTGAGATACAGAGGTATCTATCTCCCTGTTCAGTCATGTCGGTAAAATGTTCACTAAGATTATTGAAAAAATGATAAGACCTATTGTGGATCCAGTGCTTAGTCCGGAACAGTTCGGGTTCAGAAGAGGAAGAGGATGCACAGCTGCAATATTTTCGCTACGGCAAATTAGTGAAAAGACAATAGAATACAAAAATCAAATGAATATTGCTTTTATAGATCCGGAGAAATATTTCGACCGAGTATATAGAGAATAATCTATTTATACTATTTTCACTAAGATAGTGGAAGGGAAGTTAGTACAAATGCAGAAATTACAAAATGGTTTTCAGTAACATCAAGATTTAGGCAGGTGTGTGTCCTATCACCATTATTGTTTATCATTTATATGGATAATATTACAAAACCAGTAGAAACACCACCAGAAACGTATCTTCAAAATGGCATGAACTACTCTTTGCTGACGATATGTGCCTACTGCACAGTTCCAGTGAAAAGCTTCAAGATCACATAACGCTACATAACGAAAGCTGTCTCAATCACAACATGAAAATCAACAGATAAAAAACAGAAAAACTATGGGTTTCCTGCCTATAGACGGTAGTAATGTCTATAGGCAGAAAAACCAAAACAATCAACATAAAAATAAATGATCAACTACTGAAACAAGTACGGAAATTTAAATATCTAAGGAGCATTTTTACAGCCGATGGGAGAATGGACCAAGAGATCGAGACAAGAATTCAAAAAAAGTCAACTACGTAAATTCTGAACTTATGCCAATTTTTAAACATCTATCCCCATGGAAATCATAAATTCAATATTCATCCCAACATTATGTTTTCAATGTCAGACATGGACACTCACTAAATAACACAGCAGAAAGCATACTACGTGTGAAATGAGACGTCTAAGAAATGCAGCAAACAGAACAAGAAGCGATCATGTGAGAAATAAGGAAATTACAAGAACTGTTGGAACAACATCAGTGGTCAAATATATTTAAAAAACAGAGATTGAAATTGTTCGGCCATACAATCAGAATGAACTCATATTGGCCAGCGGCAAGCGCACACGACATGAAAATGAAAACAGCAAAATATAGAGGAAGACCAAGAAGAAGGTGGATTGAAGAGGTTACCAACATTCTGACACAACACAGTATTACTGCACATTAAGCGACCACACGTGAATTAACCCAAAAACCGATCATTAAATCCTGCGACACCTCACAACATAAGCAGAGAAATAACAATCGATAGAGATAGAAAAGTAGTCTATATCGACAAGAAAGACTACCTCCCAGATGTCGCATGTAAGATTATATTTTAAATAGGACAGCAAGGTATGATAATCTCCAACCAATCCTAAAATCTTGCTATTAATTTTATATCTCACATACTCGGGGAAACGGCATATAATTGTATATGATTTATACTAACACACTTCTTTTTTTTTCTTTTTTCAAGTGAAAATGTTTAATGTAGATACACTTACTCGTAGCATAACTGACTTTAATATCTTCGAAATTTCTAATTAAATTCAGCAGTCTCAGAAATTGAAAATGTAATTTAACATAGACGCGCAGCAGAAAATATTGCATAGAAATTCAACAGATTATTTAAAATATAGACATGTTACTGAATAATAATTCAAATGTTGAAACTGTGACAGAATAAAATTCAAATATGGGATAATTAAGAACATTTTACATAAATTTCAATACATCAAAATGCTACAGAAAATAAAGATATGGAAAAAAATTTCGGTAGATTAAAATATTACAGAATATTTAATAAATGGAAATACTGTCGAAAACAGATGGCCTTTAAGTAAAATGTTAAACGGATAGAAATTGGGTAACTAAATCAACATATCAAAATATTTAAGAAGACTTTAACAGAGAAATATAGCACGACATTCAATAGATGAAAATTTAGCATCAGAGGATCTCCCTGGCGTAGTGGTTAAGCTGTTCGCCTTGTGTTCAAGAGATCACAGGTTCGAATCCGGCTCGTATCGTCTTGTTTATAATGTGGATTTTTTTCGGAGATCCCTGTGGATTATCACTTGAAGCTACGGAGTTACGTGCTATGAGTGGTATTCTCGACAGGCATCGTGCCGATTCGTTGAGAGGGACGGAGTACATAACCGAGTACAGTGAAGTCAATCTTCTACTGCTTTTAAACCTTTTTAGCATGACATTCAACATTTGGAAATTTAGCATCAAAGAAATATAACACGAGATCCGATAGATGGAACTTTATCATCAGCAAAATATAGCAGAATATTCCATATACGGAAATTTATCATTAGAGAAATATAACAACATTCAATAGATGGAAATTTAGCGTCAGAGAAATATAGCTTGCTATTCGATTGACGCAAATTTAGCATAAATTGAAATGAATGCACATTCGTTAACTCGATAATCATGGAAGAAACAAATCAACTCATTCACAATTATCAACGCAGTTTATCACAGTATTCAATTTTTTCATAGATTAATATGTTCAATCTATATCACGGGAATAAAACAATATAGTCGAATAATAAAAATGGAGCAAAATGTTCAGATAATATAAAAACTAGAGCAATATACTCAGATAGTATAAAAATAAGACGTTTGACCAAACATTGAGCTAAAACAATTAGATCAAAAATCTCGACAGGGTCTCATAAAGGTGGCAAAACATAATCAAAACACATAAAAAGGTTCAGTACGCTACAAACTAAAAAACATCTTTAAAAAATGTATCCAGGTTCACAACGAAATAAAAGAAGGCAAATCTAATCACCAAAATAAAAGGAAAGAACTCTAAAAAATCAAAATGTAAAGAGATAAATCTAATAAAGAAATATAAGGAGAGATATCTAAAGAACACACAAAATATAAGAAGAGAATTATAATAAACAAAATATGAGGAAAAACTTAAAATTAAAAAAGGTGTGTCATGTGACGTATTCCTTCCAGAACGTTGTCTTCCCAATAAACTCTCTGAACCCCTCTCTGTCTTGGACGATGTGGCTTGCATTTTCTAGCGATGTATTCATGTTATCTTTAATGTCGTCAGTTCAAGGTCTTCATGGTCTACCTTTCTCCTCTACCCAGGTACTCTTCCCTCCATTATTTGTCTTTCTAAACAGTTGTGTCTCTTTATATGACTAAACAGGCGTAGTTTTCTTTTTGTTATTGTATTTAGTAGCTAACACTCTGGAATCTTCAATGTGTTATAATATCTGAGTTTCTGATTTTTTCCTTCCATGATATTCTAAGTATCCTTATGTAGCATTTCAGCTCGAACGCGTTGATCTTCTTTGCCGCTGTTTTACTTAGAGTCCATGTTTCACAACCATATGTTGCAACCGGAAAAATAAAAGTTCGTAACATTAGCAATTTCGTTTCTATTTTGTTAGAACTAAAATCCGACATCGCTAAGTCCATCATTTTCTGATCCAGAAAAAAAATACACAATTCTCCTCTTGTTAATGTGTTAATGTCCTTTATTTGCCCATCTATGCTCCGCTATGCCCAGTATGTCTACTTGTGTTCTTTTCATCTCTTCTATTACTACGTGTTGCTTCCCATGTTTTGAACTCCTAAGGTTCCATGTTCCCAATTTAATGTGTTTGATCTTTCTGTTTACGTTGGTATCCATGATGTTGAATGAATGACTTACTACTGCTCATCGACAATTTTCTATGAATATTATACTAATGCTACACCACAATCCTAGAGAAAAGGTTAGATTAATCCATTTGAAATTTCTAGGCACAATATTCCCATAGGTTGCCATTACTTTCGGAAAGAAACAACCGTTAATCGAGCACCGTAATGAGAACACATTCGTTCTAGTCGGCCATTTGGCGGAAGTTGACCAAAAAAAGATACGGAGAGAATAATAAATAAACTATAAAGAGAGAAATAAAATTTAAAAAATGTAAGTACTGATATCTAATAAACAAAATCTACGGAGAGAAATCGAGAAAAAGAAATCTAAGGAGAAAAGTATTATTAACAAAATATAAGGAGAGAACTCTATTCCAAATAATATAAGGAGATAAATCTAATACATAAATCTTAGGGCGAGACAGGTAATACAAAAAATCTATAGAGATAAATGTAATAAACAAAGTCTAGGAAAATAAATCTAATAAACACAAATCTTAGAAGAGAAATATAATCAAAAATATAAGCAGAGATCTAATAAACACAGTCAAAGGAGGGAAACATAATCAATACAAACTAATAAGAGAAACATAGTCAACACAATCTAATAAGAGAATCAGAATCCACACAACTACATGAAACAAGATGATCAACGCAATCGAATAAGAAATATAATCAACATAACCGAATGAGAGAAGCATATTATATATCAACAAGAAGAAATTACCTGACAAAAAGCATATCGTTGGTGTTAAATTCCATCAGCTAATCGTTGATGAGGTCAAATTTTACATTTAGATTTCTTTCTACATGCTGCAAACTTCTAATTTAACAGCTCTTGGAATAAAAACAAAGTTGGATGATATATTAACCTTCTTATCACCCATTTTAGCTGTACATATTTTTTTTGTATAAAATATTAACTATCAAACGGTTGTCTTTGTTTCTGAAGACAAAGTGTTTGAAGCTTAACAACTTAGTATGGTGGTTGTAGAAAATGCGTTCTGCATTTCTCGGCTACAAAGCTGGACAAATGAGAGTGAAAAAATAGCACAAATATAATGGAATGAGAGTGTTACATGGAAACCAAATACACAGTAATAATTAGGATCTATGAAGTGTTACCTTACATTATACAATTAATAACATGGTATGGAAATTTGGAAACTGAACAATCATTTGTTGGATGGAATGTGTGCTTTTAAGATGTGGATATGCTGACGACTGGCCAATGGTATAGAAAGAGAAACTAAAAAACAATATTGTAGAAAAAGTAGGAAAGAAAATGAAAGAAAGGAAAGAAGCATAAGAGATGTTTGAATATACAATAACGCTTGACCGAGTAATACAAGTATGTTGCTTTCAGCGCCTGCTACCAAAAACTCCTTACCGGTCACTCCCCTAGCTTCAAGACTGTGGTCCGCTAGGAGATCATCTAGTATTGCATAAATTCACCACTATCAGTGTGCACTACTAGGACACTGAGGGGTTCTTCTTGATTCTTGATTAGAAACTGGCCTCACGGCACGCAGGACATTCACACAATCAACACCTGACCGGGACTCTGAGTCTACATACACTGGGATGGCTGGCGGAGCACTGAGGGGTCTCTCTGAGTAGTGCTTACGTTATTCTCTTTGAGCTCTTGAAGTCGCGAGTCGAATCCTAGAATCCTATTTCGCGATTTGTTGTTTGTAAAGTGGATGTAATTTTTTTTATGTGGGGAAGGATCGATGGAAATTTATCACTTGAAGTTACTAAGTTACGTGCTGTGCTATAAATGGAATTGTCGACATGCATATCTCTTCGTTGAGAGGTATGGAATACATATGTGGTAACTCCAGTACAATCACGTGAGTCATCTATGCGTTATGATCAGTTTTAACCAATGATGGAACATTTTGAAAAAAACCATTGCATACAACTTTCAAACTGCATTTGGATCTGAGAACTGGAGAACTCATAGAATCAACTTTTTTAGAGACAAATATGATTTGTCTCTAAAACTCTGCTACTTAGTACGGGATGACTATCTTATCTAATGTGTTCAATTGAAAAAAAAACCACAATATGGTAACGTATCCTATTCAGGACGTTGCCACCAGCCCAGCATCTTTTGGCTGTAGTGATTTTCTAGACAATATAAATACGTTCAGTAGTGTTTGCCATTTAAAGCCAGAGGATATCCTTATTTTAATATTTGTAGATCGTTTCATCAGGTTTTATCAGCCGAAACAAATGTCATGATGTTTATCCATAGGTTACGCTGACTTGATCCTATACAATTCTATATTTACTATTTGGAGATACCCTACACTTATTTCTTATTTATGTTTTGTAGTTATTTTTTGTTCGAAAACGTATTCACTATTACTATGCCTATATCGCTCGAAAATAATTTCATTGTTCTATCACATGTTGGTTAAACCATTTGTGAGATATGGGCATCATAAAATGTTTTAAATATCATAGTTGACATCATAGTAGATCACATCCTTAAAAAGTCATATTTACATTTTGTCCCCCCAAACAAAATTCAACAAAATTGTGAAATAAAGTCTAATAAAAATTGATATTTATTGAAAATTGAAATACAATCGTACCTTACTCTAGGTTAGAAGCGGGCAACCTTTTGTGTCGGGTTGACTTAATTTTCATGTGGTAAGGAACCAACATGCTTCTCTAATCGCGTGTAGTTGTTAGTAGTAATTCATTTAGTTCAGGGAACAGTCAATATAATATTTATAGACACCTTGTTTGCAAATAATATTGACTCGCCCGGTCGAATTTAACTCTTGGGCCGTACTTGGTTTACCCCTACCCTACTCTGTGACAGAGTGTACAGTATTCAACATTTGCTACTGTTTTAAACTGCAATAAAAAAATCTACATACACACGGAGAAAGTTCCAAACACACATTTAACTATTATTATGAGGTGCAAAGGTAGTCTCAATATAAATGTAAAAAGGTAGCAAGCAAGACTGTGGCACAAGACTGTGACTGAGATACAGAGGTATCTATCTCCCTGTTCAGTCATGTCGGTAAAATGTTCACTAAGATTATTGAAAAAATGATAAGACCTATTGTGGATCCAGTGCTTAGTCCGGAACAGTTCGGGTTCAGAAGAGGAAGAGGATGCACAGCTGCAATATTTTCGCTACGGCAAATTAGTGAAAAGACAATAGAATACAAAAATCAAATGAATATTGCTTTTATAGATCCGGAGAAATATTTCGACCGAATATATAGAGAATAATCTATTTATACTATTTTCACTAAGATAGTGGAAGGGAAGTTAGTACAAATGCAGAAATTACAAAATGGTTTTCAGTAACATCAAGATTTAGGCAGGTGTGTGTCCTATCACCATTATTGTTTATCATTTATATGGATAATATTACAAAACCAGTAGAAACACCACCAGAAACGTATCTTCAAAATGGCATGAACTACTCTTTGCTGACGATATGAGCCTACTACACAGTTCCAGTGAAGAGCTTCAAGATCACATAACGCTACATAACGAAAGCTGTCTCAATCACAACATGAAGATCAACAGACAAAAAACAGAAAAACTATGGGTTTGCTGCCTATAGACGGTAGTAATGTCTATATGCACAAAAACTAACACAATCAACATAAAAATAAATGATCAACTACTGAAACAAGTACGGAAATTTAAATATCTAAGGAGCATTTTTACAGCCGATGGGAGAATGGACCAAGAGATCGAGACAAGAATTCAAAAAAAGTCAACTACGTAAATTCTGAACTTATGCCAATTTTTAAACATCTATCCCCATGGAAACCATAAATTCAATATTCATCCCAACATTATGTTTTAAATGTCAGACATGGACACTCACTAAATAACAAAGCAGAAAGCATACTACGTGTGAAATGAGACGTCTAAGAAATGCAGCAAACAGAACAAGAAGCGATCATGTGAGAAATAAGGAAATTACAAGAACTGTTGGAACAACATCAGTGGTCAAATATATTTAAAAAACAGAGATTGAAAATGTTCGGCCATACAATCAGAATGAACTCATATTGGCCAGCGGCAAGCGCACACAACATGAAAATGAAAACAGCAAGATATAGAGGAAGACCAAGAAGAAGGTGGATTGAAGAGGTTACCAACATTCTGACACAACACAGTATTACTGCACATTAAGCGACCACACGTGAATTAACCCAAAAACCGATCATTAAATCCTGCGACACCTCACAACATAAGCAGAGAAATAACAATCGATAGAGATAGAAAAGTAGTCTATATCGACAAGAAAGACTACCTCCCAGATGTCGCATGTAACATTATATTTTAAATAGGACAGCAAGGTATGATAACTCCAACCAATCCTAAAATCTTGCTATTAATTTTATATCTCACATACTCGGGGAAACGGCATATAATTGTATATGATTTATACTAACACACTTCTTTTTTTTTCTTTTTTCAAGTGAAAATGTTTAATGTAGATACACTTACTCGTAGCATAATTGACTTTAATATCTTCGAAATTTCTAATTAAATTCAGCAGTCTCAGAAATTGAAAATGTAATTTAACATAGACGCGCAGCAGAAAATATTGCATAGAAATTCAACAGATTATTTAAAATATAGACATGTTACTGAATAATAATTCAAATGTTGAAACTGTGACAGAATAAAATTCAAATATGGGATAATTAAGAATATTTTACATAAATTTCAATACATCAAAATGCTACAGAAAATAAAGATATGGAAAAAATTTTCGGTAGATTAAAATATTACAGAATATTTAATAAATGGAAATACTGTCGAAAACAGATGGCCTTTAAGTAACATGTTAAACGGATAGAAATTGGGTAACTAAATCAACATATCAAACTATTTAAGAAGACTTTAACAGAGAAATATAGCACAACATTCAATAGATGGAAATTTAGCATCAGAGGATCTCCCTGGCGTAGTGGTTAAGCTGTTCGCCTTGTGTTCAAGAGGTCACAGGTTCGAATCCGGCTCGTATCGTCTTGTTTATAATGTGGATTTTTTCGGAGATCCCTGTGGATTATCACTTGAAGCTACGGAGTTACGTGCTATGAGTGGTATTCTCGACAGGCATCGTGCCGATTCATTGAGAGGGACGGAGTACATAACCGAGTACAGTGAAGTCAATCTTCTACTGCTTTTAAACCTTTTTAGCATGACATTCAACATATGGAAATTTAGCATCAAAGAAATATAACACGAGATCCGATAGATGGAACTTTATCATCAGCAAAATATAGCAGAATATTCCATATACGGAAATTTATCATTAGAGAAATATAACAACATTCAATAGATGGAAATTTAGCGTCAGAGAAATATAGCTTGCTATTCGATTGACGCAAATTTAGCATAAATTGAAATGAATGCACATTCGTTAACTCGATAATCATGGAAGAAACAAATCAACTCATTCACAATTATCAACGCAGTTTATCACAGTATTCAATTTTTTCATAGATTAATATGTTCAATCTATATCACGGGAATAAAACAATATAGTCGAATAATAAAAATGGAGCAAAATGTTCAGATAATATAAAAACTAGAGCAATATACTCAGATAGTATAAAAATAAGACGTTTGACCAAACATTGAGCTAAAACAATTAGATCAAAAATCTCGACAGGGTCTCATAAAGGTGGCAAAACATAATCAAAACACATAAAAAGGTTCAGTACGCTACAAACTAAAAAAACATCTTTAAAAAATGTATCCAGGTTCACAACGAAATAAAATAAGGCAAACCTAATCACCAAAATAAAAGGAAAGAACTCTAAAAAATCAAAATGTAAAGAGAGAAATCTAATAAAAAAATATAAGGAGAGATATCTAAAGAACAAAAATATGAGAAGAGAAATCTAATCAAGAAATATAAAGAGATAAATCTAATCACAAAATATAAGAAGAGAATTATAATAAACAAAATATGAGGAAAAACTTAAAATTAAAAAAGGTGTGTCATGTGACGTATTCCTTCCAGAACGTTGTCTTCCCAATGAACTCTCTGAACCCCTCTCTGTCTTGGACGATGTGGCTTGCATTTTCTAGCGATGTATTCATGTTATCTTTAATGTCGTCAGTCCAACGTCTTCATGGTCTACCCTTTCTCCTCTACCCAAGTACTCTTCCCTCCATTATTTGTCTTTATAAACAGTTGTGTCTCTTTATATGACTAAACAGGCGTAGTTTTCTTTTTGTTATTGTATGTAGTAGCTAACACTCTGGAATCTTCAATGTGTTATAATATCTGTGTTTCGGATTTTTTCCTTCCATGATATTCTAAGTATCCTTATGTAGCATTTCAGCTCGAAATCGTTGATCTTCTTTGCCGCTGTTTTACTTAGAGTCCATGTTTCACAACCCTATGTTGCAACCGTAAAAATTAAAGTTCGTAACATTAGCAATTTCTTTTCTATTTTGCTAGAGCTAAAATCCGACATCGCTAAGTCCACCATTTTCTGATCCAGAAAAAAATACACAATTCTCCTTTTGTTAATGTCCTTTATTTGCCCATCTATGCCCAGTATGTCTACTTGTGTTCTTTTCATCTCTTCTATTACTACGTGTTGCTTCCCATGTTTTGAACTCCTAACGTTCCATGTTCCAAATTTAATGTGTTTGATCTTTCTGTTTACGTTGGTATCCATGATGTTGAATGAATTACTTACTACTGCTCATCGACAATTTTCTATGAATATTATACTAATGCTACACCACAATCCTAGAGAAAAGGTTAGATTAATCCATTTGAAATTTCTAGGCACAATATTCCCATAGGTTGCCATTACTTTCGGAAAGAAACAACCGTTAATCGAGCACCGTAATGAGAACACATTCGTTCTAGTCGGCCATTTGGCGGAAGTTGACCAAAAAAAGATACGGAGAGAATAATAAATAAACTATAAAGAGAGAAATAAAATTTAAAAAATGTAAGTACTGATATCTAATAAACAAAATCTACGGAGAGAAATCGAGAAAAAGAAATCTAAGGAGAAAAGTATTATTAACAAAATATAAGGAGAGAACTCTATTCCAAATAATATAAGGAGATAAATCTAATACATAAATCTTAGGGCGAGACAGGTAATACAAAAAATCTATAGAGATAAATGTAATAAACAAAGTCTAGGAAAATAAATCTAATAAACACAAATCTTAGAAGAGAAATATAATCAAAAATATAAGCAGAGATCTAATAAACACAGTCAAAGGAGGGAAACATAATCAATACAAACTAATAAGAGAAACATAGTCAACACAATCTAATAAGAGAATCAGAATCCACACAACTACATGAAACAAGATGATCAACGCAATCGAATAAGAAATATAATCAACATAACCGAATGAGAGAAGCATATTATATATCAACAAGAAGAAATTACCTGACAAAAAGCATATCGTTGGTGTTAAATTCCATCAGCTAATCGTTGATGAGGTCAAATTTTACATTTAGATTTCTTTCTACATGCTGCAAACTTCTAATTTAACAGCTCTTGGAATAAAAACAAAGTTGGATGATATATTAACATTCTTATCATATAACCCACCCATTTTAGCTGTACATATTTTTTTTGTATAAAATATTAACTATCAAACGGTTGTCTTTGTTTCTGAAGACAAAGTGTTTGAAGCTTAACAACTTAGTATGGTGGTTGTAGAAAATGCGTTCTGCATTTCTCGGCTACAAAGCAGAACAAATGAGAGAGAAAAAATAGCACAAATATAATGGAATGAGAGTGTTACATGGAAACCAAATACACAGTAATAATTAGGATCTATGAAGTGTTACCTTACATTATACAATTAATAACATGGTATGGAAATTTGGAAACTGAACAATCATTTGTTGGATGGAATGTGTGCTTTTAAGATGTGGATATGCTGACGACTGGCCAATGGTATAGAAAGAGAAACTAAAAAACAATATTGTAGAAAAAGTAGGAAAGAAAATGAAAGAAAGGAAAGAAGCATAAGAGATGTTTGAATATACAATAACGCTTGACCGAGTAATACAAGTATGTTGCTTTCAGCGCCTGCTACCAAAAACTCCTTACCGGTCACTCCCCTAGCTTCAAGACTGTGGTCCGCTAGGAGATCATCTAGTATTGCATAAATTCACCACTATCAGTGTGCACTACTAGGACACTGAGGGGTTCTTCTTGATTCTTGATTAGAAACTGGCCTCACGGCACGCAGGACATTCACACAATCAACACCTGACCGGGACTCTGAGTCTACATACACTGGGATGGCTGGCGGAGCACTGAGGGGTCTCTCTGAGTAGTGCTTACGTTATTCTCTTTGAGTTCTTGAAGTCGCGAGTCGAATCCTAGAATCCTATCTCGCGATTTGTTGTTTGTAAAGTGGATGTAATTTTTTTTATGTGGGGAAGGATCGATGGAAATTTATCACTTGAAGTTACTAAGTTACGTGCTGTGCTATAAATGGAATTGTCGACATGCATATCTCTTCGTTGAGAGGTATGGAATACATATGTGGTAACTCCAGTACAATCACGTGAGTCATCTATGCGTTATGATCAGTTTTAACCAATGATGGAACATTTTGAAAAAAACCATTGCATACAACTTTCAAACTGCATTTGGATCTGAGAACTGGAGAACTCATAGAATCAACTTTTTTAGAGACAAATATGATTTGTCTCTAAAACTCTGCTACTTAGTACGGGATGACTATCTTATCTAATGTGTTCAATTGAAAAAAAAACCACAATATGGTAACGTATCCTATTCAGGACGTTGCCACCAGCCCAGCATCTTTTGGCTGTAGTGATTTTCTAGACAATATAAATACGTTCAGTAGTGTTTGCCATTTCTTTCTGAACGGTCCAGATGCTCAAATACCTGTGGCAGGGATCGCACTCGGTACCGTATCAGTCACAGACGCACTCTGAACCACTTCGCCACAGAGCTGGACATATTTTCAATAAACATTTGAAATGTTGGCAAGAAAACTCATCATTCTCTGGTAGTAGTAGCATAGTTTTCTTACAATTTAAATATTCAACATCCATTGATTGTATATTGTCCATCTGCACTTGCATATATCGTATATATATATATATATATATATACATGTTTGTATATATGCTGGTCCTTTCCACATATTATATAATTACATATAAATATGTTTGACGATTGTGACCACGTCCCTCCCCCCTATCAACAACTGTCAATAATTAATAATTCAAAGGATCAGCACCCTTCACTCTGCCGCCCCCCCCCCCACACACACACATACAAACACACTTTATTTTGTTTAATTGTGTATTTGAATAAATTGTACCACTCTCGCTTCACAACAAAATGTGAGTATGTCAACATAAAGAAGCGGCTGCAGGATTTCTTTCTCATTTTTGAGAAGCTCTTTAAAATAAATCAATGTGAGAGTTTGTTAATTTTCAGTTGGAAGCACAATAACATATGTATCAATTTAAATGGCAGAATTACATAATGAAATTAATGTATTTTTTCATAGCACATCCAATCGGTTAGGGTTCAAGCTCACTTATTATTTGTTTGCAAAAAAACTCCCATGGTTGATCATAGTCACTCTAAACTGAGGTATGTCTCAGTGGTTATGTCTTTGGAAGGCAGATGAAATGACACCATTGCTACGATGTAGTTGTTAAGGGCGGTACGAATCTTTGATGAATCATTTGACTAGACAGCTAGTGAAGTGTGGCAAATATCTAGTAGCTCAGATACATTTACCATAACGCAGGCCTGGTCTGGCAATATGAAGCTGTACTCAACATTGCCATGTTTGCTTGTGCAGCTTACTTCTCTTGATACCAGAGTAGAGACAATTCCGTGAGAATTTTCATAACAGCTAAACAAATTGACCATCAACATGTTGCATTGATTTCTGATCCAAAAACCTCACTGTTGTGAATTATTTATATTTTAATGTTGAATTGCATTTTGACATTAGTCAGGTATAAACAATTTCTACACTTTTTAAGTAATATTTCACGTGTTGATGTTACATTGTGTCACTGGCTTAGATGAATTATTACTTATATTTTATTATAAGCGTCAAACCATAATAGTGAAATTTCATAAATTGTTTATAGAAGTAATAGTTGAGCAGTTTCAATTCCTGGTAGTATCTTCAATCATTTACTTATTTCATTATTTTATGTTTACATTTAGATAGATTCCCTTCCTTTGCTTTTTTTTTTTTTTATTCTTTTTCAAACTCCACCCTGATTTTTCTTGTAGCAGGACAAGGTCCAACAAGATTTCTAAAACTCCACTCTGATCTCTCTTGTAGCAGGAGAAGGTCCTACAAGTTTCTCAACTCCACCCTGATCTCTCTTGTAGCAGGACAAGGTCCTACAAGATTACATCCAGCATGTTGTCCACAGAAAGGAAATGCTTTCTGTTGTCGTTTGATTTTCGCCAATGGCACTATATATCTAACGTCGGCGTTGGAAACTAATTCTTTCAGTGATTTCTATCATTTCCACAGAACCGTGAACATCTGTAATTATCTCGATAGTATAGTAGGCCAGGCCTGCAAGAGAACTGGTTTATGTAATTACCTTCTGATCACTGCGCTCAGAGCTAACCATGGTCGTGAATGCTTAACCTTCTGTTGTTGTCTGATATAGTATACTTCTCTTGTCGTCACAGACACGCACATTTTACTTTCAAGAAACAGTTTCATAATTGAAGGAAATAGAACATATGTCTTGTGAAATTCTTTAACTTTGTGTGGAGAAAGGAAAAACTACATCCAAAAGTTATGAAATTGTAATACATGCCTGGATCATCACTAAGTGTATTTCATGTCACATGTGTGTTGAAAATATATGTGTTTAAGTGTATTCAATACATTTTAAAACAATTTAATTATATAAAATACACCGTTTCTGGCGTCAACTTTTCTTTACCCCCACATCATCTTTGTCAAACAACTGTTAAACTTTTTCAGATCCCTACCCCCACTTCCAAATTGTTTACATAATTTATTGACAACCTCCCGTACGTATGATTTATGCTTTTACAAGCTTATGTGTGAGTGTACATATATAAATATATATGTGTGTGTTTATATATGTAAATATATACCAAGTTAATTATATAGACATATGTGTGTTACCACGCTTTTCAACTGTTACATTATGCAGACCAAATCTATTAGACCTGCTTTTATTTAAAAAATAATCGAATTACCAGTTTTGAGATCACACTGGCTACCATACTCTACAGATTTGCACAGTAGAATATTCAAATCCATACATATTTTGTGTATTTCTGAACTGAATTTATTTGTAACATAAGAAGAGTCATATAGTAACGCTTCCATGCTTTCATGTAAATATTTGCTAATATTATCTATTGCTACATCCGGCTTCATGTGTAACACATAGATCTCCTGTCCTAGATATTCTGGTACTCGTTTAATGAGACATCAGACACAGCTGCATTCAATGAACTTATAGTGGTTATGTTATAGTGTAAATGGGGATATTGATTGCCTACTTAATGAAGAGGCTACGATAAATTAAGAGTGTATGATGTGATTGGAGAATAATCGATATTAAGTGTTATACACCTACACCTGAATACCGGCTGGGCAGAGTGAAGATGTTTGACTAGCGAGTCAGGGGTATCATAAGAAAGTGTATTATTCCACATCAACTGTGCTAAATTAAGCTCATGCACACAATGACGTTGGTTTCTGTCTATTAACTATTATTAACAAAATCTAAATCTTAATTAATTAGTACATTCAATTGATCATATTAACATTTTCTGATTGTTAACAATAACAGTCTTCTGTAATATTATATATATATATATATATATATATATACCAGTCTTTGACATAAACAATGACACATAGAAGATGCTGCAGGACACAGAACTACATGCCACTCTGAAAATAAAGAAAGGAGTAACTATGTGTTTGAGGGTTGTGATTTCTCGCTTGAAACGACTACTCCTCCAGTCGATTCAGCTGTAAATAAGTACCTGACGCGTGAGTTTGGGGAGGTAAAGACAGCAATGAAGGGAGCTGGACACCCAACCTAATAGTTGCTGAAGCTTAGTACATGAAGAGTTATCTTTATCCTCGCCACCAGGCTGCAGCCATCGGAAATAAACGTTACCTTTTATATACACTAAACAATGTGTGAAGAAAATGAGAAATGCGACATATCAACGGCGGAGAATAGCTAAAAATTTAAGGGCAGATCAAAACCCATCGAAAGTGATCCTCCTGAACCCAAACTGTTCAAAGACCTTTATGGCCGCCCAATCGCTTTTCAACCACCTACCAAACTCATAGGAACTGTCCTTCTTTTATTTGAAATTAATATAGTAGATTAAAAAATGGGAATCATCACTTGTGACAGACGAATAACAAACATATATATATATATATATACATTGATAACGGCTGTCGCTAAAGAACATTTTTTAAATAGAATATTACATGAACACAAGAATATAATAAAATACTAAATGCATTAGCTGGTTTAATATTACTTGTGTGTTTAACATTGTTGTACATTGCTAAAAGAAAAATGTGACTGTACACATATGTATTATATTTCAACCAGATAACAATATATATGATGCATGTGTGTGTTAAATATGGATTTCATTTACTATATAGTTGGCATATACACATGTATTATGAGTAGATTTTGTAAAATATGTATTTCTACAACATGGAAAATATGTATTGCTACAACATGGAAAATATGTGCGTAGTCTATATTTTTTTTATGCATTTAGTAATGTGCGTGGGGTAATGGCGTTTTTTAAAAACTTAACTACTGATTGGCAACCAGTACGGAACCAGATCGCATTCCATCGATAGCATGCGATAGAAGATCATCTAGAAAAGAGAAACAGGGGAAGACCCAAAAGAAGATGGGTGGACAACATCAGAGAAATACTAGAACACCATTGCTGCATTATGTCAGCGACTTCACAGTTAGCAAAAGAAAGAAGACTTCGGCTCCTCATGACTCCTAGCAGCACACATGGATAAGAAAGGGCAAGACAAGACTTATTGGCAATGTTGGAACATGGATGTATTCATTCACAGAGATGTCCACGTTTCTGTACTATGTTTCTTTCTAGTAATATGTCAATCTTCTCCTCCAGTTATTCAATTTTTTTAAATCCCCCTTTCGAATAATTTTTTATTAGTGTCTAATTTACGAGTGGTGTGATGTTTTTCGAGATCTCTACCGCAGAGCTTGAGACTTGCCCTTTTAGAGGGGTGTTACAGTATATATTGAAATATTCCGCGAGTTATTTCTTGATACATTACGTCATTATTCACGAAACGTGTTTACCGCTATAATAGTGAAATATTAAGATCTGCCGTAATATGAAGATCGATATTCGAAAGGAAATGTTATGGTCCTAAGAATATCATGGAAAGAAAGACGAAACACTGCAGACGTACGCAAAGAACAGAACATATAGGAAAACTGGCTTTTTTAAAACTATCTTTTACTCACGATGCATGATTTAATAGAAAGAAATAAGGTTTAAATATTTTAATATGTATTTTCCAAATGTTCTGAGACAGCGTTCTTTCTTTGGCCAGTTCAAAAAACTTCTATGGCTATCCATTTGAACTTTTTTCCCCTTGTGGTCCCCTACGATAAAATAACTTTGATTCAATGATGGGTCATATTGTTTCAATTAAGGAACAATGTCCAGAGACAATGTCCAGAATCAATGTCTACACACGTCTCCAGAGACTACATTAACGATTTATCGAAGTAATTGATATCCTGCTGCATCATCTGGTCTTTATTATTTGTTCTACAAATTATATTCTGTCTTGGACATGTTGTTGTTCAATGAATGAAAGATTAGACAGACTTGCATGTATCCTCGTTGAGTTATCAATTAATGTTTGGGAAGGTGATGTAATTACGTAGCAACCAGTATGTAAACATTGCAGCATTGCAGTTGATAACACGTCTTTATCAATCTGTGAATGAAATAAGTTAGTTCACAATTCATCCTCACTGAATATCAATTCTTCGGTCTATAAGTATTCAGATATACTCCTCCAAATGACCCTCATCATAGGACGGCTGGTCGACTCCGTGCTAGAATAGTTATTTCCAATGGCCTGACTTGAAAGCACAATTAGGCCTTACTTGTTGGTTGTTCAAAAACCGATTTCCTACGTTATACTGGCAATATAATTAGATGTATTAATATCTCAAAAGGCAAACAGTTGAATATTAATGTCTTATACAAATATTTTCCATTGTTTAGTATATATAGCACTAGAATCACTACCGTGTTAATTGCCGAGTCAATGTTTTTGGCTTACCCGTCACTTCAGGTTACGTCTATTAAATTATGGTCCTACCGCACGCTCTCGACAGAATATCTATGTAGACTTTTCCGTGTAAATGATTATGATAATGAAATGGCATACTTACGCAGAATCCTAGGAATATCGCTAAGAGACAGAGTGATAAATGAGGACATTAATAAAGAACCGGCACATCCCCAATCTTGGAGTACATTGAGAGCCAACAGATCAAATGGTTTGCTCAAATCAGCAGACTACCACCAGACAACATACCACAGCAAGCTAGGCTACACAGATGCAATGAAGGTAGACCAAGAGGCCGACCTCGAACACGATGGACCACCTAAATAAAAGAGGCGACAAATTCCATATTATACTCAGCACACACGAGGGTGATCTCCAGAGAACTCTTCTACCCCTAACGCTGAAAGGCAACACAGGGTTTAGCGAATAGATTGATAAATAGATTGTGGTGATTAAATATTCAGTATATAAGAGTTGGACTGAACAGCTACAGGAGTGCAGTAATATAATGGGTTATATGAGTAGGTACAGGAGTGAAGTGATATATTCAGTTATATGGGCAGGTAGAATAGTGAAGTGATATATTCAGTTATATGGGCAGGTAGAATAGTGAAGTGATATATTCAGTTATATGGGCAGGTAGAATAGTGAAGTGATATATTCAGTTATATGGGCTGGTAGAATAGTGAAGTGATATATTCAGTTATATGGGCAGGTAGAATAGTAAAGTGATATAGTTATATGAGTAGGTACAAGAGTGAAGTGATATACTCGGTTATATTAGCAGGTACAAGAGTGAAGTGATATACTCAGATATATGAGCACGTACAGGAGTGAAGTGGCAGTTATATGAGCTGGTACAATAGTGAAGTGATATACTTAGTTATATGAACATGTACAAAAGTGAAAGAGTGAAGTGATACACTCAGTTATATCTATAATATGTTACCACAGTAGCAAGATTATGATTTAAAAAAGCATTTGTAACTGCGTGTTCTTCTGTTTCGAGTGAAATTGTTCTTTTCATGAAGGATTTGTATTATACCTCCGAAAAAACAAACATCCAGTCCTCACCCTTGGTTTGGACCCGAGATGTTATGAGGCTATTAGCTAAACAACTGTGCGCATCACTGTAATTCATCAGGCAAATAAATTGAAAACACTGTAACACTAGTGTTTATAAATCTATGAAAACACACTTGAACACGCACAAATCGTTGTTTCCACTAAGTGGCAGTGTGAGGAGAATGCTTAACAAATAAGCCATGATATTCATCACATACATATCATTAGACATATGATGAGAGGCACTACAAGCCTATCTGTCTTTCTAGATCGTTGTAACGTAATTTCATACACCAAAAATTATCTAAGAAACAGAAGATATTAATAATATATTCAATCCATATTTATAATGGAAGCCGACTTCTGTAATCTTATCCAATGAGCTGCACCCACGTTGGAGTGGTTAATAACTTTAGCACAAACGAAAACATACAATCATAAATTTAAGAATACAAGATATGAGTAAATAAAAACATAACACCCTTGGGTATATTGAGCAGGAAAAAAAGAGCAACGATTGACGCATGTTGAATAGGTAACAACAATAGCATGCAACGAAATATAGAAACCGGTTACATTCTGTCACATTTAAGTGAATTTTGATATGATTAAATTGTGTTTATTAACGTCCAACAAGATTATACCTTGGATACCTATACCTATCTCCGGCTTTTACTTTACATTCTGTAATGTAAAACTTCCAAAATGAACTTCTATTTTTCAAATAACATACGGTATGAACGAAGAAATTAGAAATATAAAGATATATCTAAGTGGTTCATTTAAAGTACTCAAACACTCGAAAAAAAAGGTTGATTTACTTTAAATAAAGAAATGAAACACAAGCATAGGGTGTTGACGTTTTTGTACTTGGTTTCACTGATTATATTCCCATCCCAAAAAAAGCAGCTCTCCGCATGTTGAGATTACCACTCATGATGCGTAAGTCCGTAGCTTTCAGCTATATCCACCGGGGACTCTGACAAAGAGGACTTGTAAACAAGACGTTAAGACCTTGGTATCGATTATGCAACCTCGTGAAAATTGATGCATGTATGGCATTTTGCGTCTTCTTGCAGACGGTCATTAGCAAAAAAACGAAGAAGCAATCCATTGAGCATTTGCTCAAATCTGAGAAGATGTTTATTTCTGCTTCTCTCTTGTGTTTTGCTATGTCCGGGCGGCTTATGTGGAGCGGGTGCGTTTCACATTTATTTTGCACTAAACCCCCTCTCGGTCCCGATGATGTAGTCCAATGGATTGCAAAAGACTAGATATATGGCTTAAAAAATATACCACATAGATCTGCCAAGACATTGAAAAAATAAATAACAAATATACTCGTAAGTAGAATAGTAATATATATGAATGTGTGTGTGTGTGCGTGTGTGTATATATCTCCGTGTCTAAAGTGGGGTTCTACAGTGCGCGTCTTCTCCTACCGCGGTACCAGGTACACCAAGCAGGCAACTGTGCATCCATAACTTTCAGAAAGCAATAACAAAACTACTGAAAGTTCCCAAAACAATCACTATTTTCTAGCTAGGTTCTGAAAAGGGTATGCTATTAACTTTATATATATATATATATATATATATATATATATATATATATATATATATATATATATATATATATATATATATATATATATATATATATATATATATATATATATATATATATATATATATATATATATATACATATATACTGCCCTCTCCATCTCGACAGAGCATGGGAACAAGTCTTTTATCAGTTAGAGTTGAGTAAACATGAGACAAACTATTTTATTAACTAAATATAGCAATGTCCTATACATTCAAATAGTGTGAAATAATGAAAACTCAGTAGCAATAAAAAATAATCAGTGTTAAATTATCTATGACACATTTTGCTTCTGTAAAAGTAGATATTGGAAGAACAAGGGAACCATTCGTCAGACCCCAGCTTATATAAATTGTATAAGCCCTAGCGATTTCTTTTTCCTAAAGTGTCAAACGGTTTCAATCACTTGTTTTCACTTCTTTTCAAATAATCATCAAGTAAGACTTGTCAATATTTCACAGTAAAAATATTTAATTAATGGTAATATTAATCACATCACCTTTCAAGTCCGTTATTTTATTAGCTTTTCTCCTCTTTAATTTAGCAGATTTTGTAGGACAGGTACATCGATGAGCTCTACAGCGCATTAATATTTGTTAATATATATTATTGTCTATAATATTAGGTTATTTCTTACAAAGAAACTATATATAGGTATCTATTGCGGTGTCTTGCTTGTATGTAATTTAATTTGTAGACTTATGTTACTGTTATTCTATATGTTATACTATTACGTTTATTGTATATGTTTACAAATTGTTACCGTATATGTCTGTTTCTACTGTTTTGCTTCATGCTTCTGTATATCTTTGAGTTTCGATGTCTGTCATCCAAAGAGTATCTTAGGTCTTCTTACCACTATATCATATCGTAACACCAACTCTGGTAACAGTCAGTAGATAACAGACACATTCGGAGACACGAACGACGGTCTGCGTAGGACAATAAGTTGTATACAAGAAATAAATATTAAACTCTTGAAGCAGAAGACAAAGACAAAAAAAAGCATATGATTAAATCTTGTTTAAAACATTTTATGGATATTTGTATCGAATATTCGCAGTTTTCAAACGCTTATCTCAATCCTATCACAAAATAAGAGAATAAATAAACACCAGAAGGATAAATGAATACAAGAGAGAGGAATGTGATATAATGCATACAGAAATAAGAGATAAATGCAAACAAAAAAAACGAACGATAGCGACATCAAAAATGCACGAAAGTTAAAGCCCAGTATAAATAAATGGAATAATAACATAAACAAATAAATGAGCTAACAGAGGAGAGAAAAAAAAAGCTCCATGATGTTATAATCTAAGACAGGGTATGCTAGAACGAGAAAACATAAGAATCGCACGGATATGAACAGAAGGTAGCGAGGACTTTATGACAACAATATGCCAGATAAAAACGTACAAGATAATGGTGAATGACGACCAACACCTGCAGGAGAAGGTGAGGGATGTATTATCACGCATGAAGACAGGCATGACCACAGTCCCAGATAACATACCTTTGAAAAAACTAGAGGTTAAAGAAAATCTTATATAGCAGTGGTTACATGCCAAATGAATTAATATATCCATATTATTAGCTCTACAACCACAGACGTCCGACGTGTCGGGCCATTGGCAAAAATAAAACGGCGGCACTACTCTTTTCCGTTCTCTGGACTACATCTTTCTGGAAATCTAGTAGGACCATTACCCTTCTAGATATCCATTAGTAGTTTGTGAACAAACAAAATAGTACATTGCTCCATCAAAGACATCAGGGAACGCTGACTGTTGACTGTTAATAATAACGGAAAAGTAGCCTTCTCAACCAAACAACAAAAATCTGTATGATAATTCTTATGAAAAGAGGTGAGAAATTCATTAAAACCAGAAACTAATCAAGTGCAGTTTGAATTTGTGGCATTCAAAGGTAGAAATGCAATATTTACAAAAATAGAGAGACGTTTAGAAGTATTTAGATACGATGTGCATTTCATTACACAATGGCGGTTACACATTTGCTTACACATGAGGAAGTCCGAGGTGGTAAGAGAGCGGATGTGTTCGCCGCGCACGAGGATGCTACGGCTGTTGGCGGAAAAAGGTGGATCGGGTGAATGTTTTGAGCGCCCGGCGGGAAGGCACACAACGGATCGCTGTTTGGGTGACGATGGCTCTTGTTCCGTGACTAGTGTGGGAGTCCTTGGTTTGAATTGTGGTGTCGCTGGGGCAGAAGTCGGTTTCATGGGCGAGAAAGAATGATGTTCAGTCAACGGTGTACTGGGACATCACTCAACGTGTAATGGCGGATACATCCAAGGAGAGATTTGAGCACTTATGGACTTGTCCGGAGTGCAGTGACGATGGTCCAACGTCTAACTAACTAACACAATGGCAGTCTATGAAGCTACACTAGGTTGATCTACCCATAATCAAGAAAATCTGAATATATGACAGTAAAGATCTAAGTGCACTCAAATATTTGATCAAGAAACTATGAGTATATGACAGTAAATATATATGAGCAATCTAGGACATAATCAAGAAACTATGAGTATATGACAGTAAATATATATGAGCAATCTAGGACATAATCAAGAAACTATGAGTATATGACAGTAAATATATATGAGCAATCTAGGACATAATCAAGAAACTATGAATGTATAATAGTATAGATCTAAGAACAATGCCAAATAAATACTGCACACATACAATAACTACATTGGTTTACAACGAAATCAGAAACTTCTAACAGATAACATAATATATCAGACACGTACTTTCACCATATTTGTTTTCTACTCGTATGTACAGTGAAAACACATTTAATAAATTGATAATATCCCATTAACAGCATCATTGTGCCTTCTTCGCAACGAAAGTTGGCTGCAACAGACTTCCAACATCCCATGTCTCTTGTTTTAGTGGTGCACTCTGCTAGAACGTAACCTGTCCATCTCGTGACGCTACTCTCCTACTTGTATCTGTGCCTACCTCTTGTTCGTCTCCCCTCAACTTTACCTGTGGTATAAGGTCTTCAACGAAGTGTCATGTCTTTTAATGTCTTAAATATTTGATGTGCTTTATCTTTATTTTCTTTAATAATTCTTTCTTCATACGAAGTGTTGGTATAACTTCTTTGTTTGGTGTCTTCTCTTTCCATGAAGTTATTCCAATTCTTGTATATATCCACATCTAAAAAAAATCAATTCTTTTTTCTAGCTGTTTGTTTATTGTCTATATTTCTGAGTCATGCATTAATGCATTAATATAGAAGAGGGGTAGAATTTTATCATTCTCATTTTTAGATTGTTTGTAGTCTGTTTAGATGTCAACATTTTTCTCATGTCATTGAAAGTACTTTTAGCCATAAATATGGGTTGGACGTAAATAACTGGTGATATCCAAATTATATTTTAGTTTCGTTATCGAAATTCTGATGGCAAATTTGAAAAAGATCTACAAGTAACGCATAATATAGTGGCATCTACAAGTAACGCATAATATAGGGGCATCTACAAGTAACACATAATATAGTGGCATCTACAAGTAACACGCAATATAGTGGCATCTACAAGTAACACATAATATAGTGGCATCTACAAGTAACACATAATATAGTGGCATCTACAAGTAACACATAATATAGTGGCATCTACAAGTAACACATAATATAGTGGCATCTACAAGTAACACATAATATAGTGGCATCTACAAGTAACACATAATATAGTAACATCTGGTAACAATTTTTTCCAGAACGATATCTCATGGATCTCCTGAACTTCTAACGATTCTGGTCGAGTTGAAGGGTCGCAGCTGTGTAAACAATCTCTTATCTATTATCCTCATGGGCGGCCATTACACCAGCTACCAGCAAGCATACTTTCCATTATTTATTTTTCCATGCTGTTATTTCTCTTTATATGGACAAAAAATCTCACATTTCTAATTATATGATATAAATACAATACATATGAAATTTAATATAAATGAAATTTGAAATAACACCAAGTCAGAAATGACGATTATTAGAAAGAAACAAAATATCCAACATGAAAACTCAATGCTAACTGAATACTAAAACAATTAAAGTATTTAGGAATAGTTATACAATCTACGTATTAACATAATTCAACAAAGATCAGAAGTAGACTAGTATAGACACATATATCTGTTGATTTGGGACGACCAATGAAAACTGTGTTTATGTTTGTCTGTGTTTATCTATATTCTGCATCATAACTTTGCATGGATTGTATCCTACAACAATTGTTTCATGTGTCCTGTACTTGTCTATTATTTGTACGTAGATTATGTAATATTATTCCTTCCATCTCTTAATTCTACTTCGCCCATCTATTCCATCTTAATATTATCTTTTCTCTGCTTTTACTGTTGATCGCCGCAGGATTTAATGACGATCTGTTTTCAGGCTAAGGTGTGTTTGTCACAATGCAGTAATATTGTGACGTTCCACGACGTCGGTGACTTTTTCAATCCACCTTTTCCTTGGTCTTCCTCTACTTCGTAGTTTTACCATATCCATGTAGTATACTCTTGCGGCTGGTCAATATGGGATCATTCTCACAATGTGGCCAAACCATTTCAATGTATGCTGTTCAATATGTTTGACCACAGACGTTGTTCTCCAACAGTTCTTGTAAACTATTCGCTCCTCACATGGTGTCTTATTATTCTGCTTGATGCCTTTTATAGGCACTTGATTTCACGCCTAATAAGCTACCTCTCTTGTTATTTAGTTAGTGTCCATGTATGACAGTGATAATTCAATTTTGGTATGAAGAAATAGTAAACAATGTAAAATATATGAGTAACATTACAATCCCAAGATTTAGGGATGACCATATCTTATTGATAAATGGAAGCCTTTAAGATAGGGTCATGATTTTACGCCACGTAGTAAAATTAGCAAAATTTGAACATTTAGTAACAACCGGAAAGATCAATAGGAGAATAGACAGAGGAAGACACAGAGAGAAATTACTCGGTGAGTTGTCATTGTAACAGAACGCAATGTCACCAACTGAACTTATTGGCAACAAAAGAGACAGAGAGTTGTGGAAAAACATGATCGCCTACGCCACTCAGCATGGCACTTAATTGATTAAGATAACATAACAGCATTACCTCCTTGATTTCTGCACTGATTTCGTTGTCGGGTGGGTTAAGGTTTTCCATGACATATTTTAAAAATCACAAACGGCTCTTAGGTCGCCTAAGGAAATTGGTACCAGATCAAAGTAGATACCAAATACTTTTCGAAAATAAATATGCGTGTCAATTCAAAATACGAGAATTTTCTCCAAAACGCATCAATGGTCAACAGCATCATCATCAAACTCACAACCCTTCGGTGCCGTATGAGTACAGCTCTGGAAACAATATGCAAATCAAAGAATGACTCTTTATTCCGACGTTTCTTGTTCAAGTGTCCATCTATTACGTGACATATTCTTTCTAAAACGTTGTCTTTGCAATTGATGTCCTGAACCCGACTCTAACCTGTGTCAACCTGCCTGTCTCCTCCAGTGGTATCTTCATACAGTCTTTGATGGCATATGTCTATCTCCTTCTAGGTCTACCTCTTCTTCTGCTTCTGTCCTCTAAGATGCGTCTTTCCATGCCATTCTGTCCTTTTATATGTCCGAATTATTTCAGTTTTCTATATAAAATTGTAAACACCGGCCATCGTTCTTATATATTCAGCTTACTCAAAACTTGACTGTTTCTTATCTTTTCTGTCCAAGAAATTTTCAATATTGTCCTATAACACAGTTCAGTTTAAGTGTCCAATTTCCGTTAGTCTCAAGCGTTTACGTGTAGAGAATCTTAATCATTTCCAGTCTTTAATATTATCAATTCATAATTTATTTTGTCCTTCTCTTCTTCTTCAACCCACTCAATTTTTTCTACATCATAGTTTTGGGAAGGGAATCGTGACTCATCAAATGACAAACTACACAAGTTTACGATGTTTCCCCATTGTCTAGAGATGCTCTTTTTGGACCTGCATAAGTATTAGCTGTGTTTCTCGTGTATGTGATGATTGTATTATCTGTATAATGGATGCACAATATTCGTCTGTAACATGTTTTTGTATTCAAAAGCCTGTATTCTCATTTCCATTAACACTGTAAGTATCCAGCTTTCACAGTTGTACAAATGAATAGATATTACTATTTATTATATTACAGCAATATAACACAATTCAACATAACAACAGATAAATTGCTATTCTAAGATTATATTGAATTATATGTATCCATCAACGTAATATTTCCCTCTAATAAGCAATGACAGCTGTCGTTTTGCAGTAATAAAGCATACCGTTACTGTTTTCTATACAACGTATATAAATATTCTCTGTTGAAATAATGTCATTGCTATTTCATTATTTAAAAGTTCCTGTGGGACAGATTGATATAACTGTCTCTCCCCAGTGGTGCATGTGTTGTGATGTCTTGTTCATCATCAGTTATAATGCATCAATTGTTTCAGTCTTCTCTTCTACATAATATTCTCAAACCTATTTATGTGTGAAAAATCAATTCCGCTAATAATTGTATTGGTAGCAAAGTAAACGTTTTCCCTCGAAATATGATACTGTAGAATATTCATCTTCGTCTGTTCGTAAACAGATTAACAGAATACATTTTTGTGAACGGAATGGGATGTGTCTTGGTTTACAGTTTTGTTGCGATATTTGGGCCGTTTGGTCTAACACATCCAAATTCAGTACTATCTCTGGTAAACTTTGACCCTATATAGCATGGAACTGCAAATTCCACCCCATGACCTCCTTAGTCTTATCTTGCAACATGCACGGAAGGTAAACAGTATTTCTCCCCTTCGCTCCCCCTGTTGTGTCCCGACACACACGGACGATGCCATAGAATGATACAGAGAATTTCTTGACAGCTGAAAATGGCAAATCATCTTTCGTCTTAGATTTGGCAACTGCAGACTACAGGGCCGCCTGTACCGGATAAGGGTAGCCCACATACATTTATGTCCGTGTGGGACAGGTACACAACTTCCTGAACACATTCTCCAAGACCGTCAAGATTACACAAAACTACGATGCAAGACATGGCAACACTGAGATGAATTGAGGCTAAACTTTGGGGCAACCGCTCTGACCTGTAGAAGACTGGGAACTTCGTTCTGGGGACTAGCCTGAAGGTCTAGCAAGAATACCATATTCCTGAACAAAGAAATAAAAAGACGACTAACCATAGTGCACCTGAAAAATCGTAGCAGATCGCATGCTTACATAGTGATGCTTTCTTTTTCTGAAACCTCACATTACTTCATTTATACAATTCTGAGAGTAGAATTTTGCTTCTCTTTGCATTGTTCACCGCTGAGTAGGAGGACATTGAGGATGAAATAAAGATCTGGAGAAGTCTTCCCACTGCACAAAAGGTTTCAAGTGCTTTATTTCTTGAAGTTCTTTGAGGCTCAAAACAAACACATAACAATAAAGTTGAGGTTCTTTTAGCCTATAAAAAGACATAACAGCGTGGAATAGCTAGTAATGAAGCCCATAGCTACTGAGTAAATGTGAAAGACAATTTAAGACGACAATGGACAACAGACGTTTTAGAGAAGTGTTTCCCAACGTGGGAAACACGCCCCACAGGGGGGGGGGCAATTTGATTGTTCAGGAAAGAAATTCGAACAAGCTGCAATTAGGCTTTATTTAGGTAATAATTCAGTTTTTTTAAATATAAAAAGTATCTATATGTTATATTGGGGGTAGGGGGCATCATCATTTTAGAAAGTCTTAGGTGGGGCATGGTTAAAAAAAAAGGTAGGGAAACACTGTTTTAGAGTGAATATGTCCTAAACTGTCACTGATTCCCCTCATCAGAAGCGCGAAATAATCCGGGCGTTTATAAGAAGTACCATGTTCTAGAAAGAACATGGTACATGAATATAATAATAATTAATATAAATATTATTATTATTATTATTATTATTTGCGTGAAAGTTCCAACAAAGTTCTTGTTTTCTCTCAAGTCATCTCTTGTATGATAATTTATATTCCTCATTCATCTTTATCTTTCATAACAAATAAAATGCACTAACACGATGATTTGACCACGAAGGCTTTAACAAGCACAGAACTCAATACAAGAAATCAGCCCAATCTCGCAATTGTTTTGTTCCGTGTTCTATTTTAGTAATGTATTATGCTTTTGTAGCTTGCGTTATTTTTCGATAAATACCTTTTTTGTTAAGCCATGGAAAGATTAGTTATTTTTTATTGGTCTTTTGTACAATTTGAATACATTGTATTTTCAGGTTCGTCTCTTATTTAAGATTTACTTCGGTTACATGCGGATTTTTTTCATAACTATTTCCTTCATTCCAAGCCATGATCTACAGTTGAAAAATCAATATCATCCCTATAGAACCATCCAGAACAGTTTCATTGTGAGTAGCTTAATGATATAAAATGTCTCTTTTGACAGATAAGACTAATTGACTCCCTAAATCCTGTAAAACCAACAGAGTATCGCCTAGTCACCATGAGGGCCGGATTTAGACTTGATAAGGCCCTAAGCTGTTTGAAATATGGGCCCTTTATACGTTCTTTATAGGTAATATATGACATTTACTCACTCGGACAATTTTTTTTTTTGGGGGGGGGATCCCAAAACAGCGGGGGCCCTAAACTATTAACTTGTGTAGCTTATATGTAAATCCGGCACTGGTCACGACCATCTTCAATTTTCTTCTCCGCATTGAGCAGTGGCTACAGCGGATATTCAAAATCTCTGTTTCTTGCCTGGTGATGCACCCTGACAGACTGAATCATGTCATATTAAGATGTTTTACTGTCACGTGTACCTCTGTTTACCTCGTGCTCGAAAATCATCCGTTCTCTTATCATGTATGGTCTTAAATAAAGTGGCGTATCCGTGTAGGTATTTAAAATATTTTATTTGTTTGATTTTTATTTCCTTCTTCTGGATTTATTTTTAATGCACATTATAGCAAGAAACTCACTTTGTTCATTTTATTATCTTCCCATGATATTCTCCATATTCTATATAAAGTAAAATGTAAAATTAAGCCATAGCATTTATTAACGCCGTATTGGTGTAGGATACTGGCGATCTTACATTTCAGCAGCTCTGCTATATGAGGGCGGTAACCATCTCTTCTCTCTTGCAGTCTTCACTTACCGGATTAATCCGGTACCCAATTTAACGATGGGTTCATCATGTAACCGTTCGATCTGAAAATATTTCCGCCTGAACTTGGAAATGAACGCAAGACCATTCACATGTGAAACCAGTGCGGTATCCACTGCGCTACGCCCCCTTCTCCTTTTTCTATATATATCTACATCTCAAAGGTATCAATTCTGTCTTCTATCTTTAGATGATTTTTTTCATTTTCCACGTTTCTAATCCATATTTTCTCGTAGAATAGATGTCTATTATATATTTTCTATCCTTAAGTCGATCTATCTATCTACCTATCTATCTATACGCTGTGGCCTTTGTTTGCCTTGCTGCGTCAGGGGTGGAAGAGTACTCTGGAGATGGCCTTCTTTTTTGCTTTTTGCAAGCTTGTTCCTGTATATTCTTTGATTTCTGTGACCCATATTTTTCATAGTCTGCATCTGTCTTTATAGCCGTTATGTCTATGTGTCAAGGCCATTTGGGGCATGCTATCTTTCGGTAGTCTGAAAGCGTGTGAAAACCACTTGATCTGTTGTCTTTTGAGGTGTTCCAATACTCCTATTGTTTTTAATACTCAGTGGATGATGGTCATAATATCCACACTTGCCGTTAAGCGTAGGGATGGTGACTTGTTAGTTTAGTTATCTATCCAATGCCAGATGTGTAGCCTGGGTGTGCTAAATCAATATTTGTTCAGATTTGTCTTGATATTATCTATTCAACTTGTTCTAGTTCTTTCTCTGACCTTGCATCCGGATCTTGTTATGTTATATTTTCTTGTCGTTAATTGGTTATCGTTCATTCTCATAAGGTGTCCAAAACATTTGTTTTGTTCCTCCATGTATTCTGTGCATGGTCTTATACCGATCCTTATCCTGATTTCGTAGTTTCTCATGTTGTCTATTTTGGTTATTCTTCTGGCTTTTCTCAAGCATCTCATCTCACATGTTGTAAGTTTTCTCAGGCATCTCATCTCACATGTTGTAAGTTTTCTCAGGCATCTCATCTCACATGTTGTAAGTTTTCTCAGGCATCTCACATGTTGTAAGTTTTCTCAGGCATCTCATCTCACATGTTGTAAATTTTCTCTGCAGGGCTACTTCAGCCCCCATGTCTGACATTTATAGCAAAGGGCATAATAATACTGTTTTTCATCTGTGTCTTGACTTCCATCTTGAACTTTGGGTTGTGCAGTAATGGTAATAGCTGGTATGTCACTATGTTTGCTTTCTGTCATCTTATCTGAATCTCTCTGTCTAAATTTTCATTGTCTGTGAATAAACTTAGCAGATATTTAAATTCATAAGTTTTTTTCACTTTAGTTATCTTTATCGTTAAATTGACTGGATTTCGTGATTTGCTGATTTTCATTATTTCTGCTTTCTGCGAATTTGTTTTCATGTTATACTTTGTGCATGATGTCGTGAGTCTAGAATAGAGAATAGATGTGGCATTTTATAATTCGCATTACTATTTTGTTTAGATGTTAATGTTTTCCGCACGTCATTGGAAGTACTTTTAGCCATTCCTATTCTCCTTTTAACGTCTGTTTCCCACCTACCATAATTTGTAATTATGTATCCCGATATAGGAAATGGTCTACTTCTTGCAACAGTTCTCCGTCTATTTTAATGTTTAGAACTGTTTTGCTAGCTATTACATTCATTTATTAAAGCTTTACAAAAATGTATTACCGTGCATCACAATATAAAATTGTTTTAGTATATTCTACTTAATTTCCGTATTAATCTTAAAGATACAACTTCTTTCGGGTTAACTCAAATATATCCATGAGCCGCTATGACTGAAAATTGAATTCGTTTGCTTTGCCGATAACCCGATAAATCCTCTATGTTTATGATGACTTTCAAATAAAGGAATAACAGGAATAACAGGAATAACAGGAATAACAGGAATAACAGGAATAACTTTCTAACAGGAATTGAACCAGGTCCGTTCTAGTGTACCGAATCGCCTTGCAACTCGTGTAAACGGGTTTTTCCGTATATGACTAACCACATCCCCCCCCCCCAAAAAAAAAAAGATGCGATTCTGGAAAGACATTCAAACTGTGCACTCAAGTCATTGGGAACGGAACAATCGAGACAATGACTAGTACAACAACAAACATCCCGTACAAGTATTGAAGTATCCTCAGCACCACAAACATAGAACATCCGAACAAACATTGTTTTATGTTTGTGGTCTTGAGGATACTTCAATACTTACTTATAATGTCCGTTGTTGTTGTAATAGTCATTATCTCGATTGGTACGTTCTCAGTGACATTCGTACACAGTTTGATTGTCTTGACAAATTCGCATCTTTTTATATCTTTTTTTTTGGGGGGGGGGGATGCGGTTAGTCAAGTTATGGAAAACCCGGTTAACTCGAGTTGCAAGGTGATTCTATGCCGCCAGAACGGACTTGGTTCAATTCCCGTTAGTCTCGAGAATTTTTACAGAAGGTCAGGGCGGAAATATAGAATGACATATACAGTCTCACATAATACCAAAAATATTACCGTTTCACGTAACATTGGCAACGTCGCTGAAACGTCTATCTTCTTTTACAGTTTCATGTTTACATTTTCAGTTACAGATATAAAAGAAATGTCTTGTATTTGTACACTTTTAGCTATTCCTACTCTTCTTTGATTTTTTGTTTCCCATCTACAGTCATTTTTGAGTGTGTCTCAGATAGGTCTGTACCGGATTCAAATATTTGAAATCCGGCCGCATCCGGATTTGGCCGGATTTATGAAGTGAGATCCGGCCGGAGCCGGATTTACAAATAAATAAATTAAAATTAAATAACGTACTACATCACTTGACTTAGGTGAATGGAGTCACTCGACTGTTCATTACTGCAGTTCATTACTATAGACATGACAATGATGACATATACTCATATTAATAATTTAAATGTAAAATAATTACATTTACATTAGAATAAGCAATATTAAGTTCCATAAGTTCAAGATGAAACATAATACATAAACCCATAATGATAATTTAGTAATTTTAATTTTTAGTTTTAAGTTTTTAGTTTTCATATTGTTTTCAGTTGGCAAATTGGCAACTCCATTACAACTCACAACAACAGTACATTGAACAGATTGAATTTATTGAAAAACATTTATTCAGTACTTTCAGTATTTCAGTCAGTCAGTCAGCATTATGGCTGTGAAGTTGAACTCTCAGAGTCAAGAAGGGACGAGTTGTATTTCAGGAAAATCAACGTTTTCGAAGTTTGTGGTACAAGGCTATTACGGTGGTTAGTGATGATGTCTCCTGCAGTACTGAACAGCCTTTCCGATGGCACACTTGTAGGTGATGGTGCAAGAAATGCCTGCGCCAGACTAACCATACTTGGAAATCTTTGCTTATTGGCATGCCACCATGAAACTGGATCTGACTGTCGAGTTTGAAGTGGCTCTGACAGGTACTGTGTCACCTCAGTGTTAATGCTGTTGCCTTCGGCACTTGTAGAACGATCTGCGGTGGGATTTTCCTCGACAATTGTGTCAAAACAGCTCTATAGGCTGGACTCGTACTGTGTGGCAGTGCTCACAGAAGTCAAAACACTAGTACTACTACTAGTAGCTGATAGATCCTGTGCACTGACTGTGTTTGCTAAATCAATAATGGAGTTAGCTGGTAACATAAGATGAGCTCGTGCATCACTTCTGCCACGTTCGGAGAAGAAGCACAGCTTGAATCGAGGATCCAGTAGTGTGGCACAGGTGTAAATGCTGTTAGATTCAATGTCCGCAAATCTGCTGCTAACAGCTTCATGCAGGACTGCTTTCATAGTTTTGATTCCAGCATCACTACCTTCTTTGTGAAAGAAAGTCAAAGTGTTTTCACTAATGGGATCATAACTGATGTTGATGCCTGAGTTGCACTTATTTGAGTTGCACGTGTGAGTTCTTCAAATAGTGCCAAAGTAGCTACAACATTTTCCGTGACTGCCCACTGCTGTGCTGTTAGCCCAGTTACCGAATCAATTTTAACACAGTACAGGCTGATGTTGCGCCATTGTTCTAACAGACGTCGTAGCATATAGAACGTTGTGTTCCATGTGTTGTCACATCCTGGATAAGCTGATGTTGTGGTAGGTTTAATTCATTTTGAAGTTAACGCAAACTACTGGTTGCTGAAGAAGAGTGCTTGAAATATCCTACTAATTTTCTTCCAGTACCGATGATGTCAGCAACATACTTTGGACTCAATAGACAATCATGCGTACAGCTGCAGTGTGTGTGCAAATATCCAACACTTTAATAGCTGCCATCACGAAAACATTTGGCAATATTGAATGCATTGTCTCTCACAACAACATGGCACTTCTCACGTACAATTGACCACTCATCCAGCATCATTTCAAAGTGTGCTAGCAAGTTTGTGGCCGTATGATGTTCATCAAATGCAGTACAATGGAAGACTACACTGCGGTGAACGAATGAGTCTGTTAACCAATGGTTAGTAAGGCCCATCAATGATGAGGGGTATGTTCAGCTGTCCACGTATCTGTTGTGAATGATATGTAATCAGTGAGATATCATTGCTGCAAAATTTACCTTCAGACGTTTACACATGTCAGGAATGACATGTTCAGCAATGTACTTTCTTGAAGGCAATTCATACCTTTTTTCCATTGTATGCATCAACTCTCTGAAACCTGGTCGTTCCACTACTTGAATAGGCTCCATATCTATGACTATCATTCGGACTACAGCAGCATGAATGCGTTTAGCATTGGGACTATTGATGTCCCATATTTCGACCCGGTCCCATGCCTGCACAATTGAATGTTGCTTGCTTTGTGCAAACACGGTCCCAGATTCGTCATAGATGTGGTCGCCAATACACTGACTTCCAGTGATGCCTTATTTTCCATCATTTTGTCATAGCTTTTCCTGTGCATCGATCGCAAATGGGTCTGCATTGATGATGTTGAGAAGTCTTTGGGACGATCTGATAACTGTTTGTCACACAACTTACATATTACCTTCGCTGAATCATCGTCTTTAACCTTGAGTAATCCCAAACGGCGCTGTATGACTTAGATTTTGATACCATTTTATTTAATCGGCAAGACTACAGAAATTTACGAAAATACGAAATATTCAAGTCCCACAAACTCATAAAGTAATGCACCATTAAAATTCAAAATGTGTGTTTATTTCTTTAAATTTTTATTTACATCAGCGAGAAATAGTAAACCAAGAAGTGCTACTGTGCTATTGCCTAAAATTAAGCTTGGCGTAATGAAATATGTACAGAAAATTCACGTGACTAGGCAACACAAATCCGGCCTAAATCTGGTTAATTGGACCGGAGCCGGATCTGATATCCGGTACACCCCTAGTCTCAGATAGTTGTAGGTCAGTGGGTATACAAGTCAGCAAAATGTAGTTCAATGATAAAACATATTTCAAGGAACTTTCCTGTGATAACCTTAATACATGTCCGAACAACTTACGAACATTTTTGATTTATGGATTACAGCTTTCTAAAAGAAAACTCTGTGCCTGGTTCAGTGGCTGGGTAGTACAGAGCAAGTCTGTGACGACCACGGCACCTAATTCGATCCCCGACACTGACAATTGTGCATCCGGACCGTTTAGAAAGCAATGACAAACTACTGAACGTATTTATATTACCAAAAAAATCATTACAGCCAAGAATGCTGGGTTGATGGCTACGTCCTGAATAGGATACGCTACCAATTTAATTTAAAAGCTAGCACACCTTTTCACCCCAAGACCATATAATCTCGTGTGTTATATCAGTGACCTTTTCCTTTATGTATCCTGTTTTATATATACTGTATATATATATACATTGTCCCACACGCTTCCTGATATCGTCGTTTCGTGTTATATTAACCTTGCTACATTTAACATTCAGCAACATTTTATTTATAGTGTTTGAATGTTCAGTCTGTACTTTGATGATACGTGTTCAGGTGTGTCACTGGTAGCATACCGTTTGTATGAAATTTGTATTAAATACTGCTCTATTGTGTGAATTTCTATGCGTTTGTTCTTCAATATTGGTACATTTGTGATGAACTAATTCATTTTATTTATGTCAACGATTAACTTTCTTCTCTATTCTTCCATTGAATGATAAATACGTGTCTAAAAATTGAAAAATAGTTGTGAACCACTACGTTAGCTATGGTATGTTTCATTTATTATTGCTAGACATTATAGTTTAGTTATGCAATTATCGTTTGAAAAAGTTCATCATTGACAATTTTGTTGTGAAATTGTTATTTTTGAAAGTTGATCATTGCCAATTTTGTTGTTCAATTTTTCTTTCTTTTTTTTTTAAATTGATGACTGCCTATTTTTTGCTGAACAACTTTTTTTTTAAAAGTTTATCATTGCCTATTTCGTTGTGCAACTAGTCTGTGAAAACGTTCATCACTGTCTACTGTGTTGTGCAATTGTTCAGTAAAAATGTTTATCATTACCTATTTTGTTATTGATTTTCAATGCTAGCGGCTATCTATTATATACACTTTTTATTTTTGCTTTTATCTTCTATCACCGTAAACTTCCATATTAAGCAGTATTTTAGAGAGAATTTGATAGACTTATATTTATGAAGATTAATTTGCCACTTGTGGTAGACTGGCTAGTGGGCCCGTCTTACCAGTGTCAAAACTGGCAGGTGCTACAGGAGCAATTGCTGAATTGTGAAAGCACTATCTAGGGGAGCATCAACCGAATGAGGTTTGTTATTGGGAGCGGAGATTGACCAGGGCGCCAAAATAACTAGCATTATGCTTTGCCGGTGCTTCTCACAAATATAACTGCACGGAAAAACTTACTTGTGATTCGAAAATCGATTGTTTGTATTGTAATAAGTAGAAAATTAGTTATGACTAACATTGCGAGATTAGTTGAAAATCAACATCGTGTAGGTTACGTGATATGCTCAAATTATTTTTTTAATACGTTATCCTACGTTCATACCAGGAGTGACCACATTACGACCCCTGTGCCATTTCTCCCATGAAAACAGTTTTACTTCCCCTCAATGATATAAAAATATTGTATCCGCTGGTCACATCCCAGAAGACAATATTTGGAACTCTGCCAGAATTTTAAAAAAAAAACGGGAAAATATGTTTTATGGCAAACGTTAAGAAGAATTGTTTTAGACAAATGATTTGTAACTTACATCAAAAACATAAAGAACAGAAGAACTTAATGAATAAATACAATATATCCATACGCTGCTTAATGAAGATGGAATATACAGTTTGTTCTTATACTCACTACGAAGACTTCTCATGATGATGGTGTTCCTCCTTCGCAAGCGAAGATGAGCATGGCATGAAAAACATTAAATGCGATGAAAAAGAAAAAAAAATATAGACTTCTATGACTTGTTCACTTGGTGTAGTTCCTAAATATATCTTCTCACAGCGTTCAAATCCCTTCTGTCATACATGTGTATGTACCCCAACTATATTGTGCCCAGTATGAGTGTATGCATATTTTGTTTTTATGGTGGGGTCGCTGGCCCAACGCACAACCTTTCAACCCGAAAGGTGGAGTTACTCTTCTTAGCTGCTTATTCTTACCTCCCCTTGATAGAATTTAATGTAATTATTATAGGAATTAATGCAAGTCGATGGATAAAGGGAGGAAATGGTAGGGATCAAATCTTCCCCCCCCCCTCATTGTTAGGAATTTATACCAACATTTATAACTAGGAAGCAGGCAAAATGCAAAATAATTGGTACTACGCACCGCTCACCCATTTCCTCATTGACTTTATTTATTTTGTGTACCACGTCTCCCATCTCATCTACTGTTAACGTCTTTACACGTCTGGTTTGATGCTCTGTCTTGCGGAACTGGATTGACGCTCTAACCTACGATACTGGATTGATGCTCTGTCTTACGGAACTGGATTGACGCTCTAACCTACGACACTGGATTGATGCTCTGTCTTACGGAACTGGATTGACGCTCTAACCTACGACACTGGATTGATGCTCTGTCTTACGGAACTGGATTGACGCTCTAACCTATAGACACTGGATTGATGCTCTGTCTTACGGAACTGGATTGACGCTCTAACCTATAGACACTGGATTGATGCTCTGTCTTACGGAACTGGATTGACGCTCTAACCTACGATACTGGATTGATGCTCTGTCTTACGGAACTGGATTGACGCTCTAACCTACGATACTGGATTGATGCTCTGTCTTACGGAACTGGATTGACGCTCTAACCTACGATACTGGATTGATGCTCTGCTGTACAACATCTGATTAATGTTCTGCTCTGCGGCACCGGAGTGATGTTCATCTCTACGGCACTATTTGGGATGATATTCAATACAGCACTGGATTGATGATATGCTCTACAGCACAGGATTGATGTTCTACTCTACGGCACTGGATTGATTCTCAACGGCACTGGATTGATGATCTGCTCTACAGCACTGGATTGATGATATGCTCTGCGGCACTGGATTGATGATATGCTCTACAGCACTTGATTGATGATATGCTCTACAGCACTTGATTGATATTATGCTCTACAGCACTGGATTGATGCTCTGTTCTGCGGCACTGGATTAATGTTCTGCTCTACGGCACTGGATTTCTGCTCTGCTCTACGGCACTAGATTAATGTTCTACTCTACGGCACTGGATTGATGATCTGCTCTATGGCACTGGATTAATGTTCTGCTCTACGGCACTGGATTTCTGCTCTGCTCTACGGCACTGGATTGGCGCTCTCCTCTACGGCACTGCTTAATCCTCTTATTCCTAACAAAGGCTTGATTGTTTGGTAACATGTACATAGACAAGTAGAAAGTGTCACACCTAAACAAACAGTTCATGGTTCAATATCAATACTATATACAAGTAGAAATCCTACTCTTTGCCTTATCCCAGCCATTATTACGAAACAAGAACACACCAATTGAGTTGAAGTGTGACAAGGAAGGATCTCACCATAATATCAGTCCGGTAATGTAACGATGTTTGTAAAACAGCTGAAATGAAGTTTTAACTAAAGTTTGTATACGGTCTATTAGCACTACCTTTTGCGTCTATAGCTTGAACGTATTGCTAAACTGACGTTAGTATTGTGGGAATTCATAAAATAGGATCAAATGCATCCTTATAAATAATAACTGTACTTTCAAATGTCATTCATTGTTTCATCTCTGCAATTATAAGATTAGGTGCAATACAGTAGATAACACAATGACAAACTATCAAACCAAGTTATTGTTATGAAAGAAATACAAAACACATAATGTACTCTTACTGTCACAAATAATATGTGTCTTGGTTACATACAAGGTGATGAGATTTTTCTATAGGTTTCACTCTTCAGTGGTAAACAATAACTGATAACATAAAAGTAATTCTCTTTGGTTCATTTCAAGTGCACCCTAAATAAAACTATACCCGATGCTACATGCATGTTATGTTTGGCATACTTAACAGCACCATAACAGGTTAAATGAAAATGCAATGGGTGTTCGCATTTCTACAACAATTGTGAACTTTGATGTTTACTTTAAGCAGAGCATATTATTACAGAGTAACTGTTGAATTTGTAATTTATATGTGTATTTTTGCTGTTTTTTAAGTATAAAATTATAGATTTCGTCCACCTTACATTAATACAATGGACATATTTGAAGTTCTGCAGTCATATAAAACCATGTCCTGAGAGATAACAATAACGAGTCTCGTGATTTCTCGCCTGTTTTGAGATCTGCTGGCGAAGTTTCGATTTCTTCCATATTTTCCCGTACAATTCTCCGCCAAAGATTATTCGACATTCTGAAGCATCTTCATTTCACCAATTGGGGTTTTCAGTTAAACATTTTTTTTTCTGTTTCGGTTATTATATTCGTTCCGTGAGGAATTTTCATTCCATCTATACTTGTTTTCCTTAGTCACTACTTGAAATAGTTTCAGAAGTGTTCTGTTCCACAAGCACATTTCTTCCAATATCTTCGGACATAAGATAAAAAATATGTAGTCAAGCCAAAGTATAAGAAACCATACAATAGAGCATATGATTTGTACAACGTGAATCCTTTTCCCCCAGAGAGAAATTTGACGTTAATTAGTTAGTTAGTTAGTTAGTTAGTTAGTTAGTTAGTTAGTTAGTTAGGCGTCGGATTATCATCACTGCAAACTGGACACGTCCATTGTTACTTCGATCTCTCCCTAAGTGTATCCTCCATTAAACTTCTGCTGACATTGCCGGTCCTATGCTGGTTGACCATCATTCTTCTGCGTCCTCCAAAGTATTCACTTCTAGCAACATCGCATTTTAATCCCTGATTTTTAATTCTGGACATTGAAAATGAATCATCATCCGCATTCTCACTCTCGCGTGCTATATCTCTTAAGGAGTTCAAAACGTCAGCGGGATCCATTGTCTATTGTCCTGTGCCACAATCGTGCATGACGCGGATTTATCTACTTTTTCATTGCCTCGAACACCCACATGTCCCGACTCGAAAACAAATGTAACAACTTTCAGCCTCGCCTTTCTCAAAGCCCCAATCCACTGTTCGCGAACGAAACCCATTTGTACCTTCCTAATTATGTTCATAGAGTCACTCAATTGCAGACCTCCGTTACCTTTTGTGTGCCTACCCACTCAAATGTCCTGGTCACCGCCATAATCTCCATAGTCATGCTAATCGTAGTAACAGCAAACGCCCAACTCTCCTCCCTGATTGTTTTACGTGCGCACTGAGCTGTGAATGCTGTCTCTGCTTAAAGAGGAAAAATACTTTATAATATAGTTTATACGAATAACTAACATAACACAAATTCGACGTTTCTTTTAATATACATTTATCAAGTACAGGACGGAGATAGAAAGTTATCCAGTATCAAATTATATTGTTAACAGAAAAGAATGGAGTGATGGATGTCAACGTTTATAGACGAGACCAGAGGTAGGCAAAATGAGCTGCGGATCAAATTATGTCCACTATTTTTGCCACTTCTACTAGCCCTCCTGGTTATTAGCCCTCCTAGTTGTTGGCTCTCCTGGTATATGAATTGGCTTCTGAGCTAAGAAAATATAAAATCACAAGCTATAGTATCCAAACAGTAAAGTACGGCTCTAGACAGTTATACGGATGAGGTAATTACATCAAACCTTTTATAGTGCTATTTTAAAACAGTTTCTGGAATGAAACTGACTTCCAGATACGGACATCAAAGAACTGAACATATCTTTTCGTATTACTTAACTGGATAGTTTTGCTCAATCCAAACTATACTAAATTAGGAAAGCTGACCCAGAAAGATTGCCTACCTCGGGGCAAAGTTAGTTGGGGGCATAACGTAGCAATCCATCCACAATTTTTTAAGGTAATGATTATCTAGGTAATATTTACGTTCAGTTAATTGCCATTGTGTTGCACAATGTCAAATGCACAATTGCTTGTAACGTACATTAAACATAGTACCTTGAAGGCTTGATTAAATATGGTCATGATAATCGAAATATGTGTGTGTCCTACCATCTTCACTAAATATATGACACCATATTTGTATGTCCTACCATCTTCACTTAATATATGACACCATATTTGTATGTCCTACAATCTTCACTTAATATATGACACCATATTTGTATGTCCTACCATCTTCACTTAATATATGACACCATATGTGTATGTCCTACCATCTTCACTTAATATATGACACCATATTTGTATGTCCTACCATCTTAACTAAATATATGACACCATATATTTGTATGTCCTACCATCTTCACTAAATATATGACACGCTATTTGCGTGTCCTACCATCTTCACTAAATATATGAAAACATTTTTGTTCAAAATGTGTTTATTTCCCAACATAGCACGGATTTTCCTCCCTTCTAGGCTTAAATCTATTATTTATCTATAAATATTTGTAGTCATTTCTTAGTTGCTTATGCTACTATACAAATCTAAATAATCTTCGAGTATTTCATGAGGAATTTAAACAACTATTTTCTAGCTTTTCGCTGAAAAACGTAATTTTTGTGGAAACGGTGCAATCCTTAATATAATGTACATAGAATAGGACAGGTTTTTTTTTAGTATTGCCTGTAAATGTAAATTTTAATATGTAAATATATATGTATGCAATCATACAAAATGACTACTGTATGTTGATTATACTTGTATAGTGAATTGTCTCAATGCTTAAACAATTTCGTATGTACAGAAAACGTTCATGTGAATTCAATAGAATATGTATATGGTCTCGCTTAATCTAGTATACATGTATGATGACCAGTTCTAACGCCATTTCATGGTGTTTAATTTTGGTGTCTACAGTTCACGTTCGGTCAGGTCAATACTGGGAGTTTATTTCTTAAACATCTCGCTAGTGGGTAACACCTCTGATAAGGGAAATGCTTCTCAAATCATTGAAATGAAATATTATGGGTGTGAAAATAAGTATGGAGACCAACATTGACATGAAATATTATGGGTGTGAAAATAAGATTGGAGACCCTCTTAACTAGCTTTCATGAACATTTCAAAAAAGGATACAAGAGCTGTAGTGCTAATCAATATGATCTACAGAAACATTATAATCCAGTGGTTCTTAAATTGTGGTCTGCTAACTCCCAGGTGTCTACAAAAGCAACAACAATAGTGATAGAAGCTAGAAGCAGCAGCAAGAGACGCAGGAGAAGCCGCAGCAAGAGAAGCAGGAGAAGCAGCAGTAGCAGTAATAGCAGTGGCAGAAAAAATAAGAAACTCCATTCCTAACAAATTCATGTTGTTCATAGCGACCATTTCTATATGATAATACACGACATTATTAAATGGACAATAAATTTGAGAAATGGACAATGACATCGTGAAATGGACAATGAGATTGTCAAGTGGACAATGAATTTGTGAAATGGACAATTAATTTGTGAAATGGACAATGACAACGTGAAATGGACAATGACATTGTGAAATGGACAATGACATTGTGAAATGGGCAATGACATCGTGAAATGGACAATGACATCGTGAAATGGACAATTACATCGTGAAATGGACAATTACATCGTGAAATGGACAATGACATCATGAAATGGACAATGACATCGTGAAATGTACAATGACGTGAAATGGAAAATGACATTGAGAAATGGACAGTAGCAAACGTTCTTATTCTCTAGTTACGAGTTGCCACTTACGACTGATAAATCTACGAATAAAAATCTGTAAAACACCATATATACAACTCGAGCAAAGTCTGTTCGTGCGATCCCTATTTCTGCCTTCACATTTCTCAATACAAATATGAGAGCTTTAGTCAGCGGCGAATCTAGGTATAACGAGCGGAAAGACCGCCCTAGTTTAGAACGTTAAATTAAATCCAAGTTTCGCTGAAGCATAAATTAGTTGTTAGTTTTGTAAAAGAGAGCCTAATTTTGATCCTGACTTCAGTAAATGACTTTATTGGGGAAAAAATTTGTAGTGTGGCTAACAAAAAGATCTACCCTGTCGTGGCCTGACCGAACGTGACATGTTAAAATGAGTAACACTTTATCATGTGATCATCACGTGATCACATGAACGCACGTTCGGTTACTCGGGTACTAAATTCTTTCGTTTACACAGTCATTGTTCTCTTGCTAAATTTATTTTGGTTTCAAACTTTTTTTTCTTGTTTGTAAAGAATGAAAGAATGTATAAGCTGTTTGGAATTTCTAATTTTCACTATCTCTCATTGTGTTCTTATATGCTTTCGTCCTTTATCGATTGCTTCCAACCATCAAAATTGTATACTGTGGGAAGAAATACAGAGAAGTACAAAGAAAATGTATATTTATAATACAAATCACAGATAATTAGGTACAGAATATAATGTATCACTAACAACATCGTAGATAATTACATATAGAACATAATGTATTACTAAACATAATCGTATATAATTACATATATAACATAATGTATTATTAAACATAATCGTAGATAATTACATATAGAACATACAAATATTATTAATAAACACCGCAGATAATCACATATAGAAAGAAACTAGTTATGCGTCCGATCATCCTCACTGCAAACCGGATACGTCCATTGCTGCTTCGATCTCTCCCTGAGTGTATCCGCCATTACACTACTACTGACAGTACCGGTCCTATGCTGGTTGATTATCATTCTTCTGTGCCCTCCAAAATGTTCACTTCTAGCAACAACGCATTTTAAACCTGCATCTGTAATCCTGGTCATCGGAAAGGAATCATCATCCACACTAGTCTCATTCTCTCGTGCTATAGCTCTTTAGGAGTTCAGAACGTCCTCGCGATCCATTGCCCATTGCCCTGTGCCACAATCGCGCATGACGCCAGTTGATCTGCTCTTTCATTGCCTCGAACACCCACATGCCTCGGCACGAAAATAAATGTAACCACTTTCAGCCTCGTCTTTCTCTAGTCCTCAATCCACTGTTCGCGAACGAGACCCACTTGTACCTTTCTAATCATACTCATAGTCACTCAAGATGCAGACCTGAATATAGAAAATATTACACTACTAATGTTTGCAAAAAGCACAGATAAGGGATATAAACTCCGATGTAAGTAAACTTGTGCTTCTGAATGCTACTAAAGATAATTGCAATGGGTAACGATGCATGAAGCTATTGTCTTATAATATTGCTCCTAGGAGAGGATATGCTAATTGTATATAATAGTGTTGCTTTCAGATTATTTGTTTATGTAACTTGATAGTGAGCAGTGTTTCTAATGCCATATAACAGTGCTCCTTGGAGACGATTTCCTGTCATATAACAGTGCTCCTTGGAGACGATTTCCTGTCATATAATTGTGCTCCTTGGAGATTTCTTATGTTTTATGATAGTGCTCCATGGAGAATATTTTCTTTTATCATATTTCTTCTGCGTTCGTTCTCAAACTCCTGCAGATTAGCAGGATGTAATCCAGAAAACGGAATGCGTTGTGTTATGGTTTACAGAATTGCTGCGATAGCTGCACCTTTAGGCCTGACGTATCCGACTTCAGCATGGCTTTTGGTCACTGACCCTATATGGAATGGTACAGCCAACTCCATCCCATAACCTTCTTAGTCGCCTTTTACGACATTGTTGATTATATGATCTTCGGATCTTTCTAGAGATGACACACTGTCTCCCGTCACCCCTGGCTACCGCTATATTTCAATATGGGTATGTGTATGTTATTACCTTCAGCATCATCTTCATCATTCTGTAGTAAATCAATGACTGTCCTTATTATGTCGACCCTATCAGGAAGTTTCAGTCATGCTTTGTACGAGCTGGGAATACATCGAGATAGGTCAATTTAGGCGCATGAGTAATAGACTCACGATGGAAACGATACGAATACACACTCTTAAGTATCTGCTAAAAGAGACTGAGTACCTATGGGTTTGTTCGAATTACAATGACGTCAATTATCAAATAGTTGAAATACTTGACCTGGAACACGACTACCACTCAAAGCGCTCTACTTCCTGGTCAATGGCTGACAAGAAATCGAATGACTAGCGTCGCCTACGGGACACTTCCTCAATAGCTGTGGCGCCATTCTTGCATCTGTCCAGAACACGAACCATGGTACCCTACTTCCTTGTGGTCGGTAACTCTCGGGAGTAATTTCTTTCCTACACCAGGTCACACCCATTAGCAGTGGACTTGAACAACGAGAATGTTGGTAGGCAGGACAGTGACGTAATACTATACTAACACTTCCTTATAGCCGAAATCGGATGTGATAGGCCTACAAGGCGCATAACGGTGGCACAACGTAATCACGCTCCCGGCGGAAATCGCACAGATATCTGTGATGGTTACAATGGAGCGAACGCAAAACAAACAAACAAACAAACAAACTTCCTTATAGTATGTACGGTCTTGTCAACAATTTTAGTTTATTATGTTTAGATAAACATTTGCATCAGCAGAAATTGTTTCTAAACACAAATAGTTTACTAACAATAAAACTCCTTCTATAAGTACGATTAGTTTACCAACAGATATGGTTATCTAACATCAATGGTATATAAACAGTTAGAACTTCGAAACATTAGTTTTCTATAACAATGATTGCCACATAATATTTATTTACCAGTAGTAATATTTTTCCAAAAACATTAATTTATTAACCAAAGTAGTTCTCTACAGACATTTATCTATCAATAATATTTGTTTACAAATAGTAATAATCTAACAAGAGTTTACTTAGAAAACATTTCACCAATAATAATTTAAGTATTAATATATATTTCTTCAATTATTGTTTACCAGAAAAACAAGTATATGTCAATTACTTACCTACAACAAAAGTTCATGTCCATTATTTATCTACAGCAACGTCCCATATCAATTATTAATCTAGAACAGCAGTCCGTATCCAATATTTACCAACAAAAACAGACCATATGCATTGTTTTTTCTGCAACAACAGTACATATCCATTATGTACCTGCAACAACAATAAATATCGAGTATTTACCCACAATAACAGTAACATACATTATTTACCCACAATAACAGTAACATACATTATTTACCCACAAAAACAGTAACATACATTATGTACCCACAAAAACAGTAACATACATAATTTACCCACAATAACAGTAACATACATTATTTACCTACAAAAACAGTACATAAACATTATTTACCTACAATAACAGTTCATATCCATTATTTACCTACAATGACAGTTCATATCCAATATTTGCCCACAATAACAGTAGCATCCATTATTTACCTACAATAACAGTTCATATATAATATTTACCCAAAACAGTCCATATCCATTATTTATCTCCAGCAGTTCATATCCATTATGTATCTACATCAACAGTCCATATCCATTATTTATCCAATAAAGTATATACCCATTATGTGCCTGCAAAAACAGTCCATATCCATTATTTACATATAACAACACTATTTATCCTTTATTTACATACAACAACAGTCCATATCCAGTATTTACCTACAACAATAGTCCATATCTCTTATTTACCTACAACAACAGTCCATATCCAGTATTTACCTACAACAACAGTCCATATCCAGTATTTACCTACAACAGTCCATATCTATTATTTACCTACAACAACAGTGCACATCCATTATTTACCTACAATAACAGTTCATATCATTATTTACCTGAAACAACAATGGTATCCATTATTTACCTGCAACCGTTTTTTTATATTAACATATCATATTCAAAATGTTTTCACAATCCAATCCTAATTTTTTTAGCTGCAGTGATTTTATCTTAGCAATATTTACTTACAGTATTGTTTTCTATTACGTTACGTTAAGTCCCGGATGACGGACACCGCCTGCGCCGAAAAGATTATCTCACCTGCAAAAATTTTTAAACTCAATAACTTACTATGAACAGTAGCAATTTAACAGCAATTGCTTTTAAAAATAATACAACAATTTAGTAATATAACTAACATAATTTCAAATAACATTCACTATCAAAGTGTTACTACTAAACAACTTGTACAGGAATAATTAATCAGGAATACCTTACTGTATATAACAAAATATATCGGATGTTGTGGTTTACCTAAACCAAGATTATGGTCTTGCTCTAATGGACTCTTGTTGCAATACATTATTTAATACATTGGTTGATTGGTTCGTTGCTATCCCCAAGAATTGAAAGCGATTTGCTCTTACTTCATATGTGCAGTGTGGGGGGGGGGTTCACATAGCTGTTTTTCATACGCAGAAGACTTCAGCTTTCCGCTTAGTGCAATGCCTATTGAAAGAGCCTTATACTTTGAGATAAGTCACGAGCCGAGCTGATAGTTTGCCTGGGTAACCCATTGTGTATCTTTCCTCCGACGATGCACTTCGAAGCCAGCGAGCTATTCCTCGTGCAGGCAGACCATTCCATTACCATCCTTTGTATCCTTAGGACCCAGACCTAATTTATTCTGTATGAGCCGTGTTGGACAGCGGTGACAGTCGAATTAGATTCATGGTTGATGCACCTACCTAGACTAAGTGCTGCTTTTGCGAAACATGTCTGGGGTCTGGGATTTGACCTGTGCATTCTCACGCACTCCCATAGTCGATCTGTGATGGCCTTCCAATACATCGCCAGACGTGGTCTGTTTTGACTCTACGCAATTGTGTTTATCATCCAACGAAGTAGATAGATATCGCTTATCCCGGACGATGAGCTCCGCTTTAAGCGAATAAATCTCGTGTAAGAAAGACATTATTCCCCTCTATGACCGTAAGTACTGAACTTAATTCTCTCTATATGAGCCGTGTTGGGCAACGGAGACAGTCTAGTTAGACTAGGATTGTGATGTCCTCGAAGACAAAGACTCACCTCCCGTCTACATTGCCCACAGCGTCCAGAGTTTCACCACTGCTTCAGACATAAGTTTTGAACAATGTGTTCTCCGACATTTCTTCAATGCTTTTCCTGTTTGCAATGGGGTGCTATAATCAAAGTTTTTTAATAACCAGAGGTGCATGTTTAATTTGATCATACTTAAAACCTGAAATATTACTTCTACTTTAAATGGGGTCAACTGTGGTGGGGTGTGTGGGCTTCTGTGTGTTCTTTAGCATAAACTGCACTTCCTTCGGTCAGTCTCGTGTTGGACAATTGTGGTTTCGTTGCCACTAGCTGCCCTCTAGCGCGTGTTGCCTTTTCCAGATTCAATGTGTATTCTTAGGATCACCATATCTCAGCGAGATCTAGCCATATTGGGAAATTGATATTAGCCAACCTAAACAATGTTTCTGTTAATTTTTTCTGGCCGAAACAAAATGCCCTGATTGTCTTGTATCACTGTTTGCTGACAGCGCTACTGAGTTTTTGATGGCGTAGAATTTCAGAGGTATTTTATGTCTTTTTGGAGTCAATTCTCATCCCATCTATATCCACACGAGTCTAAAAATGTGGGCCAGGAATGCAGCAAAAGCATATGTATTTCTATTTTCATGGTGCACCACGAAGAGATACTTTATGATCTTCGTTATCCACTAGCACTGGGTCCGCTCGGGAGCAATGTGAAACCATGTGCACCCCATTTTTTAATAATAGACTATCTTGCTACATACTAATATGAGAACACAAATGTACCACCATAACATAGTCAGCATTGCTGTACCAACAATAGTTTGTCGGCCACCTTATTGCAATTACTCATTAACTTTGTGAAATGGCTAGAATTCCAGATCGCTTTCATGTCATTACGTCACTCGCTGTATTTCCTCGCTAAGGTGTTGTCCATAGATTACGTCACCACTTAGGGGATGGCGTCTGAAAATGTTTGACAGTTGTTGACATTTGGAAGGGGAATTTTGACAAAAGTTGACATCAACCATACTGATTTTATACAGCAATTAAATGTTTGAATTAGAATTGTTTTTATAAAATTGAGTTGAAAATAAAAACAATTTCAGTTTGGATAGGCTGGGGGGGGGGGGAGAGTTAAATTCTTTGACTCAATAAAGTAGTGGAAGTTCCTTAATTTCTGACACTTGTTGACAGTGAGTGACTTCCGGTAAAATGGCGCGAGATGACGGTTGTGTTATTTTTTTATTGTCACAAATGGAAGTGTAGTTCAATTTCATCTGGAATAGGTGGCCACATTAATTTATGCGTTAATTAGAGATCACAGCGTAGCCAGGTAAGGTTTTCCTGATACAACACTGCGACAGGATCAGCAATCCGATAGTGAGACGTCAAAGTGATCGTAGCGAAATGGAGGGTTTTCCGAAGATGATCAACGTTAACACGACTAACAATGCTAAACATCGATTATGAAAATAGTACATTAAATTTGCAAAAATCAACATTTACGAACAAAGAACCAGGAATAGACGGAATACCTACAGAACTAATACAAATACGAACAGTTACAGGTATAAAGTGGCTACACAGACTGTTCAATGTGATATGGAAGACACAAAAGACAGCACAGGAGTGGAATACGGCGGTGATTGTTCCCATCTGGATGAAAAAAATCAGTAAGAGGGACTACACTAAATATAGAAGCATGAAACTCTTAAGAAAAATCTTTAGCAAGATAAAAAAAGGACAAAGATGCGTGCACATATAGAATCACGACTCAACAACACAAAAGTGGGCTTTCGAAGAAATAAAAGCTGTATAGGTGTAATCTTCACCCTTAAACGACTTTCAAAAAGAGCGATGTAACATAACCAAGAGTTATATTTGGTTTTCGTGGACCAAGAGAAAGCTTTTTACACAGTGGATAGAGCACAGCTATGGATAACACTAAACACATATGACGTTCCCCAACATCTATCGATAAGTCTTAGTCAGATTATATACGCCTATAGTCAATGCGCAGTAAAAACCAGAACAAGTGCATCAGATAATTTTCAAATTCACTCGGAGTGAGACAGAAATGTATAGATAGTATCACAATTATTGTTGATAACATACATAGATCAAATAGCAAAGGCAACGGAAGAAAATAATCTGAAGGATAACTTAAATGAACTGCTATTTGCAGGCGACCAAGCACTAGTAGCATCATCAGAAGAGCAACTACAAAAACAAACAGATAGATTACATCAAACATCCCATACCCATACATGAAGATAAATATAGAAAAAACCAAAGTAATGAAGATAGAAACACCAATATATATATATATATATATATATATATATATATATATATATATATATATATATATATATATATATATATATATATATATATATATATATATATATATATATATATATATATATATATATATATATATATTGGAAACAACGGACTAAGTGGCATAATTCATGTTCATAGGAAGTAATATAACAACAGACGGAAAAAGCAGCAAAGAAATACCCTAGGACAAATGACACCAATCTTCAGAAATAAAAATGTAGATTTAAACACCAAATTAACACTATTCAAAACGTGTATTATACCAACTCTGTGCTGTCAATTTCATACATGGACAACGACAGCACAAGACAAACATAAACTTGTGACAGCTGAAATGGCATGCTTATGCAGAATCCTATTAATATCGTTAAGAGACAAGTGAGGAATGCGGAAATTAGACAAGAAACTGGCACCGCCACAATATTGGAATATATTAAGAGACAACAGATAAAATGGTTTGCACACATTGACAGCATACCACTGCAAGCTATGCTACACAGATACAGTAAAGGCAGACATAGAGGCCGACCACGAAAACGATAAACCACCAAAATAAAAGAGGCGATAAATTCCACAATATACTCAGCACACAATAGAGCGGTCTCCAGAAATCTCTAGTACCCCTGACGCTGTAAGGCAACAAGGACTTTAGCGAATAGATAGATATATAGACAATGAGTAAAGCGGTTCAATAGTGTCAAAATATTGTTGAAGTAATTTATGGACAGATCCCTATACCTACTAAATGAGTGTGTATGACAGATTATCAAATTTGTAAGCTTAAAAACCAGCATGTTGAAGCTATGATATGTTCAATGCACATACATATTTGTATAAACATGTGTATATTTGTCTTAGAAATACGTATTATTCCTGTTCATGTAAACTTGTATATTACATTTGTCTAGCCAAAATATACTTTTGTAAATGCAGAACGTGTTTCTATTATTTATTTTAAAGCACAATATGTTTGTACACATCGTTATGTATGAAAGTAACTTGCTACACTGTTGATTAGTTTTGTATGAAAGTAACTTGCTACACTGTTGATTAGTTTTGTATGAAAGTAACTTGCTACACTGTTGATTAGTTTTGTATGAAAGTAACTTGCTACACTGTTGATTAGTTTTGTATGAAAGTAACTTGCTACACTGTTGATTGGTTTTGTATGAAAGTAACTTGCTACACTGTTGATTGGTTTTGTATGAAAGTAGCTTGCTACACTTGTTGATTGGTTTTGTTGTTGTTGTTGCTGTTTGTTCGTGGATCCCTAGAGATTATCAACAATTGAATTCTTGAATCATCGTGTTCAATAATTGTGTAAGTTTCTTAATAGCTCATTTTCATAACCAGAAGACTCGAACTCTCAGCCATGTGCATACTGTGTAAAGAGACTTCATATTGAAGAGGAGAAATAAATGCATCATCATTAAGTGCCGCACCGAACGTATCATATATATATCATATTGGCGATCATATTTCCCCATGTACATCGATCTCTCATATATGTCATCATCTCTGTTGGTGTCGTCAATCGAAGCCATTTAGTCAAACTGTTCAATATCTTTTCTCTGGGTCTTCCCCTTGATCTTTTCCCTTCTATCTTTCCTGCTGTCACTATATTCTCAATGCCTCCTCTTCTCATTATGTGCCCAATAAATGTTGACTGTCTTTTTCTTATATTATCAATAATGCATCTTTTCACATCCATCCTTCTAAGATATTCTTCATTAGTAATCTTTGTTGTCCAAGGAATGCGTAACATTCTTCGTATAAACCACATTTCCGCTGCCCACAATGATTTTTGTGATGTCTTATGTATTGTCCATGCTTCACGTCCATAGAGTAGTACTGGTTCAATGTAGCATTTGAGGGCACGTTTTCTAGTATCCATCGATATGGACTTGTTGCATAGGATATTTTTCATTTTATGGAATGTTGCTTTTGCTTGTCCTATTCTGCTTTAAGAAGTAAATTAGATACAGTATAATGATATTATGGTTGCACATGCTATTCGTAACGAATTTATCAAACATCATTATTTGCTGTAGTGATTTTCTATGCCATACATAAGTCATGATAAATATTTCATCGCTTACTTCACATTTCATTCTTGAATATTGAACAGATGAAAGCTCAAAACAGAAGGAACATCCTAATAAGTGTTCCACTCTCCGTTCCGGTTAATTATGTGAAATTTCCAGAGAGGAGATAATTTGTTCCCTCTCAACCTGGTCAATATTATTTCTATCTTTCATTGAACACATTCAATATCATCTTTTTTATGTTCTTGTTTGATGTTCTTCATTCTGTGGAAAAGCTAAGACGGATCTGATTACGTCATTTATATTTCTTCTCTGCACTGTACCATCAACCACATCATTTGACGCCTAAAATTCTTCTCTGCACTGTACCATCAACCACATCATTTGACGCCTACAATTCTTCTCTACACTGTACCATCAACCATATCATTTGACGCCTACAATTCTTCTCTGCACTGTACCATCAACCATATCATTTGACGCCTACAATTCTTCTCTACACTGTACCATCAACCATATCATTTGACGCCTACAATTCTTCTCTACACTGTACCATCAACCATATCATTTGACGCCTACAATTCTTCTCTGCACTGTACGATCAACCACACCATTTGACGCCTAAAATTCTTCTCTGCACTGTACCATCAACCACATCATTTGACGCCTACAATTCTTCTCTACACTGTACCATCAACCACATCATTTGACGCCTACAATTCTTCTCCTGTGTTACCTCTCATCACTACATCCCTTGGAAGCATATACATATACCACTCTGAATATCCGAGTTTTTCACAACCGGAATCAATTCCGATCATATACTGCACAATATATCTAAACATGATTTGGAAGTATGATAACAGTCAGCTCAACTGTCAGCAGTTGAATGATCTTCACAGATATACCAATCACCTACCATCAGAAAAAACAGATGATCAAGTCAATCAGAAAGCCACAAGAACAAGTTATAATTCTACGTCTCAGAACAGGACACAACCGACTCCGCAGTCACATGTATACAAAGCTCAAGATTGGCAACACGGCTATGTGTACATGTGGACAGGCAGCACAGAGTGCCAAACATATACTTCAAGAGTGTTCTGAGCATGAAACGCTGAGACAGACATATTGGCCAGAGGAAACAACACTAAAATTAAAGCGCTATGGGACACTGTATGAACTACAAAAGACAGTGAGTTTTATTAAGGAGACAGAATTACAGATATAGACATGTTTCTAGTGAACGAAAGAAGAAGAAGAAGAATGAGCTTCATCCGTTTATCTTGAGCTTCTGAGATGCTCTCCCTGTCTTACATTCAGCGCACCGTACATTCACATCGTCTTACCGAAATATACATAATAAACTATGGAACACATATACTTATAAAATAAGCCGGTGAAACATTAATGAAACCAGAGTCAGGCGTTGAGGCGAACAACTAATTTGAACAGAACAATTGAAACAATAACAACAGAGGAGAACAGATCGATTAAAATAATAACAACAAAGAAGAACAGCACAATTGAAACAATAACAACAAGGGAGAACAGAAACACTGCAATGGTAACAAAATATAATAGAACAATTGAAATAGAACAAATAATAGAACAAACGAAACAACAGTGCAGAACAATTGGAACAATAACAACAAGGCGAACATAACATTTGAAACAATAACATCAAAGGAGAACACAATATTATAAAGAATGACAGAAAATGAGAACAGAATAATTGAAACAATAACAAATCCATAATTAAATAGTCAATATATAGTCACTAAATACTGGATAGATACTTCATCGATATATGGTGATAAATACAGTGTACTTGATAGATACTTTATAGATATATAGTCAATAAATACTGGATAGATACTAGATATATAGTCAATTTCTTCTTCTTCTTTCGTTCACTTGAAACATGTCTATATCTGTAATTCTGTCTCCTTAATAAAATTCACTGTCTTTTGTAGTTCATACAGTGTCCCATAGAGCTTTCATTCCAGTGTTGTTTCCTCTGGCCAATATGTCTGCCTCAGCGTTTCATGCTCAGAACACTCTTGAAGTATATGTTTGGCACTCTGTGCTGCCTGTCCACATGTACACATGGCCGTGTTGCCAATCTTGAACTTTGTGTACATGTGACTGCGGAGTCGGTTGTGTCCTGTTCTGAGACGTAGAATTATAACTTGTTCTGATCTGTTCATAATGTGATAGTCATCTTGTGTTGGTGTTTGTGATATAGTCAATAAATACCGGATGATACTTCGTAGATTGTATAGTCAATAAATACTGGATAAATATTTCCAGTATTTCCAATATTTCCAATATTTCATAGATATCATCAATAAAGTCACTAAATACTGAACAGATACTTCGTAGATATCGTAGATATATAGTCAAAAAAATACTGGACAGATATTTCTTAGATTTATATAGTCAATAAATACTTGATAACTACAAAAATAGATATATAATCAATAAATACTGAATAGATATTTCATAGATATATAATCAATAAATTGTAAATAATGAACAATCATGTAAATCAATTATAACATTATATACAGTTTTCTTGTATAAATAATAAAATAAATATAACAAGATGATACTAGCATTAGTAATACATCAAGATAATAAAGAACAACTAAAATAATGAACAGTGAGATACGTTTTGTAGATCGACAGTTAATTATAGACTGTCGCTCAATTTACAGCCATGGAAGTCGCTGCTTACACACATTGCAGTCAACAATTTGAGAATCTTGGGACTGAAGTTTCTGCTGAGATATGTCTGTCACGTGATAACTGGAAAACAAAACAGAATGAAGTGTGCAGGAGTAACACTGGAAACCTATTTCATCTACACAAAATGACATAGATTCGCTCAATTTACAGCCATGGAAGTCGCTGCTTACACACATTATAGACTGTGGCTAAATTTCCATGTAATGATCAGCTTTCAAAGGGTGTTCTCCATAGACCGAGTCGACAAATGATGATGATAATGATGACAACGGTGATAAAGCTGATTATGAGAATGATGAATAACACCAAAACATCCTTTCTTGTGCAACAAGCTTCAATTTTCCATAAATACGTGGTGTAAAATGTCTGAATTGTGGTTCTACTATAAGCCGATCATAAAATATAAATAGTTATCGACAGTAAAGACCTACGAATATAATCAAAACACGTCTTTATACGTTCTGTTTTCGATTATAGCGGTACAATTAGTTGGTCAGCGTTGTCAGGGGACACAAAGTATATACATTAGCGACCAACGACAAGAACGAAAATAAAATCATGAAATAAGAATGTTCATGTTGATTGTGCTCGTAGGCCTTTTATGTCGACAGCCACGTCTTTACTATTGATAGCCACGAGAGATGCACTCCAAACTGTGACGTCATTCGTGATCAACAGTGCATCTAAGATGGAAGTCTGTAAAAGGAAGGTGTAAATGAGGTTACCAATGTACACACAAGAAGTAATGAGGTCAGGAGACGTTTGTTACAATTCTATTGATGCTATATTCTAATATAGTTTGAAGAATGGCGCAAGTTAGTTCCAGTGTGTGTCACGTCTGATAAATAATCATTTGGATGTTTTTACACAAACCTGCGTATGAGTGTCTGTATTCTTAGCGGAGTATTTCTGTGAGAGATATCGATTTTTGGATAGTGAAAGAAATGAAGAAAATAACAATTACAGAATGTGAACATCTGAACGGTTCGAGTTCATGACATTCTGGCAAAGATATTTTCTTTCTTATCAAACGTGTGCTAACTTGTGATATTACTTTCATATAGTCTTGTAATTATTCTACGAATTGAGCTTTCCTCAAATGGAAACTTTTTTTTTCATTCTCAAAATCACACTGGATTTCTCTTGTAGCATGTCAATGGTCCTACTACCAACTACATTACCAGCAGGATGTAGTCCAGGAATTGTGTTGTATCGTCATTTTATTTGTGCCACTGACCCGACACATCAGACTTCGGTGTTGTAACTAATATGGGGTGCCCATCACTCTCAACCGCCACAAACCAAAAACTTCTACGAACACCCTTAACAGTCACTAACTCACTGTCTGGATCACTCAATCAATTTTGTATGGATCACTCAATCAGTTTTGTATGGATCACTCAATCAATTTTGTATGGATCACTCATTCAATTTTGTATGGATCACTCAATCGATTTTGTATGGATCACTCAATCAATTTTGTATGGATCACTCAATCAATTGTGTATGGATCACTCAATCAATTTTGTATGCATCACTCAATCAATTTTGCCTGGATCACTCAATCAATTTTGTATGCATCACTCAATCAATTTTGCCTGGATCACTCAATCAATTTTGTATGCATCACTCAATCAATTTTGCCTGGATCACTCAATCAATTTTGTATGGATCACTCAATCAGTTTTGAAAGACCCACACTTCTTAAGAATGGCATTGAGCTGCCAAGATTACATCTACTCAATAGCAATTGGGTATCCACAGAAACAACATAGTAAACAATATTCCGTACTAATCATATATCGAAAATTAGCATTTGGCTGCGTTGCAACAAAATAACAAAAATTAACTTTCCTTAGAACCAGCATATTACCAGTGGCAATATGAATCATGGACAATTACCAGTTTTGAAGTATTTTGCGGCAACATTTGATGCGTCAAAACATCGTCGAAATCCACCAGTGATTCCTATCATAAGTGGTGAGGATGAGTGTGCAAGAATCTTGACCTGCTCAGTCTTTGATATTGTATACCCGTGATTTTCATTCACCTCCTCTGCTTCTGCTTCATGGAAATAGAAGCAACGTCAACCATGTATTGTTATCTGAAAAGATAAAGAATATCAATAATGTTCACCTTCCATGCATGTCGTAAGAGGCGATTCAGGAGGTTATACGGATACGTTGGCTCTCCCATCTTATATAGTGTCAAAGTGACGCAGAAGCATTACAAAATTCGGATGCTTTGGTCCAAAAGGCGCAGATATCAAAACACAGCTGTAAACAATGGCACAACGCATTTAGTTCTCCCGACTACATCCTGCTAATTTGCAGAAATTTGAGAAAGTCCGAAGAAAAAGGAGAAGAAGAATCGAAATAAAGTAGTTATAGACATATTACAAGGGAAACGTTGAGTCGAGTAAGACGTATATAAACATATTATAAGTGAGAAGAACCATGAACAAATTATAGTTTATCAGAGTCTGCCACCAAAATAAAAGAAAGCACTATTGGAGATTCCTGGCATTCAACCTTTGTTGCGGAGATAGCATATAATCTGATACACGTCTATTATATTCCTTTATCAGGTTCTGACTTCTTTATCTAAATTGATAGTTGTGGCTTCTTGCACTTTGTGTGTATAAACACTGCATTTATGCAGATAAAAACACCTGTAATTCTGTACACACCCTGGATTTAAAGATTGGCTGCGGTCATGTTGTCTAGATCAATAGCTATAACTACCTGTTTGACATCTCAGGTACAATGGCTGCTGTTGGTATTCGATTTTGTGCTACCAGATTTTCGTAGTGTCGATACTATTTTAAACCATCTTGTTTCACTACTACCTGCTTTGATATAAATATTATTAATGTACATATGTACATAATGTGGCATTACACCTGTGTTTTACTTACATTACATTCAATCAATCAATAACCACACTTCTTCGTATCCTTCGTATGTGTGATAATCTGGAAATTTCATCACGAATGTTCTCATGCCATTGTCTCAATTACTTGTTCTACACGCGGAGGATCATAATCCTGCCCAGTCGTTAATAGTATCACTCCATACTTTCTTTTTACCACTTCTTCTTGTTCCACTCTCAAGTGTCCCCTGAAATAATTTTAGAAAGAAAATAGTATCTCATCACATGGCCAAACCACACAAGCTTATGACGTGTCACCCTTGCCAATGGATGTTCTTATTGGTCTGCAAGAGAAAGCTATAGCAGCCCATTTGGTATATTTCTCTTGTATATGTTGGTGTTATGTTCTGTGTACGAGATACGCAATACTTATCTGTAAAATTGTTTTTTCAAAACCTTGTATTCTTCTCTCCATTTCCTCTGCAAATGCTCAGCTCTCACATTCATGGTTTTTTTTAATGCTTTTATTATTAAGATGAAATATTTTGTCCATATCAGGCTAAATTATTCATAAGTAAGATGAAATATTTTATCCATATCAGGCTAAATTACAAGTAAGATGAAATATTTTATCCATATCAGGCTAAATTATTCATAAGTAAGATCAAATATTTTATCCATATCAGGCTAAATTATTCATAAGTAACATAGCGACAAAATCGTTACTAAGTATATAACAGGATAGCAGGTTATACACTGTTATATAACGTCTACTACTGAACAGGTCTTCTAATGGTTTACTCTCCAAATCCATTGTATGTATTTACAGTACTATCCATACTGTAATATGGATCTATAGTACACATGCCAATGTGCAGGTCCTTAGTTCTTACTGTCCGTTTTCTATTGTATGATTTAATTTAATTATGTTTTAATTTTTATCTTGATGAAGGCCTTTTGGACGAAACGTCAATTTGTATGTATTAGAATGTGAGTATTTAGTGATTAGCAAAAATTAATTACCCTGTTCCAGGATTTACCCATTTTATGTATAAATAGAAAGAGAGAGAAATGATAATGCTAAGAGAAGACAATGCTGTAAAAATTGGTATTGGTGCTTCGAAAAGTATGAACAACTATTGACAAACATCTGCAACGTTCGAGTTCGTTGACCCCAGCAAGCTTTACAGCTCAAGATGGTGATGAATATACAATGTACCGCATTATTCAGGAATATGCTTAACCACCAAACTGTCAAATACACGATGTTTGGTATTAGACTAAAATTAATACAATGCAAAAACGACTGTTTTTACAAGAAGGTGTAATGATAAAATAAGATACCCTATTCTAGCTTCATAAGACTAGTAGAAAACTATAGAAGTAAAATGATTTGAAATTGAAGAAAACGTCTGGTTATTTTATGTTAGACTATCTCACTGCTTATTCCTGTATTCGATTGATCGATTCGTGTAAGGAACGTTTCAAGTACGAAATTTGTGTTGTTGTTTTTGTTCTCGCTGAACAATTTCTGCTTGGTTGTTTACTCTTGGCAGTTCAATATCATTCTTAAACATTGTCAGGTATTCTGAAATTGACTTAGCGATCCATATTGTAATTTTGTATTTCTTAAGAATGTTTACTTTTTTGTTTACGTTTGATATGGAAGATCAGACGATAATTGGTATTTTACTGTCTCATTGGAATGAGAGCTGTGTCTACACATGGGCAGTTTAAATGTGTTTATACGGTTCATTGACTAATTAATGTATTTTGTTCGAAACTGAAAGATTAGGGATTTAATTTCCATTTGCAATAAAAAAATACAGTTTTAAGTCGTTGATTGGTTTATATGTTTAGACTAATGATCGGTTGTTTTTTTCTTTCGTTTGCTCCATTATAACCAGCACGTATATCCGTGTGAATTTAGCCGGGAGCGTGATTACGTTGTGCCACCGTTATGCACCTTGTAGTTCTAGCACATCCGATTTCGGCATGCCTTGACAATTCGGGTGGACTACCCTAGCCTGTGACAGCCTCCCTATATGTCGCCAGGCATACGTGTGTGTGGTGACTCTTAGCCTAGACGATTTTTGCTCACGTCTGTCTCGCACGAGGTGTTCCACTGTCTACGAACTTGCCTCGTGTAATTGGACGTACTGTGTCTGTGCCCATCGGGTACTGAACCGTTTCTCATCCGTAAGCCTGGTTCCTTAAGAGGAAGAACTCAACAGAAGAGTTGGACCCTGGCTCTTTCGCCCTCCTAGCCGAGGTGTCATTCACCGACATCGTGAACCCCTTGCCCAAGTTCGAGTCTCACACCACGCGTTTGGGAGCAAGGCGTTCTCGAGCTGATCGACCTTGTCCCAATTTCGCTTGAGCCCATCAGGTACCCTTGAACCCTTTCTCCCTGCAAGTGTGTTTCCGGTATAGGAAAGCTTGACAGTAGAGTTGGGCCAGGGCTGCCATCGTTGTCCCTTTTCTGCCTAAGCCCGTCGGGTACGGATCCCTTTCTCTTCGCGAGCATATTTCCGGTTTAGAAAGGCTCGACGTTAGAGTTGGGTTAGGTCTTCTTGCTTTTCCGAACGCCCATGATTGGGTATGGGCCTCTGCCTATAAGGAGCACAGGTAACTAGAAGCTCGTCTCGAGCTAACAGATATTGTAGTTCCCCTTTCCTAGGAACTTGTTCCTTTCTATTTGCAGTTCGCGCTGCCCTGCCTTTCATTGTGTCATTGTACTCAGTATGACATCTATTAGTCTATCGACATGCCATCTATCTCCACGTACCGTTTATATTGGCCGCCCCTCCAATGTTCAGCGTCACTGTATGTCGACAGTGTCACTGTATGTGGTGATGCAAATGTTGTCGGAGATGTTGTCTGTCTCTTATGCAGTCAAATCTCTTTCCATCTGCTACCTCCACATTCTCGGACACGATCCCCAAACGATTTGGCCAGAACCAGCTCGAGCTGCTGCATTTCTGTTTCCAGAGTGCACCGCATGGAGGTACATTTGGAATCTTGGTTATCTGCTAACCCTGGGTCCGCCAAGAGCAATGCGTTCCCTTTACACCCTACTAATGATCAGTAAGAGCTTGAATAACACATAAAAGTGCTCTTGTATATATTTGTGCAATTTTGGGGGTGATCTCCAAAACTTTTTTTTATACCCAGAAGACTCCATCTCCCAGCAGTGTGAAATGCTTTGGGAATGTCTTACTTCTTAGCTTGTTGTATACCCAGGAGACCAACTTTCAGTGGTGTGCAATGATTTGAGAAAAGCATTCTACTCTGTTAAAAAAAAGTAATTACAGGGGTTAAATGACTTGGGACTTCAACAAGAGGAAGACATCGCTACATATTGCATGTAGTCTAATTAGAGTTTACTGTTCCAATTGGTGGGATAGTCCGGTAACACAGAAGGACCTGTGCATGAAGATCGTTGGGTGTGTGTTGTTTACTATGCGTTTATAGAACTTAGAGGTTGCGTTTGCAATATTCCTTGAGAAATAGCCTTCAAAATGTGTATGGTATTGATATAACTCATGCTGAATTCGGATGCATCCCGCCAAAGGTGAAGATATCGTAGCAAAGCAGTAAACCAGAATGCAACACATTCTGTTATCTTGATTACAAATTACTCACAATTTGCAGGATTTTGAGAACGAATGCAGAAAAAAAATTATATATTTTAGATCGAGTCCAACGACAATTGCAATCATGTTATCTCATTGGGACTTATCATTCAGAAGTGATGCTTTTGACGGGTGATTCCCAAGAGATAATACTTGACTTTTCTGCGATTTTCATTGGTCACTTTATATATATTTTTTGTCAATAGCCAATGAAAATTTCGGAAAAGGTCGAGTGTCTTGAGACCTGTGATTGTCAGACAGCACAGAACGCGAAATATATCTTGCAGGACTGCCTTGTGCTAGACCAGTTAAGAGAGGAATGATGGCCCACAGAGACGGATACCCACTGAAAGTTGTATGAAAGCACTGAGATCAATATAAGGTAATGCTGCAGTGAAACGGAACTGCAATAGTACTTACGTAGAACACAGGTTTGTGATGTTTCACTTGAACACAACAGATGAACTATCAACAAGACTAAAGTAAGACTAAGACGTAGTCTTCGTGATGGTCCATCGGTTGTGTTCAAGTGAAACATCAAAAACTTGTGTTCTACGTAAATCCTATCAAAGTGCTGAGGAGCTTTCAGATACAGCAGCATATATTAATCAAATCGGACTTGACGCGTAGATATGTTAAATTGCAAGCGAGAAGAAGAAGAGACCTATGATATTCTTTGTCTCACAGAACTAGGCAGTTATCAGTGGTGTCAAATTTCGAAGAAATTACTACAAATCTTGTCACAATCAAACGCATGTACTGGAAACTCCAAAAGTACATTACTAAAAATGAACTCTGAGATTGTAAAAAAAGCAACATTCCAGTTTTTTCATGAAGATAATGCTTTACTTGTGTAAAACAATTAAACGATAAATTTGTGGATAAGTTTCTTGTCTTTCCTTTTTTTTTTAACATCAGAAAGATCAGTGTATTTCGTATGTGTCCGGACATGCGTGACTGGAAAATAGTGAATAAACTGGGTAATTTTGCATCAATATCAGGGAAAAAAAGAGTGGGTTCAATAAGCGTAGATATATTTTATTGAACTCTGCTTACCCAATATGTACTCCCACCTTCTGAAGAGAGCATAAAGACGGCTGCCTAGAGTAAAATCTTATAGAAGTAAACTCCGCAGCTCATGCGATAATCCTCCAATGGTTTCCAATATTCACCTGTAAATCTGACATTATAACCGATTCTTAATTGGCAAACAAGAATACAAGGCAAGTTGCTGCAACGACAGGCCACAGGTCCTTCAACTAACCACGCCGATAACAATTCTCTTCTTGACAATGACTCATTAGATGATTTTCATTACTCTTAACTCCAGTATCTGTCCAGACTACTGGAGATTACAATAAAGATTGTAGAATGTTGGATACAGAAACGTAACAAATTACATTCAGATGGATTAATAAATCAACACCTAGCAGGACGAGAAAGAATCTACAATCTTATAGATTTACGGAAATAACGATTGGGACATCCATGCAATTATTTTATGTTATAGATAACCTACACTCATCAGTCATAACATTAGGGAAGTGAGGAAATTACTAGCTAGTCGGACATCAGATAAAAGTAATGATACTAAGATAAAATGTATAAATAATAATCAGTTGGAACCTTCATAGTGATGTATCGATGAAATAAATTCTCGCACCGGTTATTCATTGTTTGGAACCTTCATAGTGATGTGTTACTAATAGATTCTCCCACCGGTTAAACATTATTTGGAAACTTCATAGTGATGTATCAATGATAGATTCTCGCATCGGTTAGAAAGTATTTGGAACATTCATAGCGATATATCAATTCTCGCACCGGTTTGAAAGTATTTGGACCATTCATAGCGATATATCAATGGTAGATTCTCGCACCGGTTTGAAAGTATTTGGAACATTCATAGTGATGTATCAATGATAGATTCTCGCATAGGCAATGATAGATTCTCGCATAGGCTAGACATTGCTAGTTTCCAGTAAGAGTACATTTACTGAAAGTTCGGCTCCACTCAATAAGCGTATATATATATATACCTTCAGAAGGTGTACGTACGAAATAAAACTAAGATTCACGCAGGTCTTGAAGAATCACTACTTTTAATCATTAAACGACGATAATCTGCATGGTTGGGATGTTTGAGAATCCATGATTTCCTGTCACATTAATGTCTTGTCATAGTTTATTGCCTGTCAAATTATTTCCTGTCTATTTTTTGGGTGAAGTTTTCAATTTTCCTGCCAATTCTCCTATAGATTTTCCTGTCAAATTAATTTTCTGCCATAATTTCCTGACAAAATAATAATTAAACGACGAAAACATGCATCATTTGGATATGTAAACATCCGTGATTTCCTGTCAAAAACAGTATTACAGGGAATTGTTGAAAGTGATAAAATAAGACGAAGACACAAAAAACATAGACATAAATATCAACTAATGAAACAGTAACAACTTGTCGACACTCATCTGCATAACCATAAATAGTTAAAAACTGAAAGTTTTTGTGTTTATGCATCTAATGTACAACGCCATACGACTTTGGCAGGTTATGAATTTTATTAACATATAATTGTGCTTTTTGTTTCAAAATTTACGAACAATAGAGATCCTTATCCTTTTGTGCAATTGATTTTTCCTCCAGGGCTTTATTTCAGAACAAGAACTCTCCAACTCTAGGCAGTATGCTATGTTCTGATAAAGAAGCGTAATACTTAGGGACGGGTATAGTTATTGGTATATATATATATATATGTATATATATATATATGTATATATATATATATTGGTATATATATTGGTATGTATATATATATAATGTCTTACTGAAAGATACATAGAAATATGTACAAACATACATATAGGGCAGGCTGAGAGCATTTCAAAGAAACTTTAGTCTGAGCAAATGTAATGATCATTGTCAAGAAGACTAACTAAGAAGGACAAACAGCCGAAATGTGCTAAAATCCTAACAAGCGTTTTGATTGGTTCAGTTGGACAGTATGGGTGGTCGAACATAGTGAAGACTTCATTAGCGCATTGCCAAGTGGATACTCCGAGAGTATAAAGAATTGAGACTAATGATCGCTACTGGCTGTCCTTTGGGTGATGAATAGTAGTAATGCAGTTCTGAATATGTTAACAGACGACGATAACGAGATTTGAACTCTGTAGACCGCTTTATTCAAGTACATTGTGCAAGATAAGAGCAAGCTATTGACAAACTCACTCACAATCAATATTGTCAAAATTAGTTTACCTTGAACTAGTAACACGTATTTGGATAATGCTTGTTATTGTTGATTAATAATTTATTGTAAATGTGGTACACTCGTGTCACTAAATGAGAGATATTGACAAAGGTACTGCATTTGTAAGCGATAAACACAATTCACGTGTAAATAGTATTGACAAATGTATTGCAGGTGTAAAAATTGGTTACAAACGTATTTTAAATGTCATCAGTATTGACAAACCTTTTTCAGGTCCAGCAGTATTTTAAACTGTATTTCCGGTCCAGCAATATTTAAAACTGTATTTCAGGTCCAGCAATATTTAAAACTGTATTTCAGGTCCAGCAGTATTTTAAACTGTATTTCAGGTCCAGCAGTATTTTAAACTGTATTTCAGGTCCAGCAGTATTTTAAACTGTATTTCAGGTCCAGCAGTATTTTAAACTGGATTTCCGGTCCAGCAATATTTAAAACTGTATTTCAGGTCCAGCAATATTTAAAAATGTATTTCAGGTCCAGCAGTATTTTAAACTGTATTTCAGGTCCAGCAGTATTTTAAACTGTATTTCAGGTCCAGCAGTATTTTAAACTGTATTTCAGGTCCAGCAGTATTTTAAACTGTATTTCAGGTCCAGCAGTATTTTAAACTGGATTTCCGGTCCAGCAATATTTAAAACTGTATTTCAGGTCTAGCATTATTTTAAACTATATTTCAGGGCCAGCAGTATTTTAAACTGTATTTCAGGTCCAGTAGGATTTTAAACTGTATTTCCGGTCCAGCAATATTTAAAACTGTATTTCAGGTCCAGCAATATTTAAAACTGTATTTCAGGTCCAGCAGTATTTTAAACTGTATTTCAGGTCCAGCAGTATTTTAAACTGGATTTCCGGTCCAGCAATATTTAAAACTGTATTTCAGGTCCAGCAATATTTAAAAATGTATTTCAGGTCCAGCAGTATTTTAAACTGTATTTCAGGTCCAGCAGTATTTTAAACTGGATTTCAGGTCCAGCAGTATTTTAAACTGTATTTCAGGTCCAGCAGTATTTTAAACTGTATTTCAGGTCCAGCAGTATTTTAAACTGGATTTCCGGTCCAGCAATATTTAAAACTGTATTTCAGGTCTAGCAGTATTTTAAACTGTATTTCAGGGCCATCAGTATTTTAAACTGTATTTCAGGTCCAGTAGGATTTTAAACTGTATTTCCGGTCCAGCAATATTTAAAACTGTATTTCAGGTCCAGCAATATTTAAAACTGTATTTCAGGTCCAGCAGTATTTTAAACTGTATTTCAGGTCCAGCAGTATTTTAAACTGTATTTGAGGTCCAGCAGTATTTTAAACTGGATTTCCGGTCCAGCAATATTTAAAACTGTATTTCAGGTCTAGCAGTATTTTAAACTGTATTTCAGGTCCAGCAGTATTTTAAACTGTATTTCAGGTCCAGCAGTATTTAAAACTGTATTTCAGGGCCAGCAGTATTTTAAACTGTATTTCAGGGCCAGCAGTATTTTAAACTGTATTTCAGGTCCAGCAGGATTTTAAACTGTATTTCCGGTCCAGCAATATTTAAAACTGTATTTCAGGTCCAGCAATATTTAAAACTGTATTTCAGGTCCAGCAGTATTTTAAACTGTATTTCAGGTCCAGCAGTATTTTAAACTGTATTTCAGGTCCAGCAGTATTTTTAACTGGATTTCCGGTCCAGCAATATTTAAAACTGTATTTCAGGTCTAGCAGTATTTTAAACTGTATTTCAGGTCCAGCAGTATTTTAAACTGTATTTCAGGTCCAGCAGTATTTTAAACTGTATTTCAGGGCCAGCAGTATTTTAAACTGTATTTCAGGTCCAGCAGTATTTTAAACTGGATTTCCGGTCCAGCAATATTTAAAACTGTATTTCAGGTCTAGCAGTATTTTAAACTGTATTTCAGGTCCAGCAGTATTTTAAACTGTATTTCAGGTCCAGCAGTATTTTAGTGGCAAGCGCAGGCATTCTTGAATGTCTTTTGTCTAACGGCGTATTTGGGCGGCCTTTTTCCCTGTTGCTTTATATCATCTCCTCCAGTAACGCTCTCTTCATGCCATTGTTTCTCTTAATGTGACCCAAAAAAACTAGATTTTTTCTTTAATATTGTGTTCAGAATCAGCCTTCCTGGACGTTAATTGTTCGTAACATCTCCTGGTTTGTTTTCCTTGCTGCCCATGGTGTTCTCAAAACTCTTCTATAGTACTTTAACTCAAATGATGTTATTCTCTTGGCAACTGTTTTATTTAGTGTCCATGCTTCACATCCATATGTCGCCACAAGAAACACACATGTTCATAGTAAACACAACTTGGTTCTTATGTTAGTACATTGCCATAGTTTCTTTAGCTGTTTTAATTTTAACAACGCCATTGTTATTCTCTTAATCTCAACTGCAGTCACCCGCATTGTTTATATTAGTTCCTAAATAATCAAAATTTGTAACTTCTTATAAATTGCAGTTCTCAATATTAATTTTGGGTCTTGATTTAGTTTTGTCAGTTGCCATCATTTTTGTCTTTTTCATATTTAAAAATACTTGTTGCTATTCACTGAACTTTTGGGTTGACTTAATTATGTTCCGTATGTCGTGTTTGTTTATTGTTAATATCACTGTGCCGTCTGCATGTCTAATTAACCCATAAATTTTCAAAACATTTTCAACATTAGAATAATCAATCAGAAGAACCTGCCACATCCGCATGACATCTATCATAATTTGATCGATTTCACACAGGCATGGCACAAAGGTTTATGGGAAATTATGATAAAATTTTAATTTTGACAGAAATATAATAGAAATCATTAAAGCATTATACACAACAGTAGCAACTAATGTTGTTTTAACTACTGGTAATATTGGAACTTTTTTCATAACAACATCAGGTGTTTGACAAATATGCATAGTATCAGCAAGATATTCAAAATATTCTTGGAACGCATCCTGCAAGAGACACCACAGCATCACCAGAAAACAATTTCAATCGGTTGCAGTCCTCTGTGCGACTTACGGTTTGCGGATTACATTGATCGTATGGCTGGTAGTGAGAAAGAAATTCAAGAAGTTATGGTATGGAAATAAACATTGAGAAAATTAAAAGTAACAAAATTATATCGGAAATGAGTTATATCATATGACCAATATCGTACTCGGTGTATAGTAATTTATCGCGAGAAGAGTAATATACGTTACCAATATTATATTCGGTGTACAGTAATTTTTTTTCGCTATTGATTGTGTCATGAGAAAGAGCACTGAAAATGAGCTGAAAGAAATAAAATGGATTAATAATACCGTTCTCGAAGATCTTGACTACGCAGATGACCTGGCCCTTTTGAGCGCAAACCAAACAGATGGTCAATCTAAGCTTGACAATCTACAACACTACTCAAATCAGATAGGGTTGAAAATCAACACATCAAAAACTCATATACTAGATTTCACGAGATCCAACGACAACATAAAAATTCAAAATGTTCCATTATTAAAAGTCAACAATTTTACATATTTAGGCACCAATCTAGCACTGGATGGAGACTCATCAAAAGAAATTTTACACCGTATTGCCCTTGCAGCGGGTACTTTCAATAAACTACGTAACATCTGGACGTCAGACACACTAAGAAAATCACAAAACTCAGGTTGTTTAACTCCAACATCATCCCTATTATATCATATGGATGCGAAAGTTGGAAAGCCACAAAAGCCTAAGATAAGAGACGAAACTCCTTTGAAAACAAATGCCTATCTACCATTCTGAATGTTAAGTGGAAGGACTTTAAATCTAACACTACTATAAGAGAGGAAAGCAAACAAACCTATATATCTTCCTTCATTAGACAAAGGCGTTAGACTTACATCGGCCATGTTCTCAGAATGAACAGCCTAAGAACTCCCCAGCAGTCACTATATTGGGTGCCACCCGGAGTAAGAAGAAGAGGGAGACCTAGAGAAACTCTACGAAGAACCATTAATAGAGAAGGCATGTCAATGAACCTAAACAACAAGCAAGAATTGAAAGACCTGGCAACACAAAGACAAAAATGGAAAGCTATGGTTTCTTCCCTATGCGCCACTTATGGTCCTGGAGGAACATAACATAACATCGTAATTTATCGCAGAATGAAGAATACATAACAAATATCGTACTGGATACATAGGATGATATGCAAGCATCAGAGCTCGTATATTACTTTTTACAATGAGAAAGTGTGTTCTGAGATTTATTTCATAAATGGAAAACTCCTCTCAGTGGTGCTCAATGTTTGGAAAAGAAGCATCCGGTTCAGATGAGGTAATAATGTAATTTTACAACTGTGAGCTCAGGGGATGTCCATAAATTACATCAACAGATGTTTGGAAATTTTCCTATCTCCCCCCCCCATCCTTGTCATCAACTTGTCAATAACTCGGGGACCTCCTATGCTTAATGATGTCAATAAATTTTGCCATCCCCCTCCCACTTTATAACATCAAAGGTGCAAAACAAAACAATAGAAATAATTTATTTACACTTTTACAAGTGTTTTCCAAATTAAAACAACATAATTTGTCTATAAAAAACAGTTTCGTTGACGTTAACTTCTGTCAACTTCCCACCCTCCCCCCTCCATCCCAATTCGTCAACCGTGTTCAAATGTGTCCACACTCAATGTGGACCCCCCCCCCCCCACCTCCCCCCCCCCCGCCCCGCCTTTAAAAAATATTTTGGCGTCATTTATTGACATCCCTTATAAAAGAGGAATGTCTCGCTGCATAGTCTATACCAGTGTTTACCAGTGCCTATATCACAACTAGAATGTAACGTAATCCCATGGCAGTTTAGTCATTTATCGCAGTGATTCTTATTTTGTTTCATGTGGCTCGATCCGTTTTACTGTGGTGATCAGAATGAAATTTGAAAAAATGAAGTCAGAATTTGACCTCTTTGAGGGTGGGGGAATGCAGAAATGTAACTATCTGAAATATTTTATACATGACATTATTAAGTAATATACATAATATAAAAAGCTTTGAAGAAATTGACAAGCATTTTTTAGGTTCCAGGAAGAAGTATTCACAGGGAAAAAAATTCCAAATGGGGGAGGGGGCAAGTAGAACAGTGGTTGAGAACCACTGATCTACCACACCGATAAACAACAAAAACGTGACATATTATTCTTCAATCGTAAGTGTAAACGTGAACTTAATTGTGACAAATTAGTAATCTAGCGTAACTGTAAACGTGAATCTAATTTGTGCCTCTGTCAATGTCTATCTCAACTGTAAACCTAAATTTAAATGTAATAACTTAATTATATATTGCGACGGCAAACAAAAACAACCAGGATTGCGATGACTAGCCTACAGCAATATGTACTTCACGCAGAAAACAGAATTATCTTACAAAGCAAGTTGTTAAATCGGACATCAAGTATGAACTCAACCTGATAATTCTGGTTGTCAGTCATTAGAATTTACACAGTTGTTTATCATCACAGACTGGGGTATAGTCAACAATCTATATTTACTTTCTGGTCGTTGTTGCCGGGTAGGCCTACATCTGGGAAATTCCTTGTGAGCCAAACCTGTCATAAGAATCAACTCTTGCTTCTTGAAGTGTCGACAGTATACGAAGTGGTTTGACAGTAAGCCCTAATGCTGACACAAAGTGCGAGAAAAATCGAAATTGGAATTAGAAATCTGAACGAAGCTGTTGAGATAGCGGATAGAAAGAGTCAAGGCTTTTGACGACTGATGTTGCTAAAAGTGGAATAGACACAGGAAAGGTCTGATCTTGAGATTTGTTTTCATAGGGAGAATACTGTGATATTCTGACGGGAAATAAACCGTTTTGTAAATGTGACTGGGTCCGGGTTTGCAATAGGCACGAATTGACAGTCATCTTATGCCAAATTTTTCATCTATTTCCCCACGAAGTTTAGCAGAGCACGTGAGATAATTGCAGATTTATGACAGCCAAATTCAGTCTACTTGATGTGCTCAAATAGAGATCTGATGTTAGAAGATTGAATGTTGGACGTAGGTTTGGAAACTGAGTTTCAATGTTATAACACTAGAAACCATACATCATCTTATTTATCAACAATAGGCCTATATTGCGCAATTTGCAATAGAATAAAGGTTTATTAAAAATTGTAAAAGTAAGACGAAACACACAGAATTTATTACACGAGTATATTTATTTTCTAGATGTAAAATATATTTTTCAAAATGGTTGGTCAGATGACCGCTTTCCGTATGGTGCATAACGTAAACGCCTTCTTTCAAATTCCGAGTCTTATGGTCCAGCATTATCTGACTTCGACTGTAGGAAAGCATCTTATGATACCTACCTGAAAGCCGGTTTTTGAGAGGGAGACTTTCTGAAATTTATTTCAATACATAACGTATGTGTGTTTGAGGGAGTATGTAAATTGTTATTTTAACATTTTATATATATATATATATATATATATATATAAACAAAGATAGGCAGATAGTAATAAACTCTAAGATGTATCCAATAGAGAGGCGTGGGGAAAATTAATAACACAAGCCAATAAAAGTTCTAGCATTGACACTGAAGAAAAATTACATAACAGCAGACCACGAACATAGAGATCTCAACATGAAATAAAAGAGGAAGAAGGGTCATGAGTTTCTGTTGCGAAATGTGGTTCATACTGTAGACGTCGATAGAACTACTTGTCAAAAAAATTATGAAGCATATTCTTAGAGCTACCTACGAGTAATGTATTTGCAGATATCAATGAATATATTGAACAAGATATTCTTGCGGCCTGACACATCCAGTTACAGCATGAATTTTTGTGTCAATTTTGTTAATGAGATGAGACATCGTTACACCTACCTAGTCGTCTATCACGGTATGCATGGTGAGTCACATTGCTAATATTGTTCACCCCTTTCGAGCCCCGACAACAGACAAGAGATTCAATCTCTAACAGTCTTTCCTATGGATCTCTTGAATTCTCTGCGATCTTGAGCAAGTTGTCCCGCCTCTTTTATTGACATGCACATGTATTCTTGAATGTCCATGTTGTTTGTATTTCTATGTTTTTTTTCAAGGAGAACCAAACAATCTTGGAATTTGTGAGATTGATTACCGATGTGCATCAGAGCGAAAGATGTTTTAGTTTACTGTGCACTCCCTCAATGTTGCAATATCTGTTTCTGTCAAGATTGTACAACAAGACACCATCCGCATACGTGAAGATTCTAAATTGTCCTGAATATGTGCTTGATCAGTGTATACGTTGAAAAGCACATATTATAGTGGAAATCCATGTGGCCGTCCCAGTGTTATAGTTCTGATCTCCAAGGTCCGGGATTCCAACTTCAAAGCAACTTATCTAGCAAAACAACTGGTCTAGACATTAGCACCCTCTTGTTATACATCGACTTATCTACACATCGATGTTAACGTCAATTAGCAAATGGACAATATCACCAAAAACTGAAATGGACAATATCACCAATAACTAAAATGGACAATATCACCAAAAACTGAAATGGACAATATCACCAAAAACTGACTATATTATACGCACCTTCCAAATCTATCGCTCCTACCGCTGTTTCTTCTTTTGTATCAATGCCCTCGTAATTATTGTACTCCATAATTCCTGCTTTGATGTTTGTGTTTCTGACAGGATTGTATGCGTCGTATGTGTCAGGGAGTAAGTCCCTGTTTTCTAAATCGATGACTAACCGTCTTGCACTGAATCCTTTCTAGCCCCATTTCCATACACATTCTGAAGAATGATGGTGAGGTACCTCTTAATGTTTGTGATCACCTTGCTTGATTGTGTAGGCGAAAGGACATAACTAAGAAACATTTTAGGCTCACAATATACGCTAGAAATAGGTTTTAATATACCCGCCGACCGACCCATCTGTCACAAAACAAAATAAATATATAAGGTTATTTCCCTTAGAAAACTTTGCCATTTTTGTATATTATGTGGTTGCATCCCTTATATTGTAAAAACTTCGTACTTTCATTAGATCACAAAAGCGTTTTAAGATATATTTGCCTTGAATTAAAATAATAATAATTTAATATTATGATTACACAAGAAATTTAATTTATTTTATGAAATAAATAAATAAAAATATTATTCAATATAAAGGATTTTTCTTTTTCTCCCGTGCGGCAAAATGAAATGTTGAAAATGAGCGCTGGATTTACTTCAATTTTTTGTTTTTGTGAAGACATGTAATCTTATCCTGTTGCGTAATACCATTCTTCGTAATACATATCGACCTGGCATCTCCGAGTTCAATATGATTGATTTCTTGGGCAGGATTGTGGTCCTTCTCGATGTCAGGAATGGCCCGAGTTATCTTAGTTTCCGCCTCTGTTGGATGGACTAAGCCCTCTCCACTTCATGGAGTTAACATCAATTTTACTTCATTGTACCCAGGTTGTCCCATTTGTACTCCGCTGCTGTAAACGAAGCGCCACACTGCCTGTCAACAGTAGTACTTATGGCATGTAGCTTCAAAGATAATCAACGTACAGGATTAATTTTGAAATACCCACTTTAAACTTTGATTATAAAGTACTCTGATTCCAGCCGGGGAGACTTATACAAGTCAGTAAACCTTATGTATTCTGGCCGAAAAGACTTCTATAAGTCATACTCCAATGACATTCATATTTTTTTCGGTATTTATATCAACATAAGAATGTTTCCAAAATAAAGTTTAATATGTCCACATTACTTCTTGCATGATTTTTATGTGTATTGATATCAATTTTGTTAAGTTATTGATAAGTTTTGATAATGAGGGTCTGTGACGTCATTTTTCCTTATATGTTTTATATATTTTTCCAATTTACTTATTTTCGTAAAATAATAACTATTTTATTTACTTTGCTCTCATTTATTATGAAATCCAACTTGGCAAATGCTTCTAGCATCGTGTTTGCACATTTACGCCATTTTGTAAGTAAAATTAGCCATATTTTCATTTGAGTTTCGTGTAAAGTTAAGTCTACTGTTTTTGATAGATGTCGAAATTCTTTCTAAATAATAAATTTTTGACGCACTATGCATATATATTATACATTATTGTGTTCGTAATTGGATTATCTAACAGAAATGATACAGTTTGAGTGGAATTTATTGATTCAAAAATGCGGTAAGGTCAAATATCATATCTAAAATAATATTTATGTCTCATTTACATATTTTCTTTACTGTCTAAAATAATTTGTATATATTAACCACATTTTTTTTCAAAATGATCTTGTGATAATCACATTCTCTGTCCATTTCTGTTTCGAAATATATATATATAGATTACATTATAATGTAAATATATTTAGAAGTAGTATTTCTTGTTTCCGTGATGCATGTGCACACACAAAAATCAAACAAAATTTAATTACGTTTACACGCTAAAAATATTCCGGCCGGAATCAGTTAACCACTACGCCAGGAATATCTCCATCGGCAAAACTAGGCAGGAGAATCCGGTGCAGTCACACATGTTAGGACCACCAATGGCAATCTTCAGGGGTGTCATAATCGAAATTAGTTGTGTAAGAGACACTGTAGTTCGCCTTTGCACAAAATGCCTAATTTCCGACAGTGTGTAACTGTCGTTGTCATGGAAGTAGATATGTTTTTTCGGGGGCGAGGTGAATCCTTAAAAAAATTATAATTGAACATCCTCTCCTAAACCAGTACACTTGCATCAATGTTCAATACCGACCAGAGACGAGGGCGATATAATCATCTTCTTTTACTGGGTCTGTAGTGTGTATTACGAATTATATTTTCACCAATAAAGTGGCAGTAGGTTTATCTACAGACATATCTTATCGTTGGATGCTTTCGTTCATCAATTACATCGGAACATAACTGATAAGCAAAAGTCATGAGCATGAGTGATGAGCATAACTGACGAGCATAACTGATGAACATAACTGATGAACATAACTGACGTGCACAACTGATGAATATAACTGACGTGCACAACTGATGAGCATAGCTAATGAACATAACTGACGAGCATAACTGATGAACATAACTGATGAACATAACTGATGAACATAACTGACGAGCATAACTGATGAGCATAACTGATGAACATAACTGATGAACATAACTGATTAACATAACTGACGAGCATAACTGATGAACATAACTGACGTGCATAACTGATGAGTATAACTAATGAACATAACTGACGTGCATAACTGATGAGCATAACTGAAGAGCATAACTGATGAGCATGGGGGGGGGGAGTATATATCATTTCTATATAAGGTGACATCCCAAAATGCAGAAAACTTGTCAACATACAGAAATGGACAAAATACAGATAAGGCCAACATACAGATTTGGTCAACATACAGATATGGTCAACGTGCAGAGCAAGTTTTATTTTACTGATACTTTATTGGTGTGCGTAAACGATTCAGAAAGATGTGGTCTACTTGGCTGATGATCAGCATATGGAGGTGGTCAACTTTTAAAGTTCCAGGTCACATGTGATTTTACAGGTGAATACGTAAGAAATGCATTTATATATTATCATCGGTTCTCGGATAATAATTCTGCAGATATTACCCAAGTATTTTAAAATTGAGGACAAATGCATAGTCCCAGGAGATTGAGTTTAAAGAGAAACTGCTTGGCATCTTGGTACCAAGTGCTTATAATCAGCCTGATGAAGTCAATGCATCCTTTTCTTCTTGTTCTGCTATAAATATTTTTACAATTAGTACGATATTGGTAATGTGTAGATCGGTTTGTTTTACGTCATTGTAAGTTTCTCCACAGCTTGGTTTGCTTAGACGCTATTTACCGCTCTATAACGACATTGTGGTTGTTTAGCACTTCGTGCATAGATTTATATATGTTGCGAGGGTGCTCTGTTTTAGTCCCATACCATTGACCCAACCGCGATATCCGAATTCGACAGTAAAGTACTGTCGTGATACTTATCTGAAATCTGTTTGTCCGGAATATGTATATTTTAACAAAATATTTGTGTCAGCGTCGCCAACTTGGTGTGATCGAAAGTCTGCTGCATATCAATGTTACATCTCATGGAACAAGACATTTGTCACTGGAGAAGATTAAATTTTGTGGATATCAAATACATTTTAAATAGTATATGTAGGCTGAATTTAAAATAAATATAGAATAGACCATGCAAAGATAGTACGTCAATTAGCCGCAATAAAAATAAAAAAAATGTCTTTAGTGATATATAGACATTACTTGTATTTTGAGCACCCATTACTATAGTCTGTTCCATAATTCATATTTTCATTTGAAATTATTTTTCTCCAAGACTACTTGTTAGATCGAAAATATCTTTTGAATCCAGCTTGAGATTCTTCATGACCATATACAACAATTTTTTGCACTTAAAAATGTACATAGATAAAAAATGTTCTCTATAAATTATACATTTCTAAAGGTTTTGCGATTGTACGTAATGTGCCATTTTTTACAGTATCCCACACGAGTATATCGACAGTCCCGGTTTATGAAAGGAAATAAACCTTATTTGGGAATTGGTTATTTTTCTTCTTAAACTCTTCATTGGCTGTGACGTAAATTATGAATATACTGGCCAGATAAAGGCACGACAAAAATAAGACGTCATTAGTGACATATTTTTTTCTCTCAATGCAGATTAACTTTAATGTTGATATCAAGTCGACTCACTATGGTACCGATACCACGATTTCCATGAGTGCTAATGGAAATCGTTTGTCGTTTATTTATATATTTCATTGCTATTGACAGACTTCGTGAATTTATCTAACATGAATATCTTCGTGATTTTAATTGGTCATTGTGATGTGTTGTAAAGATTCGCACCAATGAAAATCACGGAAATACTGGGGTATGCCTATAGAAAAGATATCACCAGGACATTTAAAATAATTTGTGCTGTATAATTTTGTTGGATTACCTATTTGTTTAATTTGAAAATAATAGCTAAACCCCAGTTTACTCAAAGGCGTATCTCATAATCGACATGTTTGTATTGTGGTAGCTTGCTCAATTCATTCAATCAATTTATGTATGTAATCAAGAGTTTATTACGATATGAGTTTGAAGTGCAAATTCACTGCTATGCAAAATGTGACTACACAAGTGTACACAAAAGTTACTTTTGCAGAGACGCTAGAAGGGGCGTTTATATTACGACATACACAATCCTAAAAAAAAAAATATAACACAGAATGCTGTCTGATTAAATAAAATATAATTTAACCGTTGGATCAAACAGGACTCTAATTCTGTAAATCGTGAACGACAGCAAGGTTGGAAAAGAAAAACTGTTGAGTTCGACGACAAAGATGTTATTGTATGTGAGATGCTTAAAATGTTTCAGACAAATGATGTGGTACCACTACGTAAACTGAAGGTTCTTCTGCGCAGTCATTGTAATATTAATATTTATAAACCCGGATTATGGAAGATTGTTAGAGGCAGCGGTTTCACTTTTCAGAAATCTCTTACAGGCACGAATATATTATATGAGAAAACACACCGCACAGTTGCCCGATGCAGATATCTGAGACAGATACGTAAGCGCAGGAGAATAGGTTATGTCATAGTATATCTGAATGAATGATAGGTAAATGCTCAACATACATTTTAAAAAGGTTGGCAATCATTTGACAGAACTAAGAAGAGGGAAATTCCAAGCAGCAAAAAGTAAAAGCATTGTAGTAAGCCATGCAGGCAGTAACGTAAATGATCTTGTCAGTGGGGCAGAACTTATTTTCCAAGCATTATCTACAGATGGTAGAGACTACCACACGAAAATGAATGGAATTATTTTCAGGAACTGGTTAGTGAACTCACTTCTACCAGCGCTGGATGGGTCGCCATTTATTGTTATAGATAATGCCCCTATCATAACGTAGTAGCGCATGAAGACAAAATACCCACTTCATCAAGTACAAAACAATAAATCAAGACATGGATTGCAAAAGAAAATGTTTCTTTTTATGCAATAAATTCAAACCAGAGTTGCTAGAACCCGTTACACGGACAAAGAAGACGAAGATATATAGTTAGATCAAATGGCAGCAACCAGGCATGGGGATGAAGATAACTCTTCATTCATGTACTATGCAATATCAACTATAAAGTGGGGTGGCAAGTATCCTTCCTTTCTGTTATTATTAATATAACTGTATTTCGAAAACATAGCAACGAGATGCACAATATTCAGAACATTCCCATGGGTTCTCAGCTGGCAATCAATCTGCCATCTACAATACATATGCACACATTCAGAACATTCCCATTGGTCTTCAGATGGCAATCCCATCATCCCTCTACGTGCACAGCGGCATAACATTCCGAACATTCCCATGAGTCTTCAGCTGGCAATCAAATCAGCCCTCTACAAGATTGGGCACCCACAGCATAGACTCTGTCCACAAATAATGGTATCAATTTTTTAGCCAATTTTTCCCTCCCCTCTTGTCATAAACTGTCAAGAATGCCGGGACCCTCTGCAACTACGTCAAAACAATTAAAAACCCTTTCACATTATAAATAAATGATTTTAGAAAATGTAAGAAAATCTACATGATTTGTTTCACATTTTAAGAAAAAAATATATTTCATTGTACTCGTACAACAATTTAATTGGTCTGTAAAATAACAGTATTACTGACATTAACTTTTCTCAAATAGTTGTCACAAACTGTCCTTTTCAACCGTTATTTTTTTATTAGTAATATATATCACGTTCTGACTTCATAGGGCTGGGATGGTGTATTAAACCCTCCCATTCTCTCTCCTTAATATGGGCTTTGATCCAATATGAACTTTTCCATACAGAACAAAGACGAACTATTCCATGCGTGACCAAAACGAATTATTCCCATACATGGCCATGATGAAATATTCCATACATGACCAAGATGAAATATTCCATACATGACCAAGATGAAATATTCCATACATGGCCAAGATGAAATATTCCATACATGGCCATGATGAAATATTCCATACATGGCCAAGATGAAATATTCCATACATGGCCAAGATGAAATATTCCATACATGGCCAAGATGAAATATTCCATACATGACCAAGATGAAATATTCCATACATGGCCAAGATGAAATATTCCATACATGGCCAAGATGAAATATTCCATACATGGCCAAGATGAAATATTCCATACATGGCCAAGATGAAATATTCCATACATGGCCATGATGAAATATTCCATACATGACCAAGATGAAATATTCCATACATGACCAAGATGAAATATTCCATACATGGCCAAGATGAAATATTCCAAACATGACCAAGATGAAATATTCCATACATGACCAAGATTAACTATTTCATACATGGCCAAGATGAAATATTCCATATATGGCCAAGATGAAATATTCCATACATGGCCAAGATGAAATATTCCATACATGGCCAAGATGAAATATTCCATACATGGCCAAGATGAAATACTCCATACATGGCCAAGATGAAATATTCCATACATGGCCAAGATGAAATATTCCATACATGGCCGAGATGAAATATTCCATACATGGCCAAGATGAAATATTCCATACATGGCCAAGATGAAATATTCCATACATGACCAAGATTAACTATTCCATACATGGCCAAGATGAAATATTCCATACATGGCCAAGATGAAATATTCCATACATGGCCAAGATGAAATATTCCATACATGGCCAAGATGAAATATTCCATACATGGCCAAGATGAAATATTCCATACATGGCCAAGATGAAATACTCCATACATAGCCAAGATGAAATATTCCATACATGGCCAAGATGAAATATTCCATACATGACCAAGACGAACTGCTCTATACACGACCAACATACATTACCAATATCAGAATGGATAAATAGACAATGAATCGAAGAATAAGAATAATACACAAAATTATACTAAATCTCTTAATAATTTTTCAACTAAAGAATTTTATAATATTCAACCTTCAATGGATTCTATTTATATACACTTTTCCTGGAATATCTGTTATCTTTGGTTGTCCTAGGTCAGTAACAACAGCTGCCCTGTGTTGACGTTATTGAATAACACCAGAGCTCCTTTTAAATATCGATGTTTCATCAATACACTGTTAAAAGTTTATGTGAAGATATCCATGACCTAATGTCATGCAGCACTGCGTGACCTGTATAGATTCATAGTTAGCTCCTGTTTTGTCACATCTGCTTCACGTTCACAAATTGGTTACAACACACATAGCAAATACACACAGAAGCAACAATACACATTTTCTTTGCAACAAGACGAGGACACTCGTTATTGAACACTGTGTGTGACCAGCATTTTGTTACATAAAGCTTAAACTCCTTGTGTGCAAACTGTGCGACTCTCACTGGCTTATTGACTTTCTGTTATCTATTCTTATATTAGTCTTGATTTTACATTCCTATTTGCATATTAGGTGTTTCAACATAGATAACAAACGTTATTGCGCAACGTTTGCAGCCCAAAACACATTGTGCATAATTTTATGTTTTGATTAGACATAGATTCTGTTGTTTGTTTTATAAAGATTACGCGAGGGCGGGCAACCTTTTCGTGTCGGCTGGTCGAATCGAACTTTTTCCATGAAGGGTGTGGAGAAAAAACTTTTTTTTTAGTTCCTTGTAGTTCTATGTAATGCTTTCTTAGCTCACGGGTACGTGTATATAGTACGTTCAATTCTGCTTGACTGGCCAGTTTTAAAAAATCGCTTTGCGGGCAGAATTAATCCGCGGGCTAAACTTGGTCTATCCTTAGATTTAAAGTTTTCTCATGTTTGAGATGTTTCAACACCTGACTTATCAGCTAATTATTATCAAAAACATAGCAAATGTTAGAGTTTAGACCTAATATTATTGCATTGTCAATTCATTCTATGTTTACTCTGTTTTAACACGCTCACTATTCTTTCTCCTTGTCTTTCTGTCAATGCCTATGATGCAATCCGCGTAAACTGATCCCATTTACCTTTCTGTTCTTAAAATCATATCGTTCGATCAGAAAATTCTCGCAGTATCAGCCGTTGTTGTGATGAGATTATTTCTACAATAACATTTATAAAAGTACAAGTTTACGCCTTTTGTTGTCTATCTGGTACAGTTTAGTCCGCTGCAGGAGTATTTCTACAATAACATTTATAAAAGTACAAGTTTACGCCTTTTGTTGTCTATCTGGTACAGTTTAGTCCGCTGCAGCGTTTTTCTACTAACAATTTTGGGTGTCGTATCCGATAAACGTTGTGATTTTGTTTTTAATATATAAAAAATAGCACAACAAAATCGTCGTGTAAGAAAAATGTTTGCGTCTTTTTTTTTGGGGGGGGGGGTGGAGATAAATCTATCAGTCAAATCATGTATGTCTACATATATCTGCAACGGGCATAATGTGTGTAGCAAGGCCTGCTCATTAACAACCTGCTGAATATTGGAATTTACCTCTATAAGCACATTTCCTCGCATAATATCACATCTTTTAATTCAAATTCTCACATGACATTATTGTTTGACACTTTTACGACTATAGAAAGCTGGATTCATGCTCAATTTTAAAAATAACAGACACAAAAATACTATAGATTTGGTCAGTTACGACGAATGCATAACAGTAATAATATTCCAAAAAACATTCAGTTACATTCCAGTGCAGTTATGAAACAGCAAGAAGAAAATAGATGTTGCATAAATCCAGTAACATAATTAGGAGTGGACACATAAACTGAGATTATCAATACTGTCAACAAGAGACCGCTTTCTGAACATGTAAGACGAGTTGATCTTCCAGAATGCAATAAAGTTGCTATGATAAATACTGGTCAAGAACGTAACACAAGAGACATTCATCTTACAAGCAAAGAGTGTAATATACACTTCATTGATGAAACCAATAGATCGTATGATGCATGGTAATATTATTTGATATTTATCTACATTTATACCACTTTCATGTAAAGCAAGTCTATGCACGTTACACATAAACAGTGGACTTATGTTAAATTTATTGTTTGTAGCAACTCTTCACATCATTTTATGTTGTCATGATATATTTATCATTATTTTACTACTGATATGTTTCGTAATACTAGTATATTCATATTTTCACCCTGGCAACGCTGGGTATTACCTCTAGTTATATATAAAACATGAGTACAATTTCGTTGACTGATATAGGAATTTTGTCGCTCGTGTGGAAACAAGTAATGCTTGGACTTTCAGTTCGGTGTGTAACGAATGCGGCTCGTATCTTTTTTTCCTGGCATATCGTAGGAGGCGATTAAGGAAAGTTGGGGGATGGGTTGTTAATTACCTGTCAGCTGTGAAAAAGTTATTGTTACTGCATGTCTAGCCTCAATTTTGTATATTTGTATTTTGTCAAATGTTCCCTATTGTCGACAGAGAGATTCAGGCCAGTGAACATTGTATCTTTGTCCGATTGTGGCAGATTCCTAGTTCACAGAGAAAGCTAGATGTGTCACCACTGCAGATGGGTCAACATCTGACGAAAGAGTAATGAACCTGTTGGCCCGAAGGTATATAATGCACCCCTGACAAGCAGGACGTGATTATTCTTGAATAAAGCCATCATTAATCATGCATCCATAAACTCCCTCTTAGCAGAACCATGCTTTTAAGATAGCATTCCGCCCGTGTGTTGTCGGGGCCCGAAAGGGGTGGAAATAATAGCAACACTGTTTACCTTCCATGCATGTCGTACGAGGCGACTAAGGAGGTTATGGGATGGAGTTGTCTGCCCCATCCCATATATGGTCAGTGACCCAAATCCATGTTGAAGTCGAATGTGTCAGGCCGAAAGGCGCGGATATCGCAGCAATGCTGTAAACTATGACACAGCGCATTGCGATCTCCAGACTACATCTTGCTGATCTGCAGGAGTTTGAGAACGAACGCAGAAGAAGAAGATAGCATTCGTTTCACTGTCACCTCGGTTTCTGAACTGAGGATCTGTGCTTCTGTCAGAAATGCTATATGATGTTATGAGCTACCTGCTTACATCTACATGTATATCTACCTCTTTCATCATCATCATCATCATCATAGAATTTTGTTTAAATTCCGTAGTTATGCTGGGAAAAATATATTTGGAATATTGTACTATTATTATTATATTGTTATTATATTATTGTATTCACTTACAACTGATATACGGATTTCAGGAACAACTGTTGTTTGTGTGTAAAAGCGGGTTATTAATATACGATACAGGCAATTAAATGAAGTTATGGGAACATGAGCTTATGGATCGAGATGCATGGAGAGGAAAGAGGCATAGAATAAAGACAAAGAAGAAAATAGTACAAAATCGTCTCATCTAGAAACATTTCGAGAAGACCAGGATTATATTTGGTTTAGTTTCTTCACTCCTGTCTAGCTCAAGTATATCTCCACATAGCTCCACATATCTGCTTGTGTACAGCAGCGCCACAACCACCACCCCCTCCCCATCCCCTTTGCAACAACCTTGGCTGAACTACGTGAAACTACTCAGTTAGGGGGCGTCTTCCCCTACTGTACACACAACAGCTGGCGGAAAATGGGAAGATCATATTATCGACAGCGGCTTCGAAATCGTGAGTTGGATAGGCCCCGTATTGGACTAAGGACGCACAACAGATGGTAACTGATGTGGCCAGAATTGCTTCAGTAAATAATGGCAAATTACTGGGACAAATACAATGTCAAGGAACTCATGATAACCACAAATAATTACAACTATTAAGAGGCTATATTTTTCCAATAGCAATATAAGGTTTATGAGACGTGGGTATCGGTTATGGAAAAGAGCATATCGGCATTCGAAATAAAATGTTATATAAAGGTCCTAAAAAATTATAGATAGAAAGACAAATCAACGCAAACGTCCACAAAAACCAGAACATAGAAGAAGATTGGCTTGTCACAATTATCAAAAACAAAAGCTAGCGTATTTCGGACATACATAAAGAGACACGGTGGTTTAGAAAGATTAATCATAGAGGGGAAAGCTCCAGGAAAGAAAACAGGAGACAGATCAAGATTGTAATGGACACAGTAGGTTCTATATCGATGACTTTCTGAACATGACACTGGGAGAGGCTGGGAAACATGCACATAACGGAGAGGCTTACAGAATGGCAGCGATGACAACGTTCTGTAAAGATAACGTTACATAGATAGATAGCCTACACCAAGATTGATGAAAATTCAAGTCAAAAGATTAGAGAAAGTAATTGTAAAGAGCTAAGGAATATAACCATATGATTGAACCACAACCTCGATGATAATTAAGAATGCCCGTCGTTTGTTTGTTAAAATGTAAGGATAGCAGTGTCTTGTGTGGGAAATGACCATTTTCAAATAGAGACCTCCGCCGAAGACGGATGTGTCGGGCCATTGGCGCAAATAAAACGGCGACACAACGCATTTCCATTTTCTGGACTACATCCTGCTGGAAATCTAGCAGGACCATGATCCAGCTAGATCCAGTTGGAGTTTGAGAATGAACGCAGAAGAAGAAGAAGAAATAGAGACCAGAGTCTGTATTAGTTATAGCGAGCTGTCCGGGACGCTCTTTAAACCATGACATATTCATATTTGACTTAATATTTAGCACACATATGTCTCTTAGAGAAATCGACGACTAGGTAATCCTATCAAAGTGGCTTTTATGTACTAACCGGTCTTCATGGCAGTTAGTAATACGACATTATTGTTACAACTTTCGAGCTTTCACAGATCTACGTATAGTTTATACAATTTTACGAGTTGTATGTAGTATATTATTGTATAAGATGCGTATTTATATATGTATGTGTTTATATATATATATATATATATATATATATATGTATATATATATATATATAATATGTATAATATATAGGCCTACGCGTGTTTGTGCATAACTGTCAATATGGTTGGGCACGTGACTTATAAATCTAATAATAGAAGTTAACATTTGGTAGTGTGTATCATGTGACCAGAATATCGCTGCCTAAAATACCGACTTATTATAAACAAGTATTTTTTTTTTATAAACAAATAAGTTACGGCGCAGTTTTGTAGCTTTATTTACACTCAGTAGTAGAGACACAGCTATATATGTAGGCCTATATATATATATATATATATGTGTGTGTGTGTGTGTGTGTGTGTGTGTGTGTGTGTTCAACACTTGTAGATGAACATAAGCCTATATGTAGATATATAACAGGAGTTATATTCGTTTAGACAAAGACATGCATGTCAAAGAACAACATCATGCACACTAATGATTGCATTTTAAATTAAGGGTTTGATAAATGTCGTTATTTCGTAGAAAAGAATTGTGTTTTATCTATCTATACTCCTTCAGCGCCGAATGCAGTGCGCAGGGCAGAAACCAGTGTTCTCCAGTTCAAGTGATAATATGCTACTGTGTAATTTTTGCATGTTGTTGATATCCGCAATTGCAAATCCTTGAATTTGTTTTTTTTTAATCAGAAACGGTGAATAGTGAAAATTAAACCGCATAAATGAAATCTTAAAATGTCATTCCTGCCATCTAGCACTGCTAAAGTAAATAAGAGGGAAAAACAAGACCTCACAAAAACAATGTGTGCCGCATGGCCGAGAAGTTAGATCGTTGGTCTCACACTAGTGAGGTCCAGAGTTTTATCCCCAGTAAGGACTGGATTTATTTATGTCGTAAGGTAAATTAAAAACTCACACTGTACATGACGTGGCGACCGCAAAAGCATGCAGCAGTTATCACACAGCTACAAAATCTCTCCCAGCAACCCACTAACGGGAAACATGCAGCATTTGACAGAAACAAAATTGATAGCTTATCATTGTGCAGCGATCAACCCAGCCTTTTTTCCAAGCACTAATTTTCTTGATAATAATTAATTTTTGTAGGTCGCCATTGCAGTTTGAACATTGCACACGAACACGTACGTGTATATTCGAGATTTAACCAGTCACCTTGACCGTCAGCAGTACCTCGCTCTCAGCCACACAGAATCGAACCATAGACCTATTCTATATGTGTCATTACCAGCGGTTAAACATATAAACAAATAGACAAGCATTTCTTCTAAAATTTGAATAACATGTCACATTCTTGCATATAAGTTTGTGCAGATATCTATCCTTGGTCATAAATACAATTTTTATTATAGGGGATGGGTTTCTGTTTGTTTGTTGTTTTTTAAATTCATTTCGCTATTATGTAATAGATGTTGTGGGGAAATCTTGTTCAACGGAAAGGTAGGGTTGGGGTCTACTTTATTGTTTTGTTATTGTTAGTTGTTTCTTAGTACTTGATTTGAATTATTGAGACATGTATCTCGACATAGTTTCCTGTCAAAAGTTACCATGCATGAAACAATTCAAGAGGGATGAAGCAGGGAGACTAAATTCATTGGCAGAAACCATCGTAGACTGGGTCCGTTAAGTTATCCCACATCCATCCGCATCCCTGAGATATGCATCGCTGGAGAACAGTGCCTTGGCCAGGCCGTAGATATGAATAGCTTAAGAAGGGAGTTTTACCTAAACAAATTCTAAGGGAGCTTTGATCCGATTTTCCCGCCGAAAACGGATGTGTCGGGTCATTGACGGAAATAAAACTGCGACACAACGCATTTCGATTCTCTGGACTATATCCTGCTGGAAAACTAGTAGGACAATGGTCCTGCTACAAGGGAGATCCAGCTTAGAGTTTGATAATGAACGCTGGCGAAGAAGATCCGATTTCGAGTGTAAATTTCACTATTTGTCCGAAAATTTGCAGATCTTTTTTGCAAAAACATTAATTGTTAAGGAAGAGGTCTTTTACCGACCTTTTCATTAAGTTCCTGGTACTAAAAGTCATGTTCAGATTTGCTAAAAGGGGTTTGAATCCATCAAACCCTACCCAAATCCGTTGTCTATGGGTCCGGTCTTGACGCATCCAATGTAGTACCCCTAGGATCTTGCTGGTTATGGATTTATGAACGGATGGATGGAGTACTAGATGTCATGTTCTATTTTACTAAGGTGATGATGAAATAACCTCTTTAGCTGTGAACAGGTAGCTCTTGACAGCCAATAGCCTTTCTAACAAAAACACAGATTCTTAGTTAGTTCTGCAACTGAGGCGACATCTGGACTAAAATAATTTTGTCTCAAAATTTGGTTGAGAAAGGGAGGTATATGGATGCACGTTTAATCAACGAAGGACGGCATTCCACTACGTCAGTATCCCAGGATTACCACGTACTGCTAGGGGCACAGCACACACTTTTGTGCGAATTGTGTCATCCATTTTCTATCATTTTGTGTACCTATCCGCAGTGATGTCACATCTAGCATTCCCCATCACCGAAGATTCTGCTACAAAAAAGACAAAGATGCATTGTCCGCTAGCCTGAATCTCTTCGCCATCCACGGGGATTATTGGATAGAACATAGAAACAAGAAATTCAGATAGACAAGGTGTGACAACGAGGATTTTTTTCACATGTGACAGGTTGTCAGCATATCCCCAAATATTTCATATTCGCCTCCTGCGACATGTCTGAAACTAAGACTTTGGCCCTGTTTTTTGCACCCTGAACTAGAAGTCCAGGACCAGGTTGCAACACGGGCGAGTTTCGGAAGAAAGGGGAAATACTTTTTAACTGCTTAGTTAGACCCAAAAAGCAATCCTCTATCTACGGGCTTTGGAAGGTATTACACACAGCAATTAGATTCTGTTTATTGTTACTTATCAGCATACATTGTTGCAGGTCTGGATTATTATGATCAGAATTATTTTGCACTTAATCTACAACGTGTACATTATGATTTGGTTTTTTTTTAAATGTGCACTAGTGTTTCTCAACTTTTTTTAATCATGCCCCACTTAAGTTTTTCAACTCCCCCCCTCCCGCCCACCCCTAAGTAACATATACATATTTTGTATATGCAAAACTTCAATTATTCCTTAAAGTTTTATTATGAACAATCAAATACCCTCCCCCCCTTTCCTGTAGGGTGTACGCCCACGTTGGGAAACACTGCTCTACACCTTGGGTAACACTGCTCTACACCTTGGGAAACACTGCTCTACACCTTGGGAAACACTGCTCTACACCTTGGAAAACACTGCTCTACACCTTGGGAAACATTGCTCTACACCTTGGGAAACATTGCTCTACACCTTTAGTGCACGTTACTTTCTCAGCTACATAGTCTTCTGCTTGCTAGCTTCCCGAACCTTCAGTACTAATCGAAGGTTTTCAAAGCAGATTATTACGGATATTTGAAGCTTATATGTGGCCTTACTCTTCAACATTCCGAGAGTTCACCGATTAAAGCATGCTTGAGTACACCATCATTATCCATTCTTCTCAAGTGTCCGAAGTAAGTGTCTCAGCTCTTCCGTCTATTTGTTTACAATTCAAATGATAAAGCAGGATAACCAGTTATCAGAAATTCATTATATTCAAATTGTCGATAAAATATGACTAGAAAGTCTCAAAAGCCTGGTTTTCAATATATTTTGAAATTGACCAAAGAAAAACAAAACAAAGATGACCAAAACATAAATTACATTAGTCAGTGATATTTTTTTAATGGCAACATTTGTGATTCCTAACCGTAATTACAAACTACATTTGTGATTATATACCTAAATTATGGCAACCCTGTAATGAAAGACAACTGTACACATTGCAATCCACGTGTGTTGAGTATGCAGGTTTCACGAGTGACTCACACAAACAAGTAAATACGCAATACAAAACCACTAGTAATAATTAACATAGACCTATCAATATAATTAGACTCTTGCCGAGGCCTCACAACACTTCTATACATTAACGATTTATATTATATGTGTAAGACTACGTTCTGGAAAGAATATGTCACTTGATGACATGATTCTATTTGTAGGAAGTTTCTTCTCAAAACATTACACACCGCTGAGAGTTTCAGTCTTCTTTGTATGAAATGTATTCAGCTATGGAGAAACCTTCCCATTCTATACGAGGATACAAAATGTATTTGAGAGAAATAAACACAAATACAACAAAATTCAGTAGTTCTTAAAAAGTAATCAAGCCAGGAAGTTGATGTTTAAATTGTTACAATTTATATTTTTTTCTTCTTCAGTGTTCATTCTCAAACTCCTGCTGGATCTCTCTTGTAGCAGGACCATGATACATTCTAGATTACCAGCAGGATGTAGTCCAGAGAATGGACATGCGTTGTGTCGCCGTTTTATTTGCGCCAATGGTCCGACACGTCCGTCTTCGGCGGAATATATGATCTAATTGCTAAAACACGAAGAGGGGTTCTGTTTCTATGTTGATATCAACGAAGTGAGCAGTAAAAAAAGTCAAGCAAGTTTGATTGCGGTTAGCTTTGAGTCTTTGTAACAAGCGTGTAATACGGAAACCACTTCTCTCGTACGACTGACTTACTAGCAATATGATTAGGCCTATACACAGTAAATTCAAGTAGGAGGCATGAGGATAAGTGAAAAAATGTAAATGTATAAGCTATTATTTGAAGCAACATGGTCCTGTCTGTTATTTATGTTTACAAGTAGGTCTATGGATCCTTGTATACGAATACGAATGTTCTATGTTTGTGTACCTGAGGATACCTCAATACTTGTACGGGATGTTCGTTGTTGTTATAATAGTGCTTGTCTCGATTGGTCCGTTCCCAGTGACTGGAGTACACAGGTTGTCTTGACTAGATCACGTATTTTTTGAGGATGTGGTTGGTCAAGTACCGAAAACTTGTTTACGTGAGTTGCAAAACGATTTGGTGCCATTAGAACGTACCTGATTCAATTTCCGTCAGGCTTAAGCATTTTAGCAATATGATTACAGAAGTCAACCGATCAGGGTAAGTAGTAGAAACACCGTACGCACTAGTTCTATCGTCGAAGTTGGATAGGTCTGTGTCGGACCATTGGCACAAACAAATTCTACATCCTACAGGAAATCTAGTATGATCATTGTCCTGCTACATGAGAGGTGTGGCGAGGCTCGTTTGAAAACGAACAAAGAAAACATATTTTTGAAATACGAAGAAATGTACATATCTATTTTCTCTGCTTTTGTTGTTAGGCACTACATTGTTGAATTACTATGCGCAGTAATATTGTGACGTCTCAGAACATTGGTAATTCATTTAATCCACCATCTTCTTGGTCTCCCTTCGCCTTTTGTTGTTTCTAATTTCGTATTCTGTGCTTTTGCTGCTGGCCGAAAGTGCTTCATTCTCATTAAGTAGCCGGTCCATTTGAATCCCTGCTTTTTTTAAAGTATATTTGACCACAGAAGTTGTTCCAACAATCCTGGTAATGTATTCACCCCTTACATTATAATTTTTTTATACTAATTTCCGTTCTACTTAGACATCTCATTTCACGAGTAGTAAGCTTTCTCTCTTGTTCTTTCGTATGTGCAAGTCTGACATTGATGACCCAATGTTGGTATGGAGATTGAATTTATAAATTGCCCTTTGTTTTCGGGATAAATTGCCGGGATAGGTGGAATAACAGCTTACTGCTATTCTTAAACATCTAGTTTTGCATATGACAAACCTCCTTTTATGGTTTTTAGTTTTTGACCATGTCTGATATTGTTTTGTAGTATAAGGATGGTATATGGGTATAGGGGACACACACGCGCATATATACCTATATACATATAGGTATATATATATATATATATATATTCTTTTCCTTGGAAATATCAGTGTTTTTCAGAATTTATCACACATGATAACAGGTTCGTTGATAACAGACACGACTTTGACAAACGGTTTCTTTTCTCTATTTAAAAGCAAATAATTTTGTTTATAAAAGATTCTTAATGATTTTTTTCTGCAAAAACAATGTGTTTTATCTCCTGATTTACTAATTTCTCAGTAGGCATACTAAACAACATATTCTATTTTCCTAACGATGGGGTTTGAACCCCTTGGTTGATCAATAACTTTAATAGCTTGGTCGATTTTTACGTACTGTTTTATGATAACCATCTTCAAAACATTTGTATCGTATAGCAAGTGATTTATTTACAATAATTATGTTTGTTAGAAAATAGAAAAGAATTCACTTATGCCAGGCTTTCTGAACCCAGTGCTCGTGAGCTTGGTGCTCACGTAAGGACATGTGGTGTTCGCTCGAAGCGATTTAAAATTTGATCGCGAGCGCTAACGATAACGAGTTCCTTTACAATTCAAACTGTGTTGTACAAACGGAAACAAATAGTGTTAGGACTACTATCCATGATTATCGTGAATAGATTTGGGGGAGGGACTTTGTACGGTTCAATGAAGAAAGTTACCTATATGGCCAAATATATATTTATTTTCTATTATATAGCGCACGCACACTCAATTTTACATATGGGCGATGCTCGTCGCCTGAAAATATTGAGAACCCCTGACTTATGTCACCATAATTCTAGTCAAGTAGCCGGACCCATTCAACTCTGAAAGTATCAACATCAGGTTTACGTAATAGATAGGCCTATATTTAAACTTCTTCAATTTTGAAAGTTTAGGTTCCAGGGGATTGCAAATATCTCAAATTATAATTTCATAACGCTTTAGTGGAGCTAATAATAGAGACACTATTACCCGCCAAGCATGTGTTATGAGGTTTCTAAGGAGACTTCGTGGTGGAGGTGTCTCATTTCCATGTGACAGAAGCCATATTGAAGTCGGATGTGTCAGGACGAAAGGCGCAAATATCTCAGTTAAGCTATAAACAATGACACAACGCATTCCGTTCTCTGGACTACATCCTGCTTATGTGCAGCAATTTGAGGACGAATGCAGAAGTAGAAGAATAACTTTACAACACATTTCCTTTCAAGATGATATTTACGTAAGAAGTACAAGGTCTTCCGTATTTCGCTCGGACACGTTTGTGTGATGTGGTCATTTCTACTCGTCGTCTTTTGATGTTATGTGCATATCTTCATAAAGGTCTTTTGGTCGAAACGTCTATTATGTCATGCGCATTGTTATTTGTATGATTATATCATGAGTTCTGTTGTGTGTATTCTTTCACGTGAGCATCCGACAGCGATAGTATTTTAGTCGTCGTTCAGTAAGGCTTCATTACGTTTCCTACATAAGTAGGCCTACTATTTTCATACAGTTTTACTAGCAGTGTTACCTTTGATTGATTTTCAAAGTGTGTATGATTGTTCTGATATGTTGAAATATAATCATCGTCAAATAGTTGCATTGGAAAAGAAAAATACACTTAAAGATTGTTTAATACAATAATAGAACAAAAGCTCTGAAAACAAGAATTGTTGTAAATATTATGTCATCATCATGTGCCGTTCGGACTATCGTAGGCGATCTTGGATCTCTACAACTCTCTAAATCTATAACTTTAATCAGAATTCAGGACCTTGCGGTAGATTTTCTCAGTATAGGCCTACTGTAAATCTTCGAAATTCTGTCCACCCCCCCCCCCCCTTTAAATGATTTCTTCGAAATGCCGCCTCCGACATTGTATTTTGATTGGCGTTCCTGATGCGGCTGCCTCTCTGCATTATAGCACGACATTGTCGGGATCATTGTTGATACATTGCCATGCTGCGATGTCAGACTATCTAATATTTTGTCCCGCTAACGTCCTCGATCTCTCTTGCCTTCAAATGTTACCAGTTGTAATTGTATTCTAAAGATATCCCTGTCTCATAACGTCTACAAAAATAAAGATTGTCTTGTTCTAAAATTGCTACTAATTCCCGTCTCGCATTTAACTTTTTCAGTGCATTCTCATTATTTTCCGTGTAGCTGTCAATAGTCTATTATGTAGCTTCTTCTATATTAACCAGATCTCTGTTGCCTCTAATTTCCCAATATTCTGTTTTAGTCTATTTATTGTCCAAAAACAAATGCTGCGACATACCAGCTGTCGACAATACTCAAACACCCACACATCTGCATGACTACAAATGACAATTATGCATAATGATGTCAAATATGGCTCTTGGTAATGCACTGGCGAAAAAATCCCATTATATGAAATGAGATGTTTGAGGAAAGCTATAAATGTCACATATGAGACCAGAGGAAAATGAAGTTATTAGAAAAGCAATAATAATCATGTCAAGAATACATCGAGAGACAACAAACCAAGTGGTTTGACCACCTCATGAGAATGGAACCAACGCAACTAGTACTTCATACATACAACAGCAGAAAATCTAGCTACAAGGTACGAGGAAGACCAAGAACTAGATGAGTGGAGACAGTTAAATAAACCATAAAGAGACACAGGCTGACCATGGCCAATGCGACCCAAATAACCAAAGACAACTCAAAATTCCACTCACGACGCGGTACATGTGAAAATGACAATAGATTATCCAAGAAATATTTTATGGGGAGTTATATTAGTCTTACACCGTTCGACCAGGAAAAACATTGACAAGCACACAATAGTGACCCGAATGAAAACACTTAGACCTACACAAGAAAATCGAGACAGCAGTAAGAACGTGGCACCGATTGAGACCAAATTGATATATTTGTTTACTATAACACATTTTTGGTTTGCAGATTCAGTATTTAGTATATACGTTATTAATTTGTTGTGGCTTCTAAATCATGAACGAGGAAAGAAACTTATTCCATGATCAGAATGGACAGGCTAAATGTAAGTTAGTTATAGTTAAACTTACAGTTCTACTACTTCCACTGTGACATAGGTCAAGTTTAATTTTTCATTTCGATTTTGACGGGTCATTTGTACTAGGCCTATATTTTGGTCTTAGAGTATATTAAGTATAGGCCTATATCTTCTCTTGTTAACATTATTGAAGGTCCGATTATGACTATGACATAATGATGTGACCTCTTACTCTACTCAGCCAGCAGAAACTGAAAGAAGTGGTCCTAGAGACGGAGATAACAATTTTATAATCTTGCTACTGAAAGGCAGCTGTTACGAGTTAGGCCTACCTAGTTATTCTTAGAAAAATAAATTATGGCTAGCCACTGTTCATGTAGTCATGGCATTTTGTGCAGCAATTTATATTTTCTCATTTATGTTGTTTCAAGTGATTCAGACTTTTGGATAACTGAACAATCAATGCTACAATAATCCACTGTTTAGTTTAAATCTAGGATTTACATTTTGTTCAAGAAACATTTGCAGGTAAATTTGTCCGCTGAAGTACATTATAGTTCTCCGCTGTGACCTTTGCTCTAGTTTCGATGTGTTTTCTGACCTTTGTTGTGTGATTTGGCAAGCCTACGGGTAAGTACTAGAGTAAGGTTAGGATTAGAAATAATATTTCTAAAGTGTGCGCGCACCTCGCTCCGTGGACAGAAATACTGATCGCTCACCACAAATAATAGGAAATTGTAAAAAATGTGTAAATTGTAAAACAAACAGATTATGCATAAGTTCATCTGTGTCTAGTGTTGAACTGTGGGATTGTCGGGATGTGACGTCACTGCAGCCATTATTTTGATTGGTGTTACACGGGAATCCATGACATTGGATAGTTTAAATTGTCAACAGTGTGCTATTTATAGCACAGCAGAGAACTATTCTGTACTTTCACCAATTTTTCTTTTCTGCGGTCACTGCGCTATAAATAGCACACTGTTTTCATGTTTAAGCAGACGACGTCACGGAGTTCCATGAGAAAACCAATCAATGAATCACACCCCCGATTGTATGCCATTGTGCTATAAATCATATCAATTCACCCTTACACAAGAATTCTTAGAGAATTAATTATTAATTCTAAACACTGATTCTAACCCTTCTCCCTCCTCCTAAAAACATCTATAAACTAATCCTCAAATCCTTTTAACCCCCCTTTAAGAAAAGCTATGGTACAAGATTGTCATTCCGCCGGGACTTTATCATGTTAGGAAATACCTCAAAACTAGGTCAAATTTCACAGTGACGGTAGAAATGAAAGATGTGCTCATTTGGGCCCAGGCTTAAATATTTATAGTTATAGACTGGCTTACTAACGAGTTTGACAACTATGAAGGAGTAGACCCTATATTTCATAGTGGGAGCAAGTTGCTTTTAATTCTTCATTGTGACCTTTGCTCTAGTTTCGAGGTATTATCTAACCTTTGTTGTGCGATTTGGTAAACTTAAGGTTCAGTACTTAGAGTACGGTTAGGATTAGAAATAATATTTCTAATGTGTGCGCGCACCTTGCTCCGTGTAGCACACATAATAGTGATCGCTCAGTACAAATCATAGGAAAATTTTTAAAGTTATGTAAATTGGAAAAGAAACAGATTATGCATAAGTTTGTCTGTATCTAGAGTTGAATTCAATGATTGTTGGGATGTTATGTCACGGCAGCCATTAATTTCATTAAACAAGAAATCCATGACGTCGGCTAGTTAAAAATGTAAACATTCTGCTATTTATAGCACAACGAAGAATCAAAAGCAACTTTTACCTCATATTGTTCATGGATACATTTCTTACTTCATCAATGTGGTAAAAGTACAGAATAGTTCTCACTGTACTATAAATAGCACACTGTTTACATTTTTAACTAGCTGATGTCATAGATCTCCCTAAAACATCAATTATCCGTAGGATTGAGAAACTGTAACAATGTGAATAAAACGAAACACTCACCTTAGTCAGCATTCTCTGCGGGATACACTTTTTTAATTACAGAAACAAACTCCATGAATATTCCCGCTATTCTATATACTAATAATTTACCTTAATTCTAAACACTTATTCTAATCCTTAACACTAACTCTAATGCAAGCGTTTTCAATTAATAATATATCATTCGACTTCACATGCATGTCCCTTAAGTTATATCTTCCAGCTATTGTACATAATAATAATTTACCTTAATTCTAACAAGAGGTTAGAATTAAAACTAGAAACTGATCCTAATCCTTAACCCCTAACCCCAGGCTGAATACTAACTCTAATGTAATCGTTTTAAATAAATATTAATTTTAAATACTACTTATATTCGAAACTAAATCATACAACAATACTAGCTACAACAATACTAGCACTCTGCAAGGCAATCACAACACAAAGGTTAGAAAACACCTCTAAGCTAGAGAAAAGGTCACAGTGGAGAACTATACTGTAATTCAGCCCATCAATGTTTTACAATTTAGACTAAGCATACTGGTTTTTATTGGGAGTCCAGTCTATATGTATAGGCTTAGATTTGTCTTTCTAAACAGTTCTGTGTCTTTCTATGACCTTCTGTAGCATTTCATCTCAAAGGTGTTGATCTTCTTTGCCACTTTTTTTACTTACGGTCCGTGTTTCACATCCGTATGTTGCAACCGAAAAAATGAAAGTTCATAGCATTAGCAGTTTCATTTCTATTTTGTTGTTTTTCCATGTTTTTCAACCGTATTATTTTACAATATGCCATTGCTAATCTCTTCCTTTTCTATGCCATGTAGTCTCCTGCAATGGTAGTATTTGCTCCTAAGTATTCAAATTTATCTACACATTCTACCTTGGTATTGTCTATTCTGATTTTTGGTTTTTGTGTTGTTATATCTATTGACATGATTTTTGTTTTTTTCACGTTTAAATATAAGTTTTATGATTCACTGTATTTTTGTGTGTTCTTGATTAGTTGTTTCAATCCCTTTATATCAATTGAAAGAAGCACAGTGTCATCTGCGTAGCTTAGTTCAGGGATTTCAAAACCACTGATGTTTAAATCATGGTAGTCAGTGCTGTGTTTGTCTGCTCTCACATTCACATTCCTCATTATATTTTCTGCATAGATATTGAGCAGGTATGGGGAGAGTGTGCATCCCTGCGTACTCCACTCAGCACCTCACACTACTCTGAGAGATCACCCTCTAACTTCACTGTAGCCTTTTGATATTGGTAATGTTCTTCTATTAGATGAATCAGATGTCTTGGGAATTAGATTATGTTGCATCTGTGGGTCTCATCAATGGCTCACTAGACAGACCAACCATGCAACAGAAAACGTTAGTAGATGACATGCCTTTATATTGAGGTTATCTTTTTATAGAAGCTTCATGGCACGTCATCTATACAATCCCGTAGTCGTAACCTTCGGTAACAGTTACCATGTTGTTCTGACAGGCCGACGTTGCGCTTGAACTAATTATGGGCACGGCGTGGGTTGGTGGAACAACAAAGAAACCTGTCGCAGGGGCTAGAGTTGTGCCCTGATGTCGACGTCTGTTTCGGCAGCATTAGACTCGAAACACCATCAAGTCGAATGGCTGCTGGAACAGAGGGCGGAGCACTTATGGGAATGCCCCACATGCTGTGAGGCCAATTTCTAATCAAGAATCAAGAGAATGTCTTGGGAAACCAATACTGTTCATTATCTCCCATAGTTTCTGGCGTTGAACATAGTCGAGTGCTTTTTGGTAATTTATGAAGCACATGTGCAGGTCATTTGAGAATTCCCAACACTTTTATATGATAAATCTCATGTTAAAAATGTGATCTCTTGTTCCTCTTCCCGATCTGAAACCAGCCTGATATATAGTGATCTTTTTCGATTCCTCTGCGGTGTGCTGCTGGTTTGATAGTCACAGGAAACACACAGATTATCATGTGTTTAATAAAACTTCATCACTCTATTTCTTAGTTTTTCCTAATAAACTTACTGTGAACTCTCAAGTTTTCTTTATGAAGGCATTACTACAAGGTGTCTGTAAAAATGCTGTTGATTGACATCACACAGATCTACATTATAAACCTACTCATAATTCATGACATAGTTTTATCACCAATGTAAATAATTGCAGTGATTTTGTAGATACCAAGTATTTTTCTAAAAACTTTTTAAAGTGCAATCTCTTGACTGTCAACATTCCATCTCTTCCACCAATTTCAATATTCAAAAAAATAACATTTCTACTGTATACTTAACTTCTTTTTCTTTCGTTACTGCATGTTTTAGGAAGGCTTTCTTCTATGGGTTGCGGAAGTAAAGGCAGCTTTGCCATAGCCGACGCCACAACATGTGTAGGAAAGATGTTTATTGTACCGCCGAAAGACAAAATCCTGACATACATACTTTAGTAGAGTCTGATTAGTGATTTTCTGAATCAGTGGTGGTAAACTGGGCATCTCCATAGGAGTTACATCTTATTCAGCAGATGGCAAAATGTATGTATTCTGATAGTTCCCCTAGCCTGTTCATTATATATCTTTCTAATCCTACTCTCTACTACAGTATCTCCTTCCATAATTATAAATTCCAACATAGGCCTACATAGAGTCAACATGTGAGACTAAATGTCATTGTCAAGAAAGTGAAATTAAGAATTATCCATGTGTTACTGGGACCAAAGAGGAGTAAGACAAGCATGCATTTTATCACCAAGCCTATTTAATATCTACACAGAGAAGATCTTTAAAAATATAAAGGAAATGCTAGGACTCAAGATCAATGGGAAATAATAAACAACCTTAGATATGCAGATAACACTGTTCTTTTAGCAGAAAGTGAACAGGAACTACAAAGAATAATAGATCAAGTCAATAAATCAAGTAATGAATATGGATTGGATATAAATATCCAAAAAACAAAAACCATGATAATCAGCAAAGACACGGAAGAACAAGAGCTAAACATAAACATACATGAAGAAAAACTACAACAAGTAAAACATTATCAATATCTTGGAAACATAGTCACAAATTATGGCAGATGTGAAACAGAAGTTACAAGGAGAATAGGAATGGCAAAAAGTACTTCAATGACATGAGGAAATTAGTAACATCTAAATAAATTACAAACAAGCTAACAATGAGAATTATAAATTGCTACATCTATTCTATATTAATTTATGGCTCAATGACATATGTATGGCTATATTGACGTATGGACAAACAATTAAAAGACAGAATTTATGCCTTTGAGATGTGGATATATAGGAGAATAGGGAGAACCATGGAAAGAGAAGACAATGAACAAAGAGGTTCTAGCAACACTTCCCATGAAAATAGTACTATTAAAGGAAATAAAGATCAAACAAATAAAGTATTTTTGACATATTAAAAGACATGACACCTTATTGAAGACCTTACTCGAGGGTAAAGTCGATGGGAGGCAAGCACAAGGCAGACAGAGATAAAAGTGGGAGAAAAACAGGAAATGTCACAAGATGAACAGATTACAGTCTAGAAGAGTGCACCACCAAAACAAGATACATGGGATGTTGGCAGTTACCGGTAATTACAACCAACCTTCGATTACAGTGACTGCACTTAATAATGATGTGATCTAAATTCCAGCTCTGAGCCTGATCTACAAATTGTCATATACAGATTCTCCAAAGCCTGTACCAACTTTGGATTTAATATTAATATCTAGAAAACAGAAATCATCATGTTAAACAGCATCTGGCAAAATCTATCATGTGTTCTGCATATAGGTAAATGGTGTAGCATTGAAAGTTATGAATAGATTCACATATGTAGGTAGTAAACTATCACAAAATTCCACAGTTGATGATGAAGTGTATACCAGGATCTCCAAGGCAACACGATTAGCAAGCAATACTTTCAGTAGATTGTACACAAATGTGTGACATAGAACTGACATTAACCTACAGACTAAGCTGAAAGTTTACAGAGCAGTGGTACTCCCAGTGCTGCTATACGCTGGTGAAACATGGACTGTGTATGATGACATGTAAAGAAGCTCAATCACTTTCACACAAATTGTCTCAGAAAAGTTATGAACATCAGATGGCAAGACAAGATTCTGTACACCACTGTACTTTACAGACCTGGTATCCCTAGCATTGACACTATTCTGATGCAGACATGGGTTCATTGGACAGGTCATGTGACACATATGCCAGATCATCGTCTGCCAGAGATACTTCTCTTAGTGAATTACAGAAGTGCATACATTCTCAAGGTTGCCAAAAGAAACACTACAAGAACATATTAAAGACCTCATTGAGAGCCTTTGAACTATACCTTTAAAAGGGAAAAAATAAAAGAAGGAAAGGACATTTGTAGTAATGAAGAAGAAATCTCTGAAGAAATTATTTAAAATATTAATAATAATATGAAGAAATGAAAAACAGCAAATAAAGTATCAAAAATTAAGATAGAGAACTGTTCAACTGAAATGCATAAATGTTCAATAATTTTAATGGAAGGTTTTTCTGTAATACTGTGATCAGTTTACTTATTATACAATAAAATTACTAAAGGCACCCACTGTTCTATAGCAGAGCAAAACCCATAATCCATAACATATACACATTAAAGTCACAGGCAGACCAAATACCATTTACAGTGGTCATACCTTGTCTGGACTGTCCAAGACATTTGTGGCCTCAATAGCGGATCACAATCCATAACACATACACATTAAAGTGGAAGAAAGAAATCTGAGACAAACCCGATGCAATACATCTCCTCCAAAGATATGAACAGACCACACTATTTTACCTTAGAATGGGCCACAGCAACTGTTGAGTCACCTGTACCTAGGATCTCAACACAGATGAATATCCATCGAATTCCCAGAATACAAACCCCCCCCCCCCCCCCCAAGCACATACTTCATGACTGCCTAACATACAAAGAACAGAGATGGTAAGTCTGACCAGATGATACAGATTTGAGGCAAATGCTATGGGACAGATGCTCTGACCAGGAGAAGACGATGACTTTGCCTCCATGACAGGCCTGACAATGTAGCAGGAACGCAGATGCTGAATGCAGATGAGGAAGATAATTCATATATCTCTCACATTCAAAATAATTTTGAGCTCACCTCTAGATATGTAGGCTAAAGTAAGTGAAATCCATGTACTTCATGCCTGTTGCTGAGTTATTTTATATTAAGCACCAATTTAGCCAGTTTCATACTCAAGTCTCCTCATTTAGTGATATCCAGTCTATTTCTTTTCTTCAGTTGTAAATCATTCAGAATATTCTTCTTCTTCTTTCTGTCCTCATGTACCTTTCGTTGTTGAGGGGAGAGTGAGTGTACAGTCTTTTGCCCTTCTATTTGCCTCTTCCGCTGTTATATTTCCGAGTGTCTCTAATACACTATCTATCCACCTTTTACAAGGGCGTCCAATAGGTCGACTGTTTTCGTATTGTCTGTTAAGTGTTTTTGAATAGTACTTTGCTCTTTCTGTCTGGTTATGTGGCCATACCATTTAACTTGTTGTTTCTGGATGTATTCTATTGTTGACTTGATCCCTAATTGTTTCCTTAGTGCTTCATTCCTCATTTTGTCTCTCAAGCTAACTCCAATCATACATCTCACACATTTCAGAATATTCAAATCACATTTAGCTAAATATAAATATGAAAATGGTAATAATTTTCTTACAAAGTTGGTTGAATTTGGGTACTTAGTTTGTCTCATCATCAAGGCATACAATTGCTTCTTTTATATTTAACTGACTCATTATTTTGCATTTCTGTGAGTTCTTCTTGGTACTGCATTGAGACATCACATAGATACACTGGTAACTGGCTATTAGAAAGTCAATTTCTTTTAAATCAGGAAATTTTCTTTCAAGTCAGAGGTCAATATTTTAAGATGATTCACAGTGAGAAGTACAGTAACATGGTAACTCTTCTGTAGTCTCACATTTCTGTGGAAAATGACAGGTCAAAATTTTGTCAGAAATATGTTTTTCGACATAACTATGAATGTAATGAAGTAAAATATCTTCACCTTAGCATCACTAGAAGTGTTATCTGTTCCCTGAAGTTGTTTATTCAACATATTACATTTTATTAAAGATACTTGCTAAATAACTTACAAAAGTTTTACCATTAATGCTTAGCAGATGCATCATTTCATTGTCACCAGCTGACTGCTGTGTACATTCTAATTTTAATCTTTTTAATGTGTATGTCACAATATATATTTATATACACTACATGAGGCTCCTAGAACCATACATAAAAAGAGCACATCATCTTGTGAAAAGAGAAATACAGCAGCTCAACAGAGGATAATAACTAGAAAGTCATGGATAGACCAAGATCTGTCTACAGATGTCATTTCATCCCTGAACTGTCCAAGGGCATTAACAGCTCGAATAAGGCTCATTAGCCATCTACGAACTCATAATCAAGGACATAACTCTAATTGAATTTTCAAAAGTGGATGTAACAAATGGTCATCATCACTTGTGATGGGCGAACAACAACAAGAACCATACAAAATGTGAAACATTAAATGTTAATAAATTATTCTCAACAATATGACCCACTAAAAAATCAAATTGCCAACATTGAGAACCACAAGTCTATAGGGATTGTCTAACTTTGATCATGTACTTTAGCCAACACCCAGGGCAATCATCCAGAATTTTATGATCATCATTGTTCTGTGTGTATAAGCCAACCATCTTTTAAATTTCATTTTTATTAATTGACTAAAATGTTTCTTCATATTTACAGTTGCAACAGAGGACAAATGTGATTCAGCCATGAGAAGAATAAATCTTCAGAGGATCCGTGACCATGCACAGGTAAATTTGATCTGGTAGTTTTATTATTGAAAGGATAATTTAAATGACAAAATTGGACATTATTGTTGATTTTACTGATGTAGTACACTGATGTGACTATATGACTTACATACTTTACACTTTGAAAGTAGGAGTCAGAGTTATTTTGCGTCTTCTTCTTTCCTTCCTCTTTTACCCTTTAGGGGGTGTCAAGGGAGATACAGTGTTCTTGTTCTCGCTTTTCTGGCGATTTCAGAATATTCTTCAGGCATATGTGTCAGACTTCTTTCCTTCCTCTTTTACCCTTTACGGGGTGTCAAGGGAGATACAATGTTCTTGTTCTCGCTTTTCTGGCAGCTTCAGATATGTTATTTGGTGTTGTCGATCCAGCGTACTCTAGTTCGGCTCTTCTTTCTGCTGCTTCTCTCTTCATATATGTTTTATAAACTAATGAATCATGTGGCATTCTTTCCAGATGACCAAACCATTGTATCTGTTGGTTTTGTATGTATTGTAGAATTGATATGACACCCACTCTTTCTCTTATGACATCATTTCTAATTCTGTGTCTTCTGGTCACTCCTGTGACTTTTCTCAGACATCTCATCTATGTTGTAACCAGTTGTCTCTTATGTTTTGTTAAGGACCATGTTTGACATTGGTAGCACAGGGTTGGAATGAAGATACTTTGGATGTTTTTTTGTTGACATTGGTAGCATTTTCTGATTTTGCGTCTAGTTTGTATAAATAAAAAATGTGGGCTGAAATTTAGAATGAAAAATAAGAAGAACTGGGTATTTGTATTTGTTTATAGAGATAAAGGCTATGACGGTCAATTGAATGGAAGTTAGGCTTCAAATGTATTTTCTGTTGGAAGGCCACATCAAGAATAACCAAATGAAAATTTAAAGAAAGTGCTGAGAGAAATGTTGAACTGCAATATAAGATCTCCTGGGTCTTACAGAGATCAGATGTAATGGAATAGAACAGGAAATACTCAGTGCAGTGGAGAAAACATCTATTCAGGACAGGAAGATAAAGATCATGAGGATACTGATGAAATAATAATTTAATGGTATTTGAAAGTTGTTTTTTTCTTTCATTACACAGAAATTATGAGCAATAAGGCTCTTGTTTCATATGTGCAGTAATAGCATTTGTAGAGCCATGTTTAATATAATTAAAGTAACCCATAGCATTTATTAATGCCATAGTGGTGCGAGATGTTAGCGATCTTACATTTCAGAGGCTCTGCAAATAAGGGCGGTAGCCATCTCCTTTCCCTCGCAGTCCTTACTTCCCGGATTAATCCAGTACCAATTTAAGGCTGGGTCGACCCGGGAGCCATTGCGATCTGAAAAACATTTCCGCCTCAACTGGGGAATGAACCCAGGACCACTCATATGCGAAGCCAGTGCGCTAACGCGGCTCCCAATTGTTTAATATACCATCTGAAGTATCCCAACTCTCAGGGTGTACAGTAAATTGACAAGAAGCCTCCTACTCAGAGGAGATGGGAGGGGGGATCTATGTGCGTATGCAGCAGGCATGTTCCACTATTTTGTATGCAGACATCCAATCACACCAAAGCATGCACCTATTTGGGGGGGGGGGTGTTTATGTTGGTCACTGTTGACCACACAGTCCATATGACCGCATGGTATAAATTTGGCCAAGTTTAAAATGTTATCATGTTAAATGCACTGTTCACCAGCTGCTCACATCTCATGAGATCAATATTATTATACAGGGAATTGTTGACCATTCAAACACACCTGGTAATGACAAGGCAAACAGACTAGCAAAGAAGGAAACAGAGCAAGAACAAACATGCACACGGTTAATAAGATTATGAAATCTGTGAGAAAAGAAACATGAGCGTAAAGATGGAAATTGGGAAATACTGGGAGAGAAATCTGAAAATAGGTAAATCCAGGAATAGGGTAATGAAGTTTTGCTAATAACTAAAGACACATATAATAATACGCACAAATCGACATTACCACCAATAGGCTTTAATCAAAACAAAAATTGAAACAAAATTAAAACAGAAAACAGATAGTAAGGATATGGACGTTCACATTGGCATGTGCAATGTAGATTGACATTACACCTATATTTTTATTTTTGTCTTGATAAAGGCCTTTTGGTTGAAACATTGATTTGTTTGTGTTATTTTGTGTGTCTTTAGTGATTAGCAAAACTGCATTACCCTATTCCTGAATTTACCTGTTTTATTTCAGTTTTGCACAGTAAGTAAATTTATAAATCGTCAAATATATGACCAGCCATAATCCCAAAGACATCAACCTCCTGAGAAGGAAAGACCTGAGTATCATATTTCAACTTTGCACATAAAATGTACAGCTTAACAATCCCATGAACAAAATACAACCACAACACACTCCAAGGTACTGACTGTGCACTCATCTCTATGAAACTAAACTTCCACCATTTTGAATGTCCTGCATTGCATGACATCAGAAGAGTGCTTCTCCCTACAATGCCAAATAATTGACATACCGTACATGGAACAAAACATCATCTCACTTGCTTATGCAGATATCACACAATGTTATTGGGTCAAAGTGTACATGCCCTTGCACCACTGGATCAGCAACCAACCAAACCGACTGTTCAGGACAAAAAAGATCATGAAGATTTAATAATTTACTGACGCTTGCAGCCTTATCATGTGAAAGACATTATTTATGGAAAGACAGAGACTTGTTAATCAATGAAAATGTTCATATTCTTTTGTACTTGTGTAACTAGTTTTAAATATATGATGTATTTTGTACACATCTCTAGCAATTGAAAGCAGACTTGATGGATAATATGAACACACAGCTAGAAGAGTTGCTAGATTCATTTGTATCTACAGTGGAGCAAATCGAGGTTGGAGATGAGCCAGATGGTGTTCAAGGAATTGGAAACAAGTAAGTGTTCTCTCATTATTCCGGAAAGTGACTTTATATTCTAATTTTTAAAAAAAAGGTATTGGTTAGCACTGTAACCATCATCATCAAAACTGCTCCTGAGAATGTGTGTTAAATTCATTGTTAATATTTTAATGATGTGCTTGATTAATTTTCATTGTGGCTTATTGTTGCTTTAGAAATACTAAAATTTAATAGCACTGCACAAATAATTAAATTAGCATGATAAAAAACAAGTTGGATAATTTATATCAGTTTATCTCAAAGCTGACTATATTGGCCCCCCCCCTTCCTCTCAGAGTGTGCTTCAGGTTAGTGCTAAGGGGTCAATGAGTTTTGTGAGGGAGGTGATAAAACTTTAGAGAACACTGAACCAATCAAGAAGGGCAAATAAATATAGTAGCTACTTCCTACATTGTGTGGCGAAGTGGTACAGAGCGCATCTGTGACGGCCAACGTATCGAGTTCGATACCCACTATAGGCACTTGAGCATCCGGACCATTCAGAAAGCACTGATAAACTACTGAATGTATTTATATTGCCTAGAAAATCACTACAGCCAAAGAAGGCTCGGTTAATGGCTACATTCTGAATACACTACCAACTTCCTACATTGCAAGTACAGGAAAGAAGACAAGAATTATCCAATTATATTTATAATAGGGCCCTTCTATGCTCATACAAAGCAGTGGCATGCTTCTACCTGAAATAGAATGCTTTTTAATGAATTAAAAAAGTTCACCATTAGACTTTAGGTGACTGAAATAATACATTTTATAGTAATTTAAATGGCTTCACTTTGCTCTTCATTTTATAGTGTTTACTGTATGTAGCAAGATCAAAGGGAGAAGTGGTAGAGGAAGACAAAGAGAGAAGTTGCTAGATAGGTTTTATTCTGTGGCATGAGAGAATATCTGAACTTATTAACAATACAAGAGACAGAGAACTGTGAAGAAACATGATTGCCTAAACCACACAGCATAACAATTGATTTATATATTCAACAATAGAGAATAAGAAATTTACACTGAAATAATTAATACATATAGTGATATGCAGTGTAATATAACTTATACAATATAGGGTTCCTGTCCATATAATCTATGTGAAGCTTGGAACATGGTAATTAAATATTTCTCATCGCTGGAGATTCTCAAATAGACAGTTCGACTAAAAGGCCTTTATCAAGACTAAACACACAACACAAAAAAACAACCAAGTACCAATGGCACTATTGACATTCACATGGAAAATATAATAATATTTTGCCCTGCCATGTGAACTTGTGCCATACATTTTGGATTATAGTTTGAATATTTGTATGTTCTGGATACTTTAGGAAAAGTAAAAATCTGCACATCTCTCCCAATGCTGGTTATGCATATTTTAAGCTTATCTTTCTACATGTAAGATATTATGTTGCATGATTTTTTTTGTCTTTATAGTAATGTTCCCTTGACTTTTGTATACACCTGCATGTTGTTTTCCTATATATGTATACATATGGTGTAAGTTTTAATGCATCAGTTTATTATTTCTTGTGAACCATTAAACATTAATGCTATGGTGTATGTAATTTGTATGTTTCTGTAGAAGGTCCTGAAATGCAATAAAATATCTGTCAAGTAGGCTTATAGTCTTGTTGTCATGCTCTATCTCACAAGTATGTTTCTTGATTGTTACACTTCTTTAGATCCTTTTAGTTTTTCTCACTAACTTTTCTGCCTCTTTTCATTGATTGTTCCATTTGGTACAAAACTACAAGACATTCAATGCCTCTCTTTTTTTAAATGTGTGCCTTATCTATGTTTCTATGAGAAAATGAAAACTGCTTAAACAATAGAAAGATGAAGTTATAATAAAATTACCAAAGAAAGGTAATCTACCTGATTCTAACAATTGACAAGGAATTACTCTGTTGTCAGTACCAGGGAAAATATTATGTAGAATGATGTTAGAGAGGATCAAGGATAGGTAGATAAAAAAAATTTAGAGACGAGCAAGCTGGATTCAGACCAAAATGTTCACGTATTGATCAAATTGTCACCCTTAAAATAATTATGGAAGAATCAGTGGAAATGTACTCCACTTATTATCAATTTTATTTATTTTTAAAAGGCATTTGATGGTCTGCACTGACCAGCACTCTGGGAAATTCTTGCCAGATACGGCTTCCCAACTAGACATTTAAATGTTATCAATGCTTTATATGACAACTCAAGATGCTGTGTTAGAGCAAACAAGAGTAAAATTGAATGATTTTACATAGAAACAGGAGTAAAACAAGGCTGCAATATGTCACCATTACTTTTTAGCTTGGCTATTAGACTGGGGTATGAAAAATTAAGTTAAAATGAACTTTTTGGTATAAAATGGACAGCCGATGGAACTCAGTGATCTTGATTTTGCAGATGACTTGACGCTATTAAGTTCAACTACTGCTAAGACACAAGATATGTTGAATCGTTTTTGTTATCTTTCAGAATAAATTTACCTACAAATCAACACTTCCAAGATCATGAATTTTACTAACTATAATGTGAAAATAATTCTCAGTGGAAAAACAATTCAATCGATGACATTTTCCTATTTAGGAAGTAAAATGACACAAGATGGAGATAGGATAAAACTTTCTACCAACTTCTATAACTTTTTATACTGAATGCCGATATTTCTTTTCCATTGTAGATGCTATTTCCCATATCTCACAACCATATGTTGCCACTTAAATATATATCTTCTTAACAGTTGTAACTTTGTTTTTCTCTTTGCTCCTTGCCATATATATTTCAGCTTTGATGTTTTTTGTAGGACCATTCCTAATCTCTTTCTGATCTCTGCTGAGAAATCTCTTGTGGTGTTGATGGTTGACGCCAGATATTCAAAGTTGCTGACATTTTCTTGTTGTTCTTTGTTAATTGCTATTATAGGTGTGAACTCATTTATGTTGGTATATATTTTTGAAGGTATTTTTTTGCATTGAGAAAAAGATTGCTTGAGAACCGCTACATACTGTATATTAATTTGGCACTTTTAAACCTTTTGGGAACAATGAACACCAGTCATATGGATGATACCATGTTGTTCCGTCATTTCTCTGTTTCTCTCATTTCACATGTATGTGACTGTGTTTTTATATTCGTTGTTTGTGTCATTTTGCCTCTGACCTAGTTTCAACTTCTGGGCTATCTCTATGTTACATTACTGGGTCATGTAAGTGTCAACTGTTTCATTCTTGTTCATCATTTTTTTGTTGTGTATGTGTTCTTGATAAAGGCCTTTTGGCCGAAACGTCGATTTTGTGTGTGTTATTATGTGTGTTTCCAGTGATTAGCAAAACTCATTACCCTGTTCCAAGCTTTACCTTCAATGTTATAAGGGTGCCATTTTGTTGATGGAAACATCAACACAAAAATCCTACTAGACCTCTCTTGTTTTTAATTCAAGAATCAAAAACACCTGCATGTTTGTGTGTAGAATCTTAATCCTATACAGTCTTTCATATTATCAATGTCTCTGGACTAATCCTGCAGAAAATCTAGTAGGTTATTGTTCTTCTGCAATAGAGACCTAGCAGGAGTTTAAATACCTGATAGCTAGTTCTCCGTAGTCTTTACTCCTTGCCTCTTTCCTTCTAAGCATTCTGTTAGTATTTTCTATCTCTATTAAAGATTTGCTTTGACTGCTGTTTGCTGTCAAATATACTCATCAAAAAGTTTTCAGTAATCTGATCCTGCTACTACAATGCATCATGTTCTCATCAGCTGTCCTCAGTTTGCACACACTGATAAATGTAATTGTTTAGTTTAGTCAACAGATCATCCTCATTGCACATCAAACTATCGGTCCATAAGTGCTTGGATTTCCTTATCAAGGTAATCATCATATGACCACACATATTCTGTGTTGGTTTATCAGTCTCCTTATTACCCGCATAACACTCTTGTTTAGTCATACCCCTTATGACATGCAGTCTATTCAATATCGTAGATTAACAAGCATTAGTTATATCATCCAACCATCTTATCTCCTTAAGAATACTCAGAACATAAGCAAAGTCCATTGCTTGCCCCTTTTCATTAGTTGTCATACCAACAAGCCTGTTCAAACATTCATTTCCTTGGACACTAGCATGTCTGGCACAATTTTAAACTGATTCATGTTAGCATAGGCATCTTCAGTGACTGTAACCACTGCCAATCTATCCATTCGCAATCTTTCTTAGCATGCTCATGGAGTCGCACAGAAAGCATGCACAGGAGTGTGGGTTCGAGATTCCAACCAAGCCATTGCCCTGGCTACTACAATGATTATACTACTTATGATCTTTGCAAAAACACTGCAATCTTCGCTCATAATTTAAGGTTATATAAAGTTAATTGATATCCCCTGAATGCGCTTTTAATGGGTACTTACATGTCTCATCTTGTGACCAAGATTGTACACCATTTTGTATATTTTTTCTATATTAATTGTTTACATTACTGTAATCTGTCTATTTACCCGTCTTTGATTACTTATATTTTACTCATATTTTATTAATCTCATTCTTTGTATCTTGTTGTCATACAACTGCCTTTTTATTAATATTACTGTCATACAGTTATAAGTCAGAATTGTGTGATGATTAGTCCTTGCTGTTTCTCAATGTAAATATTACTTTTCTTTTATCTTTCTCATCAAGAATTCTACTTTCTGTAATCTTTGATGCAATTTCAGCTTAATAATAGGCATCCTCTTTATACATTTAGTTCAATTAGGGAAATCATTGCTCTTGTTGAATGATCTTATGGTGTGTTGGGCGATAGCTATTACTTTTATTTTTCTAACATTCATCTTTGTTCCAAATACTTTGACAGTATAATTGTTCTTGGTTATATTTGTAATGTATTGTTCCTTCTACGGTGTTATCATTCATAAACTTTCAAGATGTGTATTTGTTATCAAAACTAATCACAGTATCATATGCTCTAGCAACCCTGTACATTATCTTCACTGAATAAGCATTGAACAGTCTTCACACACAAAAATCATCCCTATCTTTTTTTCTGGTTAGGACTGTACTTGTCTTATCCATTTTAAGTTGCGATATTCACTATTTAATTTCCATAATTGCTTAACTTTTAAGTTTTTAGTTATTGATTTTTCAACTGTAAACTGTTATAAATATTGGGGAAAGTTTGTTATGTTTTACTCTTGCACATACCTTTTCATTGTCAAAAAACATAGGGCCTGGCAATAATACAGAACCTATCAGAAACACATCTGTACACATTTGAAGATTTGTTTATCCTATGGTTACTGAAATTTAATATTACGTTTCCAACTCTGACTGAAGCTTTAACTTGGAAGGTTTTTTAAAAAAAAGACTATATTTTAGCATTTCAGAAGTTCTTTCTATTATTGCCCATTGTATGTAAATTGTTCTTTCACACTACAACACTGTGCTTAAAATATTTTTGATTCAATTGTCTGTGTGTATTCACCATGATTGTTATTATTTTCATTATGTGACAATATTGATTCATCAATATTTTTCTGTTTGCAATGTTTTTTTCTGCATTGTTATAAATAATAATTTCAATGTCTATTGAAATTTTACCCATCCAGTAAAATATTATTTAAAATTCTTGTGAATGTATCATCCACATTATTCAAGAGAGAGCTTGCATAAATTATCATATGGTGATACTTAGTACAGATACATTATCTTTGGTTCATGTATTCGGTGCAATTTCTATATCACATATAATATTGTTTGTACTGTTTCAGAGTTATTACATGTTATACATACCCATTATATTCTTTTTTATACGGGGAAATCTCTTTATAGCATATACTTTTATCACAAAATTCCCTATTTAACAATACTTTTCAAAATCCCCAATTGATTTATTCTTTATTGTATGTAGTGAATTTTGGTTATTGCATACATATTTTGTCAGTTCTGGTCAATTTGTTATAAATTGATTTCAATAAATAATTTACATTTCCTCAAAGTATTCTTGAAATTCTTATGGACTGTTATCTACTTTTTTGTCTTTTTTATCCATGAAAATAATGTTGGTTTCATTTGATTGTAATTTTAAAGACTTCAAGTATTTTCATCTTTCGGCTCAACACATCCATTTTCAACTCATCATTCTTTGCACTTATTCAACCGCAGTGATAATACTTTTTACCAGAGAGACCAGCTTATAAGTGACTCTGAGAAGGGCAGAGTACATATGAAGAAAGCTGAGTATAATGAAGTCACACTTTTTGAGTTCTAGGCTTTCCCTCTTCTCTTTTTCTTAAGATTTCATGTTGATGCCAGTCATGAAATTTTTTTAGCTTGTCTAATCCTGATGATGGCATTAGGCATCTTCTTTTTATATCTCGTTCTGCTGTCAGATTCATACAATTATATAGATTTATTCAATGATTTGTACAGTGGTTGCCAGCATCCAGGCAGGACTATAGAGCTTGTCTGTCAGAGCTGTTTTAGATGGTCATAATTTTCTTCTTGTGATGTGGTACAGTGGTATACATATGTAGTTCTGCAGAATATTCTGTAATCTTATGCTTTAGAGACATATGGAGTAGTAAGAATAAACCCCTACAGAAAGAGAAGTCCTTTGTCAATCGCGGAGTGGAGACCCTAAGGCAGTTGAATAGTTGATACTAGACTCTTACACAGTCTAGCAATGGTCCTTTTATTCAATAATTTTCAAGAATACTCCAGAGTAGTTCTCTATTTATTCATTCATAGGTTTTCTCTATTATAATAATAATCTTTCTCTAATATTTATTAGCATTTACAATTATTTATCAGATGTTTTATTAACATAAACACATGCCCATTCATGTCTTTGTCAATATCATCATCAATATATTATAATACAAGTTTCAATGATCACCATCTCAATATATAAGTCATTCATTTTATTGCCTCATCTTATGATATTCCTTATCTAGAGACAATGTCTCACATGTGAATTTGTGAATGAGAAGCCAATATACCAGCTCTTTCATTATCATAAACTGCTGTTTTATTAGAGCAGTTGATTCACATTTGAGAAAGGCTTTGTAGTATGAGAGGCAATTCTCTAAACTTGCATCAGCTATTAGATGGTTATGTTGACCATAAGATGGTCAACACACACACACATATATATATCACATAGGCATGTGTATTATCGCTGATGCACACAATTGAATATGCAAATTTGATCTAAATATTTTTACGGCACTTTAATCAAAATGTGCCCTTACGGTTCCTGTCTCATCTTCAAATATATTGTCTGTCCCCATGTGGTGATGCTGTCGTAGCTTCCACACATGCCATTGAGGTTTGTGAAAGGGATTTATTCTGTGTTCCAGAGCCAGGAGTGTTGCTCTGGTTAAGGTGTAGTCAGGATGTTCTTGATGTTGTTTATCCATCTTTTCCTAGGTTTGCCCTTGGCTCTGTATCCTGATTCCATCTTGTTATAAGCTCTTATAGGAAGTTGATCGTTCATCCCCATAACAAGTCCAAATCATTTTATCTGTTTTTTCTATATATATTCAGTGCATGATTTTATACCTATTATCTTTCTGATGTTCTCACTGTGCATTATGTCGTGTCTGATGACTCTAATAGTCTTTCTTAGAATTTCATTTTGCAAGTTTTGATTTTTCTCTTATGTGTAGATGCCAAGTCAGGCATTGGTAGCATAGTGTTGGTATAAAGATGCTCTTAATCATTTGTTTCTTTACTTCCATGTTGATTTTTGGGTACAATAGCAAAGGTGATAGTTGGTATGTCACAGCATTTGCCTTTTGATATCTTGTTTCTATCTCCTTATCGAGTCGTTCATCTTCTTGTCAGTTATAGACCTGTGAAAACTGCATAGACATATCAGATTGCAGAAGAAAAAGTTGCAGAAACAGAGTGAAAACATTATAACTGTGAATAATATATAAAAGCTAAGAATAGTTTAATGTTTTCACAATTTAAAATGATCGTATTAGTAAGGGCATCATTATGAGATATGGGAACAACCTGAATCAGGACAAATGTAAGGACACTGTCATATGGTAAATAAATATAAGTAAAAGAGAAATATGGCTGAATTACTTTTGTACATTGGACTATGCAGAATCGATGTTTCTGCCAAGGTTATTTATCAATGGTGAAAAACAAACGCAGATAAAGAAAAACAAAATAGTCAGAAGAGTACGTAGAAATATGTAATGAAAAGTAACAAATATGGCTATAAGAGAGCATCAAAAGAGAAAACAATTGAGATGTGTGAAGTTCCATGTCAAGAAAATGCAGTATTTAAAATATATGAAAATATAAGAAAAATATGAAATTAGAAATAAAAAATCAATAGTATTGAAGTCTCTTCTGAAAGTATCCAATGCTTCAACTTGTCAAGATAGTCACAAAATGTTTATCTGACACTAGCGTGAGATAGAAATTGAGGAAGTGTCAGAAGTGCAAGCATCTGTGGAAGAAGCCCCACATCATCTGAACTCAATCAACAATATATTTAATCCCCACAGCACAAGTATTGAAGGTGTAGAAGTGAGGAAAATGGCAAAATATCATATCTAGCAGGGAACTGTAAGAAGTGTGAAGGAGAAATTCTGTTCAAAAGCAACTAAGTAGGGTTTTGTTATGCATCACCAATCATTTCATGTGGCCTCAAATTCTGCAGAACTCTCAATTAATTGGGAACAAAAGATAAACATATTGACAAGACTTTCTAGCAGTAGATCAATTGCAGTGATGCTTCTATTCCTCTTTGCATCAGTAACACATGCAATACGAATGATTAAGTCTAACATATAGGAAGTGTTCTTTACAAGCAAAATTATCAGTGTTCCTTTTAAATCAGTCATCTGCATTCCAAAAGTTATGAAGGTATCACCGGAGACACCATCAGACCATGCAATAACAAACCCCCCCCCAGTAGATAACATGCCTGTTTAGTGAGGCTTGCCGCTTGTGGAAGCCTTGAAGTATTTTCTCTATAGAAATATGTGGTTTTTTTTAACCCCCCTTCCGAGTAGGAGACTTTTTCTCAAAGCAGCTCACCTTTTAGAGTTGGAGTATTTTGAGTATAGCTCTGGAGACATTCCCATTTCACAAAAGGATACTAGAGCTCTATTGCTAATAATTTCTGGGGATTGAAACAAACATCATTATTCATAGTCAGCTCTAACCTAAACAAATAACTTGTTAAATATTCACAATGGTCTTTTACTACTAATTTTGTCTAGTCCTACACTTTAAAAGCATGTGCCAGATACCACATTATATCCTTATACCATACTTGCAGCAATGTACAGGAACCAAAGACAACAGAGTATGTATTTGTGGGAGCCCACACGCTAATCTTGCAATTGTGCTCTGATCTGTTCCTTTTCACATTATTTTGCTTTTCTTATTTTTGCCTTTACCAAATAATAATTTTTGCATAAGCTAACCATTTTAATTATGCCTAATGATGCCTTTTATTTTCTGCAAATTTTTTTATTGCTGAATAAGTGTGAGTGTGTTTTGTAGACAGCGGCCAGCATCTCAATCTGCTTTGAAATAATATTGATTAATTTTTTTCTTTACTTGCTTAATTTTGTTAAATAATTTGTATTTTTTTAGAAATAACCATTTGCTGATAGTAATCTGTGATTGGGGGCTGCCGTAGTGCACTTGCTTCCTAGTCTGATAATCCAAGGTTCAATTCCCAGTTAACTGGAAATATTTTTTAATCATCAAGGGCCTCTAGGTTAAACCAGTCTGAAGAAATTGCCACTACTTTACTAATAGGCAGAAATGGGAAACACAAAGTTCACTTTAATAGTTCACAGAATACAGAATGAATCAACACTTTGACTCAAAGGCTAATCAAGCAAAGAATGCAAACAAGCAGCAGCACCAATAACAAAGAAAATACTTTTCTAGTAGTTTCATCAACTCAAATTAGGAGAAAATTTATGAATGTAGTGAAATAGTGAATGAAGAACACATCAAAATATATTGAGGATATGATGGTAGATCAAAATCAACAGGGGGTTCAGAAAGCCTATTATCACTGTTACTGGGTACGTGTCCAGGATATGCTAACTAATAATAGATAATTACAAATGTGTAGAGTTCTTCTACATCTGCATTCATTCTAAAACTTCTGCTAATATCAGAAGTAGTCCAGAATATAGAATGTGTTATGCCATGGTTTACAGCTTGGTTGCAAAAGTTCTCAACCTGACACCTCCAACATTCAGAATAGCCTGTGCTTCACTTTGACCTATTCAGTGGGGCAATCAATTCCACCCACAAACCTCCTGTCAACTCATATGCCATGCATGGCTGCTCATAGTGTTGCTGTTTATTGCTCCCTTTTTTACTCCATCAATACATGGCTGCTTGGGGCTCTGTTTATGTACATATGCAGTAACAAATAAGTAACCATGTTATGGTTGACTGATATTTATCAAAGCACTCAAAACAAGGTTGACTTGAGAAAAATGGAGCAAATTAATATTATTTTAAATTGCAACATTTCAGCGGTTAATTAAAACAACATTTCAGCAGTTAATTAAAACAACATTTCAGCAGTTAATTAAAACAACATTTCTGTAGTTAATTAAAACAACATTTCAGCAGTTAATTAAAACAACATTTCAGCAGTTAATTAAAACAACATTTCAGCAGTTAATTAAAACAACATTTCAGCAGTTAATTAAAACAACATTTCAGCAGTTAATTAAAACAACATTTCAGCATTTAATTAAAACAACATTTCAGCAGTTAATTAAAACAACATTTCAGCAGTTAATTAAAACAACATTTCAGCAGTTAATTAAAACAACATTTCAGCATTTAATTAAAACAACATTTCAGCAGTTAATTAAAACAACATTTCAGCAGTAAATTAAAACAACATTACAGCAGTAAATTAAAACAACATTTCAGCAGTTAATTAAAACAACATTTCAGCAGTTAATTAAAACAACATTTCAGCAGTTAATTAAAACAACATTGCAACATTTCATATTAAACATAGCTAGATATGCATTTATCATGTTTTAGCTATGCATTTGAGTTTCTGCTTCTCCAAGTTAAATATTACCAATGTATGTTGTCAGAGACTAAGCAGAAACAGATCAACTTTACAATTAATATTAAATTGTATGCTTCTATCTCCAGGAGTAACAATCACTGAAGCTCTTGTTCCTTATACACATTTGGTGAAGGGTTTCCTCTAGAGCTTTCTTTCATAACCAAAAGACTTCAGTTCTCAGCAGTATACAATGCTTTGAGATGAAACCTTCTACTTAGAAGTGTGTATGTAGAAGGCATGCTCCATCATTATGTATGTAGGCATTCAATCACATGAAAACCTGCAACTATTTGGTGGTATCAATATTCACCAGCCAGTCAATATAGCAACTGTATGGTTTCATTACGACCATGTAGAAAATATGAAACGTCAACATAACCTTACATGCTGAATTATCTGTGCTTATATATTAGTGTTATACAGTTACATATACGCTTGTGAGACAGAGGGGTGATGGGTATCTGCATATTTCTTTAAACAACTTTTGGTTTGCCCATGATTGCAGTATAAATAGCTTTTGTCTAGAAGTACAATTATCATGTATCTAACCATAAAAACACAGCACATCCAAGTTGTTTTCCCAACCATAAAAACACAGCACATCCAAGTTGTTTTCCCAACCATAAAAACATAGCACATCCAAGTTATTAAAGTTTTCCCAACCATAAAAACATAGCACATCCAAGTTATTAAAGTTTTCACAACCATAAAAACATAGCACATCCAAGTTGTTTTCCCAACCATAAAAACACAGCACATCCAAGTTATTAAAGTTTTCACAACCATAAAAACACAGCACATCCAAGTTATTAAAGTTTTCACAACCATAAAAACATAGCACATCCAAGTTATTAAAGTTTTCACAACCATAAAAACACAGCACATGCAAGTTATTTACCCTTTATTATTCAATGTTTACCAGTACCCGTATTTTAAATTGCAATCAAAATTATTAACATGTTTTCCTTCTTTTTACTGTTCACATTAAACTACTAGAATTTTAATTAACTTGCTAAGCATGATAAAGTTTTTTTCCCTAGGCTATATTGTACAAGTATTTTAATTAAATACAAAAGTATTAATATGTTTTCTTTTACTGTTCACATTATGCACACTTGATTTAATCCAAATCATGAATTATTTTTTTAAATTTCATATTTTATCAGAATTTCAAATTCAAATTATATATATTTCCAATATTAGTTCAAAAATATTATCAGCATTAATTGAAATGAAATTAATGAAAAGCTTTCTTCATTCATTTCACAATTTGCAAAATATTCAATTATGAAGTTGACTGTTTTTCAAGTATGAAGTATAAGATGTGTTTGTATCACATGCCCTCTGTTGGAATGCGTAATTGGTTGTCACTGTAAACAATGCATGTAATGAACACAGTGATGCGGGCAATAGTTTTTACCTCAGTGAAGCAGCGAATTGTCATTAAATTTCTTAATAAGTTATGCATACAGTGTGAGTGATTAAGAAACACAATATTCATAGACCACATACATAAAATACCGAACAGAGATATCTTTAAACAACTTAACCCGGTTTTAATGAAGTTTTTAGTGAATACGCGAGAGTATCAATAATTTAATGATTTTAAGGTAAGGTAAATCAGTTTAAATAAGATAAGTCAGTTTCATACCACGTGGTTTTCATGTATATAAGAGCTCAGCCTGTCTGGTTTGGATTTTGGTTTTTCGTCAATCCACAGGTGATGATGACCAGTTCTTGCATCAATTTTATGAAATCTAGTTTAGAGTCAACGCAATGTCTATGAGTTTTTAAGATAGCTAATAAGCTCTATCAGACAAGCTCGGCATGACATGTTCACGTTAGATTTTGTCCGACCTGCCCGTGTCCTACTAGCTATGGTAGTCTGCGCTGTTGAACTAAAACCAATAGTTGACCAAAAAACTGTCTGATTAGTGGTAGTTTTCTTCTATTCAATGTGTCCTTCAGCGTTTGGTAACTGATTTTTCTGGTTCTGTATTGGTTTATAGATCTAATTTTGATTCATATATGCCGCTTGTTTATTGCAACACCACATTCCACTCCTATGATTGCATTCTAACGATAGACACAGAGGGAAAATTAAGGCTGTATATCAGAAGGAAGGGGGGGGGGGGGTTCGATTGTTTCAGACACAAAACTGGAGGTATCGGTTATCAGTACAAACTTCGTCATCAACTCCAGTTACTTAGGCGGAGATAGCCCGACTGAAGCTTTAGAAGTAGCCTTATCAGTTAGAAAACAGGGTTCATTACGAGATAATGTGTCCACACACATTCCAACTTTTTAATATTATACTTTATTTCATACAGCTTCCGTGAGGCGGAGATATGAAAATATGCACACAAAGTCAGCTACCAATCCTTCTATCTGCGCGCAGCGCACTAAGGGGGAGCCCCTCAGTGCGTTGCGCGAGAATCGATGGATGCTGTGTTCTATACGCCTTTAGCAAAAGTTAAATAATGTATGGTCTGTTTCGTTGAAAGCGTGGACACATTATCCCGTAAAGTACCGAAAACAGACACTTGGAACCCTGAGTCACCAGCAATATCATTAACCTGGTCATCGCCATCAGCTCCATCGTAATACTATTAGTTGTTCCATAGAAATCACTACTTTCTTCCCTGCAATTTTTTCCCATGGGCTTAATTGAATTATTACATAATTGATTACTGACATTTTTCTAATTAGTTAGCATCTTGTGTCCGTGTTTACGTATTTATATGAAGGGGGATCCACATTGCGTAGTCGTCACGCCATTTTCCCTTGTATTCACAAGACTTCGGATTCGAAATCAGGCTTTGGCGTCTGGTTTACACGTGTATTCAATCGCACTCCCTATAATTATACTGAGCTACGAGTTACGTGCTATGGGTTATATTCTCAGGAGACAACATATTTCTCTGTTGAGAAGGACGACTTACATATGAGGAAATCAAAGTACAAAGCAGTCGATCCGCTACACCATGGATGACCAACCTTTTGCATTCATTGCACCAATTTATTAAAACTTTGTTCAAATGCGACATGTACCATGTCCTTCTACAATATAAAGCTTAATGGCTAATAGGAAATCATACCTTCTTGACGACTCATTTGACTACTTCCGTGATTAGTCAGATTACTCATACTCCTTCGTGGTAATATTATATATATATATATATATATATATATATATATATATATATATATATATATATATATATATATATATATATATATATATATATATATATATATATATATATATATATATATATATATACACACACACAGACAGACAGAACCTATGTAACGCAACCTTTTATACCACAGTGGAGAACCTCTGTAACGAATCCTTTTATAACAAATCTCCCTATTTAACAACACTTTTCAAAATCTCCATTTATGTTTATTCTTTATTGTTCGTAGTTTGCGTAGTGAATTTTTGTTATTACATACATTTCTTCTGACGTCTACTTTGAATATGCTTACATCTGAAGTTTTGTATCTTATATAAACTTGACAGTGTTTTGTGACTCGTGCAGAGTTCTGTAGAGTTTTTCTTCCGCTGTTGTTTCTCTGGGCCAGTGTATTTGCCTCAACATTTCATATTCCGGGAATTATTGAAGAATATTCTATGCTGTCTGATGTGCCTGTCAGCATGTACACATGTCCGTGTTGCAATCGTTATACTGTATATATTTATTTGTGTCTTTCTTGAACATATCCAATTCTTTTATGATTTCTATTATTTCTGCTTCATTGTATTGTATGAGGATGTATTTGCTTTCTCACCTTGTCTGGATACAGGTGATCCTGTTATCATTTACTTTTGTCACTGTTTATATTAAGAAGTCGTGCAAATGTAAAATAGTCACGGCAGTTTTATCTGATAACTTAACATTCAGGATACATATTACGGATTAAAATGCAGTTCCATGTAGCATCTGTCTATCTCGGTTGGGATTGATAACAAAACTGGAACTTGATCCGTCAGAAATGTGACATTTATACTGTTACCAAGCTTGTTTGTTGGTATTATCCAATAACTTGTTTACATATTTATTGTTCGAGTATATAATGAATTTCACATATAAAGGACACTTATATATTCGGTTCATATCGAGGCAGCTCTGCACGTTAATATAATCGCTACATCTGATTTATATATAATAAGTTTGAGAAATAAAACATTGTTCAACAACTTCTGTGCTTTAATTTATGTTATTTATCACGGGAAATTGTGTTTTTAAACTCGGTTTATTTAAGACATTTGAATAGATTAACCTAACTTATACAATGTTTGTTTCAATATATATTTAGTTCCCCTCCCTCTATTCTTGGCGGTGTTGTGTATTCATCTAGAGCGGCGATAATTTAAAGTATTTGGCGATTTTATCATATTTTTATTCATAAATATCAATGAAAAATTTAGTATTATATTGATATTAGATAAATTGTTCTCTGTTGGCGTTTGTGTGAATCAGCATTTATTCCCTGAAGTAGGAGTTTCATTCTCAAAGTTTTCAAAACCCTGAAAGTTGGAATTCTGGATATAAAAGAAAGCTCTGGAAAAAGTTCCCCACTTTGCAAAATGTGGATATAAAAGCTCTATTACTCATAATTCCGGAATATCACATCAAACAAACATGGATCAATATAAGAATGCGGTGCTATTAGAATTACGTCTTCGGAACATTCGTTTGACCACGAACGGGAAATCCCATAAACATGTTTCACACCATCGAACATCTCTTGCAACGCGAGGTTGTGGAAAAGACATTTCATGTGTTTCTCGACAACATGAACATCGAGCAATTAAATGTCAGTGTTGTCTTGAAAACCCACTGGAAAATCAAGATAGACATGAATCCCCTGAGAGCAGGATTCAGCCAGGTAATCCAGGACTAGCAACTGACGATGAAGAAACATTAGCTGCAGACTTTGAGAGGTAAGTTGGTGGAGTGGAAAAAAAGTAAATGCAATTATTATTATTATTTTTTTTTTGGGGGGGGGGGAAGCATGAGGAGAATTCTATAGATTTTTTTGGGTCAAAAGCACATATAGTTTATTTGTTCGTGATAGTGTGTTTTAATACGCTATTGTACATAGTTAATTTTTTCATGTCTTTAAATATATAATTCTTAGGAAAATATTTTCTTTCTCAGATGTTCATACTTATTTTTAAAAAACGGATATATTACAGAATATGCCAGAAATATAGGTTGACCCCATACTCTTAACAAGAGAACACAATGACTGCCTTTCATATATAGACCTACTGTTTTTTATATAATACTTATCATATATAATACTTAATCTCCGCGTAGATGGAGGGGAATATCGATGGGCCCAACCACCTCTCATGCAAATAGAACACCAAATTTAACACTATAGGGAAAACAAACACCTGAAGACAGCATCACTCCTCACCAATTTCTACTATAATAGGATTACTAACAAAAACTATTGAATTCATAAAGAATTATCCTCCAAAAGGAAGTGATACACCTTTTTAGGTGCATTTTAGCTCCCTCCTCATCAGTCGGTAAATCAAGTTCTATACCGACTGACGTATGCGATCATGTTAGGGTTGATAGGCTTTGTTGATAACATACTCTCATGCCGCAATGACAATCCAACAACTTCTCTCTTTGTGTTCCTCTGTCTCTACTCCCCTTGATATTTCATGTTGTTAATAAATGTTCAAGTTTTGCTCTTCTCATCACATGAGAAGATGTCTAAAAATCGTGCCTGCCTGCTTCTCATCACATGCCCTAAAATCGTGTCTGCCTGCTTCTCATCGCATGCCCTAAAATCGTGCCTGCCTGCTTCTCATCACATGCCCTAAAATCGTGCCTGCCTGCTTCTCATCACATTCCCTAAAATCGTTTCTGCGTGATTGTCATCACATTCCCTAAAATTGTTTCTGCGTGCTTCCAATTTTTGCTATAATTTGTCTTTTTACTCCAGCATCTCTGAGGACTTCATTATTAGTTATATTAGCTGCTCATGGGATTACCATCATGCTTCTCAAAAAATACATCTCATTAGCTTCCAGTTAATTTGAGTTTTTTTGTTTTTGTTTACAGGCTATTCTTCACATCCATTTTTTTAAATAAATTGTTTGATATAACAACATAACACTGAAATTCGCTATGTATTGATAGTTCTGCATTCATAGGATATTTCTCATTTTTTTAAATGCCGATTTGGTTTCTCATTGGAGCATAGGTCATGTGATGTTAAAATGGTGCCAATATACTTGACTTTATCCACTTGATCTAATTTTACATCATTGATCTTAATACTGAATCTCGGTGGTTTATCTTGTCTTGTAATGGTGTCTTTAAGACAATCATTACTTCTGTTTTATTCTTGTTAGACTAATGCCATTGTTACATTATGGTTACTCTCCTCAAGAGAAAGAGAAGAAAACAAAGTGATGCTGACAACACTAACTACGAATAAATATCGATTAAAGGATATAAAATAAAACAAATTAGTTTATATTAAATAGTAAATATATTATAGTAAATTAAATAGTACATATTAACAGACCATAACACATTGTTGAAGACCTTACTTGAAGGTAGAGTCAAGGGGTGGATGGCATGAGGTAGACATACACGTGCGATGAAAATATCAGATGGACAGGATACCGTCTAGCAGAGTGCACTTCTAAAGTGAGAGACAGGTATTGGAAATCCATTGCAACCAACCTTTGTAGCAGACACGCGACACTTAATGATGACAATGTCTCTCTTCCAAACCAAAGTCGTATCAACAACTGTATGATAATGTGACGAGAAATGGGGTATTGGATCCTACAAGAGTTCCAATAGCTAAAAGACATGATGACAACGGTTTTAGACTTTGTTCTCGCATCCTTCTGTAGTGTGTGGAGACAACACTTTCAGAATGGTGTTGTTGCATCTCTCTGGTGTATGCGGTGTTGATTGAAAAAGTCCAATCATGGCATAGAATCCCCTGCCACATTTGGGACACAACGATCAGAATTGGGCGTCTGTGTTTTGTATTTTTAGACAACACGTTTTCTCTGTGCGCCTGAGATTGATATCATCATCACGTGACATTCTTTCTAGTCTTCCTTATGAATCTATTGAATTCTTCTCGGTCTTGAGTAAGTTGTATCGCCTCCTTTAGGGACATGTGCTGGCATTCCTGTGTGTCTTCTGTCCACCGGCGTCTTGGTCGGCCTTTACCTCTGTTACCTTCTATTATCCCCTCCAATATCACTCTCTCCATCTCCATACCGTCATGTCTCTTAAAGTTAACGAACAAATCTAGTTTTTTTTCTTTAATATGGTGTTTAAAGCCAGCCATCTTGGATACTTTTTGTGCTTAGCACACCTAGTTTAATGTGCCTAACGAAAAAAAACTAATTACCATGTTTTCCTGGGATTTTATCATCTTTTTTTAAAGGAAAATGTTTATTTATATATCGTTCTCGTTATGTCTTTATATCTATATATTGTTATATTTATATATATATCTATATATTGTTCTAGTTCTGTTGTTATAGCTATATATTGGTCTAGTTGTGTCTTTATATCTATATATTGTTCTAGATATGGCTATATCTATATATTGTTCTAGTTCTGTGTCTAGTTATGTCGTTATATCTATATCTTGGTCTAGTTATGTATTTTATCTGTATATGGTTCTAGTTATATCTATGTCTATATATTGGTCTATGTCGCTACATCATGGTCAAGTTATGCCTGTACATCTGTGTCTCCATATATTTTTGTATGTACACTTGTCTTGATTGACTGCTGTACGCACTTCTTATTGTATTTCTTCTATATATATGTTTGTCTTATTCTCAAGCACTTCTTCAGAATAATATGCCTTGCTAATCTCAAACAGCGTCACTTATCTTGTATGATGCCACTGGGTCACTTTGCGTATATGTTGTATCCCAGCCAAAAAAAGTATGGGAAACATCGGATCATCCAAGATAAGTAAAGCTGCATGAGATCAGCGGGCATGACTATCCAGGAGAGGAATTTGCTAATTCTAAATTTGTACATTGTCTTCTACATTACAAAACATCAATCGTCGTTTTCTTCATCTTTCCGCTTTACCGTTGTGCCTTGCATCGTCATGCGATAGGGTTGCCAGATTTAAATGTTAAACTATCAGAAAACGTCTACTAGAAAAAAAGTCAGACAAAAGTCAAACACAATTAAATAATTATTTATTTTTTTACTGGAATTTCGACCTTACAATATTTTCCATCTTTAATATTTTTACATTATCATTATTATGTACATGCCACATTACATTTCCTTTATAATTTTATAGAGTTTTCGTCCTAAAATTCTTGTTTGATTTACCATGTTAGATGACGCTAATTATATAATAGCGCTATGGGAATCGTGGTCATGCATGTCGTCAGAATATGCAAATTGGAGTTGTAGGTTATTATATCTTATCGAACCAATTTATTTCTAACGATGGACTATAAACCAAAAAAAGGAAGCTCAAAGTGAACTGGAGGCTAATGATATGTGGTTTTTTTAGAACTATGCATATAGATATATGTATAATGTAAAGGTTCTTGGGGGTGCTCACTTATTAGTCTGTTTTAGTTGTCGGGAGTCTTTTATATGTCTTTATTGCTGCTATAATTGTTATTTATTAGTAGATTTGTACAACGACGCATTATGCTATGCTTTCAATAATCAGGGTCATCATCAGATAGCATATCTTGAACAGGGTGTAGCAGTCATCACTGCCTTTCGAAACTTCTGTCGATCTTTGGCTAGTCTTCCTGCTTCTGTTACTGTCATGTTCATGTGGTCTTTGGTGTCTTGCGTCCATCTTCTTCTTGGTCTGCCTCTTGTTCGTCTCCATGGCACACGATTTCTTGCCAGTTACATTCACTATTTTGACATTGCTTTCTGAATGATTCTAGCCGTTTACCAACTCGTCCCTGCTGCGCCCTTGACCCGATACCGTGCCTTTCAGGTCCCCGCTTTTGAAGCCGTTGTCGAACAATTCGATCCTCCGCCTTCTCCACCGGCGACTCTGTGTACTGATGGAGGAGAACATCCTCCTTAAGAGAAGCTTTACGTAGTTTAGAAAGCTAGTCAAGACTGTTGCACAGGAATGGCGCTGCCGTACACATGCAGACACGAGGAGCCACATGTGAGCTGGATAGGAGTGGGGGAACCACATAGAATCCACTTCTTCCTCCGTGGAGGAAGTAACAATCAAGGTCATCATCAAGTGCCGAACGAATGTAGGCTGCAACATATCTCCAACATCCCGTCTCTTGTTTTGGTGGTGCACTCTGCTAGACTGAAACATGTCCATCTTGTGATGTTGCTCTCTCATTTGTATCTTTGGTATTACCTCTTGCTCGCTTCCCTTTGACTTTACCCTCAAGTAAGGTCTTCATTATGGTGTCATGCCTTTTAATGTGTCAAAAATAACATAACAATCAGGGTACTTTGGCTTAATTAGAAATGCAAGCCTATAGATATCGGAGGGCGTTGGAGCATTGTAACCCTCATTTCCTACATAGAGAAATACCTGATATTGAATTTTAGAAAACAAGTAAACTTTTTCGTAAATCCCATCCCTCAGGAGGGATTTATGGGATTTCTTATGTACGAGTATATTTTTCACGACAATGACATCTTAGAAAATTAATCTACACTATTTGCTAGAATATAACAGAATTATGTAGCCACAAAAGGCCAGCACATGGATATCTGATACGTGATTTGTAATACTACTACAATATCAAGAGAGACTGTTGTGGAAGATCATCCTATTTTAATAGTCTCATGCTAAATGTATTAGTACTTACCAGGATAATTAACTGATTATTATGTAGCAGATCAGTGTAGTTTTTCTAACATAAAGTGTGTTTTGTCTATAGGAATATTCTTTGCCTTTATTTAAATAATGGGTTAAAAGTTACTTCTACGCAAGTGAAAGCCAAGAAAATGCGAAATAAGCTAAACCAATTTTCTTATGCCAAGCAAACTTGAAAAAAAATGTGAAATGTAGCCTTTAACGTGACAGTATGACTACCCAGTCTTGTAGAAGAATTGCCGGAGGCACACTTTGTGATTCATGTTTGTTCCTTAATTTCTGTAATCTATCTTTTGCATGGTCGGCCTCTAACTTTGTATCCGTTGTGTCTTTACAGCATTGATATTTAGGGAATGCTTTCTGACGGTGTTCTGTTGGAGGGTAAAATAATGTAATCTATGATCTTCGAATGTAATCTAAGCTGGTAATATGTTAGTTAGTCTGATATTTTCATTTCTTTTTCCGTATCTTATTGTTACACCAAAAACGTACTTAATCATGATATGTATATCGTGATTCCGCCGAAGACGGATGTGTCGGGCCACTGGCGCAAATAAAACGTCGACACAACACATTTACATTCTCTGGACTACATCCTGCTGGAAATCTAGTAGGACCATGGTCCTTGTAAGGGAGATCCAGCGGGAGTTTGAGAATGAACGAAGAAGAAGAAGAATATCGTGATAAGTTTTTTTTTTATCTTCTGCTGTTGAATGTCCACGCTTGGCTTTAGTACAGCAAAGATATCTACCAAATGTAGGTATTCATAGCGAAGCTATCAAGCTGTTCGCCTCGGTGATTCCTGGGGTTATCGTTTGCAGGGCAGGCCCTAACAATTGAGGGGCCCAATGCGAAACGGATTGCGCGGGATCCAGTCTGGGTAGGGAAGAGGATAATAAAATAAATTCTAATATTAATTTATGGGCCTATGAAGTGCGGGGCCAAATGCGGCCGCATAGGTAGCAATGGCCTAAGACCGGCCCTGATCGTTTGAAACTACGGAGTTACGCGTTATAAGTAGTACTCTCGGTAGACGGTGTGTCGCTTATTTGAGTGGGACTTCGTACGTATGGGGAAACCCGAGTACAATGAAGTCAATCCTCTACATATTTATATCTCACTTTGGAGCTATCAATTATTATTATATTGTCAACTGTGATTTGCGAGGTTTGCATATTACGTTGAACATATTTCACTTCTTGGACAGTACGTTTGTTGATTATATGTTGTATTCTTGTAACCATTTCATTTTTTTAACAACAGAAGTGTACATCAGAATGTCAAAGTTATTTTCTGAAAACTAGAATAATTATGTACTTTCTACAATTATATGAATAAATCAATAGTTATAGAATGAATGTCTTCGTCAATACAACGTTTATCAATTCTTTTTCTCCTATAATTTCACATTTTTTGGGGTTTGCCATTATTTTGTCGCGGAATCATCCAGCCACTCTTTTTCATACACGTTGTGCCTGCGTGTACTCTTACATACAATGGAATTCATCTATAGAGCATATATTTATAGCGAAATTCTCAATTTGAAAACACTTTTCAAACTCCCCTTTTATATTTATTCTATATTGTTTGTTCTGTATATAGTGAATTTCTGTTATTACATACATATTTCGTCGGTCCGGACACAGTTATTATAATGGGATTCCACTGTGTATATGCGTGTGTGTGCGTGCCTGAGGCGGGTCTCTTTTCAGGCTCTTGTTTCGTGAAATAAGTAGTTCTTAAAACGTTCTTTGTACATGCATTACTCAGTGTTAATGTGAATCTGACTCGCTGAGTGTAGTAATGCCGTTGCTTTTTTTTACGAAGACACCTTTTCACAAATAGGTGACTGGAAGCAGAAGGAATCTCCTTACAGAAGTATGAGTCCTGGATACTAAAACGGAAAGATTAGTTTGAATTTGTACATCATGTTTGAAGCTAGAGTACCGTCATATACAACAAGAGAAATTAGAAATTACCACCCTATCGTATTAGAAATTACTAATTCCACTGTGTTGCCAGGCCCCGAAACGGGGGGAAAAGAACACCGACACTTTTTACCTTCCGTGCATTCTGTAAGAGCATGCCCAAGAGTCAAAGACCCCATAGGGTCAAAGTGACTTGAAGCATGTTGAAAAGTAACTTAATATATAAAGTTTTATATATATATATATAATTAATAATTAATTATACTAGTGAGAATTCAATAATGATTCGAAGAATCCTGTATGAACCCCTCTCCATATGTGACGCCTGCTTGATCCTTTATATCTAGACGTCCTTGCACAGGTTTCATTACAAATATTTTCAATTGCGTTGTGGATGAGTACTTGTTTTTGTTCTGAACTTGCTACTGGTACGCAGGATGTAATCGAGAGGACAAAGTGAATTGTGTCGTGGTCTACAACTTGACTGTTTTCTGCACTCTCGCGCGACACATCTTACAACATATTTGACATTTGTGAGTCACCGACCTTCTAAAGAATGGATTAGTAAACTGTACACACATATCCCTCCTTAGTCGCCTCAGTCTTCATTTGGGAAACTGCAGTCGCTCATTAGTTTGTGAGCTTACTTTCTTCTTCTGCATTCTTTCTCAAACTACTTTTGGTTTACAGGATCTAGTCCGGAGTATGATTCTCCGGAGATGTGGTTCTACAGAAGAATACTGAGAATATCACGGACTGCCAGAAAAACTAATGTGGAGGCGTTGAAACAGTCAAATGCGAAACGGACCTTAATCAATAATATAAGAAAAAAAATAATCTTATTTTTTGGGTGGCTTCTTCATGAGACGAGGAGATTTGGAGAACATAGTCACAATAGGCAAGATTGAAGGCAATAGAGACCGAGCGCGACAACGTGAGAAAATAGTAGACAATTTGAGAACCTGGCACGGCAAGGAAACAACAGCGAGCTTGATACATAATACTGGAGACATGGAGCTGTGGAGAGCCATGATCGCCTACACCAGTCGGCATGGCACCTGATGATGATGAGTCCGGAGTAAGATTTATGTTGTGTCATTCTCTACAGCTTTGGTGCGATATGTACGTATGACATGTCCTCCATCAGCATGCTCTTTTGATCACTTTGTACCAATAAGATGGAACAGCCATGTCCTACTCCTTTAACCTACTAAGTCGCCTCTTACTACATGCATAGATGTGCGAGACTAGCTTTCTATTCAAGTCATTCAAGCTTAATTTCCAGTTTTCTATTCCGCTTGTTCAAGTTTAATTTCCAGTTTGGTTGGACATGCAAAATTAAACCATGAATTGCATTATTTTACTTTCTATTCGGAGGTTATGTTTCCAGTATGCTTAGAAAGCTCCGATGCTCTTGACGCCAAATGTTTCCAGTTAGTTTATATTTCCAGTTTGCTTAGAAAACACCTATATACTTGACGCCAAATACTCAACCACTTCCAGTTAGTTTATATTTCTAGTTTTAATGTACTTCCACAATAGCGCATGCCACCACCTCTCTATTATTCTATCCCCAGGTAGGTGATAGGTCAGAACATCCACGCTTGTCGTTAAGCGGCTACTGTGTAGGTGCTTTAACATGAAAACTTGTAGCTTCCCTTCCTCAACATAATTAAGCACATGTGGTGGAATGTTGAGTGCGCAGACGCCGAATTATATTATCTTTAGTTGTTGTTTTTGTATATCAGTGGCTGGACCGTAGAGAACTGGAAAATAAATAACCATATAATGATAAGGCATAACTCACCACACCGGTAAAAAAGACACACAGCATTGATCTTTTGTGTGATTAAGTATCGATTGAAGTTTAGACTACAATTAAATAGAAATTGTTTATACAGTGATATCAGCGGAAAAGACAGCACACTATGTATTGCTATTAACTGCCTGTGTGTGTATAGTGGAAGCATATCCCTTATAGGACATTGTTATTCAATAGTGAAAAGACGAAAATGTGCATGCTTTTGACATGGATACTGATACAATTTCTTGTATAAAAAATTTGTTAAACAACAATACTACAGGCAAAGGTGGGCGGTGGACGAAGCAGAGGAGGATGAAGAAAAGCATGGACAGACAACATCAAGGACTGGACAGACTTGATTTTTCCTCACTCGTCTGCATCGTGGAAGATAGAAATCGCTGAAGGATTATGCGTGTTGATGCATCCAATGTGGTACCCACTGCGACCTTGGAGGTTTATGGGTTTATAGATAGCTAGATGCATACATAGATTGATGAATATTTACGTAGGTCTACCACTAATAATTCAATCATAACGCCAGTACAGTGTAGACGATCGACTTTCGAACCACTAGCTAATACGACTGAGTTGCGTTGTGAGACGCGGCGCCGAAAATATGCAGGAGCGACTGCCTAGGACGGAAGAACCAAAAGCAGTACACAGGAGATCCACTTTCGAAATGTGTGGTAATGTCTGTTAGCTGACTCGAATTAATTTTAACTTGAGATCAAAGGTAAATAACATAAGATAGGTTTATAGAATATGATATCTGATTTAACAGTTGTTATTCAGATGTATATTTCAGAACAAATTGACTTTTATGTCAATACTTCCAAGACTAAATTAATGAATTTTACTAACTCTAATCTTAAAATAGCCCTCAACCGAGAAACAATTCAGACAGTTGATACATTTTCTTATTTAGGCAGCAAAACGACTCAAGATAGAAATACAGAAAACGAGATCTCTACCAGAATTACACTGGTATCAAGTGCGTTCCACTAACTAAAAAAACATCTGGGAATCCAAAGTAATAAGTAAAGATACCAAACTACAACTGTTAAACTCCAATGCGATATCCGTGTTGACATATTATTGCGAAAGTTGGAAAATGACAAAGAAGCTGACGGAGAAATTGAATTCATTTGAAAATAAATGTCATAGAAGACTCAAATATTGATTGGGAAGAATTCAAGTCAAACAAGCAAGTAAGAGAAGACAGCAATAGGTTTCTACAACAATATGAAGAAAGCAATGGACGTATCGATCATGTACTTAGAGTGAATGAAAGCAGACTGTCAGTACAAGCATTAAAATGGTACCAGAAGGAAAAGAAAAAGAGGAAGACCAAGAGAGACTATTCGCAGAACAACCACCAAAGTGGGTATGACTATTTGTCTCAATAACATAACAGGAATTGCACAGAGTAGTATCACATCGATCGAACTAGAGAGATCCAGTTTCCGCCCTATTCACCGTGTTCGGCGCTGAAGAAACATAGACTGATTCAGATGTATGCATTTTCTCATAGTCGCATAAAATATTTTCTCAGTGTTGTCAATTCATTTTAAATAATTAAATCATGGGCATAAACAATATATTTTTAATCTTTGACACCAGTCCATAATATAATACAGTTTGATTATATTAATGATGTTGCTGCACACATTTCCAGATGCATGCACACACACACACTCCCAAGAATACAAGCTTGTTTTCTTTCATTCTCTACGTATGTGTATTCTTACCTTTGTGTATTCGTAATCATGACTGTGTGTGATCTAAACAGACAGATTCTGAAATAAACCATTTTTTCACTTTCCTGAATGATGCATGTCTGTAATCGCCATCTGTCTTAAAAATGACTTGTGTAAAGGGACTATATATATATATATATACTATATATCTAGTTTATCTCTTCACCCCCCCCCCCCCCCCCCATCCTGTGCTTTAAGTCATAATTTCGTTGTTACACAAGTTTAATGTAGAACGTTAGCACTAGACTATTACATTTTTTACAGAACGAGATGTCAACGTGCGTAAAGTTGTTTACGTTCGTAAACAAGTCCAACGACAATTTCCATCGATCTCACATAAAATGATTGATTCTTGATTAGGAACATGCGTCACAACACTGGAGGAATATATCCATATATGCTCTGCTTGCCGTTCCACCATCTAAAAATGCATAAGCGCAGTGTTTCAGTTAGTTGCTGATTATGCGTTCTTCTGATCTTTACGGAGATGAGCACTTTCTCCCATCGCATCTAGTCCCTCCCATTTCTACCATTCTCTGAATATGTACATGCCTCGTTCGACCTCTTCCTCGTCTTCTCGTAGGCTATCAATGACTGCTCTAATCAATTCAATCCTGTCTCTTCTTAACTCGGTACCTTTCACCAAGGTTTTACCAGCTAACACGTCGGCTCTTTCGTTTCCCCTGACCCCAGTATGACCTGGACAGTAGTTCCAAGTAATTCTCTGCGCGTTGTTAAGAAGTGACCCATTCAGCTCTGATCGTACACTTCTCTATCTTGCGCAGCATACTTTGAGAGTCCGATAGAATCACTGAGTCTGTTGGTGGTTGCGTCGCAGGCCAAGTGAGATTTAATATCAGCGTCTCTATTTTCATTCTCATACTTGATGTTGTAATGGGGTACGCAGCTGTAATCTCAGCTAATTTCTTGCTATTTTGGTAGGCCACGAAGCCCCAACCACACCTGTTTGTTTCTTGTTTTACTGAGCCATCTGTATAAATTATAGTATCGTGTGGCTTTGAGTGCCGCAGTATGTTCTTGTGTCATTCCCTCTGTTCTATTGGCAGTCCAGTCGCGGCACCCTCTTCCCATCTGTATCACAACTGTTAATAACTTTCTCTTTTTGTCAAATGTCACCTATTCACAGCCTTTTCCCGTTCCTCTAGTTCACAAACTCTGAGTAGGGTATATTCTGCCATCCAAGACCTTTATCTCTTTATACGCTTTCCTGTTGTGTTGCCTAGAGATTTGTGTAAGAGCTAGTGATCATTATTGGCGACCTTTAAGTATTCTTTAACCTGAGCTATTTTATGTCTTGCTTTGATACTCGGTATGTCTAGGAGAAACCTCATAACCACGACAGGTGTATGTCTTGTGCATCCTAGGACAGCTCTCATGATCTCGTTTTGAACTTTCTCCAGTCTATCCTTACATCATCTGGTCGTCCCAGTCTATCCTTACATCATCTGATAAAGTGTTTGTTGCGGCATCAAGATGCCATGATTTTGACTGCACTAACACCCTTCCTAGCTTTCTGAATGGCATTGTCCACATGTTTTGGGGAAGGTAGACTTCTGTCAAAAATGATGCCTAGATATTTCATATTTTTCTCCCTGTCAATGTTGATGCCCATGCATTTGGCTGCTCATAATGTGTCTGTCACTAAGTTGTTGTTCAGCGAGAACCAGACGATTTTTGTCTTGGTGGGATTGATGACTGCCTTGTAGTCGGTGCACCAAAACGACAAATGTTCTAGATTACTCTGGACGCCATCAATCATGTCTCTTATATTTATGCCGTGCCTGTACAACAAAAGGTCGTCCGCGTACGTTAGTATCCTGACGGGTTCCGCCTCCTGTAGCTGCGCTAATTTGTGTGTAGACGTTAAGTAGTACAAGTGACAGTGGCAATCCCGGTGCTATATTTCTGATATCTGATGTCCAGGATCCCAATCTCAGATCACTATGTCTGGATATTAGCACTATTGCTTTCCATCGAATTGTCCATGTAGCGTATTTCGTCGCGAACTGGTGCACCATCTGATGTCTTCTGTATGGTCTCTTTTACATCATCCATCGAGACCAGTTTCTCATCAGCGCCTCGCTTGCTACCAGTGATGCTGTTAAAGTGGCCACTATAGTCAATAATGTTAAACAATATTATCAAACAATATAGTCAAACAATATTAATGTTAATCAATATTGTTCTGATCTGGTTGTTGGACGTATCTACTGAAGAAAGCGGTAAAAGACAAACGGAGACGGCGATGGAGTACGTACTCTGCGGTCGACACCTGTTCCGCCAAATATAGGCTCAGGTTCTCATCAAATTAGAAAACGCCCGCGCCGAGTAGGATGTTCTAAGGGAAGGACAGGAAAGAGAGGAGTAAGAAGGAAAGTAGACTGAATCAGACTGAATAATGTCAACATTTGGGTATTCTATCACTTTTCAGCGTGGCCCGGAACTGGAACGATTGGAATGTGATTTCGATGTCATGTTTCTGCAAGAGACACAAGCCAAACAATTATCATTTCAAGGCTTAGTGAGCTATGTTAACCCGACAAGCCCGGCGCATCACGGTGAAGTGATCCTAGTACAACGTAGCATGCCACACTGTCTGCTCGGCCTGACATCTTGGGATATGAAGGGAGTACAGATCATACGAATTTATTCTCTTTACGGTGCTCGATTAACGGTTGTTCCTTCCCGAAAGTAATGCAACCTACGGGAATATTGTGCCTAGAAATTTCCAATGGATTATCAACGCCTTCGAGCTGAAATGCTACAGGAAGATACTTAGAATATCATGGAAGGATAAAATCAGAAACTCAGATATTATAAACACACTGAATATTCCAGAGTGTTGGTTACTAAACACAATAACAAAAAGAAAACTACGCCTGTTTGGTCATATAAAGAGACATAACTGTTTAGAAAGACAAATAATGGAGGGAAGAGTACCTGGGAGGAGGAGAAGGGGCAGACCAAGAAGACGATGGACTGACGACATTAAAGATAACATGAATACATCGCTAGAAAATGCAAACCACATCGCCCAAGACAGAGAGAGGTTCAGAGAGTTCATTGGGAAGACAACGTTCTGGAAGGAATACGTCACATGACACAGATCATAATTCGTGGACGAAAATGGAACATTATTAATATCTATGTTTGAAGCTGTTCCCACATCAAGCCTGAGACTGGAATTTTTTCAATGAGTTGGGATACCTCCCAGAAGATTTTCTATTAGTGGGCGGAGACTTCAATTCTCGCAATACTGCCTTGGCAAACCCAAACAACAACACACAGGGAATGGCACTATGCAAGGCCATGCTAGAGACTGTTCTCACTATTCTTAATTGTGACAGAATGACCAGGTTAGCTACCATAGAGACAGACTCAGATTCAAACATTGACCTTGCACTGGTGTCGTGTTATGGTGAATTAGAAACGACGTGGGCGGCACTGTCTTACCGTGGTAGTGACCACCTACCATGCTCAGTAACAATCACAAAAAGTCAGAACAGTAGAAATACCAATAGACAGTATGCCTTTAAATATAGGTTAAACAAAGAGTCGATCTTGGGAAGTTGCGACAACTTGCATGGCAAATTAATACAGTGAGAATAGAATACAATATAATATTGACGGCATGGGCACCACGCTGGAAAACACTGAAATAGAACGTAAAACATTTAGTGCATCAACTGCAAAAATGTGGTCATTCCTGGTTGAATGATCATAATCCTAAATGGTATTCATAAATGTATAATGCAACAATGTTCTCATAAAAATAGTCCAGTTATATCAATGCATTATATCGCCCTGATCTTACAAATGTTATCAACCGTTAGGAAGTGGTTGAAGCAAAATTATTGTGTACGTTTTTATCATAATACATGACATGTAGCCGCCTCATATTAGTTGTCATTCACACTGATATCAGCAAATGGAATACTAGTTTTTGCTTTTCTTTGATCTCACAACGCAACTGTGAATCATACGTTCTCTATGCGTCTCCATACTAACCAGCAGCAGTGTGGAAATGAAGAACTGTCATCTACAAATATTTAAATCAGTGTTTTATTTACCCTGATTCTTCAAATTGTATATTTTTACCTTTTTGTTTTGTCACTCGATATCGCTTCAGTATGATTTCTTCCACACCTCTATACAATATGATTTCTTCCACACCTCTATACAATATGATTTCTTCCACACCTCTATACATGATTTCTTCCACAGCTCTATACAATATGATTTCTTCCACACCTCTATACAATATGATTTCTTCCACACCTCTATACAATATGATTTCTTCCACACCTCTATACAATATGATTTCTTCCACACCTCTATACAATATGATTTCTTCCACACCTCTATACATGATTTCTTCCACACCTCTATACAATATGATTTCTTCCACACCTCTATACAATATGATTTCTTCCACACCTCTATACAATATGATTTCTTCCACACCTCTATACATGATTTCTTCCACACCTCTATACAATATGATTTCTTCCACACCTCTATACAATATGATTTCTTCCACACCTCTATACAATATGATTTCTTCCACACCTCTATACATGATTTCTTCCACACCTCTATACAATATGATTTCTTCCACACCTCTATACAATATGATTTCTTCCACACCTCTATACAATATGATTTCTTCCACACCTCTATACGTGATTTCTTCCACGCCTTTATACAATATGATTTCTTCCACACCTCTATACAATATGATTTCTTCCACACCTCTATACAATATGATTTATTCCACACCTCTATACAATATGATTTCTTCCACACCTCTATACAATATGATTTCTTCCACACCTCTATACAATATGATTTCTTCCACACCTCTATACAATATGATTTCTTCCACACCTCTATACAATATGATTTCTTCCACGCCTTTATACAATATGATTTCTTCCACGCCTTTATACAATATGATTTCTTCCACACCTCTATACAATATGATTTCTTCCACACCTTTATACAATATGATTTCTTCCACGCCTTTATACAATATGATTTCTTCCACACCTCTATACAATATGATTTCTTCCACACCTCTATACAATATGATTTCTTCCACGCCTTTATACAATATGATTTCTTCCACGCCTTTATACAATATGATTTCTTCCACACCTCTATACAATATGATTTCTTCCACACCTCTATACAATATGATTTCTTCCACACCTCTATACAATATGATTTCTTCCACACCTCTATACAATATGATTTCTTCCACACCTCTATACAAAACCTGGAAACGAGAAAGAAGATCGTCTGCTTCAGTAGTGTGTTGCTGCTGATCAACCAGATGTGTCATTAACGTACCATTAAATTAAACAAACTATCAAAGCAATTAAAAAGCCAACACCATCAAGATGACTACCCCATTATGAACGGATCAGAACAACCGACTCTCAACCACATGTATACAAACTTCAAAACTGGCAACACAGCCATATGTATATGTGGGCTGGCTTGCTAACTCATACATCGGAGCATATTCTTCAGGATCTCCGGAAAATTAAATGCTGAAGCTAATACACTGGCCCAGAGAAACAACAGTGAAGATAATAAACTCTACGAATTTCTGAATGAGTTACAAAACACGGGCAGTTTTATAGAAGAAACCTCACACTTCAGAAATGCGCACGTATCAGGCGAACGCAAGAAGAAATCCTAAGTTTTCAAATAAGTTATCTTTTGGCGACGTCTACTTAAAATAAATATCTGGTAACTTGTTTGAAGTTACACGTATTTTTTTTTCTGTAGATAAATCATGTATCTTTTTCTTCTTCTTCTTTTGTGTTCGTTCTCAAACTCCTGCAGATTAGAATGATGTAGTCTGGAGAACGGAATGCGTTGTGTCATCGTTTACAGCATTGCTACGATATCTACGCCTTTCGGCCTGACACATCCGACTTCAGCATGGCTTTGGGTCACTGACCCTATATGAGTTGGGACAGCCAACTCCATCCCATAACCTCCTTATACGTTGAATCGTCTGCCACAAAGATGGCCGCAATATATTCAGTGCTCCAGCTGCTGTTTTTGTTGTTGTCACACTCGTAGATGTGGATGGGGGTGTTGTAGGATTCAAACCCCCACCCCTAACTTGAACATGACACTAAGCACAATGCAATTAGTAAAATAGATGGTTAAATTCCCCACCCAACACCTAGTGGTTTTTCCCAAGAATAGATAATCAAAGTCTACCCCTAAAGAGAAGTGGCAACATTTTTTTTTAGATCCCGCCTCCCTTTTCTTTAGCAGTGCCGTATATATGGCCACGTTTCAACGATTAATATTGAGGAGGTAGAGGGTTACCGGGTTCTGATGTTAATACAAAGAATAGCAACACCGTGATATGCCATGCAAGTTGTAAGAGACCACTAAGAATGTCTAGACTGGAGATGACTGTCATATAGTCAGTGACCCAAAACAGTGTGCTGAAGTCGGATTATCTAACCGAAAGGCGCAGATATCGCCGTCAGGCTGTAAACCATGACGAAACTCACTGCGTTCTCCTGATTACATACTGCTAACCAGCAGAAGTTTGAGAACTAGCGAAGAAGAATGATAAGGGCGGGACAAGACACTGTCCTTCAAAAATCGGAAAGTGTCCTTCATGCTTCTTTAGTTATTTTTTTTCAACTACAGTAAAACACTTATCCAATGTACATAACTACATGCATAAATAGTAACCAATCTCTCTATCAACGATTCAATTCGACACAACACTGAAATGATTAATTATAATTACTTTAGAGTTGTTTGATCGTTTTCATAGTTACTATTATTGGCAGCTGTTGGGTACAGCTGTGCACATTTGTATAGAAACTGTAACCGACAACAAAATACCACTATTAATGCATTATTTTTGGCATAAATATTGGTATTTCATGTAAAAATACTGCTTTTTTTCTATATCTTTTTTCTTTCTAACTCCCCACACCCATATTTCCAGAACACTGATTTTGAAATCTTGCTACGTGCTTCATTTTAAGATAGCCATGTAAAATCGTGTGTTGTTACTTTAAACACTTTCTTGGTTGGTTAAATTCTCAGCTTATCAAATGTATAATCATTACGAACGACATTTTCACTGGGAATTTGGTGCCCACGGAAGAGTAAGTCGGGCAGCTAAAATGTAACGTCAGACTTCCTTTTTTGTGACCTTATCGACGGAAACCCGCCATCTAACTAACTACCTATCAGGATAAAAATGTATCAACATGCTTTCACGTGAGCTACTGCACGTGCTGAATTTCAATTAATTGCAACTATTTCTTTCACATTTATGAGCAATTTGCTGAAGAAATCCGCAGTATTTTAAATTTTAAAAAATTACAACCGGATTGTAAGCAGTAGTCTACTCTTGGTTTTAAAAAAATTAGTTGTCTACTCTTGGTTTTAAACAAATTCACTGTTATCTAGTAACAGCCGCATCGCGTGTCCCCCCAGCAGCATCAATACAAGCTTGACATCAGCGTCTCATTCTATTGCATTGTGTCTCGAACAATGTTTTAGGGCATGGCGTTCCATAACCAGGTCTTAGCCCAGAAGATCCATAGAAGGATCCAACAGCATGACATCAACAATGTGACATCAACAATGTGACATCAACAATGTGACATCAACAATTTTCAATGTGGATTATTTGGAGCGAGCATTCAAGGCAAGATACGAAGATGTTGGATGTGTATTTTACGTACTAACGTTACCAACTTACTAACGTTATACGATTGTGATTCTCAAGGAATCTGCATACATGTGCAGTATGGGTTGTTCTTGTTGTTTATGTGTCGACCGACAGGTTCATATTCACAGCAGCTTGGGGAATTTACACTTTAGAAGTCTTGACAAACATCGCATCTTTATTAGGTGATCGAAGACGGAAAACGTGTCGACTCAAGCTGCGAGGCGATTCGGTTCCGTCTGAGCCTACCTGCTTCAAATCTCGTTTGCTGATTAATCATCTGCATGCGTACTAATGGCTACCTGTGATGAGACAATGTGGACTTGTCCAGAATTACAATATCATTGCAATAGCCCAGCGCCATGGTTTCATTCTAACTTTGTAAACACTATACATTTTTTCTTCTTAGGATGCTGTTTGTGCTTAACAACTGATGACACTTTTTAACGGCTATGTAAAAAAATTGGATATATAATGAAAATAAGTTAGTATTGTGATTAACAGATGTGAAGGAGTCCAATTGGATCGACGATAAGAGCTTTCTTTATAATTTATGTTTTATTGTTCAATAACATTGTTTACTATCGTTAAACTATATTGAACACTTTTAGTTATGAATATTATGGGGGTTTGCGACAGAAAATATTTAAAGGAGGAGGGTATTCACGACAACAAGTTTAAGAACCGCTGTAATAGCCGGTAACTTTCAGACTTTTGCGATATGATTGGGGACTCGGTTACAAACGAAAATAAACATTGCACCAATGAGGGTTATTACACACGACTATGTAGTAAGATTGAGAATTATGTTAAAGCTACTTTTGCCCAAGTGCCTGAACGTTGTTGTACATATATGATCGTATATCTTGTAACTAAACCAGCATTTCGCACATGTGTGTCTTTAGTTAGCTAAATTAGGAACACTTAATATGTTATGAACATGCAGACGTCACTACATGTCATCTTCTGAACATGTGCTCTTTACTTGTAATACTTCGAATCAACATAGTGAAGTTGTTTGTTAGAATTCCATGTCTCATGAAACGTGACACTTGTTAAAGAACGCACTCCTTGCCGTAAATCGATAGTTGGTGATTCTGCAGTAAACCTGATTACCGAAAGGCAACCATTATAACAACCTGGGCCGGATGCGGGGGGGGGGTCGTTTTCGTGGGATGTTTGATATTTTTTTCTGAAAAATCATTAATTAAGGTGTAGGTAGAAGTTTACCCGCTTTTGTGTGTGTGTGGGGGGGCATGCTTTCTAGTAATAGTTCATGTTCTTACTTCATAGGGGGGGGGGGGGTTCAACCCCACTATCTTATCAACGGACTTCATGTTATAATTGTAGTGACATCTACATCATAGGCAAACTTATCATTATGTGATAATCATTTTTATATACGAGTTTAGTGTTTATTTTATTTCTTTATATCCGATAAGATGATAAAACGGCAAGTTAAGCAGGCTCCTGACCATGTCTGCTTGTAAGCCGATAAAACCTCCATTTTGATAAAGGAATAAATTCTCAGTGTCTGGGAACAACCCAATGCACTAAAGATATGAGGACTGGTGCATCACAAGGCAATAAGAACAAAAAAAGCAGAGATAAGTAGGCCTACTGCAACAAAGTACATAACACACCAACAACAAAATCAGATAACGTTTCGACTACAAAGTCTTCATCAGGACAAAAACACACAAAAAATGAATATTACGAAAAGAGAATCATAGTGTAAGAGAGGAGAAAAACAGATATTTACGGAGAGAAGATGTGTCATGTGAGGTATTCTTTCCAGAACGTTGTCTTCTCAATGAATTCTCTGAACAACTCTATGTCGTGTGCGATGCCGCTTGCATTTTCCAACGATGTACTCATGTTATCTTTAATGTCGTAAGTCCATCGTCTTCTTGATCTGCCCTTTCTCCTCTACCCAGGTACTCTCCCCTCCATTATTGTCTTTTTAAACAGCTGTGTCTCTTTTTATGATCAAACAGGTGTAGTTTTCTTTTTGTTACTGTGTTTAGTAACCAACACTCTGGAATCTTCAGTGAGAGAAACAAAAAGAAGACGGAAGAATCACAAGAACAAAAGAAAGAAGAAAAACAAAATAACGAGTATAATAAAGATAAAATCTAAGAAAAATGTGCATATATGAAATGTGGCATGCAGTGGAGTTGTATAACTAAATGACGCTTAAAATAATGGTCAGTCGAATACAAAAGAGATTAACATGTACTAGAGATATGAGGAAGGCCATGGAAGATATACAGCACATTATGGCATTGGAAAATGAGATTTAGGACCTCACTTATTCGGCATCACCCCGTATTAATATAATCTCAGTTTTCTGTGAAGGAGCTCAGTGTTCTTCCTAGTTGTATTTACTTTTCCCAACTGTGGAGTCAGGTACTCATAAAGTATACTTTTCCCAACTGTGGAGTCAGGTACTCATAAAGTATACTTTTCCCAACCGTGGAGTCAGGTACTCATAAAGTATACTTTTCCCAACTGTGGAGTCAGGTACTCATAATGTATACTTTTCCCAACTGTGGAGTCAGGTACTCATAATGTATACTTTCCCCAACTGTGGAGTCAGGTACTCATAATGTATACTTTTGGATCGTTTGCAGAGTTACTATTCCAAAGCTTGACCCTAAAGCCTTTTAATAATAAACCACGGCGCTAGCAATTCATCTAATCTCACTCTCGAATTGGAGAAAATAAATGTCAACAATTCACATCAACATATTTGCAAAAAATAATTTGAACATTTTTGCAAAATTATAGTTGCCACTTTTCTTTATGCAATCCACAACTGCAATGCGGGTCTGCTTAATATATTTTGTTTACATTTTCTCTTGATTTGTTATTGCTGTAAGATATATGGCATATTTTGGTTAGAAAAATTCTGACTCGTGACTACTTTTATGTATAATTGTTCATGCGCGTTTTATTGTTATTATTCATATTCATTCACAATACAAATGCTGCATATCTATCATTTGTACACATACATGTTACACCCCCTCCGTCCATATTTCTTACAAGTAAACAAAAGTCGTGTTGAATATGGTCTATATACCATTTTGCGTTTTCGTTTACTTTCAGCACTAAATTATCACCCGCGTCAAAATCCATTGAAAGCTGATAATTCAATGTCACAGGCAGTATGTTTAAATTGACCACTATCGCAAGGTAAAAATGGCCTTTAAATTCATATTATCGATTATGCGAGAACGTGTATATATATATATAGATTGTTCAATACGAATACAAACTTTTGGAGTCGTGGTAACAGGATTACATAAACCACGGGTTTGACGGAGGCGTGCCTCACCATAAAAGGCGCATTTTACTTAACCCAACTAATGTATAATACCGGTGATTCCTTTAAAGATAGTGAGGGTATGTAATTAGAGTAGTTCTCTTGCCGAGCTCAGAATTAGCAGTAGGCAGTTTAACAGTCAGGAATTGCAGAATTCTTGATTAGGAACAAGCGTCACAGCACTGGGGGAATTCCCATATATGCCCTGCATGCTGTTCCGTCAGCCATCTAAACTCAGTGTATAAAATCAGTGTCCCAGTCAGTTACTGATTACGCGTTCTTCGAATCTTTCCAGAGAGGGAGCACTTTCTCCCATCGCCTCTAGTCAGTCCAATTTCTACCATTCTCTGAATATGTACATTGTCTCGTTCGATTTCCTCCTCATCTTCTCGTAGGTTATCCATTACTGATCTAATCAATTCAATCCTGTCTCTTCTTATCTCATTTTGGTGTATTGGTGCCGTTCACCAATGCTTTACAAGCCAACACATCGGCTCTTTCGTTTCCTCTGACCCCAGCATGACCTGAACAGTATATCCATGTAATGCCCTGCGCGTTGTTGAGAAGAGTGACCCATTTAGTTCTGATCATACACTTTTCTATCTTGCGCAGCATACTTTGAGAGTCCGATAGAATCGGTCTGTTGGGAGTTGCATCGCCAGCCAAGTGAAAACTAATATCACCGCTTCTATTTCCATTTTCATACTCGATGCTGTACTGTGGTACGCAGCTGACTTCTCAGCCAATTTTTTGCCATCCAAAACCCCAACCACATCTGTTTGTTTCGTGTGTCTTCGAATGCTGCAGTATGAGTTCTTGGATCATTCTCTCTCTTCTGTTGGCAGCCCAGTCGCGGCACTTTCTTCCCATCAGTATCACAACTGTTGTTAATAACTTTCTCTCTTTGCCAAATGTCACCTATTAGCAGCCTCTTCCAACTTCTTCCAGCTCACACACTCTGAGTAGGTTATCTTCTGCTTCTGCCATCCAGGACCTTCCTCTCTTGATACGCCTTCCTTTTGTGTTGTCTAAGGACTTTCAGAAAGTGATGCCAACCCCAAAAAAATGTAAATATTATCTAAAAATCACATCAGTCAAAAAATGCTGGTTTGAACCACAAACCTAGCTAATAATAGGAACCGAAACACACAAACAATGTACGAATCAAGAGATCAACTCAAGTCTGTCTTTTCCCTCAAGGCGTCTAACTAAAAATCCGTGTTTATCATTATGTCCTAAGTGTGATATGCAAACAACTTCATTGTATGGTTTTGACATATGACATTGGGCAAAGAAAATCATATCCTCTCTCTCTCTCTCTCTCTATGTAGAGTGTCCTTTGCAGAGCGTTGTCCTCATTGTCACTCTGTAAGCCTCATGGTTCTGTGCGAGCTGTCTAGCTTCTTCCAGTGTTCTGTTCAGAAGGTCTTCGATGCCATGTGTCCATCATAGTCTTGGTCTGCCTATTCTTCTTTTTCTTTGGAACTTTCCCCTCCATGATTAATCTTTCCATATCATTGTGCCTTTTTATATGTCTGAAATATGTAGGTTTACATTTTTTGATAGTTTTGAGGAGCCATTCTTCTTCTATGTTCAGATATTTGCGGACATCTGCGTTAGTTATTTTTTTACTCTCCATGATATTCTTAGGACTGTCTATAGCATTTGATTTCGAATGTAGATAATTTCTTTTCCATCGTCGATGTCATTGCCCACATCTCACAACCGTATGTTGTCACTGGAAAGTTGTAACTTTCGTAGTAGTTGTAACTTTATTTTTCTGTTTGCTCCTTGCCATAGATTTTTCATTTATGACTCATACATGACTCTGCAATATGGGATACAGCCACAAAATATCATATTCATGACTGAAACATGTCATATTTCTCTGAAACTAAGAATATCACATTCATGTTGTGAAATGTGACATGACAAAGAGTATACTATTCAAGATTTTCAAATAGGACATATGTCATGCAATCCAAACCCGTAGATATAGTGAAGGAGTTCAAACACCCCCCCCCCCCCTAATCGAAAGCATATCTGTGACCCAGAGCACATCCTATAGGCCTATATAACATTGTTATTCAGTATTTGTTGTGTGTTGTTGTGTGTAAATTCTGACACGTCACATATTACAGCATATCAAGCTACCAAACGCGCAATAGACCGAAAGCCGATCGTTATTCAGTCCTCGCAGCATTAAGAAGAATAAAGACAATAGATAAATATACTATAGATCTAAGCTTATACATTTAGCAACCTATGCTTTATTGTCTTCCAGCGCAGAGCTAGTTCACTTAAGCTTGAATCATGAGAGTATCTCACTAACTCTTGGACCACAGAAAGCAGCGATAATTTATATTTGAATACAATCGAGTTTTATTGATTGATTCTTTTGAAGTTCATCACAACAGATAAAAAATAACATAAAATATCAAGCCCATAGAATTCGGGAGGGAAGGGTGTGGCTGTGTAGTGTTAAAATAGTGTTAAATAGTGAGACATATTTTGGGATTTAGTAATCATCAGAAAATAAATGGTATAAGAGACAGAAAGACAAAGAGTAGTTTTTTGGTTCTCACTCTCATACTCGAGAATGTGACCAACTGAACTTATGACACAAAACAGGACTGAGAGCTATGGAGAAACATGATAGGCTGAATAATTTGGCATAGTAGTTGATTGATTTATTGAAATTATCCTACCCCCTTACCAAAAATCCCACTGTAATCCTATCTAAAAAAATTCTATCTACACCTTGTCACATAAAATTTAGTACCTAATTTAACAAATTATATAACAGTGTTTTATGCTGCATAATGTTATTACATTAATTTTTTTGTATTTTACTACATCTGTTTGTATAATATTCACTCACAATGCTTGAGTATTACAAAATTAATTCACTATCAGTCAGTTACAAAATCAGTTCACTCACAATCTGAGTATGTAAAAATCAATTTACTAACAAATTAAAAAGTATTTAAAAAATCAATTAACTAACTACTTTTTCTTCTGCCTACGCTCTCACACTTCTGCAGATTAGCAGGATGTAGTCCAGAGAACGGAATGCACTGTGTCATGGCTTACAGCATAGGTTCCCAAACTTTTTCAGGCCCCCACCCACTTCGAAAGACAAATGTTGTAACGCTCCCATTATAACAGTTATCCGTGTTCATGCTATTGGATATTTTCGACCTAAATAGCGACTAATGATACATTACTTCTTATGCCCTTAAATTATTGAAAAAGTATTGGCCAATATATACTTCATCGTGAACAGTTATTGTTGTGTCGATTCTGATGAAACAGCCGATATTATAGGCAATGGTTTAATTAGTAAGTAAAAAAGTAAAGTAACCCATAGCATTTATTAATGCCGTAGGGGTGTGAGATGTTAGTGATCTCACATTTCACAGGCTCTGCAAATGAGGGCGGTAGCCATCTCCTCTCCCTCGCAGTCTTTACTTCCCGGATTAATCCGGTACCCATTTAAGGCTGGGTCGACCTGGGAGCCGTTGCGATCTGAAAACATTTCCGCCTCAGCTGGGGAATGAACCCAGGACCACTCATATGCGAAGCCAGTGCGCTAACCACTGCGCTAACGCGGCTACCATGGATTAATTAGGAAAATTTTGAATACATATTAAGATATTACATTATTTATACACACACATGTGCTTGTTCTATTTTTTCATTGACATAGAAAATTTACATCTATTTCTGTCAGACATAGTCAATTTTCAAATGACTTTAATAATTTAAATAGAAAATTGATGAAGAAAATGATGGCATAAGACGAGCATAAAATAAATTAAAATGGAGAATTAAAATTTTCAATGATTATTCAATCACAAAATCATGAAAATAATTAATTTTAAAATATATATTATTCATTTCTTCTATATAAGTAGTCACCGACGCTAGAACGCCTGAACGCTCACAGTTGCTTCTGAACCTACATTCTTCCCTCCCCCTCCTCCTAAGAAGGCTTAGAGTCCACTAGGTGTCGCCCACTTTGGGAATCTATGACTTGCAGTTTAGCTGTGATATATGCACCTTTTGGCTGAATACATCCAACTTCAGCATGACTTCTGGGTCATTTTGGCTCTATATGGGATGGGGCAACCAACCCCACCCTAAAACCTCCTTATGTCACCTGTTATGACATGCGTGGAAGGTAAGCTTTGTTGCTAGTTTTTAAGTATGTCAAAATCAATTTACTCACAACTTAAGTATGTCCACATCACTTTACCAGCAACCTAAGTATTACAAAATCAATTCACTCACAACCTAAGTATGTCGATGTCAATTTGCCAGCAAACTACGTATTACAAAATCAATTCATTCACAATTTAAGTATTACAAAATTAATTCATTCACAATTTAAGTATTACAAAATTAATTCACTCACAATCTAAGTATTACGAAATGAATTCACTCACAATTTAAGTATTACGAAATCACTTTACTCACATATTAGACAAAGTTTTTTTTTATTAATTCAATTAACTCACAACCTACATATTGGGTTCTATACAGTTATACATTATAATTACACCATTTATAATTTGAATAAATAGCTTATCTTGTTTTGTTGATAGTATAATTGTTAAACATTCCTTATTTGTATTTCTCAGAAATCTATTTTGTGTATTTAAATCTTCAGACTTGATGTTATTTGATGCAAACCTAATAGTCACTTTTGAAATAGTTGATTGGTATATTCTTGAACTTTCTTTGTAACTATTTTTGTGTGCTTGACATTCATAATTAAATCTATATGAAATCTTGTGTCCAACTTGTTAAATAATACTAAACCTTATAACTTATATTTGTGTTTTTACATTCACAGACGAAAACAGAAAGGGGAACTGCCAGACAAAGTGTTTGTAACAAGGAGATCAGTTTTAACGTAAGTATCTTAATTGGGAAAAACAAATTTCAGAAAAATGAAAAATATACTGTGTAATATGACCTTGTCATTAGAGGTGAGAAAGAGAGTTCTGCAGTGCTATATAACCCCTATACTAACATATGGGTGCGAGTCTTGGGCAATAAGCAAACTGGAAAGTGGGAAATTAGAGGCAACAGAGATGTCGTTCTACAGAAGAATGCTGAGAATACCATGGACTGCCAGAAAAACTAATGTAGAGGTGTTAAAACAGTCAAATGCGAAACGGACCTTAATCAACAATATAAGAAAACGGCGCAATCTTATTTTTTTTGGCCACTTCATGAGAGAGGGAGGCTTAGAGAACATAGTCACAACAGGCAAAATTGAAGGCAACAGAGACAGAGGGCGACAACGTGAGAAAATATTAGACACTTTGACAACCTGGCACGGCAAGGACACAACAACGACTATTATACATAATACTGTGGACAGAGAGCTGTGGATAGCCATGACCGCCTACGCCAGACGGCATGGCACCTGATGATGATGATCTTAATTGGGAGCAAGGGAGAATTCTTATAGTAGTTGGTTGATTTATTGTTTATTGAAAACATGCTTAGCACTGTCTTCATTAGAAGATGTTGAAGGGTGTACATAATGATGGCAGCTTCTATAGCATGCTCCTAAGAAATGCTTCTTATTCTGCCTTTAAGGTTAACAGTCCTACTTTGCCAACATTTAATGCCAAACACTTTTCTAATGTTATAGAGCTCATGCATGTGTTGCTGGGGTCCAAATGGAGAACAAACATTAGTGAGACTGTTACCTGCCAGGCATGCATAAGAGGCAACTCGTGAGATCTTTTTTTTGGTAGAGTTGGCTGTCCCATGTTAAGGTTTAAGGTCAAAGTAACCCAGAAGCCATGCTGAAGTATGATGTATTAGTCCTGAAAGATGCAGATATCACAGCTAAGCTGCAAACCATGACACAGCACATTCTGAAGACGTTAAGGAGCTGCATCATCAATTATAAAAAATCATTACAGCCTAAATATGCCAGATTGATTGCTATATTCCGAATAAGACATACCATCATCCGGTTTTATGATTAGCAGCAATGAAGATTACTCACAATAAATCACAAAGAAATGCAAATATAATGCAGAGATTAAAGCATATAAAGAAGCTGGTCCAGATGAAGGTTTTGGAGGTGAAGACTTGTTGCCAGAGCTGGGGAATGCTGCTTGATGCCTATTCACCTATCAAGATGGAGAGAGTTGTTGTCCTTCAAGATGCCACAAAGTATCATAATCTACATTAATGTATTCTGGTTATGGAAGTAAACAGAAACTAAACAACTGATTAATAGTAATACCAAAAGTGCCACATACTCATATCCTGCACTTATGTCTTCTTCATATTTCCTGAAGTCTAAAACCTGGACCCAATTGAAAGAGAAATTGTATGTCATCTGCAAGAACCTACGGCTATCAACTCACTTACTTGTATTCACTTCTAAGCATAGGAAACTGATCACAGAAGAAGTCTCAGAAATTGGTGTATTGTGGAAGTGTAGACTAAGGAAATTACTGACACAAAATACAGAAGAAACCCTTGACCTAAAAGGAAGTAAAAGAAATGTCTTCAGGACTAAGAGTCTTTAGAGAAGTTGTGATTAACCCAATATTAGTATAGTTTTTATTATAACAAAAACCAATTACACTCATATATCTTGTTCATTTTTGTGTTCCCATTTTAAGAGTTGTTTCCCTATAAAGACAGTATGTTTTTCTATAGATCCCTGTATCATTAAACATGATACACATGTGGTTGCATCTGTGGGTCTCACCAATGGCCCACTAGACATACCATCCATGCAACAGAAAACCTTAGTGGATGACATGCCGTTATATTGAGGTTATCTTCTTATAGAAGCTTCATGGCATGTCATCTATACAGTTAGATTTTGTTTTGTTGTTGAAATGTTTTTCATGTTTGCCTGAATATATATGTATGCACCCTCTGTGGTTGGGAGGGAGCCAGAGATGTACTGTGCAGCACTGAGGAGGAGGAAACTGACATCACTGTTTTTCCTATGGCTGAGGCCCATCATAGAGGCACAGTGACTCAGGACGTGACAATCTTTTGACTTGAATATTTGGTTGCATGCCTAGAGCTATAGAGAAGTTCGGCATAACCAGTAGTCAATTGGTGGCGGGGAATGAGCACAGTGAACCCTATCTTGGCTACAGTGGCTAGGCGCAGTGCATAGGTTGAAACCTACCTTCCTGGAGGTGTGAAAGTTATTCTCTGGCTCTGTCCCAGAGTGGGCCGAAAATCCACAGACTTCCCAGCAATATAATGCCATCTAATGGCATTAGGTCAACGGGCATGAACCTATGGACCGCTGGATCAGCAACCAACCAACCATTAAACATGATGCATGATTTTTATATTATGCATGTATTTAAATTTGTAAAAATATTTTTACTTAACTGTGATTGACAAGCACATTCTATCTATCTATAAAACAATAACCTGTCAAGAGTCGTAGGGTACAACATTGGATGCTTCAGAACACAACAAAATCCTTCAGTGGTTTATATCATTAACGATTCAGATGAATAATGAAAAATCTTGTCTTGTCCAGTCCTTGGTGTTGTCTGTCCATGTTTTTAATTGTCATCCTCTTCTTCTTCAACCTTCGACGGTTCTCTGCAATACTGTTTTTTGCAAGGAATCATGTCCAAACCATGCACATTTTTGCAGTTTCACTATTAAAAGCTGTGGTTCTTGTGGACCTGTATACATCTTCATTCTATTTCTTGCACACACATTTGCTTTATGCTCTCTATAGGAAATTCATAGAATTTGTCAGTAACATTTGCATTCAAAAGCCTGTAGTCATCTCTCCATTTCTGCAAAGAGTGCCCAACTATCGCAACTATACAGGCAGCACTATAGAAAGCACTAGTGAGTTATAAAGTTTGATTTTCACTCTAACATTGATGTCGCTTTTCCAAATTAAGTTTAACCTTGACATAGAAGCTACAGCCATCTCCAGTTGTATCTTTAATTCTGATTTGAATTTTCCATCACTGCATATACTAGATCTGAGGTAGCAAGCACCCTAGAAGAGCAACGTTCCATTATGATATTTAATTACTGCGAAGTAGTGACACCTATAGAGATAATTAGATCAATGAAAGCCCAATAGTGTAACGCACCAAATGTCAATGACAAACAATGTCACAAGTATCTCACATACATATCATTTAAGAAATCATCTTCAACAGGTATTTATAAGCAAACATGGTGGACATAATAATGTAATAGCAGACTATTACCACGTCTATGCCACTCAACTCACATAATCTGTGTCTGAAGTGGTAAAACTTATTTTCACAATTCACAATAAAGAAGTATATGTATTTGGTCTAGCAAAATATAACATCATATGCAAAACATGGCATTAATACATTAGACAATTAATCAGATACTGGTAATTAGGCCTACATTTTTTTGAGGGCATAGCCAGTGAAATGTGCTGTACACCTGTATTGACATGCACTGAAACACAGCTATTCCTGTAATGATTTTATCTGGAACACAGCTTTCTGTAAAATATTTGTCACAAACACAACTAGACTTGTGTTGGCATGATCTGGGACACAGCTATTTCTATAAAATCATTATCACGAACACAGCTAGATCTGTGTTGACATGATCTGGATACATGGACACAGCTATTTCTGTAAAATAATAACCATGGACACAGCTAGATCTGTATTGACATGATCTGGAACACAGCTACTCCTATATCGACATAAAAGGCATAGATGATTGAATTAATTGTAGTCAGTTATCCTCCTAAATGCTTCATCTCTCTCAATAAAGCTACACACTGTTCACTCAGAGTAAAATTCATAACTCGTAACTTCATAGCTTCAAACAATATTCCCCAGGGATATCAGAAAAAATGTACTTTGCAAGACTCTTGGTCACTATTGCACAGTCAAGAAGATTATAACATCAATGCAAATGACACGTAAGGTCACGAATAATTGAATTGAGTGGATAGTTTCTGGTTACATTGATAATGAGTTGATGACTTTTGAGAACCATAATGACTTACCTGTCCCTGTAGATTATTGATGTTAACATGTTTCTGTGCATTGCCAAGTTTACTCATGTTTCTAGGATCTGGCCAAATCTGCTATCCACAAAAGATTGCTAATGGCTAAAATAATTGCAGCAAGACTGTGATCTAACAGGAGAAAGTTGAAAACACTAAGTTTTGCTAATGACTGAAAACACACAGAACAACACATCATGTTTGTTGCTAGATTTGTGCATTTTTTTTTAATTCACCTTTTTCAGAGAGCTATTTGAGATCAGCCACATACAGACCATCTACCATATCTTTGTAGCAATTCTTATAGTGTTCAGTCTAAATACCATTCTCTATGATGTCCTGGAGAAAGGAACGTAAGTATTATAACCTGTCTTCTCAATTACACATTAAACGATGAATAAATGTGACCAATCTTAGTATATGATGTTTGTGTGTAGATGAAGGCAGTCTAATTTTGGGAAATTAACTCTTTGTGTTTGGTAAACAGCTAGAACTGCCACTGAGACCAACCCACTGTTCTAACCCATAAATCATCAATTTTTATAATAATATTTAAATACATTACAGCAGGACAAAAAAAACCTCTTGTCGAAGTCAAAAGTTCAACAACCTGTTAGCCTTGCAAAAAGTCAGAAAATAACAAAACACAACTAAAACATAATCTAATTAACAAATCCACCTCACTTTACAAGGCAGTATGTTAATTCACTTAACCAATTTATTCCCCCCCCCCTCCAAATGTATCACTTTCCCAAGTTATATTAATTTACAATTTACAATATTGACTGAATCAAAATAAATACAGAAGTGAATAAATATGTAAATTCCTTGGGTAAAACACACATTGAGCTCACAGGGTGTTAACAGGTGTCATGATGACAGGTGACACAAATATTGGGCACACAGTTTGTGTTAAATCATTATCACTAAACAGTTAACAGGTGTCATGATGACAGGTGACACAAATATTGTGCACACAGTTTGTGTTAAATCATTATCACTAAACAGTCAACAGGTGTCATGATGACAGGTGACACAAATATTGGGCACACAGTTTGTGTTAAATCATTATCACTAAACAGTCAACAGGTGTCATGATGACAGGTGACACAAATATTGTGCACACAGTTTGTGTTAAATCATTATCACTAAACAGTTAACGGGTTTCATGATGATAGGTGACAAAAGTAAATAACATATAAACAAATATTTTTTTAATATGTAATTATTTGGTGTTTCCATCATTGGCCATGGAACCTTGCAAAGGGCCACATGGAACAATTTTGAAATTGGGGAACACAAACCTCTAAGAAGCTAAAGGAAGATAACTATTTGAATTATAAATTACAGGAAATACCCTGGTAGGATATATCAATAAACCTTAAAAAACCTTGCTAATATGTAAAGATTGTAGCAGGGGCCTTTTTTTTAGTTACACAGGAGCAACAGAAATAATATTGTCTGAAAAGGGAGCCACTGCAAAAAATGTTGATGGTCACTGATTTAGCACACATTCATTTTTTGAATATTATTGTGTGTGTTTTTTTTGTGTTCAATCTATCATCTGTGGTGCAGGATCTGGGGGCAGTGACCTAGATATCAAGGGCACCATGATGACCATCACCATTGAAATTTACTACTTCATCTACATTCTCATCCTGGTAGCTTGCATGAGTTTAATAATGAACATGAACAAGAAGAGTAGTGTTTCAGTAATGTGAATATAATGAATAATATATACTATTTTGCTTTGTGATCAGATTTAGCCTAAACTTTGAGATGATCCAGTATGCATTCGGCAAGTTTCCAAAAGTCATGGCTATGTGGGTAGTTATGCAAATGAGCACATTACTGATTGTGTATCCAGCTTTATACTACTATAATGCATACAGGAAGCCAGGTAATGCAGGTATGTAAATGAAAACTGTTTTAGTTCAAAGTCAATTCTGTTTGCAAAAAATAAGAATGTACATTAAAACTTATGCAATTTTAATTTAGTATCTTGTGTCTTTTAGCCTGTGTTGTGTTCAGTGTTTGTGCTATCACATAGAAATAATACTGGAGGAATTATTGTGTTGTTATATCTGTTTCAATCATCTAGGTCTATATTCCATAGTTGTTGGAAAATAATTGTTCAAATTACACATCTATGTTATGTTATGTTATTCCAGGGCCATAAGCGGAGCATAGGGCAGAAACCATAGCTTTCCATTTCTGTCTTTGTGTTGCCAGGTCTTTCAGTTCTTTGATGTTTAGGTTCATTGACATGCCTTTTCCATTAAGGTTCTTCATAGAGTTTCTCTAGGTCTCCCTCTTCTTCTTCTTACTCTCAGTGGCACCCAATTTAGTGACTGATGGGGAATTCTTAGGCTGTTCATTCTGAGAGCATGGCTGATGTAAGTCCATCGCCTTTGTCTAATGAAGAAAGATATATATATATGTTTGCTTTCCTCTCTTATAGTAGTGTTAGATTTAAAGTCATTCCACTTAACGTTCAGAATGGTATGACACATCTATGATAGGTGAGAATTTTCATCATCTCTCTTCCTCAGATTGTCCTAGGCATTTTTTGATCAATTTCATGAGAAATAAGATCCTTCAAATGACATCCAGATTGCTCGGCATGTGATTATGACTTGTGATTATCCCATCTTTCACTTTTTCTATGTGAGTCGATCATTGAGGTAGATGCAGAACAAAGAAATTTGTATGCTTGTATCATTTTTTTTTATAACCAGATATTTTTTGGAAACATGTTTAAACAGATATCTAGGGCATTCTTTATGTGAATTAGGCCTATATATTTGGAGTAGTTAACAGTTACAGAATAATTTTGTCATGCCGTGTGAGACTGCTTTGCAGCTTTCATTTGAACATTTATCAGCATACAGTTTCAAGTAAAAGAAGCCGACATGACACTGGTGCTCATTTTTTATCTTCTCGCATGTTACATGAGAAGTAAACTTATCTTACATGATATTCACCAAGATGTTCACAGATCAGTACCTCATCCATTTATCTGTTAATTGGACTTTGAATTATTGAGAAGTTTTTCCTAATTAACCAGGATTTAAAGGGTTAAACATCACATACAATTTATACCAATTTTAAACGAAACTTTTTCTATGGCACAAATCAGCTCTGTAATAGGGTCAGCATGACCTAGAAAGTATGCAGAAGTTGGATGTGTCAGATCAAAAGGTGCAGATATTGCAGCAAAACTGTAAAAAAATGACACAGCACATTCTATTCTCAGGACTACATGCAAGAAATGTAGTTAAAACTAAATATTATTAATTAAGCTGTTTTATGTAGTTTGAACTGTATTGTATTGCTTACATGTAGTCTTCATTTCATTTTGTGGTTCCATTCTGTGTCTGTTCACCCGTCTTGCTAAAGACCTTTTGATCAAAACTCTGGTCTGTAAAACTGTTATTTCACATTTTTTATATTCTTTATTCATTATTGAAAATGCTTACTGATTCTAATCTCATAGTGATTGTTTCTTGTCTTCTAGGTATACTTGACATTGTGTGGATTTGTCTTGTGATTGCTTACCAGTTGGCATTCCTCTTGATTCCACTTCTCTATCTTATTGAAAATGAACTGCCACCTGCATCATCAGTTATCATCACTACAGAACAGGTAAAGCTGTGTTCAAATACTTTGATGTTATCTGAATTTCAAGTATCCATTAGCTTTTAGAATATTTTTTATGATGCATTGTTAATTATGGTAGCATTCATGTCTTATTGAGTTCATGCTTTCTAAGTTTCAAAGTGAATAACTTCACCAAAGTTGATGACTTAGATTGAAGGATCTGAAGGGATAATACTAAGGATAATGTAATATTGTCACTGCTACTAATTAAACTAATAAAAATATGAAATACTGCATGTAAAAAAATGTATGAAAAATAACACAGGAATAAGGACTTTTCTACCTTATTTTCCAATCAATCAATCAATCAATAAACCCATAACCCTTCAGGGTGGTAGGGGTACCACATTGGATGCTTCAGCACACAGAGTCCTCCAGCGAATTCTATCGTCAGCGATGCGGATGAGTGTGGAAATATCTAGCCCTGTCCATTCCTTGATGTTGTCTGTCCATGTCTTTATTTGTCCTCCTCTGCTTCTTCCACCCTCGACAGTTCCCTGCAGTATTGTTTTTGACAAGGAATCGTGCCTGCATACATGTCCGAACCATGCTAGTTTTCGTCGTTTCACTATTGAAAGCAATGGCTCCTGGACACCTGCACACATCTCTACTTTATTTCTTACGTACACATTGGTCTTATGTTCCCTATAGGAAATTCGTAGAATTCTTCTGTAGCATTTATACTCGAAAGCCTGTAATCTTCTCTCCATGTCCGCAGTGAGTGTCCAACTCTCACAACCATACAACACAACAGAAAGCACCAGCGACCTATACAGTTTGATTTTCACTCCAACACTGATGTTGCTTTTCCAAATCACAGTTAGCCTTGACAATGACGCTAAAGCCATCTCCAGCCTTATTTTTAGTTCTGCTTTGCATTTACCATCGCTGCATATACTGGATCCGAGGTATTTGAAGGTATTCACCTCTTCAAGCTTGTGTCCATTCATCATGATATTAGTCTGGTTTTCTGTGTCTCTGCTGTTTACCAAAATTTTGCTCTTATCTGAATTGATTTCCATTCCGTACTTGCTGGTAACTTTTTCTAACTTTGATGTTAATTCTTGCAATGATTGTTCTGACCCAGCTATAAGATCAATATCATCAGCGAAACGCAAGTTGCAAATAGGGCGACCTCCAATAGGGACCTTTATAAAAAAATATCAACGAATAATAATTAAACACAAACAATACACATGGAACATGAGACTGTTCCAGTGTATTGATTGCATTTAATTTTTGTTTGTTGTTGTTTCTTGATAAAGATCCTTAATTGGACTCTAAAGTAGAAAAATTCCTTGTTCTCCATGCAACCGACCTTATGTTTTACGTAAGTACTATAGTTTGTTATGCAGTGCAGGAAGAGAAAGTGTAGAGTTATTTATGGTAGTCATGAACATACCACAAAATGATCAAGAGGAGGCTTAAGGAACAATTGTCCATGTTAAGATAATTTTTGTATTGGAAGTGAGCTGGAGTGAGATGAGAAAGTACATCATTTCTGGAAAGTTCTGAAGAATCCGCAACCAACAACTGAATGAGACATGCAACATGCATATGTAGTTTTATGAATTTTTAAAAAATTATTTTATTGTTGCTGATTCAGCAGTTCATGGGATCATGTCCTTTGACCATATGCCATTTTGGGATGTATGCATGTGTTTGCAAGCTATGATTTTTTACCATATAGGGTCTTCCATTTATCTGGCCATAGTTAATATAAAAAAAATATGATGTTGGAAAAGAATAGTATTACAAACAAAATTTATTTGTTCTTCAATTTTCAGATTCGTCTCATCATGAAAACACATGCATTTATCCGGGAGACTACAGCCAGAGTCATGTACAGGAAGAAGAATGATGGTGAGTGTTTAAATAAAGAGAAATTTATAATTAGTTATAAAATAAAGATTGACTAAATAAAGAGTGACCAAATAATAGAGTGACTAAATAAAGAGAAATTTGATATTAGAAATTTGAAAATAAAGTGAAAAACAAACACATGCATTTATCTGGGAGACTACACCCAGAGTCATGTACAGGAAAAAGAAAGATGGTGAGAGGCTAAATAAGAGAAATTAAAATTGTAAACAATGTATACCGGTAAATCCACTGATGGATAGAGGTATTGATTCTACTGTACAGAAAGTGGTGGTCTCTTCCAGTGTCATATTCAAAAAGTCATTGAGACATGATTTCCTGTCAAAATGATATTGCAAGGTACAATTGAAGGTGGAAGAAGTAGAGGAGGTAAGAAAATAATGAGGAGACAAATGAAAGACTGGACAGGTCAAGATTTTTCTACCCTTATCTGCGTCGCTGAGGATAGAAATGCTGAAAGACACTGTGTTGACATGTCCAATGTAGTATCCCTACAACCCTAAATGAGTTATTTGTTTAGGGATGGATGGATAGAAAGTGCAAGAACATTTGCAGTTTTTGTGCTTGAAAGTAGGTTATTTAAGTAGTCCTTAATGTTTGTAAAATATTCCTAAAAGTTTAAGAATTCATACAAAATTTCTGATATTTAAGAATTTTTACTAAAAATAGTTGGTTAGGAAATTTTTCTTACAAAATAAAGGAATATTTAATAACTTTTTTATCAGAGATGGAAAGATTTCAGGAAAGAAAAAGAAGAGATAATGAAATTACTGGATGCGGGATATTGAGAAACTTGTGAATAATATACAGGATACAGAAAGAAAAGGGAAAACTTGCATAGCACTGAAAGGCTTACAAAATGGCAAGGAGGACAGCATTCTTAAAGGACACATTGCATACAAGAAGTTAATGAATTTTTGCTAGAGAAATGATGGATGGGTGGAAAGATGGATGGTTGGGTATTTAATAATTTCTTGATGGATGGGTATTTAATATGATTTATGGTTGGCTATTTAATCAGATGGAAGGCTATTTAATAATTTCTTGTTATAAATTTTGCAGATATAATTGCAATATGTGAATAACGTTGCAACCAAGGAAATCTTACTGCAATAATAGTTCTATGATTAACGTGACACAAATATGTCTATCACATTTCTGCTAAACACAAAGTCAAAGCAGTCTGCATTCCAAACAGAAAGGTCTTCATCAGAGTGTTCAAAATAAGCACAAAATTCTGACAAATGATACCCAGATAGTAAATTGCTGATATTGTATCAACCTAAACTGCTAAAAGACAAGATTTTAACTACCACAAATCCAGATCAAATTATTATTGCCTGCAAATGTTTATTGATGATATAAATGTGTTTGAGTGCACATGCGCACATTGTATGTTTTCTATGTTGTTCTATAGATTGAACTACGAATTTCAGTATATTTATAACAGTTAAAAAAACAAGCTAAAACAGCATAGAATAACAGCCAGGTTTTTTTCTTCTTGCCAATAAGCCAAGTTTCAGAGAGGATTTGGATGCCATAGAATAAAATTTTGCCCATGAAAATGCTACACTGAAGTATTGGATTAGTTATATAGAACACAAGACAAATATATTTATCCGGCTGCAAATAAGCAAACGTGCAGGTTATCAAGAACCACTCTTGACAGTTGTGAAGTGGCGTACACCTTTTTTGGTTTGGACATGTAATGAGACACAACTTTAAAATTATTTTTTTCCAGGAACATTCGAGGGAGAAGGAGAAGAGGAGGACAGAGACAATAATCAACTCACAACATCATGTTTTTTCTACACTTCTTTGAATGGCTGAGGGTAGAGGTGTTAGGAAGGTTTTTGTGCTGATACCTCCAGTGTGACACCCCTACCACCCTGATGGGTTATGGGTCTTATTATTATTATTATATTGCAACAAATATAATATTATTACAGTGAATCTGTCATTTAAATATCATTACACAATATCTGTGAAACAACAACATACTTGATAATGTCACTTCTTATCATCAGCATCATATGATAGGACGACTGATGCAGGTTATGACTTATTTAATAATAGAGATATTTATGTTTTTATTTGCAGACAATCATAGTGATGACACCATTCCTGACTTCTCAAAATATCTCTATTTCCTGTTTTGTCCAACCCTTGTGTACAGAGACAACTATCCAAGGTAATGGTTTTATGTAGAATTAAGAATTTTGTGACCCAAATTTGTTTTTTAGGAAATAGAGACACTTTTTTCCTCAAGTAAAAGCCTATAAAAATGTTTAATAGTTCTTTAGTTATCATTTTCAATAATTAAAAGTGAAGAAGATTCTGAAATTATACCAATTGTGAGCATGACATACTAGTTACGAAGCATAACAGATGACATTTTGACTAGAAAGGCTTCATCAGAATAATTAGTTAGTCAACAGACCATCATTATCACACTGCGGACCCATCAACATGTGCTCCAATCTCATATTCAGTTTGTCGTTCAGCATAGGGTAACTGACTGTTCTAATTCTGTGTTTGGTGATAACTCTTCTTAGAGTCCTATATGCCACTTATTCCGTGCAACACCACACTTCACTTCCAAGTCCTGCATTCTAACCACATACATAGAAAAAGGCATACACCATATATCTTTCAACTGATCTAACTCCATGATTACATTCAAAATATCAGCACAGTCCATCGTGAATGAAAGACTCCAGACAAACAACAGAAAACTTTTATAGAAACACACATATATGATGAGAACAGAAGGAAGAGAAGGAAAGTAGCAAAGAAGAGAGTGATAGATGAAGTATAGGGTGATGGAGATACAAGAGCACGGTGTATAACATGTGATGGGAAATAGATAATAAATACTGATAAAGAGGAGAAGAAAGAAGACAAACAACAAGAGTAGTAGGTGAAGCCAGAGAAAAAAAGAAGAAGAATGGATAGAATGAAAATAAAAATGGGTAAAAATAAAATAATATACATATCCATTAACTGTATTAGGTAAACATTACCAGAGTCATCACGATATAAAAACCACTGTAAAACAGGACTTGGATCATAGATGTGAGATTAGAGTACTAAATAACAGCCCACTTGACCCTACTTGGTGGTGTTGAGAGACAATAAACAATAACCCTTATCAGTAGTAGGAATGAACAGTGAAAGTATGGCCTTGGATGCCAGAGAAAGTAGGGAAATTATATGGTAATAGTAAAAAGGATAGACATACTTTTTGCATATACATGAGGACCTTTGGTTTACCTTTATTAGATGGTTAAATCTCATTTTGGTGTGATATGGCTTTCAACCACAGCGATGTGGGTTTTAGTTCTGATCTTGTAACAGTTTGCCCTGTCAGTATATTTTGTTTGTTGCCTAGGTCAGTTTAAAATCCTTTGCAAGTCATTGTTTGAGAAGCTTTTCCATCACTGTTTTGATGACTATCTTTCTGTATGCACATTGTCGCTTAACCCTTTCAATCCCAGCCATTCAAGAAAAACTCCAGGCTTAATTCCCAGGACAAGGAAAATAACTCTGCACAGATCAGAATTGATTGTACAAGAAAATTAATATAAAATACAATTTGCAATCAATTTTTATGATTCAAAGTCCAATTAACAGATAAATGGAAGAGGTACTGATCTGTGAACATATCTTTTCTTTGTGAATGTCATGTAAGATAAATTTACTTGTCACGTAACATATAAGAGAAAAAAAATGAGCACCGGTTTCATGTCGGCTTCATTTACTTGTTTCACTTTGTTTGCTGATAAATGTTCAAATGAAAGCTGCAAAGCAGTCTCCCTTACACAACATGACAACAACATTCTGTAACTTTTAACTACTCCAAACATATAGGACTAGTTCATATAAAGAAAGCCCTAGATATCTGGTGAAACAGGTTTCCAAAATGGATCTTATTTTTCAGAAAATTTTAATACTGGCATACACAAATTTTGTGTGTGTACCCCTAAAGAATGACTCATGTAGAAATAGTGAAAACTAGGCCTAGTCTTAGTCAAAAACAGAGTAATCTCGATCAATGTCATTTGCAGAACCTGATTCCTCACAAAACTGCTCAATGTTTACATAACCCAGCTGTTTTGACCATCCTCTATCACTATTTGGTGTGGGCAAAGCGAAAGGTTGATGTCACCATCTACAGAAAATTTGTCATCACTACTAGTTAGGCCTACCTCTTCCAAATCCTGTACTAATTCCTCATCAATGTCTGATTCATTCTCTAAAGTTCCATCCAAACATTCCACATCATCATCATCTGAATCATAATTAGAATCTATTTTGCACTAAGTTTTGAAGAAAATTTAAGGCCATTTTCAAACGATCACAGCTTCTATAGCACACGTTAAAAATGAAAGGAAAATGGCAAAGAAAGCAGCCATTACCAGTAATCACATCAGCGCTAAATTAGCATGTCTATTCGCATGGAACCAGTAACAGACATCAATGGAAATGACAGTGTATCAATCCGACAAGAACAACAGCCACAATAATGTATATATAGCCAACGATTTCGGCCGCTAAGGGATTCAGTGTGTTAATGTCTATAAATCTGCATGTTTCTACATGTCATGTCTGTAAATCTACCCAATACATACCAGATCTAAGATTAATACATACCACAGTTGGATACTATCGACATGTCAGTTTGTTGGTAGATAGATTAGTTGGCTGGTCTCACAACCAACTCCATTCTCCCTCTAGACCTCCTCTTAGGACATGCATGGTAGGTTACTGTTGCAATTTGCTTCCATTTCAGATCCCACAATACGTGAGTGAAGAACTGTAATGTTTTAATGTTCATATCTGCTTAGTAATTTTTCCATGGAATTTTTTACTATTTTCAGAACACAGACCATTAGCTGGAGATATGTGGTTACAAACTTTACCCAAGTTTTGGCTTGTCTATTTTACACTTACTACATCTTTGAGAGGTTTTGTGTGCCAGTTTTCCAGAACTTCAATAAAGATCACATTACACCTAAAGCATTTATCCTGTCAATGTTTGGATGTATGATGCCTGGAACATTAGTACTTTTTATTGGTGAATATTCTACGCTTATTTCAATGTTTTCATGTATTCTTTTAACTTTTAGCACTCTGTGTTTACAATTACATAATTTCTCTCCTGTCACTGAATTAATTTTATGAAATGTTACGTAATAGTTGGTGGCTGTTTTGAAATCGTGATAACTTTTTTGTTGGCAGAGATATTTAAATAATTTGTGCACATTTTGCACTGGTCTTAAAATGCTTCTATAAACCTAGATCTAGTCTGTAAATGTATCGTTTGAACTTGGTTTATGTTTTAATATCAATTTAGATAATTGATTTCGAGTGTGGAATAAATTATCTCTGCATAAATAATCATTTGAATCACAATCCATAATGATTTTAATGAAAATTCAGTAAAATAAATGTCTATAAAACCCAGTTCATAGTCATGGCAATGCTTTTGTTTGAAATTGTCAATATATTACGGAAATTTCAATATTTAAATGACATTTAACATATGGTTGCCACTAAAACTGCAGGAAAAGGTAGTCAATTTAATAAAATACCAGATTTATTAAATCTGGTTTAAAAAATATTAAAAATTGGGGATTTTTAATTGATTGAAGTGTACCTAGCAACAGCGATCTATGGCGGCAAATATACTTGCCACTCACTAACAAGAGAAGGGGAAATGTTGGTGAATACAGTTGCCACATGCATGCTAAACATTAATCATAATTTAAGTCAACTTATATAATTTTCATAAACTACATTGTTCATTATTTTATATTATTTTTATTTTACCTTCAAAAAAATGTATAACTGCATCTTTTCCTATTATGTAGTTGCATGGAGGAACTTTTAGCTGAATGCTAAAGGCTGCATGCCCTTGCTGTTGTCATGACATGTACATTGCATGATTTTTTGAAAATTTAACCTAGTCCCTTACCAGAAGTCTTAACTCAAGACCTCATAGTGTGAAATCAACACTCAAATCTCTTGGCCAGCACCATTTCATTTTACCAATGTTTTGTAAATTATCATTTGCACTCTATGTCTAATCCATGTTATCATTTTATGATGAATGTATTGATTGTAAGAGACAATATCACAATAAATATTTCTTTATTTTTATTCCAGGATTTTTTGCTATTCTACATTCCTGGCTGAATGCTTTCGCTGAAATGCTGAAATTTGGAGATAGATTGTTCTACAAGGTATGTGATATCAATAAGACAAACTCAGAAACAGTATACAAGAAATTAATTTTTGTAAGGCTCTGGAGCATGAGAAAAGAAGGAAAGCTAAAAAAAGATATATGAAGAGAGTAGACGCCTAGTATAAAATAAAAACAAAAGAAAAGTTTTGTGTTTAGAAGATTCCTCAAGAAATTGTAGTGGCAGGCAAAAATAATATTTTTTGTTGCATGAAAATACATGACTACATATTTGTAGTTCTTATGTTTTTTGTAACTTTTGTGGTCCATAATGTGTGTCATCATATATTTTATATTATTGATGTTATTTGTTTGTCTTTGTTAGGATTGGTGGAACTCTACAACTTTTTCGAATTACTACAGGACCTGGAATGTTGTTGTCCATGATTGGCTTTATACTTACATCTACAAAGATGTCTGCAAGGTAGATGTCCTCTTCAAGGAAATACTGTTTTGCTAAGAAATAGTTTGTAAATAATTAATTGCTTCGTCCCCTTCTGTGTTTGTTCACAATGCTGCAAATCAGCAGGATACAGTCCTGAAAACAGAATGCATTGTGTCTTTGTTTACTGCTTAGCAGTGATATCTGCACCTTTTGCCTGCCATATCCGACTTTAGCATGCTCCCTATATCGGATGAGACAGCCAAGTTCCATGCCTGAAACCTCCATTCTCGCCTCTTATGACATGCATTGCAGGTAACGGTGTAGCTATTCTTTTATCCACTATTGGGCCCCTGGTAACACACTGGCGAATTATTACTTCATTATGGTGTGTCTTTTTTCAGCTTCAGTTGTTACACAATATTGCCTATAAAACATCCCCTTTTGTCAATTTTTTCCACAGTATTGTTTTTTTGTTCATATTTGCCAGGATGTGGCATGGGACCATGGATTCTTTGTATCTGAGTCTATATTAAACTGTTCCTTGTGATGTATTATAGGTTTCACTGTCTTCCTCCTGATCATCTGCATACTCATCATCATCATCAAGTGCCGTCTCCGTAACGAAGGTTGGCTGCAACGTATCTCCAACATCTCCTGTCTCTTGTCTTGGTGGTGCACTCTGCTAGACTGTAACCTGTCCATCGTGTGATGTTACTCTCCCACTTGTATCTCTGCCTGCCTCTTGCTCGTTTCCCTTTGACTTTACCCTCAAGTAAGGTCTTCAACAAGGTGTCATGTCTTTTAATGTGTCCGAAGTATTTTATTTGCCTGATCTTTATTTCTCTTAGTAGTTCTTTCTTCATATTAAGTGTCTTTAGCACCTCTTTATTTGTTTTCTTCTCTTTCCATGATGTTCTCCCTATTCTTCTATATACCCACATCTCAAAGGCATCAATTCTGTCTTCTAATTGTTTATTTAGTGTCCATGTTTCTGAGCCATACATTAATATGGAATAGATGTAGCATTTTATAATTCTCATTTTTAACTTGTTTGTAATTTGTTTAGATATTAATAATTATACTATAATATCATATATACCTGTAGCCTAGTTGAACTCCTTTCTTATTATTTTGGTCGCCATGAAATATGAATGATTAGCTCTTACTTTCTATATCCAATGGAGTGGTTTCTCCAGAGATTTATTTCATATCTAGAAGACTCCAAATCTCAGCTGTTTTCAATGCCTGAAAAAGTCTGATATTCAGATAGGAAAATTTTGGGAGTTTTGTAGCTTTTCTTCCTTTCCGCGACATGCAAAGTTTCAGTCATGAGCGTCAGCTTCCCTGCTACACATCCTTTCCTGTCAGAGATATCCATAATAGCCCAGCCTGGTTACTGGGATGCATGGGGTAGCCAGCTATTCATTCTCTGCCATCCAATGGGGCTCCCCAATTATGCAGGACTAAAGACTAAAAACCACTTAAGTGTTTTTGTTGTTATTGCATGTTAATCAGTATAAACAAAAATATGTTTTACCAGTAACAATAACAGAATAAAAAGTTCATTACAGTCTAATGTGTCCATTATGACGAGATTTCATTCCGCTGTTTTAATATTAGTCTTTACCATACAGAATCTGGGCCGTGAAGATATTGAAAACATGTCTAGTCTGCTAGCAATCATTAAATATGCATGCAACACACTGACAACCCCACCCCCTCGACCGCTCAAAGGCTACTGAAGGTGCGCTCATGCAGATCGCTGGATGCTGCATTGTATTTAGTAAAAGTTTGTTTTGCTAAGTAATGTAGTGTTTGTTTCATTAAAAGTGTGGGCACATTAGTCCATAATGTACCAAATAACATATAATAAGTAAATAGACATTGTGTTGAAAAAAATCTAGATTTATGTATATAAACCTTTATCAAGAAATGATGATGTTGATGTTCCTCCTTCGCAAGCGAAGATGAGCATGGCATGAAAAAAACATTAAATGTGATGGGAAAAAAATAAAAATAATAATTTATATATAATAATTACAATTGGTAATTAACTAATTTGGTTTGTGAGTTCATAGATGCCCGATGAGTCCAATTCGTGCACGGAAAGTTCTATTGCAGTGCATGCAGGAGTGCTGAAGTTTCGGGGTAGGAGAATTTACGGATTTGGTAAATTCAAATAGAAATAGAAATAGAAATATAAACAAGACAAAATATACAAAAATACTAAACAATGTGGAAATGTGTGTCAATGTAGGCTGGTGTTCAGTTTACAACAGAAGCAGAGGCCATTGCTTGCTAGGAGAACTGCAGAAACCTCCCTAGAGTATAAAAATTAGTGACTGCAGCCATGTGCTCTAGATGGTGCAAGAATATACAAATTTTCTAGAAATGAAGTAGGAGAAATTAAAGCATAAATAGATCATTATTTTATGCAGTTTGTATTTATTAACATTGAATTGTTTTTTTTTTTCCTGCAGTTGGTTGGAAGCAGATACAGAGCTGGTGCTATGGCATGTGTGTTTCTCATCTCTGCAGTTTTTCATGAATACATCCTAACATGTACATTCAAGTTTTTCTACCCTGTGCTATTTGTCATGTTTGCCGGGGCTGGATGTAAGTCATACTAACTTAGACCCTTGCTTCATCTGAAATCAGAGATTTTGAATCCATTCATTTTTTTGGGGGGTTTGAAATAAAACATTACTCTTGGGGCTTACCCTGCTACCAGGAAGTAGGATACCAGGGCTCATGCTCTGGGAAGGTCGTGGAATGGTGCCATCGCTACTTAACACATCACTAAGTGTGGTATGTGACGCTAGTCTGGTGGTTTCTTATGCTGTGACACTGGTTCATAACTCATTTTACCGTTACTATACTTATCTCATATCAGGGTCAGGGTAACACTGACAGGGACCCTTGTTTCATCCTATATCAGGGCCAGGGGTTATATACTTAGATTGCTTCATTACTAGAGTTATCCTAGAAATAGATAATTCTATCAAATGAAATAAAAGGTAATGATAAGCTGTTATGAACCATTGTCAGAGCACATAGTTTTCCCATTACATTGTCAGAGCACATAGTTTTCACATTTACATTGTCATAGCACATAGTTTTCCATTACATTGTCATAGCACATAGTTTTCCCATTAGTATTAAACAGCATAATAAGACCAAAAACCACCTGACTAACATAGCGAACCGTAATTGCTCGCTAGTAATGATGCTATTCGTCAACTTTCAAGCATGAGACCAGGTACCGTACTTCCTGGTGTCTGAGTTAGTTAAATAGTTTAGTTAAGTTAGAGTTAAGTTTAATTATGTTTTAGTTAGTTGTTGGATCACCATCATTGTACTCCAAACATATCCATAGGGGTTCTGTTCTCCACTTGAGTGTATCCACCATTGCACGATGTCTGACAGTTCCAGTTCTTTGTTGACAAACATTCTTCTAAGCTCACTGTAACAATCATTTCTGGCAATGCCACATTTCAAGCCCAGTTCTTTTATTCTAGACATGGAAAAGTAATCATCACCCACAATAAATTCATTTGCCCATGTTGTTTCACATAAGCAGTTCAAAATGTCAGCACAATCCATTGCCCTATTGCCAGATGCGGTAGGAAAGCAGGCCAGCCACTGCCTGAGTGAACCACAGAAGTACTTTTATTACAAATTATGAGTGGACTTGAAACTCCAGTCTGCTGGTCATAGGGTGAGTGACTTAATACAACACTACAGTAGCTCCAACAAATAAAAATAAATGATCCACACAATGAAACTTGATAGAAACTTAATTCTGTCTACTAAATTAAAATTATTTTTAAATTCAGCATAACTTTGAGGGTGTACATTAGCTTTTCCAGTAAAAGATTGCCCAAATAATGGTGCTGCTCATTCTACAACACTGAGATGTAGTGTCCTACTGCCTATCCTATACAAATTAATAACAAGATTAATCCATAATCACTCTGGGTCATCGTGATGCCAATCTGGAAACATCAATAAAAAAAATCCTACCATAGTTCACTGTTGTCAGTTACTGTTTAAGTATCATCATCAGGTGCCATGCCGGCTGGTGCAGGTGGTCATGGCTCTCCACAGATCTCTGTTCACAGTATTATGTATCAAGGTCGTTGTTGTTTCCTTGCCATGCCAAGTTGTCAAACTGTCTAATATTTTCTCATGTTGTTGCCCTCTGTCTCTGTTGCCTTCAATTTTGCCTGTTGTGACTATGTTCTCCAAACCTGTTTGTCTCATGAAGTGGGCAAAAAAAGAAGCTTGCCTTTTTCTTATATTATTGATTAAGGTCCATTTCGCAATTGACTCTTTCAGCACTTCCATATTAGTTTTTCTGGAAGTCCATGGTATTCTCAGTATTCTTCTATAGAACCACATCTCTGTTGCCTCTAATTTCCCACTTTCCAGTTTGTTTATTGTCCAAGACTTGCACCCATATGTAGTATAGGGGTTATATAGCACTGTAGAACTCTCTTTCTCACTTCTAATGACAAGGTCATATTACATAGTATATTTTTCATTTTTCTAAATGTTGTTTTTGCCTGTCCTATTCTGCTTCTTATTTCTGTTGAACTTCTTCCATCTGCTGTAATCATTGTACCTAAATATATGAACTGGTGGACATGTTTTAATACTTTAATACCTGTTTAAGTATGAAGAATCTTATTGCTGTCCAGTCTTTAATATTATGAATCCACACTTTCTTTTGTTTCCCTCATCTTCCATCAACTTTAAACATTGAGGTTCTCTAGATTTAATTATTTTGAATAAGAATAACATTCAGCTGCTACAAGTCAGAATGTATATGCAACTATTTATATGAAGAAAAATCGATTAAAATCAATCCAATTCACAACAATAACTCCATGATTGACAACACTGACCATATCTTGAAAGAAAGTGCCAAAATATGAAAATTTCTTGAAAATTTATGAAAATTATGTTCATAAGTTGTCATGGTAATGTCAACTGAAAATGTCAACATCCACAGCTGTTCAGAATAAACTCTTTACAAAATGTCAATATCAACAGCTTGCCAGAGACATAGAGTTAATTTTGACTTTCATCCTTTTTTTTCAGTTGGTTTCATCTTTCTAACAGACAAGGGCTCAAATCGTAGTTGGAATGTTTTTATGTGGGTGGCACTTTTTATAGGAAATGGCATGCTTATGTGTCTTTACAGCATGGAGTTTTATGCCAGGCAGAACTGTATTGCCAGCATGGTAAGCAATTCAAGAAACTGTCTTGAATCGACTTTGTTCAATTTTATTAAATATGCTATTTAATTTCATGTGGAAATATGCATTTGATTGTCTGCTAAGCACACTAAAAGTACCTAGATTTTTTAGCATTAAAAAATAGCCAAAATTTAATAACTCTCACACTGGGCTTCATAGATCAAAAAGAGCTCTCTCTCTCTTTAACTGATAACACTAATTTATTCCTAATGTTGACCTGTGTATTTTTATTGATTTGAAAAACTTCAATTCCTTGTGTTTTCACTTACTTGATCAAGTTTTAGTGAACGACCCTGTGTTAACATTGAATAGGTCTTCAGAACTTATTATGAGTGAATGAGCAAAAGTACAATATCAAATTATAAGGGAATCTGTGAGTGATATGTTCACTTTCTTTAATGGTGAGAATAACCACTTCTGATTACAGATTGATACTGGCAATCAAGAGTAAACAAACATTTGTTAAAATCATATTATTTTATCTGTTTTTGGGGATAAATTATATATTTAAATATTGGATTTGTTAAATTTAAACTGTTTGTTTTGTTGGATATTATATTTGAAAATTGTTTGTTTAGATATCTCTTGAGATTTGGTTTTGAGAAGAAATATGAAAATTCCATAGACAGCCAGGAAAACTAATGTAGAAGTCCTCAGAGACGCTGGAGTATAAAGATAAATTATAGCAAAATTAGAAGCATACAGTTAAGATTTTTAGGGTATGTAATGAGAAAAGAAAAACTTGAACATTTAGTAACCATCAAAAAGATCAAGGCAAGAAGAGACAAAGAAAGACAAAGAGAGAAATTTCTGTATTAGTTGTCAATGTGGCACAAAAAGCTGTCACCAACTGAAGTTATTAACAACACAAGAGACAGAGAGTTGTAGACAAAACATTATCACCTACACCACTCTGAATGGCACTTGAGTAATTTAGATTTGTATATCTCTTGCTGGGAAAGTTAACGTGTTTCTTTTGTCACTATTGATCAAACATGATCAAATATCATTTATATTTATTCAAATAAAGTATGTTAATTTTGTATATTATGTTAGTTTAGATTTCTTGTATTTTCTTGATTCTTCTGTATGCTTCTTTCAACTGTGGATATAAGTACAATTTGGTAATAGAAAAAATGTGACCAGAAAAGTTGCTGGATATAAATATCCAAAAAACAAAAACCATGATAATCAGCAAAGACACAGAAGAACAAGAGCTAAACATAAACATACATGGAGAGAAACTACAACAAGTAAAGCATTATCAATATCTTGGACACATAGTCATAAATAATGGCAGATGTGAAACAGAAGTTAAAAGGAGAATAGGAATTGCTAAAAGTACCTTCAATGACATGAGGAAAATATTAACATCTAAACAAATTACAAACAAGTTAAAAATGAGAATTATATAATGCTATATCTACTCTATATTAATGTATGGCTCAGAAACATGGACACTAAATAAACAATTAGAAGACAGAATTGATGCCTTTGAGATGTGGGTATATAGAAGAATAGGGAGAACATCATGGAAAGAGAAGAAAACAAATAAAGAGGTGCTAAAGACACTTAATATGAAGAAAGAACTACTAAGAGAAATAAAGATCAGGCAAATAAAATATTTTGGTCACATTAAAAAAATGACACCTTATTGAAGACCTTACTTGAGGGCAAAGTCAAAGGGAGACGAGCAAGAGGTAGGCAGAGATACAAGTGGGAGAGTAACATCACACGATGGACAGGTTACAGTCTAGCAGAATGCACCATCAAGACAAGAGAAAGGGGATGTTGGAGATACGTTGCAGCCAACCTTCGTTGCGGAGACGGCACTTAATGATGATGATGACCATTAAATTAAAAATGAAGGTTATGACTCAGTTAGTTTTATTACCATGACCCCCCACTAAGATTAAAAATGTATATATTAGTAAGAGTTGAAAAACTGAATGTTCTTCAATTATTATTTTTATAAGCATAGCTTTGATTTTAAGATTCACCATGTCATTAGGGGATCTTAAATTTGTAAAACTAGTGCACAGAAGAATTGAGAAAATACTTTCTGTTGCTGTTATCTAAATCAAAGTCCTTATTCATTTTCCAGGAAAGCTTGCTGGATTTTGTCATTCCAAGATCATGGTTTTGTGTTTCACCTACATCCAAGTTGTAGAACCTGATTTCCAGTTATCTGCTATTGTTATAAAGATGTTAACAATTAACATACAGGAGCATGTATCATGATGAATAGATTATAAACTATGTGCTGTATGTTATTCTCTCATATCATATATTTCTTTGAGATAAGTCACTGACATATGTGCTCAGTCTTTCTCAGCAGCTCACATAGATTATTAACAAAGCTGGATCTAGGAATGAATTTTTATGCAAAATACATAAAATGTTCCATCTGAGTTTCCATAAATGATGTATAGGGAATTTTCCATTTTGTAGATAACATCTGTGGACTTTCATAGATATCACATTATAAATGTGTGTACTGTCTGTTCTTCAATGTGTAAATCATTCAATAGTTTTGAACATATAAGAAACTATAGTAACCCAGGGTTAGTGCTAGGTAATCTATGCATGTCATAAGCTAGACATGAACCACCTGATTGTATTTTCACTGCTAGTTAATTACTATGATTCATTGTCAAGAACAAAGTAATGCACTAAAATCTAGTCATAAACAACAGTATTTTATTGATTGAGTTACCTACATTTTCTATGGAAACCATGATTTGAAAATATTTTTATGTTTTGCATATAAATCCCTTCCACGGATCACAAAATCTAATGCATGTAACTAATAATCTTGATGGAAATGTAATATTTTATTTCATGGCCATCATGTTGTTGACATATGATTTGCTAATGGTTGAAGTTGACAGATTGTGCAAGTATTGTAAACATTTTAACTTCCATTTATGTAGTCTGAACCAATGTATGTTCCTTATTTTTCTTAAATATTTATCATCAATAATGACATTTACCAATGTTGTTCTTGTCACAAAATTTTGAAAATGAAAAATGTAAATATATGGTACTGAAATTAACATGCCTATACATAACTGAAGTTTATAGATAACTAAATTTGACATCCATTAGTGAACTGAAGTTAACACACACTACTGACACTGACACACATTAATGAACTTAATTTATCAAACATGTCTGAAATTAATATATGTTTACATTTTAACATGTCTTTATAGAATTGTGTTATCATCATAGCCCATCTGTAAGACTCTTAAATCAGTGCCAGTCCCCTTTCTCCTCCATTTTCAGTTTCTTTAATATCTTTTGACCATCATCTTCTTGGTCTGAACTTACTATGTCTTCCTGGAACTATGTCTTCCAATGCTACTCTTTCTAATCGCTGTTGTTTAATGTCACTAAAACATTTCAGTTTTTGAAATATAAAATTGTTGAACCAATTGTTCAACATAACTAAACTTCCAGAAGGATTATTCTGTATTTCAGTTTTAAAAAAACACCATGATATTAAGTATTTTTAATCTCAAACTCTGTAATAAATGGAACTGTTTTAAAAGTAAATATTATCGGTCAATTCATGTGTCATACTTGTCAATCTATTCAGATGAAAACTTGTATAAAATATATATAAAAAGTCATAAAAAACATTACCAAACTAGAAAAAAACTTACAGATAAATATATTTCTAAATTATAATCATTGAATACAAGAATCACAAATCAATGATTAAAAATGATGTGTTAAATTCTTCTAATTGGTTGGTTTAAAATGTTCTTTAAGATAGTACTGAAGCTACCTTTATAATATCCTCATTAGACAGTTTAAAGAATTGTATGTAGAACCTGCCTTTGAGCACATCTAAATTACCAAGAAATTCTATAATCTGAAAATTATGAAGAAGGTTACATCAATGATGTAAGAGTTGCACTACTACTGAATATTTTTGAAGATGTTACATTATAAGGAAAATCTTACAAGTTGACAGGTATGAATTCAATTTAATGTATCTTGAGTATATTCTGTACAAATTACAGTAAATCTGTACAAATTTATATGGGAGTGATCTTATCTTCTTTGGTATCTATATCAAGGGCATTCTAAGCATTCTTCTTTCACAATTTGAAAGATTTAATAGTCTTAAGAGTTTGTGTAGAATTCCATTATTCGCATGCACACATTACTAGAAGAAAGATAATAGACATTACTGAAACAAGTCATTTTCATGCCTCATTGACAGTTGCAGGATTTCTTGGCAGCTCCTTGTTTTTTGTTTTTCCTACTAGTCATTCTTACTCATCCAACAGAATATAATCAGAACTGTAATATTATATGTTAATATTTCTAAAACACCGAATATGATAAAGGAGCCTGTGTTTGTGACATATATCATTTGTTAATATAATAGCTTTATTTGCAATACTTTATTTATTCCTTTGGTTACTTCTTCAATTTTGCAGTTTTCTATATAATAATCTAATGTGCTGTGTACATGAATGTGAGAGCTTTTAAGTAAGTTTCTGAGCTTATTTTGTCCTGAATGCCATAATACAGTGGAATTCCATTAAACAACTTGCTCCTTGGTCTGGCTGGTTATATATAGTGATGTTATATAGGGAAATGTGTTATAACAGGATGCGTTATAGAGAGATTCCACTGTACATAGATCATTGCTATTTACCAGCTACATGTGATGACCTTGTGCCAATGTATGCACTTGAAGTATTTTACTTTGCACATGCACTGTGTCAGATGCCGTGTGCAGACATTGCCAAGAGAAGTGGCGTACAGGTAATTGGACAATGCCTCTGGAAAACAATTTCTATGTGAACATATTTTTTATTAAATACAACATCCTATTCCTACTACAAACTCTATGTTCATCCAATCTTGCTCTGTTTGGCTTTTTCTTGTTTCCTCGACTTAAGAGAACATTGAAAGGTTGTTGATTCAATGAAATTGATGATATTCAAGATGCATAATTACAAAAATTAAGTCTATTCAGAAAAGTTCCTACACTTCCTTCAGAGTGCTGAAATAAGTGTATACAATCACAAGGGGACTACTTTGAAGTAGATAAAGCAAATTAGTCTGTAAGTATATCACCTGGCAACAAAAGTAAATGGGTTTTTCCGTGCTTAACTAACCGCAACTCCAAAAAAAGATGCAATTTTATCAAGACATTCAAACTGTATACTCAAGTCACTTGGAACGGACCCTGTTATATGTTGTTACTAAGGATACTTCAATACTTGTACGGGATGTTCGTTGTTGTAATAGTCCTTGTCTCTATTGGTCCATTCTGAGTGACTTGAGTACACAGTTTGAATGTCTTGACAAAATCGCATCTTTTTTTGGGAATTGTTAGTCAAACACAGAAAAACCAGTTTACTCTTGTTGCCAGGCGATTTTGTGCCGTCAGAACGGACAGGTTCAACTCCCTATTGGTCTCAAGAATTTTTCATTTATCCTCTCACTTCCTACTTGAATTTATCTATAAGTATAATGGTTTTTCTGAAATAAAAATAATCCAGGAACTTATTGAAAAGTGCTCGTAGTTACATAGCTGTCAACTTATTTTTTCATAAATCCGTATTTTTAACAATTTATATCCGAACAATTTATTTCCGTATTTCAATAAAAACAACAGTATATAGCATACACACAAAAAAGAACCTCCAAAAATCCCCCTTTTTTTTCCTCCATATTTGTGTGCGAGTTAAAAATGTCAGCACTAGTAATAATTACTAGGAAATTTAACACCAAATGACCTTATTTTTTTTTAAAATTGGGTGGCGGGGGGGGAGTGTTTTTGGTGCCCGAATTCCGTATCAATACGGAAAATCCATACTAGTGTACACCTATGTAGTTAGTACATTGTCCTTTTTTATATTATTTTGTTCTACATGTTGGACTGAAATATGTGTGTACTTATAATTGGTCATCATCATGTGCAAATATTAACATATTATTTGCATGCTTGTCCGTTGTGTCTTTCATGATATGATATTTTTAGTATATCTTTCATGCTATGATATTTCTATTTGATTTCCATGAGATCATAGTTTCAGTTGATATTTTGTGAGATAATATCAGTTAATCCTTTATGAAATGTTAATTTTGGTTAATATTAATTTTGTTTAATATTTCATAAGATTATAATTTCAGTAGATCTTGCATGAATTGATTAGCCTTTACAACACCACAATCCAAAAATTTCACCTATGTCAAGGTATTTTGAGAAGCTGGAGGTCACAAATTCCACCTGATGCTGTGCACCTCTTTCAACAAGAAATTAAAAGAGTGTAAACTAACGTCATACATCTGGACAGCACGGAATCGAAAGTAGACATATATTACTTCCATTTGTGTTTGAGTTTGACATCTAAGCATGGTGGTGTCCAACACAATTATTGTGAATTATTTTTGCAATCTACCAAAATCCTTTGGAATGACAGCCATATTTATGAATTTTTTAAAATTCTGATGCTGAATTTTTTGGATTCATCGATGCATTTACTGTTTCCTGTCCCCAGATAGATGACAATGTGGGGCAGAAGTTCTGTATCGAGTGTGTGTGAAAAGAAAAATATCATGAATATAGTTGAATAAAGCCAGTTCCGGCTACAATAATCTCTAGCATCGCAACTAGAGTTTATAAAGTTGTAGGAACATTAAGCCTAGGTGATAAAGTAAGTGAGATTGATATGTTTCAGTTGCTTTCACAGACGATATTATACGAACATGTTAGATTGGTAAATTAAATGGCAGAAATAACAGTCATTTTCATTTAGCGGCATTCCCATGAATACATTGAAGTTTACAGAAACATTAGACCTAGCCAGTGATGCCAGGTTGCTGGTGCACCTCTTGGCCTGGCATTTCTGACTTCAGCACCTGTGCTTGCTTGGGCAGGATTGTGACCCTGCTCAATATTGGGTTGGCCCGACCAATCTTAGTTTCCAGCCTCTGTTGGCTGGACTAAGCCCCATCTCCACGTCAAGGGTTAGTTATGTTAAGAAATAACACCATATTATAGGACTATGCATATAGCAGCATTTTATCCTGGCTTGAATATATAAAACTTGAATAGGCGAGTCACATGTTTTTTTCGGGGGGGTTTTTTTTTGGTATAAACATTTTTTGTTCATCTTCATCAATTTCTCAGATATCACACATACACCAACAAAATTAGATCCTTACAGTCAGTAACCACTCAGGTATTTCCACACACAAAAATATACAAAAAGCTTCAAACACAAAAAATATAGCATTTTCCAAATACACTCCATAAATAACACACACAAATGCAAAAAAAGAATGCAATGACAGGCAAAAATTACTAAATTTTAATGTAGAGTTCTAAAGGCTAAATAATAGTGATGACACTGTTATTGTTGTGTGACAACTAAAATTAGCTATAATTTGTGGGAGATTGGTGAGACATCGGGTGAATGGGATTTTATGCCAGTTATTTTAGTGACTTTGGTGTTTAAAATTCACTATACAGGTCCATAAGAATATCATTAATTTCAATAGTAAAGTTATGAAAAATATCATGGCTTGGGGGTCATATAAGTCGACATGATTCCTTGTGAAAAACAATCCTCCATGGAACAGTCAAAGGGGGGAGAAGTGCAAAGAAAATAGTGGGCAGACAACAGACTGGACAACATAAGATTTTTCCACATTCATTCTCATCGCAGAAGATAGAAATTGCTAGAGGACTTTGTGGATGCATCCAATATAGTATCCCTGAAACCGTGATGGGTTTTAGGATTTAGATATGGATTTGTGCATATCTGTAAGGATTTGAGCTTTTGATGCAGACAGCCACAAGCAAAATGTCCTGAACATTCATTTAAAAAGTTTCTAAGTTTGGCAATTATCACAAATAATATTTCAAGGCAAACTTGCTGAAAGCATTCACATCCTTAGTGTGGAACAGTTTTCTTTGCTTATATTCATACGTGTATGAATATGACAATGTATAATCTAGTTTTGGGAAGACTACACTTAAACTAATTGTGATAGCAGGAATAAACACATAAATCTGATTGATTTACCAAGGAAAAGAGCACTATTTTTGATTGAATAAAAATAGGTAAAGTCTAGTGCAAAAAAAGATTACATCAATAGACAAATGTACAGGAAAACACATTTTCAATTATTTTTGCTCACTTATGTATTGCATTTCATTTGTTGTTGTTTGTTCTAAAGAAGACTTTTTAGTTGAACCATCATCTGTACTGGTACTTTGTTCTTATTAGGTTTTCGCGATTTAGTAACCATTTCTATTTATTATGATTTTTTCCTGTTACCATTTTCCAGTTTGTTAGGTTATCCCAGACACTCTTGGGACTTGAACTCACTGAATTTATTGCTTATAAAAATTGTACACTTAATTTTTCACCATTAACATAATCAGAGAATATGGTTGTCAGAAACGCAGATTCCTTCTTGAACACAAAACTTCACTCGATGGTCAGCACTAACTGTTTATACACATCTTTGTTTGTCTTCTTAAAGAACACAAGGGTAGGGGAAGACAAAGAGAAAATGTGTTTGACAGCTTGGCATTGAGAACATCGATAAATGATTAACAGTTTGAAAGTCTCAACAAAAATTGCATCTTCTTTTAGGGCTGCAGATTGGTCAAATACAAAAGAATGTGTTGATTCAAGTTGTGAGATGAACAGGTGCCAGCTGAACAGAAGTAGTTAAATCCCATCTGCTGCCTTCTGATTTCTTCTATAATTCCTTAATGTTTTTTAATTATATTATTAACTTATCTTTGTATATATGTTGTTTCAGTGAAAATATTGAATTATGAGCTGTGAGAATGCATTACCTCAAAGTAAATTTAATTATGTGGTAAAAAGTATTAAATTTTGTCATGGCCATCGAAAATGCAATTATCATATGAAAATAAATATACTATTTTTTAATAACAGTTGATTAAGAGTGCTATGTAACGAAATTGTATTATATTCTGAAATGTAATTCTATATTTTCATTATGTATAATATAATGTAAATAACAAAGCTGAATACTGTTGATGCATGCATGTGCCATTATGAACTATCACTTTCTAAAAGACATCTTTGTTACTTAGACTTTATTATGGGACCTTTCTTCTTTCTTTACTAAATGTTCTGAATAATACTTTTTTTTTTATTTATGGATGTTGACATGTATTTATTTTCATGGACTTTGTTACAAGAATGGAAAAGTATAAAATCATTACGGATGCACATTTATGGTGAGTGAAACAGTTTACCATTTGTATAATTCACTCTCTTTTGTATGTGCGTTAATTTCCCTTTTATGAATGCCCTTTTCTGTTAACGGATACGTTTTTTCTATGTATAATGTATTTTTTAATTTAAATAGTCAGTTTAGTTTGGCTACATAATAATTATAATGTTGGATTTGAATTTGTTACTGTTTGCTTAGCAGCAAATATTATATATGATTATTGGGTAATTACTTATCAACATTTAGGTTCTTTGCTGTAAAAAGAGGCATTTCTTCTGAATTTTTTATTTTTTGTAATTTACACTTTCTTCATTCTTTTCATTTAAGAATAGTGGTAGACCCCTACATCTTTTTGGCTATTTTGTTAATTATTACTTGGTCATACCATCAGTGTAGACTTAAGTTATAAATTGAGCAATCATTACCTGTTAAAAAATTCCATTGAATGAAAATTGCCTTGTGGACATGTGTTTATGCCTTAAGTAAGATGTTTCTTATGTATGTAAATATGTGTAATACAGTGTAATGGACACAGGTGGATGTACAATTATTCATTCTGTGCATTATTTTCATCATTTCTGTTAAAGATAGCATCATCAATTTTGTGATGCTGTTCAGACTTCTATAGTTAACTGTTTTTGCATGTTTCTATTTTATAGCTGACAGATTTTAGATTATGAAGAGTCTGAAATAAGAAAAGCTACCAGTATATTTTCACAACGCAATCATTTTTTGAGAAATATATTTGTTTATAATTGCTCTATATTTTTATGCAAGTTTATCATGGTAACCTTATTTAGAAACTGAATAACGCAAACTATTCTAGTTTTGGGACAAATACAAAAATAAAATTTACAGGAGGAGACAGATGTTCAGAACTCTTCATTTTCTAAATGTTCAAATTCTGTTTATCTGTAACCTTGTATTTGCACTGTATATTTTATTATGTGTTGTTGTTTTGTTCGAATATACCAGTGACTTTCAGCAAGCTCCAGATAATAGCTTCCTTTTGCTTTAGTTTATTTACTGCACTAACTAGCAACAGCAACTTATCTTTATCATTTCCACCTCCCAACATTAAATATTATGTTATTGCTCTTCTATAGTCATGTATGTTGTAAGACTCTCTGGATCATTTTTTTCCATCCCTCAGTGGCATATATAATCACAATATGCAGGCGCTTTATTTTTCAGAAAATAATTACAAATAATGTTCGTTGAATTTTCCACACACAAAAAAGCATGAAAGTTTAATACTCCCTGGTTAGACCAAATCACTGGTTTGCAACATTTTTTTGTTGTTACCCCATTTTGTAGAAGCAATTCCAATGCATTTAAAATAATTTTTTAATAGGGTAACAGAAAACATATTTAACATAGATTTATTAGTATAATATAATTTAATATAATTTTTACGTACAACATATTTAACGTGATGGTTGAAAGTTGAGCCCTTTGACAAGCTTACAAATTTGTTGTTGAGTTAATGCCAACATCATGTCATTTTCAACATTTAATCAATATCTTATTGTGGTCCTTCAATGAAGAAGCATTGAAAATCCACTTATACAGAGATGTTGTTGTTCGTCCATCACAAGTGATGATGACCATTTGTTACATCCACTAATGAAAATTCAATTTTAGTTATGTCCTTGATTATGAGTTTGTAGATGGCTAATGAGCCCTATTCGAGCTGTAAATTTCCTTGGACAGTTTGGACATGGAATAACGACTGTAGACGGATCTTGGTCTATCCGTGACTTTCTAGCTGCTCTCCGCTGTTGAGCTGCTGCATTTCTTTTCTTTTCACAAGATGATGCGCTCTTTTTAATTTTAGAACGCCATGTAGATCTATTTTGTGCAAGTTCTTCCCATGTATCATGGTCTATTTCAAAGGTTTTCAGGGAGTTCTTTAACGAGTCCTTGTAGCGCTTCCTTTGGCCACCTTGAGATCGTATACCCTTCTCTAGCTCACCATAGAGAAGTATCTTTGGCAGACGATGGTCTGGCATACGCACCAAATGACCTGCCCAACGAATCTGTGTCTGCATCAGAATCGTGTCAATGCTTGAGATACCAGCTCTATCAAGGACAGTGGTATCTGGAATCTTGTCTTGCCATCTGATGTTCATAATATGTCAATATGGTTCCTAGCTAACTCTCTCCCAATCAGGGCTGTTCTTTGAATCGGTCTATTTGTGTTAGAGTCATTGTCGAGGAGTGTATGTACATTCCATGCTCCTAGAGTCAGTGGGAAAAGCTTTTCCCTTCGGGTGAATTTTCGTGAATGTGAAAATGACTTGCACTGGGGATTTTGATTAAAGTGAGGAAGAGTTGTGCAAAGCGTCGCCCTCACTCTCTTGTCGGACCTCATTTGAAACCAGTGGCAAGACGAATCGAGACAACTGGAAGTGAAGTACGATGCAGTGGATGACCATGGTTTTCTATGTGTCTCACCATGCCCGATGCGGTCCACACCGCATTGCTGGCATTCGCCTACATTACCCGGTGGGCCGATAAACAGAGATACATGTAGAGGCAAAGTAAAGTCAAACTTAAGTCACAAGCGTGATTACATTTGAATATGAGTGATACATATAAAGCATACTGGGATCACTGCAGCAATTTTTCATGAAATATTTTTTAGTTTACTGTTTGTGCTGGTAGCGCCAGAAAAGGCCCTTCACAGCCCAATTTTGATATTTGGGTAAATTATGTCACTAGCTACCACCACTTGAATATTTTTTGTTTAAAAGCTGGTGAAGAATGTCTCTTTGTCTATTTTCATGGCTTTTAGTTGAATTCCATCCAGCCCTGCAGCTTTCACACAACATTGTAACTTCAGCACTTTATAGATCTCTTGTTTAGTTGGTGTATTTAATTTAGATGTAACTTTGCTTGTTCTATGTTTGTTTCAAGTACTGCCTGGCTCCTGTTTAAGGTGTCTTTAAAATATTCTACCCATCTATGTTATTCCTTCTCTTCATTTATGATTTTCAATCCCCTATTGTATTCCACAGATATGCCATGCAAACATCGTGTGATAGTGATAAAATGACAGATAATTTGGTTTATGAAATTGGAAGTATTTAATACTAACTAACCCTGAGATAGAAGAGAATGAAAGAGAGACAGGCTTATGTTAAATGAAACTTGAAAGAGAGACAGGCTTATGTTAAATGAAACTTGAAAGAGAGACCGGATTATGTTAAATGAAACTTGAAAGAGAGACAGGCTTATGTTAAATGAAACTTGAAAGAGAGACCGGATTATGTTAAATGAAACTTGAAAGAGAGACCGGCTTATGTTAAATTAAACTAAAGTCATAGAGTTGAAGATGGACAATGATTAGACTCTGAAGTTGTTCAGCAAACACCTACTGGATGAAGTAAAGTAAAGTTAACCCATAGCATTTGTAAGTGCTGTCGAGGTGTGAGATGTTAGCAACCTCACATTAAGTGGCTCTGCTATATAAGTAGCCATTGGCTCTCCCTCATAGTTTTTCTTACCAGATTAATCTCATACCCAATTAAGGCTGGGTCAACTCGGGAACCATTGCGATCTAAAACACATTTCAACCTCAACTGTGGATTGAACCCAGGACCACTCGTATGTGAAGTCAGTGCTCTAACCACTGCACTAAACAGCCCCCTGGATGTATGATGCTGTAAGTGTGTGATTGAAAGAATTTAAAATGAAGTGTGGTACAAGTGAGACTTGGCACTTGAAATGCAGGATGAATAAAGTGTTTAACCAGGTGCCATAGTAAGACTTGGCACTTGAGATGCAAGATGCATGTGTTTAACTTCAGTTGCAGGATGAATAATGTGTTTAGCATGAGATGTGGGATGAATAATGTGTTTAACTTCAGTCGCAGGATGAATAATATGTTTAATTTGAGATAGAGGATGAATAATGTGTTTAACTTCAGTTGCAGGATGAATATGTTTTACTTGAGATAGAGGATGAATAATGTGTTTAACTTCAGTTACAGGATGAAAAATGTGTTTAACTTCAGTTACAGGAGTAAAAATGTGTTTGAGATGCAGCATGAATAATGTGTTGAACCAGGAACAATCAGTACATACACTTTGACATTTACTGGGCCGAGAGGGTCTAGAAACGTATGGCTTATTTGAAATACAATGTGATAAGTTCATAACCAATAAATAACCTGCGAGATAATTGATCTAAAATTTCCAAATGAGATGCATTTCATAGAGGATAATACTGCTTTGTATATAAAACTATGGAATATAAAGTGTATTTGAATAGAATTGTAATGCTATTTCATGATTCAATGTTGTTTTGAAAAATAGAACTAATTATAAAGCTATGTAAGTTACATAATCAGTCAGTCTATACTGTATTAGATCAGAAAATTTATACATATTGGATGACAGACACGTCTTTAGATATGGACAGGTATTTAACCCCCTCCTATTTTGGAAAATCAGAACATGATATTTAGTACTAGGAATTTAGCCAATAGGAAGTACTTGGAAGTTAACCACTACCACCCCTGCTACACGCACACAATTTCTTGCAAAAAGGTCATCAAATTACATAAAAAGAGAATTATATATGATGTGCTAACTGTCCTTTTTTATAGGTATTTTAGAGGAAACCCCCACCAATTGAAGATGTATCTATGGTCCTGATGACAGAAAATTGCTAACCAAAATGTCAGCTCAAGTGAAAGGTTATCACATATTATGTTACAGAAATCTGGTGTCTGTTAAATGTTGGATCAAATTGAGTAAATAATAGAGGCATTTCAGCATGAAGATTCTGAAATAATAAAAGAGAATTGAAAGTCTGACATCTATAATTTTAACGTGTCCTTATGGTAGATGTCCTGAGGTAAATTATACAGTTTATTTAAGTTGAAGTTGCAATGATCTGACAACGAACAGAAGAATGAAGAATTTAATAGCAAAATGAGAATCTGTATGCTATGCAATTGTGCGCAACTTTTTTTTTAATTTAATGTAAACGATTATTTAAATTCTTTGGATAAATGAAATGCACTTCTCTAACTGTTTCCCTTCTCAAAAATCCTTATCTATCTTAACTAGAAACAACAATAATAAAGTGTAATTTGTGTGGTTGTTGAAAAATATCAATATTGCATGGAATCTACAGGTTCAGACTGTTTATATGTTTTTATAACAATCTAGAAAAATTCAAAAGATTCACAAATAGGAACATTCTAAGAGAAGGTAAAGTAAAAGAAATCTGGATAAACTATACGGTTCTTTTTTAGAAAATTAGCTTGGCCACGACGACAAATGATATGATAGCTTAGAAACAACTAAAATAGAGGGGTTGATACCAGGGCAGAGAAAAGAGAAAGGCAGTGAAGAAGGGGGATGCAAAATATCAAAGACTACATGAACATGACACACACAGAAGTGGGAAGACTTGTTCAAGATAAACAGGGGTTTTCAAAAGATTGATGACTGCTACATGCTGTCTTGGGAATGCTACCTAATGATCATGATAATGAGAAGAATTTATTTTTGAAGAACATGTACATTTTTCATTTTTTGATTAGTAAATGATGATCCAATACAGTTGTCAGCATAGACCTGAACATTACATATTATTACATATTCCATATAACATTCTGAAGAATATTAAAAATTTAAGTTAATATATTATCCATCTGCCTATTGTTTTTGTCTATCTATAAAAACATAGTGTTTAGGGCAGCAACTATTGTTCTCCAGTTTGAGCCGTGTGATGTTGCTCTCTGTAGTTCTTGCATGTTGTTGAGATCCATAGTCAACAACCCATAGACAAGTCCATAACTCTTTTGATGGTATTCTACAAAGAGTTTTTCTTGGTCTTCTTTTATCATATGGTACCCATTTTAATACATGTAGTGGCAGTCAATTTTCAGTCATTCTAAGTACAAGAACCCCATTTTTTTTTCTTATTGTTATAGAAACATATTGCTGTTTGGTGTCTTTTATTAACATACTGTTGACATGCAAAACAATGCTGATGAGCATCAGACACTGGGGACCTCTTTAATGTGACACTGGAGAAAGCAGGAGAGTTCATACAGAATCAAGAAGCTTACAAAGTGGCAAGGAGTACAGCATTCTGAAAAAGATATGTTACTTAGAAGAAAATCAGATGCTGCATATCAAGAGGATCAATACCATTTACTGCAGATCCTATATCTTCTGAATTACCTCAGGGTGCAATGGACAGTCAGAATTTTGTAGTGTATCGTTATCGTGACAAAAATAGCAAGTTATGTGACCATCTTGTAATGAATGTATCACAGTAAGTCATGTGAGCTCTTACAAAAATAGGCTTAAAATGTCTATAAGGTAGCTTCAAAAAGTTCTCGGAATAATCAACTAGTGTTTGAATGAAAGATGTTATGGAGATAATATGTTTAAAAGTTGGTAATGACCTTGATGAAAGGGCATGGCAGATGTGACCTTTATATATTCTCACAAAGAGAAGATATAAATGTTTGTGTGTTGTACAAGTTGCATCATCTGAGTTAAAAATGTCCTTGATTGAATAATGTACAAATGTCAAAAATTCTATGCTTTGCTTGAGACGTCACTATCAGAGACACTCACATTGCATACTAAAGCATATGGTGATACAGCAATGAAGAAATCACAAGTATTTGTGAAGTGTTAGTGAGAAAAATATAAAAATCGAAAACAGACTGTTGGACTATGTTGTATGACAATGTGCCGGCACATTGAATCCTACTGGTAAAGTGGGGATCGAAAAGTACAATGTGATTACCTTGGAACAGCCTCAATATTCTCCCAAACTTGCACCTGCAGATTTTTTCCTTGTTCCCTAGACTGAAATCAGCACTGAAAGGACAGTGATTCTAGTATGCAGATAGTGTTATCACCAATACGAGAAGACAGCTGAGAGAGGTGCCAAAGAATGGGTCCACAAATGTTTCATTAGTGAGTAGTTGCCGAAGGAACTAATTTGAAGGAAATGTAGTGTAGGTAAATCTATTATTACTTATTTCAATATAATCCACTCATTCCTGGAACATTTTGAAGCTATCTTTAATGTACTAGAAAAAAATGAGAGTTGTAAACATTATATTTTTAGAAGTTATGACAATGCAAATCATTTTTTGCTAAATGGTTCAAAGTCATCCCTAGTGGCCAGAATCACCCTATCTTAAGGTATGTTATTTTTGTAAATAAAACTGTCTAGAACAGAGACTTGAGATGTCATTCGACCACCGGTGTTATTTAAAAATATTTTGATCATTGTTTGAATATTGAATTTATTTGTAATTATATGCTTTGTGGTGTATGCATATGCATTTAAAAAACGTATGACAAGAGTTCATAGTCTTTGTTAGACTCTCCCTAGTCTAAAATTGTACAGTATCTGTGTATCACTGCATGATTGATTTCTCTTTGCTTCTCTAAATAGACTTACTGCTGAAGCTCACAATCATACTGATTCAGTTTTTCATGTGTTTGTTTTGGCTTAAACATTAGTGCATGTAAATAAACTTCAATTATTCACATTTTAATTCATTTTCCATATTACAAATTGTAATACGCCAAATAATCATGCTTCCGTGCAGTATCTGTGATATGTTGTTTGTTTTGGTGAACACATTTTAGCATAATGATTCCCACCTGATTCACATTTACACACTTAAATAAACAGTATTGGTATAGTTTTGCTCACTTTTTACTAAGGTTGAATGATTAAAATAAAATCGGATCATTTCTTTACACAAAAAACAACAATAAACCAAACATTTTTGTAGTGAAATAAGATAACTGCTTTAAAATGTACAACAATGGACTGAACATTTATACTGACATACCAGGTAAGATAATTTCATTGCACAATACAATAGACTAAACTTTTGTATGATCCAGTAAGATAACATCTTTACAAAATTACAACAATGAGCTGAACATTATTTTTTATTAATTAAGAATAATACTAACAACTAAAAAATATGTCCATGGAATAAGATAACTTTTGTTCCAAATTGATAATGGTCTAAAAAAATTTTGTCATGAAGTAAGATACATTTTTTACAAAATGCAACAAGAGATTAAAACATTTGCATCAAAACGCCTTTCTTAATCAAAGGATATAAGATACACACACAAAACACAAAAACAATTAAAACATTTGTATCAAAACGCCTTTTTTAATCAAAGGATATATGGTACACAAATATTACAAAATAAGGCAGTGCAGTTTGAACAAACATCACAGAGAGAGTTTATTTTGAACCAGTCTTATAAAACTATTTTCCTTAAAGAAGCAAAATTAAAGATAACAACCAAACGGAAAATATCATGTAGCTTTCATTTCAGGATAAGATAGATAATGTTCTCATTTTATTTGTTTGAAATGTGTGCCCATATGCTCATCTTCATCCTGAAATGAATTTATTACTGCCTTCATTTAGTCTGCTTTAGCTGTTCTCAGTGGTGTGTCGTCTATCACTGCATTGCCTGCCAATAAGTCGGCTCTCTCGTTTCCTCTGACTCCAGTATGACCAGTATGAGGGCAGTATATCCATGTAATGCTCAAATTGAGTTGTTCAATAGGTCCCACCACTCTTTTCTCAGCATGAACTATTCCATCTTGCGCAGCATACTTTGAGAATCTGTGAGTATTACAGAATGTGTTGATGTATCAGTTATCAGTAACCCAATGAAGTGCTGCTGTAACTCCTATCTCCAATATTATGCTTGATATGACAGTGGAATATACAGAAGATTTCTCAACCAACTTCACGACGTTTCTGTAGGCAACAAAACCCCAACCACTATTATTTGTGTTTCTATTAACGGAGCCATCTGTGTATATAATTATGTGGTTTCAAGTGTAGCTGGGCGAGTTCATGCACTGTAACCTGGGCCCTGACACCTGTCCATTTTCGACACGCTTTATCTAGTTGTATTATTACTTTAGTCAGTAATTTCTTCTCAGTGTCTACTCCACCCATTCACTGCCCTTTCCTATTTCTTCCATTTCACATACTCTTTGCAGAGTGTCTTCAGCCTCTGCCATCCATTATCTGCCATGTTTGATTCATTTTCCTTTTGACTCATCTAGATGTTGGTGTAATGGGTGGTGGTTGTATTCTGTCACTTTAAGGTACGACCTAACTTTTTCTACCTGATGTCGCACTCTAGTGCTGGGGAGATCAAGTAGAAATCTCATAGTAGAGATGGGTGTATCTCTAGTACAACCCAGTACTGCTCTCATTGCTTCATTTTGAACTTTTTCCAATCTATCAACTTGTGACAGTGTTAGTAGGCAGAGACCAAAATCTATGACAGATCACTTGTAGAAGCAGAAAAAGTACCCATTGCTGCATGTTGAATGTCGCCATAATCTTGATAACACTGATGCCTCTTTTAGCCTTCTGAATCATATTTGTGACGTGTTTGTTGAATGAGAGACTTCTATCAAAGATTATCCCAAGATATTTACGGTCCAGTTCACTTTCAATGAATGAGCCCATGCAAATGACAGCTAGCAGTGTGTCACTGACCAGATTATTATTTAAGGAGTACCAGACGCTAGATGACATTTGTAGACTATGGGTTGCTACAGGTTAATACTGAATTCTCTAAATACTGACTTATTCATCATCAACCTCAGTGTCCATACCCAATAGTCAACCTAAACACATTAATTAAGCAACCTAAACACATCTCTTTTATCCATCATCAGCTCATTGACAATAGTTTAAATCATGTCTTGCTATGTCTTGTCCATGAATACCAGCATGTCCAGGATAATAGATTCACATGATGCACCAGAAGATGGTATTAATGAGATATCTAACTTCATTACACAGAAAATTGTCACCATCAAAACTGATAGTCAAACTCACAACAGATGTTTGTGGGGATACATCAAAACTGATAGTCAACACTCACAACAGATGTTTGTGGGGATACATCAAAACTGATAGTCAACACTCACAACAGATGTTTGTGGGGATACATCAAAACTGATAGTCAACACTCACAGCAGATGTTTGTGGGGATACATCAAAACTGATAGTCAACACTCACAACAGATGTTTGTGGAGTTACATCAAAACTGATAGTCAACACTCACAACAGATGTTTGTGGAGTTACATCAAAACTGATAGTCAACACTCACAACATATGTGTGTGGGGTTACATCAAAACTGATAGTCAACACTCACAACAGATGTTTGTGGGGATACATCCAAACTGATAGTCAACACTCACAACATATGTTTGTGGGGTTACATCAAAACTGATAGTCAACACTCACAACAGATGTTTGTGGGGATACATCCAAACTGATAGTCAACACTCACAACAGATGTTTGTGGGGATACATCCAAACTGATAGTCAACACTCACAACATATGTTTGTGGGGTTACATCAAAACTGATAGTCAACACTCACAACAGATGTTTGTGGGGATACATCCAAACTGATAATCAACACTCACAACAGATGTTTGTGGGGATACATCAAAACTGATAATCAACACTCACAACAGATGTTTGTGAGGATACATGATCACCTACACCATTTTAAGGGATGGTATTGTGTAATGTCCAAATTCTAGCATGTGTGTGTCCATCCTAGTCAATGATGGCCATACAGCTCAAGTGGGATGAAGATGATGATTTCTGCAGTGTATCCGGCTGTGTTTCCTCTGTGATTCCTATGGCTATAAAAAAAATATAATGACGATAGCTGAGTTATGACTAGCGCTGAACTTTGTTTAAGGTGTGTCTTAGGTGTGTCTCATGAACCACACTATCTCTTCCTGATCCAACTGTGTTCCAGTGGCGAGATAAATAAAGATGACTGGAGATGTACCAGGATTTAATGGATGATCAGAGTGTTATACACTAAGTGTATCTTCAATGCTCTGCTGGCAAGTGCCTTCCAGATAGTTGAACATTAGATGTTTCATCTAGTTCTAGTATAGTCATAGAGTTACATACTAACTTTGTAATGAAAAAAATTAGGATCTGGTTTAAACATTCATCAAGATAACCTTTCTGAGAATCTATTCCAGGCCTACTTAGTCTTAAAAAGGCCTATAGTGTAGAAGGAATAGGTCATTTGTAGAAGTTACTGTCAAGTATTTATTTTTATGTTTCTAACACTCTTTACCACTACAGCATTATACCCTAAGGTATTACATTTTTATGTAATATTCATGTAGTGTTTATAAACTTTAAAATGAAATCATGGACAGATAGTAAATAAAATATCAATTATATTTTTTTAATGCAACAAATTAGACCCCCTTACAAAAACAGAGATAAGCCTCAGGACAGTAAGGATTGAAGTTTTATCTATTGAGTAGGTTGGTTGGTTGGTTGCTGATCCAGTGGTTCCATGGGCTCATGCCCTTTGACCCAATTGATTAGGTAAAGTGGTCTTTATTATGACAGCTAATATCTCTCTGCACTCCTTAACAGGCACATATGTAGTAATAATAGTTACACTGTTTCCTGTGTTTCAGTAAATATAATATACTTTGTATGGAAGTATGTTAGAGAAATTTTATTGCTTATTTCACATCCTGTGTAAAATTACTTTTCTGTATGTATAACTATCATTTAATTTTCTACTGACATCAATAATCATTGTAGCACCACACTAAACCAGAATATGTAAAAGATGTTGCATGTAGACTTAACCTATACCTTTATGTAGTGACAGAATCATTTTAAATGTTAAATCTGTGCTGTTGTATATCATTTCACAAGATGGATAAGATCCTATGTAATAGTTTATATCTTTATTCATTGAAGTCAGAAAGAGAGTTCTTGGAATAGAGAATCAATTCTGATGTATGGAAGTGAATCTTGGACAATCAGAATAATAGTCCGAAATTATTTACACACAGCCAAGATATGGTTTTATAGAAGAATGTTGAGAACACCATAGACAGATTAAAAAGCGTAATGAAGATATTTTGAAGGAGATAATTCAAATCAGAAATCTGTTCACATCAGATGAAGGCAGTCCATATGCTTGGAACTAGTCTTGAGAAAAGGAAAGAAAAATGTGACACAAGGCAAGTTAAGAGCAAGAGTGTTAGAGAAAGATAAGAGTTGATGCTAGACAGCTTAGCATTTGTGGCTTGGGGAAACATGAGAATAAAAAATAATTGGCAGTACATGGGATAGAGCAAATTGATGTGCTAACAGCGCAAAGAACGCAAACAGTTACATGGTGATTAAAATCTAAGACAGGGCAGGTATTCATGGGAAAAATTACATAGTACAGGGATGATCACAATTAATCACAGAACTTTATGCTGACAATAGACCCGAGATAAACATACAAGACAATGACAAGGGTCCATCAATATTCGCAGCAGAAGTAAGGGAGGCCCTAAGACATGAAATATGGCAAAGCCCCAGGACCAGAAAATATCACATTAGAGGAATTAGTAGCTTTGGGTGACTTTGGAGTTGAAATAATCATAGAATTGCTGAATGATGTATATAATAGTGGACACATACCCGATGACTTAATGAGATCCATATTTATAGCCTTACCTAAAAAAAACCAGGGACCACCGAATGTGAAAAACACTGTACAATCAGCCTCGTGAGCCAAATAACAAAAATACTTCCATAATCATCATGAAGAGAGTGAGAACAAAATAAAAACAGAAATAAGTCCAGAACAATGTGGCTTCATAGAAGGCAAAGGTATCAACAATGCTATATATATTTTGAGAACACTAACAGAGAAGTCTAATGAGGTAAAAACAGATCTGTACCTATGTTTTATAGACTACACGAAAGCATTTGATAAAGTTAAACATAGTGAAGCTATACACATGCTAGGAAGTGTACTGGCAACAAATAGCAGCATTAAGAGTAGGATCAATTTGGCCCTTTTAAACAAATAAAACAAGAAGTTAGACAGGGATGTGTACTTTCACCAGATCTGTTCTCTTTATACAGTGAAAACATAATGCGTGCAGTAGTTGATGTCCCAGGAATATCAGTGGGAGGACATAACATAATAATTTGAGATATGTGAATGACACTGTTCTGATTGCTAAAAGTGAGGAAGAACTTCAAGATTTAACTAATGTAGTAGTCACATAAAGTAAAGAGAAAGGCCTCTTCCTAAATATTAAAAAAACAGAAGTAATGGTAATTTCAAAGAAACAAAATACCACACCTTGCATGATCGAAGTGAGTGGTGTAGTGTTGAGACAGGCCCACCAATTCAAATATTTTCACCAGAAGTAAGAAGCAGAATAGGGCGGGCAAAAACAACATTCAGAAAAAAGGAAAATATATTATATATGATCTTGTCATTAGTGGTGAGAAAGAGAGTTCTGCAGTGCTATATAACTACTATACTAAAATATGGCTGCGAGTCTTGGACAATAAATAAGCTGGAAAGTGGCAATAGAGATGTGGTTCTACAGAAGAATTCTGAGAATACCATGGACTGCCAGTAAAACTAATATGGAGGTGTTGAAAGAGTCAAATCTGAAATGAACCTTAATCAATAATATAAGGAAAAGATAATCTTCTTTTTTCTGCCACTTCATGAGACAGAGAGGTTTGGAGAACAGTCATATACCGGGTATATATAACTTTTTGAATACTTGGAGGGTATGATGGCTGGATTACCAGAACCACAGCCTCCACTATTTTTTATGGTTGTAAAGCCCTGATATAACCAAATTGGACTAGCATCTATAGTTAAAAGGAGCATACCTTAACATAAGAGGCATATTTTATTTAACTAAACCAAAAGTGTTAAAATGGATGCACATGATTCTGGTAAGACATGCAAAGATAAAACTGAGAGAGGTAGGCATGGCTATAAATGATATTGGTAAGATATGGAAAGAAGTGAAATGAATATTCAATGAAAGAAAATAGATGGAAGATGTTTGTGGAGAACAATGTGAGAATTAAAAGGTAAATGATAATGATGACTAAATCAGTTATACAAGTAAATTTAAGTAGGAAGCCAGAGGACAATTTTAAAAATTCATGAGACTAACTGGAATTGAACCAGTCTGTTCAACGGCACCAAATCGCCTAGCAACAATTGCACACACGTTCTTAACGGACTGGTTCAATTCCCGTTAGTCTCAAGAATTTTTTAAATTGTCCTCTGGCTTCCTATTTAAATTTACTTGTATAAACAATTATTTGAAGCAAAATTGTATTGTCTATATATGTTATCCATGTTTACAAGAAGACCTATCGGCCCTTGTATAACTAATACGGATATTATGTTATATGTTTGTTGTTACTGAGGATATTTCAATACCTGTACGGGATGTTTGTTGTTGTTGTAATAGTCCTTGTCTCGATTGGTCCGTTCGGGTGACTTTGTGTGCACGATTTGAATGGCTTGATGAAATCGCATCTTTTTTGGAGATGCGGTTAGTCAAGTACGGAAGAACGTGTGTGCAATTGTTGCTAGGCGATTTGGTGCCGTTGAACGGACTGGTTCAATTCCCGTTTGTCTCTAAATCAGTTACTTTATATCACATCACTTTTGGTCATATTGAAGATATGCAGTTACGTGGTCTTTGTGGTCAATAGTAGACAGATATTAATGACTTCAAATCATTACAGGCTTCAATGTTGTTGGTTGTTTGCAAAGCAACATGGTAGAACATTCATTCTACATACCCGGTACATGTATTTCAACCCTCTCTAAGCAGAAGAATATTTCTTAAAGCATTGCATACATCTTAGATTTTGACATCTTCTGGGTATGCAAAAAAGGCTCTGGTGGAAACCCCTCATTCCAATTGCACATAAGAAACCATTTTCATTGCTTGTAATTCCCAGATATTGAAAGAAATATAAAATGTGTAAAAATAAAAATGTGTAAGTAATTCTGTAGTGGTAGGAAATGACAAGAGTACTCACAGTACTATACAAACATTTTAATACCTGCTCCGCTTCTGACTAATTTTTCCTTTACCTAAACGAGTGAGATAGTTACTAATATTTTTGTTAATTCATTAATCATATACATCTAATTCTTCTATTTTTCCATTCATTATCATACTCCCACCAGATCTCTCTTATAGCAGGATAATAATCCTACTAAATTCCAAGCAGGATGTAGTCCAGAGAATAGAAATGTGTCACCATTTTATTTGCACTGATGCCCCGACACATCTGATTTTCACGGTGCACATTGCATTTGAAATGAAGAATAAGTTGCAGTATTTTCAACACAATCAATAGTTAGCTTATCCCTTTGGCAATTACTTCTTTGACCTGAATGACTAAATAATCCCATGACAACAGCAGTTTACCCACAATCGGGAATAGCAAAGTGTGCACTGTTTAGCTCAATGGTTCTAAACTGCCTTGGCCTTCTTTCAAGAAAAATGCTCTTATATACCTCCTGAGACATATGAGAATGTAAAAAACAATTGTCAACTTCTACAAGGTTGCTTTTATTATAAGTATTAAATATCTCTCACATAGTTAGTTGTCCATGACTTACCTTGACAGAAACCCCCCAAGTTTCTAATTATTTTCTTCGTGGTAACTCACCAAAACAGGCCATATAGGCTGCATGGCCTATATTGAGAACCATTGGTTTAGCTTACTATAATATAAGGTTTTTCCTTCTGGGTTCGTTCTCAAACTCCTGCAGATTAGTAGGATGTAATGCAGAGAACAGACAGCATTATGTCAAAGTTAACAGCTTACATGCACATTTCGACCTGACATATTAGATTTCAGCATGGCTTCTGAATCACTTTGACCCTATATGAGATGAGACTGCCAAATCCACTAAAAAAACTTCCCTAGCTGCCTCTTAAGACATGCATGGAATGTAAACAGGATTGCTATTCTTTACTCCCCTTTCAGGCTCTGGCCAACACACAAGGGAATGTAGGGTTTCTTCCGCGTTCATTCTCAAACTCCTGCTGGATTTCCCTTATAACAGGACCATGGTCCTACTAGATTTCCAGCAGGATATAGTCCAGAGAATAGAAATGTATTGTGTCGCCATTTTATTTGCGCCAATGTCACAACACATCCGTCTTCTGTGGAGCATATAGAGTTCAAAGTATATTTAATATGTTGCACATATTGACATTGTTGCTATAATTATTTCTTGTTGTATAAGTAATTGAGACAATTTCTGTGAAGAATATTAGCACATATATTTACCGTAAATGTATAATTGCCCCTGCAACATCTGATTCCAATGGTTCGTTATATTTACAGGATATGACCATCATAACTGACATTCTGTTCAATTAATTTCTCATCCAAAGAAAACTTGTAATGTGATGCATGTGTGCTTTATGCTTGATAGATTTTGTATTATTTTAACTATTCCGTCGCAAACTCCTACTGGATCTCATGTAACACAACAATGTTCCTACTGGATTTCCAGGGAATGGAGATAACTTGTCCTGTTGTTTTATTTGAGCCAATTGCCCAACACATTCTATATTATCCATGCATGCTGGGCGATTAATTTGTATATATTAAATGTTTTGTCACAGTAGCAGTTATTTTCATGTTGCAGTAACTATTTATTTTCTTAAGTGCTTTTAGTCTTGCTGGGATATATTTAAAAGTCACTATACAAATAGAGAATTTATTATTTTAGTGTGATGGGGGAAAGTGTAAGCAAACTTGGTCTTGCAAGCTTCAGATATTTTCAAAATTACATTTCTAGAGGACTAGAGATTAATGTAGCTTGACTCTGTTTTGTCAACATTGGCCTTTTTTAATTTTCAGAGCTGAATAATGTAAAAAAATGCTTCTCCCTCCAGGGCCAGATAAATGAAACACCCTTCTATCAGAAAAAGCAGATCACAAACACATGCATATACAGTGGAATCCCATTATAACAACTTGGTCTGGACCGAATATATATGTAATACCAGAAATTTGTTATATAGCCTACAGTACAAAAAATAATGAATATCCTGTAAATATAATTGGGGATTTGTTATAAAAGGATACGCTATAGAGGGATTCCACTGTATTCACACACTGCCATTGGTCACATGACATGAGCCCATGATCAGCAACCAACAAATAATCCTAAATAATAAGTAAAGTTGACAATATTTTACGTTGTTTTAGTCCTTAAAAAATAAGCTCCCACAAATATTCATCCTAAGTGCACAAACACATTTTTGTCAAATTATTAAAGTTATAATAGTTACAACTAGAACAGTCTTTCTTGTGTACGTAACAAAAATTATCTGCTTGTTTTATGATGATTTATTACCAGAGAATGTTGCATGTAAATAAGAGAACACACATATGTACATGACATCTTGTTTTATAGTTGCAATTCAATCAACAATTCACTTCATGTTCTTGTTACATTGCTGTGGTTTAAAACACCTATACTAGTTAATAAAAGTTATTAGTTCATATATTCTGTGTTGCCTCATATAGTTCATTTACTTTACTTTTGATGTGTTTGTGCATATTATTAGACATGACCTGTAAATAAATCATGGCCTGTCCCCTACACATTGTGGTCTTTCATTTTTTTACTGTTGATTGTATGTATGCAAGTATCTCTTAAAAGTTATTCAAATACAAACTTAAAGAGAGCAGCATGCCAGAATTTATATCATAGTTCAGCAGCGTACAATATTTTGATTTGTTGATTTTTAGACTAAAACAGGTGAATATTTTACAAGAAAGTGCGTTTTGTTTCTTTTCCACACAAAAACTGAGATAAAGGGCCTATGCGAAATACAGTGTCATGCCGATATTTTACATTAACCAATGGTATACATGAGATGACCTCGTCAGCATCATGACTGCTGCCTTTATTTTCCATGAAGATCCCGTATCCATTTCCTTTGGCTGGGTTGTCCTAGATGCCATTGGTGATTTTAGAATATTTCCAGTTGAACTGACAATTTAACCTCTAGTTGAATCATCCGACTCGGAAGCCAGCTCACTAACAACTCAGCTACTGCAGCTTCTATGAAAAGGAAGACACTTTCAAGCCAGACATATGGTCACCATAGTTAATATATGGTACTATATATCTTATTTTGTCTATATTTGTGCAATTTCTTCTTCTTCTTCTTTCGTTCACTTGAAACATGTCTATATCTGTAATTCTGTCTCCTTAATAAAACTCACTGTCTTTTGTAGTTCATACAGTGTCCCATAGAGCTTTGATTCCAGTGTTGTTTCCTCTGGCCAATATGTCTGCCTCAGTGTTTCATGCTCAGAACACTCTTGAAGTATATGTTTGGCACTCTGTGTTGCCTGTCCACATGTACACATGGCCGTGTTGCCAATCTTGAACTTTGTATACATGTGACTGCGGAGTCGGTTGTGTCCTGTTCTTAGACGTAGAATTATAACTTGTTCTGGTCTGTTCATAATATGATAGTCATCTTGTGTTGGTGTTTGTGGCTTTCTTATTGACTTGATCATCTGTTTTTTCTGATGGTAGGTGATTGGTATATCTGGTTGGTCTTCGGCAGCACCTTCCTTAACCAGTTGGTCTGCTTTTTCATTTCCTGGTATTCCACAGTGAGAGGGTATCCACTGCATGGTTACCCTATACTGGTAAGACAATTCGCTAAGTAGTTTTTTCAAGTCTGTTAGTTTTTCAGACTGGAGAGCTTGAAGCACTGACCTTGCATCTGTCAGGAATACCACAGGCTGTAGGTCAGAGTTGGAGTTCAGCAGTTTTTTAGCTGCCACACTAATTGCCTGGATTTCTGCATCATAATTATTGCAGAATTTTCCTGTCGGTGTTCTGATTGTATCTCTAGGCTTGTGTGGATATTCTATATATACACCTGCACCTCCATTCCTCACGGCATTCTGTGCTGACCCATCTGTGTATACTCTGACCCATATATCTTGTGGATATTCCTCATCCAGGAAACTGAGGGTGACTGTCCTTCGCTGCACACTGTTCTGTTCGTCCACGCTTAGTATTCCTTTCACATGGGTCTGAATATATATTGGCATTCCATGTCTTTCACTCCACGGGGTTTGTTCTGGTACAGGTCTTAAGGGGCTGTCAACTTCAGGTAGGTCTGTAAGTTGTCTGCGGAGTCGTTTAGCTTGATGGATAAAGCTGCTTCTTTTCAGTCGTCCCATTGCTCTATTTTGGAATCTTTCCTTCATTGGATGACTTGGCATACACTGAAACTTTTCTGCCTGAATTAGTACTTTTGTGTCTCTGCGTTCGCCAAGTGTTTGCATTCTTCCCATTTTCTGCATCTCTGCTATGGGTGTTGATTTCATTGCTCCCAACATTATTCTAAGTGCCTGGTTTTGCACTTTATCTAGATCTTGCAATGTGGTGTTTGATGCAGGACACCACGCAGCTGAACCATATTCCAGGTGTGGTCTTATGCCTTGCTGGTAAACTTTACTGAGTATATTCCCACTGGCTCCCCATGTGGTTCCACTTAGTTTTCTCAGGATAGCTAACTTCCTCCTGGCTTTTGTTGTTGCTTTGTTTATGTGCTGCTTCCATGTCAGTTTATCATCAAAAGTAACTCCGAGGTATGTGGGTTGTTTGTCTTCTTTCAAGAGCTCTCCATCTATTTTGATATGACCGGCTTTTTGTTTTGGTGAGAGGGTAAAAAGTGTAGTGCTGCACTTATCTGTGTTAATGCTGACGCACCATCTATTAGCCCATAAGGTTATGGCATCGATAGCTCTTTGTATTTGTTTAGTGGCCACTGTCGCATGTTCTTCTGTGCACCAGATCACCAGGTCGTCAGCATACATTGCCACTTTGATCCCGTGTGGTAGTTCAGCAACTAGGTCATTGATGTAAACCAAGAAAAGTGTGGGCGACAGGACTCCTCCCTGGGGGACTCCATGACGCAGTAGAACTTTCTTGCTCTTGCGACCATCTAATTGTACCCTGGCTCTTCTATTATGCAGGTATGCTTTTACCCATTTATACATTCTTGAGCTAACCCTGCAATTTCGCAATTTCTTTAGGAGCCCTTCTTTCCAGACCTTATCAAATGCTTTCCTGAGGTCTATCCATGCTGCTAGTACCAGTTTCTTATCTTGGAAGGCATCCTCAATCTCTTGGGAGAGGTAGGTTGCCTGATCTTCAGTAGAGTAGCACTGTCTGAAACCTGCTTGCTGTGATACCAGAAGGTTTTCACTTTCTAGGTACCACTGCATCCTAAGATTGATAATGCGTTCCATTGTTTTGCATAGACAGCTTGTGAGGCTGATGGGCCTGTAGTTGGAGACTGTGTTGCCATCTTTTCCTGATTTGAGGAGTGGTATCATTATTGCTTCTCTCCACGCCTGTGGTACATTACCCGTGGACCAGCTTGTGTTAAAGATCTGCAGTAGCTTTGCTCTTGCTGCAATTCCCAGGTTTCTAATCATTTCATTGGACACTCCATCAGCTCCAGGGGACATTTTCAATTTGGATATTGCATGCTCCAGTTCTCTCATTGTGATTGGTGCCTCCATGACTTCAGGTATAGGTTCGCCTTGTCCAATGTTTTGCTGGTTCTCTCGAACCTCCTGTTGTTTGTCTGGGCTGACTTTGATGTTATTGTCTTCTGCAAAGGAATCTGCAAAGTAATCAGCTGCATGTTTACCTGTTAAAATGTTTTTATCTTTATAAAGTGTGATCCTGGTATTTCTCCCTGTACCTTCATCATTTAGTTGTTTTACAAGTTTCCATAATTTCCTAGTATCTCTTTCTAGGTTCAGCGACTCTGTTTTTTCTTTCCAGCTGTTCCGTCTTGCTTGTAACTTGGCTCTTTGAAATTTAGCCTTTGTTTGCTGATATTTGTTGGGATGTTCTTGGCTAGGTCTGTTCTCAGCCTGCTTTCTAGATGTTTCCATCTCATTTTGCAGCTTTTCCAGTTCATCATTCCAGTAGGGTTTGTAGTTTTTGCGTGCCCCCCTGGGTATGGTTTTACTAGCAGCATGTAGTATACATCTATTAAATTCACTCACTGCTCTATTGATGTCTTTGTCCAAGTTCATGTCCTTAGCTAGAACACTGGTTAAATGCTGGTACATTTTCCAGTCTGCCCTCTTATAGTTCCACCTAGTGAGCGTGCTGCTGTCCTTGGTATATTCATTGTGAATTTCCAGAAATACTGGTCTGTGGTCACTACCCCCAAGCTGCTTTCCAACGATACGTGTGATGTTCCATTCCAGGCCTGGTGAGTAGAATGCCAGGTCTGGTGTAGAGGTGGTGTGCCATGCTCTCGAGTAGAAGGTTGGTGAGTCTGCTGGCTGGTTAATAAGAATGAGATTATTTTCATCCTGCCAGCTCTCAAGTTCCTCACCTCTCTTGTCGATATGATCGTAGCCCCAGCTCTGAGAGTGGCTGTTGAAGTCACCACACACCATAAGCCTTTCTTTGTCTGGAATTGTGTCTAGTGCCAATGGTTTATCATTTGGGCAGTAGTAGTTCAGGAGATGGAATTCTGCACTTTCTGTTTTAGGTGGAGCATCTGGTATTCTGCCGCGTCCATGTATACTTCCAGCTGACATGCACTGATATTGTTTTTAACTAGTGTCAGAATTCCACCCTTTCGCCTGTCTTTTTGGTCAGATCGGTAGCACTGGTAGCCTCTGATTTTGAAGGCTATGTCGCTGCTGAGGTGTGTTTCTTGGATACAGCATATATTAACTTGTTCTTCACTGAGGACATTTTCAAGTTCCAATTTTTTGCTGTATCCATCTCTTTTACTGTTGACACCCTCAGCATTCCAGTGCATTATTTTTATTGGTCGTTTGTTTGTTTGGCCAGTAGCTCTATTCCCTTGCCTCCTGGCTCCTCTGGGCAATTGAGAAGGACTTCCAGTAACTGAGGTTGGGCCCTTTCGAGGTATAGGGCTCGGCACCGTCCCTGCCTGAACGTCCGCCACAGGGCAGGCACCATAACGTTTATTAGATGCAGACATGTTTCCATTGTGTTTTATGCGTGGCAACCTGATTATCTGTGCGCCTTTTGGCTGGTTGCCTCCGTCTTCAGCACTCTGCTTACTTGGGCCGGACTATGGTCCTGCTCGAGTGGGAGTGCCCGACCAGTCTTAGTTTCCAGCCTCTGATGGCTGAACTAAGCCCCATCACCACTTCAAGGTTCTGGCCTCGATGGGGATTTGTGCAATGTAATTAAAGGGAATGTGTAGTCAAACATTGATTTCACCAAATGGTTGCAGGCTTTGACTATCATGTCATTTGATATCTGCATACAGAATGGTAGAACATTAATTCTATATACACACATAGAATGAATGAAGACTTCAGTAATATTATATAAGCCACTTCATGGTAAAGAAATAAAGACCAAAAAATGCAGAACAGATTGAATAACAGTTTTACTGGGACAATTGAATGAAATTCATGTTTTGGTCAAGAAGGTCTCTATCAAGATATGAGGGAAAACAGAATAAAACAACAAAGTAAATCAAATACTACATGAAGTTATACAATGGAAACTGACAGACCTGGAAATATGAAAGTAAAAAAATCAAGAATATGGTGAAAATATACACATTTACAAATAGCATTACAGTAATAAAAATAACTACGGAATCTTTGAACTGAATACTGGATCAGTCAAATGTAGTTGGAATCATATACTGTCTTTGGCTGCATCTTGAAGCAGAGTTGCCAAATAATTGGAACTGCCTATCGCCAAATTACACTTGGCAGGTTAAATAAAAATACTCAAACTCCATAATTTTATATAAACTACTAAAAACATCCTAAAATCGACTTAAATTAAGAGTAATGTAATTAAAAGCAAATCACTCTGTTTATGTATTCATTTTCTATTCAATCAGAATTTTTTAATACAAAGTAAGCTTTCAGCTCTTGAGAATTAAGACATATTTAATGTTACATTTCCTTTCACAGGCCATCTAGTTTTAGAATCCCTCTGGAATAGTAATGGTGTTGTATGATGATATTCTCACTGAATAGTAATGATGATGTATGATGATATTCTCACTGAATAGTAATGATGATGTATGATGATATTCCCACTGAATAGTAATGATGATGTATGGTGATATTCCCACTGAATAGTAATGATGATGTATGGTGATATTCTCACTGAATAGTAATGATGATGTATGATGATATTCCCACTGAATAGTAATGATGATGTATGGTGATATTCTCACTGAATAGTAATGATGATGTATGATGATATTCCCACTGAATAGTAATGATGATGTATGATGATATTCCCACTGAATAGTAATGATGATGTATGATGATATTCCCACTGAATAGTAATGATGATGTATGATGATATTCCCACTGAATAGTAGTGGTGCTGTATGATGATATTCCCACCAAGTTTGTGGATGTAATGTTTCCAATAACACGCTGTATTATTCTTTACTCAAAGTAACATTCAGTTATGAGGAATCCAAGATTTGTTAGAAGTGTTACAAACACATGCTGAATGCATAATACCAAATATGACAGATATATTGCATTTGCTAACAATTGGGTGATATGTTCTTTATATCTCCTCTTTAAAGATCGTAGTGGTGCCACTTTGAAAAAAAACACACAAATTCCCCCCCACACACACCCCCCCCCCATTCCTCTCTATTTTCAGTTCCTTGTATGAGTGTGGAGAATCTTAATCCTGTCCAGTCTTTAATACTATTAATCCATACTTTCCTTTGTCCCCTTTTATTTCTTTTACCTCAACTATCTCCTGTGGGAGCTTTGGAAAGGGAATCATGCTTCATCATGTTCTCAAACCATGCAGATTTATGTTGTTTTTTTTCCATTGTCTAATCTTCTTATTGACCTACAATTGCTTTTTTTAAATCTCTTGTTTTCCAGACTACATCCTGATAATCTGTAGGATTTTGAGAGTGAACAACGAAGAATATTTCTCAGATTAGTGTTCTATATAAGGCACTCTACATAAAACCTGCCAGAGCAAACAATGTGTTAAATTTCGAGGGCCTCATAGTAGGGCCTCCTATATTTTGAACCAATCCTCAAACACATCTATCCCGATGGAAACCAAAAGGCAAATCATAAATTCAGTCTTCGTACTAACATTTTATTATCAATATTTTATTTTCTTAATAACCACAAGAATAGCGAGCGATTAGCTCATACTTCCTGGGTGCATTGATGTGATTTTTCTGAGCTTTCATTCACACCAGAAGACTTCAGCTTTCGGTTTAATGCAAGTGCCTATTGAAGGAGCCTTCTACTCAGAGGGGTAGGCCCCATATGGCACGAGATGAGCTGAAATTTTACATGGGTCACCCGTTGTGTGTATTTCCTCCGACAAGGCGCTTCGCAGCCAATAAGCTGTTCCTCATGAAGGAAGACCATTCCATCACCACCTTATGTGTTTCTAGTTCCTATACCTAATTTCTTCTGTATAAGCCGTATTGAGTAGCAGCGACAGCCAAATTAGACTCAGGGTTGATATGTTGTTCGTCTGTCATAATCGACGATGACCAAAAACTCAACCATAATAATAATAACAATAAGTAATAAAATAAATAATAAAGTTAATAGTGCGTTTTTAAATGACTAACAACTCCAGTGCACGCACAAAATGTTCTTCTACAGAATTGACAGCGGTAGACGGTGTCTATGGGACGTTGAGATGTTTTTTTTCTTTTCTATACCTTATTAGATGGGGTGCTGCTTTGACAAACACGTAGTAATCTGCGATTTTACTTGTGAATTTCTCACGCACTCGCCTCGTCTGCTTGTGATGGCATTTCAATCCATCGGCAGGAGCGGCCTGTGTATTTTGACCCTTCGTCATTGCGTATGTTACCAAAATAAGTAGATAAATGACACCTATCTCGGACAAGGAGATTCGCATTGGCCCCCTTGGGTACTGAACTCAATTCTCTCTGTATGAGCTGTGTTGGGCACCTGCCGACAGTCGAGTTGGGCTAGGTTTTCAGTGTCGTTAATGACTTGCGCCCCACTCTACGTTGCCCAGAGTCCAGATGCCGTATCTCTGTCTCAACACTGCTTCTGTCAGAATTTTGAACAATGTGCTCCCCGACATTTGTTCAATGCTTATGCGCAATGGAGTGCTGTGTTCAAACCTTCTTTCATACTCAGGAGTACATGTTCAAGTCGGGGTATCCAATACCTAAAACATGACTCTTACTTTTAATAGGGTATATTGTGGTGGGACAGTCTTTGTGTGTTCTCTAGCATGAACAGCACTTCCGTCAATCGGTCTCGTGCTGGACAATTGTGCACATGTGGAGCCGTTGCCACTATATCGATTCACATACACAGTACTGCCTTCTAGCGCGTTTTGCGTTTTACGGGTTTAATGTGTACTTATATGGCTACCATGTCTTAGTGGGATATATCCATATTGGGCATTGACATTGGCCGCCTCCTCCAATGTTTCTGCCTTTTCTGCTGTATGATACACAATGCACAAATGCCTTTCGTCACTGTGTGTCGACAGTACTACTGGATGTGTTGGCGTAGAGGTCTCGAAGATATTGCTGGTCTCTGTGCAGGCATTTCTCATTCTATCTACAGCCCCCACAACCACGGACACGAGCCTAAAAGTGTTGGCTAGGAATAAAGCAAGAGCAGCTGTATTTCTGTTTCAAAGGTGCTCCACGGGAGGTACTTTTAGGATCTTGGTTATCTGCTAACCCTGGGTCCAAACGAGAGCAATGCGAGACCCTTTGCATCCCGTATTATCAATATCAGATATGGACATTTTCCAATCTATCGACTTGTGTCTATGATAATAGGCTGAAACCATAATCTATGGCAGATAGCACCATCATTTGTAGAAGAAGAAAATACCCATTGCTGCATGTTGAAAGTCGTCATAACTTTAATAACACTGATCCCTCTTTACTGCCGAAGATGGATGTGTCTGGCCATTGTCGCAAATAAAAGGGCGACACAACGCATTTCCATTATCTGGACTACATTTTCCTGTAAATCTAGTAGGGCCATAGTCTTGCTACAAGGGAGATATCGTCAGCATATGTTTGCAATTGTCTGCAATTGCGTACGGTTTGAAACTGAGCAATTTTTAACTAGGCATATACACATTAAACAGCATCGTAGACAGAGGAGATCCTTGTGGCAGACCACATGCTATTGTTCTGATCTCAGACGTCCAGGATCAGCACCACAGAGCAACCTTTCTACAGATTATTACTTTCGCTATCTAGCTTATGATCCAGTGATGGATATCGTGTTCCCTTAACAAAATGTCAACAAGATGAGTGTAACTAACTCTATTATAAGCATCTTCTACAACTATCGCTCAACTACATATTCCTCAGTTGGTGAGCTTCTACCGTTCCACAATACAAGTCCATCTAGTAACTTTTCTCTTTGTCGTCCCCTATTACTTCTCTCCTTGATCTTTCCAGTGGTTATTAAGTGTTCAAGCTGCGTTTTTCTCATCACATATCCTAGAAACCTTGACTGTCTGCCCCAAATGTTTGATTTGACTGATCTTTTTTACGCCAGCATCAATGACAACATCTACATTAGTTTTCTTAGCTGTCCATGGTATTTTCATAATTTTTCTCAGAAACCATATTTCTATAACCTCTAATTCGCTTTGAATTTTTTTGGTTTACAGTCCATGTTTCACATACATAAAAAAGAATTGGTTCGATATAACATGTCAGCACTCGAATTCGGGTCTACATTGATAGTCTTCCATTACACAAAATGGTTCTCATTTTTTGGAATGCTGATTTAGCTTGTGCTGTTCGGCTCTTTATCTCACTTTAGCATCTACCTTCTGATGATCTACCCACAGGGTGCCAAGATATTTCACTTTTTCAACTTGTGCTAATTTTGTGTCATTAATTATTATGTTGCGCAGTGGTGGTGTATGTCTCTGCGATACAACCATTATTTCTGTTTTCTTCTTGTTTAATCTTAGGTCTTTGTTTTCACTTTCTTTCACTACTTTATCTAATAGGGCTTGTAGTTCATGTTCACTTTCTGCGATCAATTGGCCTACTATGTCATCAGCATATCTCTAATTATTTATATTGCATCCCCCCCCCACACTTTTATTCCTGGCATATCTTCTATATTTCGCATAATGTTTTCTGTATACAGGGAGAAAAGGTCCGGTGACATTACACAACCCTGCCTTAGATTAAATTAGTCAACGTTGCTTGCAACATGCCCCATATAACAGTTAGGTCATCGTAACACGTAACTATCTCCTTTGTGAAAGAGCTCTTGTTTTGTAAACTTTTTTGTTGTAGGGTGGTACCCCCCTTTATGACAAAATGACAGGCATGAGGCAATCCGTAATGAGTGACTTGAAATTCTATTTATAACTATCTGTATTTTACTCAGTAAATTACTGGTACAAACAAAATAAATAGTTGACACATGTAAGATATTCACTGTACTGTATATTATTATAGATTACTGGCGTTTGTAATGTCAGTATGCTTGAATGAATGCGTTCGCTATTTCTGAGTAAGTAAATAAATTCAATATTAATTTAGTAATTAATATTATTACAAAAAACTTTTTTTACAACGGCGTGGGCAAGGTAGCCTACTGTTGGCTTGTTTGCGCTTCTATTTTCGTCCAGAGTTTATGACCATCAGAATTATTAACATTGTTAAGCTTAATATTTAAATAACTACGTCGTACGGTACAGTGCACGGGACACTACACACTATCATCTATAGTGACTATAGTATAGTCTATGGGGACTATGCCTGAGTCATAGGTGCAGGCCTACCTAGGCTATAGCAGCCTAAGTTTAAGTATGTACCAATTATTAGTAAAGAACGATTGGTAAATTAGGGCCTAAATCTGAAAACGATAACTTACTAAGATATTTATCATATTATAGGAGGCCCTATTAGTACTTGTATTAGCCCTAGTATTAGCCTATTTTATTAGTGAGTAGGGGTTATAATAACATGTAATGCCTAAGTATTATTATTATTTATTATGTTATAATTATAATAATCTAGATGGTAGCTCATCTACCTACTCACTGCTTTTCTACTAACACTAGGGCATATACATAGATTACTCAGATGACTGTTTCACTCAATATTCATTTGATAGGTGTATTAATTAGAATTTGATAACAAGCACACATAGGCCATATGATGAGTATGAATTATTATTAGTGTGATTATTGTCATTATTATATTATTGTGTTGTTGATTAACAACATTAATGTTGAAAGTATGTTAAATTGAATTGTAGCCTAATTGTTGTTTAGACACCTATACAAGCTTTTTTAGCATTATTTTTATATAGGGGTCTAGTATAGGCCTAAGTTTATATAAATTATAATGGAGAAGGCAATATCATATAGGCCTATACCCAATTACAGTCAAATCCCATTATACTAACTTGGTCCGGACAGACAAAATATGTATATAATAATATACATTTGCTATTATGCTACAATACAAACAATAATGAATAAATATAGGATAATTGAGGATTTTGAAAAGTGTTGTTATATAAGGAAATTTGTTATAAAAGGATGTGCTATAAAGGATGAGCTATCACATTTAAAAATTCCAGAATATCTATATTGTTAATCTCGTCCTTGTCAAGGCTAACTGTGATTTGGAAAAGCAACATCAGTGTTGGAGTGAAAATCAAACTGTATAGGTCGCTGGTGCTTTCCGTTGTGTTGTATGGTTGTGAGAGTTGGACACTCACTGCGGACATGGAGAGAAGATTACAGGCTTTCGAGTATAAATGCTACAGAAGAATTCTACGAATTTCCTATAGGGAACATAAGACCAATGTGTACGTAAGAAATAAAGTAGAGATGTGTGCAGGTGTCCAGGAGCCATTGCTTTCAATAGTGAAACGACGAAAACTAGCATGGTTCGGACATGTATGCAGGCACGATTCCTTGTCAAAAACAATACTGCAGGGAACTGTCGAGGGTGGAAGAAGCAGAGGAGGACAAATAAAGACATGGACAGACAACATCAAGGAATGGACAGGGCTAGATATTTCCACACTCATCCGCATCGCTGAGGATAGAATTCGCTGGAGGACTCTGTGTGCTGAAGCTTCCAATGTGGTACCCCTACAACCCTGAAGGGTTATGGGTTTATTGATTGATTGATTTTGTTAATCTATATTATTTGTACTGTATATAGTGGATTTCTGTTATTACATACATATTTTGTCTGTTCGGACCAAGAACTGATTTGGGGGAGAGGTACCAGTAATAGCCAATAAGCAGAGAACAGCATTTTCAACATGAGATTTCTTAGGTTGTGTGCTTACTATACTATTTTATGAAGCTAAATGCTGGAGAGAAACAGAAAAAGAAATATCTAGACCACAAGTTCACCAGACATTGCTCTTGTAAGGACAGGTGCTCACCCCATGCAGTTAAAAAGTGCTTACAGGCACTAACGATTATGCTTACATGTGGCTGTGCTCACCATATGAAAAGGTTGAGAAACCCTGATCTGGACAATCAGTTTTTCATATTGGCTATGCTAGGAAGATTCACATAATATTATAGTCAAATAAAATCACTAATCAGAAGCTGACATTAGGGCCTAATCAGAAGGATTTGCAGGCCATATTAACAAAAAAACATTCAAATTAGGGACTAATCAGAAGGATTTGTAGGCCATAAAAAATCATTCGAATTGGATTTGGCCGTGCCTGTAGAGAGAGCCAAATGATTTTACAAAAGGTATCTGAACATGATATAAAGGGATTGAGACAACTAATCAAGAACACAAAGAAGTATAGCGAAGCACAAAACTTGTATTTAAACTCGCAAAAAACAAAAAAATCATGTCAACAGAAATAACAACACAACAACCAAAAATCAGAATAGACAATACCGAGATAGAATGTGTGGATAAATTTGAATACTTAGGAGCAAATATCAATGGTGCAGGAGACTGCATGGCAGAAATAAGGAAGAGATTGGCAATGTCATATTGCAAAATAACACAGTTGAAAAACATATGGAAAAACAACAAAATCGAAACGAAAGTGCTAATATTACTAACTTTTATTTTTCCGGTTGCAACATACGGCTGTGAAACATGGACCCTAAGTAAAACAGCGGCAAAGAAGATCAACGCCTTCGAGCTGAAATGCTACAGAAAGATACTTAGAATATCATGGAAGATAAAATCAGAAACTCAGATATTATAAAAACATTGAAGATTCTTAGAGTGTTGGTTACGAAACACAATAACAAAAAGAAAACTATGCCTGTTTGGTCATATAAAGAGACACAACTGTTTAGAAAGACTAATAATGGAGGGAAGAGTACCTGGGAAGAGGAGAAGGGCAGACCAAGAAGACGATAGACTGATGACATTAAAGATAACATGAATACATCGCTAGAAAATGCAAGCCACATCGCCCAAGACAGAGGTTCAGAGAGTTCATTGGGAAGACAACATTCTGGAAGGAATATGTCACATGACAAGATCTTAACATGAACCCCAGAAAGCAAAAATAAAATAGAATGAAAGTGTTGAATCAGCCCAGAGAAGACATGTGCGTGCAAGGATTTTTTTGGACAGAGCAAGGTTTGTTGATATGTTGGCTGTTGATTGTTATCCTTGAAGATGCCACAAGTAGCCTGCATTGACAGACTTTAATTAAGGAACAAGAATATGAAGAATATCCTGTAAGAAATCTTAGTATTATAAATTGTACTAGCACTTCCATTTATGAACTACCGGGTACCTATACATTAAAAGTCTAATTTTTCTAATCTTTCTTCATTTTAGATGTAGTCCTACTGTATTTATAACCAGGAAGTTATCAGAATGCCACGATTATGAACAGCTTATTTACAAAACTGAAACAGCAGCTGGGCTTTCTCCAGAATGATGCAAATGCTGAAGAAAATAAAAATGTTACAAATACTGTATTATCAGTTTCTCAAAATCAAGATGAAGATTACATGCTGATTAGTGTGACACAAAATGAACAAACTTCACTATCAGATGCCAACAAGATACATACGAGTGAACAGGTTAGTCTACGTTCATGACCGTAAATCTGTTGCCAAATTTTTAGTAATAACCATGTTTATTTTTTTCAGAAATTATAACCGTTATATTATACAGTGGAATCCCTCTATAACACTCTGTTAAAACACATTTCCTTATATAACAATATATCTCACAAATCCAATTATATTTATTCTATATTGTTTGTACTGTAGCGAAATTCTGTTATAACATACATATTTTGTTGGTCTGCACCAATGTTGTTATAACATGATCTCCACTGTTTACCTCTTCTCCTGACCTATTTCATTGCTGCTCAAATTGCAACATTTTTTTACAGTCTGGATTAGACTTAGCTATCTGAGGACTTACAAACACACATCTTATTTTGAATTTTTTCAATGCCATGCTTCGTTTGAAAATGAGGAACAATTGATTGATTTCTTTCGTAGATGCTCATACCATAACAATATTGTTTTGGCTTCATGTCCATAAATAATACTAATGGTACTTGGTCTTCTGATAGAGTTTGCTCCACTTTTCATCCCCATAACTCTACTGTCAGTAGAAAGGTTGAAAAGGTGTAGAAGATTGACTTTATTGTACTCGGGTTACCACATGGGCCTATGTACTCCGTCTTTTTCAACGAAGCGGCACGCCACCTGCTGAGAGTACCACTCATAGCACATAGCTTTTTAAAGTGACCATTTCTGCCAACATATTCATGACATTAACTAGATCGCCTAATCTTGTTGCTATACATTTCACTGGCGCTGATCATTGTGGTGCCTGTGACATCCAAGTCACGGCAATATCTTGCACCACAGAGAGCTAGTTACGCCCTTGAAAATTACTACATATTGCAGTTGGTACCCTGTAGCAATTGGTCCTTAATAAAGATCATTCATTTATTTAGATGTGGGTGGTGGGACATAAACAATTTCTCTTTTTTTAATGCTCTATGACAATACATGTAAATATATGTAATTTGTACTTTGAATGTCTCTGCTGTTAAATGTCTGCCATCTAATGCTTTAGTGATAATGTCTTTATTTTTATTTAATTACTATTAGATCACTCTTTGTGTTGTATTTTCTTGAAAAAGACCTTAAGGTTGAAACGGTATTGTATACTGTTATCTGTATTTTTTTCAAATCCATACCCTCAGTTTGATAGTCTGTACAGTTGATCATTGCAAAGCTAATCAACCTTGTGTACAAATGAGGAACAACATATCTTTCAATGCTAATTTCATTTAGTAGTCTTTCATTATTCCTGTAGTAGTCTTTAATTGTTCGGTCTGTGCATCTAGACCATTCAGAAAGCAATGGCAAACTGCTGAATGTATTTATAGTGCCTAGTAAATTACTACAGCTAAATTGCTGGGTAATGGCTATGTCCTGAATAGATTACGCAACCAATTTAGTCTTTCATTATTTCTGGATATGAAGTTCTGCAATATTGAATAATTGTACAGTGGAATCCCTCTATAGCGCATTCCGTTATAATAAATTTTCCTATATAACAACACTTTTCAAATCTCCAATTATATTTATTCTATATTGTTTGTACTGTATATAGTAATTTTCTGTTATTACATACATATTTTGTCAGCACAGACCAAGTTGATATAGCGAAATTCCACTGTACATGGGCCTTGTTTGTGCAATTATGTTTTTAGTTGCACATAGAACATTTGTATGCATAATTTTAGAAAACTGTGGGTGAATACCTGATATGATGACATGTTGTGTCTTTACAGACAGGCTGGGGTTGAAGACCAGTGTAAAATTTACAAATGGACCACGAAGCTCTCAAATTGCAGCCTCTCATGGCTTTTTTTCAGATTTTTCAGTCCGCAGGGGCAAGAACAGAATATTCATAACAAATCTGTGTTTGATATGGAAGCAAGTGCCTACATCTCTTGGCTTCTGATTCTCCCTCTACTGATGGGATGTCTCGACATAGCTTAGCACTCCATGTTGTACCTCCATGTGCCAGTTCTTTCCAAGAAATTTGATAGATAATGAAAATGTTCAAGGTTGTTTTGCAGATGTCCTTATATTTGTTTTGGTCTGCCCTTTGTCTTTCAAAGAACTTGCCAAAATGAAATGAGAGCTCAACCAAAGAGAATTTCTTTGGGAATGTGATCATTCAACATTATTTTCATATGGCAAAGCTATCTTGAACATCTTTGTCCAAAGATGAAAAGGGTTGAGTAGAGGGATTATATCTTATCTCTGCTGCAAAATTTCCATGAGTAGCCTTGTTCTGCCACCTGATGTTCAATATTTTGTGGAAACACCGCATATGAAACGTTTAATCTCTTTTCATGAATTGAGTACTGTATCCATGTTTCTGACCCATACAACAATATTCTGAGCGCACAGGACTGATAGATAATTAATTTGGTTTTCAATGACAATTTTAATAAGACTAATTAGCTGTGTCTGCAAAACTGGAAAGAATGGTGAGTTTTTGAACAATATGGATGGTATTTGCATACTTTTATCAGATTTCCAAAAGCTGTAGATGGAATAAAGAATACCTAAATCAAATATAGTTTGTATTTACTATTAAAGATGTTACTGTTTTAATTATTTTTGGAGTAATATATTATTATAACTTACATTGTTTTTATTTTGTTTTACATATAGGTGTTACATGAGATACCAACATACAGAGATGGAACATTTCTTTCTGAACACACAATGTGTGACAGAGTTGACCTTTTAAAGTCTGGGGATTTCATGTCCATTCGAAATCAGGTGTCACCACTAAGTGATGTACCTTTTAAACTGCATCCAATCTTAAATGCTCAATTGCAAGCTAAAGCAATATTTCATGAACTCAACCTTGAGCCACACTCATTTGATTGGTCTAAATTCTCACATGACTTTATGAATGAGAAAAGTTGTTTGCGAGACATGAACTCTTATGAAATAGCAGATTTTGGTGAATTTATATTGCCACCTGTTGGTTTTCATCAGTCTAATGAATTTACTTCAAGGAGAATTGAAGTAAATCTTATGCAGTTCTAATACATGTTCTAAAAGCATTATTTATTTGTATCTTTGTCTCTAGCTATACGGTTGCAGTTATTTATATGAATTTTTCTTGAGTTTATATTCTAATGAGCTTTACCATTGCAGATTTGTAATAATTCTTCTGTGAGATGTACACAGCCATGTTCTTGCTGTATATGTTTTTGTTTCTTTACTTTTTTCAATACTGAGGTGATATCACTGTACAATGAGCATTTCTTTAACTTACTGACTGTAAAATGAGGAAGATCAAAAGAAACTTTACGCAGATCTATTACACAAGAACATTTCAGTATCAGTATCAGAAACAATGATCTAAAGCAAATAAAATGAAACGAGACATGGAAATCTATGACATCTGCCCTATGTGCCGTCTTTGGCCCTAGAGAAATAACTAACTGTATAGATGAACTTTCAAGAATTTAAACAAATAGAATTTAGACAAATACAGCCTGTTGGTCAAATCTAGCCCACCCAGCTATTTTTACTGACCTGATAAGCGAATTTAAAATTGTTATATGCACTAACCCTCAAGTTCAGAAATGATTAATTCACAAGCTATCTGAACCAAACTGTTAAATACAATGCTAAAGAGTGATAATGAGGATGTGATTATATTAAACCTCTGATGTTACTTGTTGAAAACAAAAGTGTTTAACACGAAATGATGATGTGATGATGTTCATCCTTCGTAATCGACGATGACCAAAAAAACTCAACCATAATAATAATAACAATAAATAATAAAAGTTAATAGTGCGTTTTTAAATGGCTAACAAGTCCAATGCACACACAAAATGTTCTTTTACAGAATTGACAACAATAGAGGGTATCTGTGTGAGGCTGAGATGTTTTTTCTTTTCTACATGTCCGCTTCTGTCTTGCAGTATCTTGTCTGGACTCTTCCGCCGCTAGTGCTCCCGTTCGAATACCGTAACGCCATGCTGCTCTATCCTGAGCGAGGCTCTCCCAAGCACCTACGTCAATGTTAAGATGTTTCAGTGATGACTTGAGCGTGTCTTTGAAGCGCTTTTTCTGTCCAACAGCTTTTCGAAATCCTGCCTTGAGTGCTCCATAATATATTTATTTTGGCAAACGCGAGTTCTCCATACGCACAAGATGGCCTGCCCAGCGTGCTTGCGCCTTCATAAGTATTGTGTGGATGCTTATTGAGGTTGATTTTTCCAAGACCTTGTAGTCTGGTACTTTGTCCCACCAATGGATGTTTAGTAATTTACGTAGGCAGGTGAGATGGAAATTATTTAATTTTCTTGCATGTCTAGCATACATTGTCCACGTTTCGCAAGTATATAGTAGGGTTGGTATAACAGCAGCATGATATACTTGAAGTTTGGTGGTTGTTCTTATACCTTTCTGTCCCATACATTGTTGCGTAATCTGCCAAATACAGTACTAGCTTTTGCCAGTCTATTGTTAATTTCCACATCAATGTTGACATCGCGAGAGAGAGTGCTTCCAAGGAAAGTAAAATTATCGACTACCTGCAGTTTTTCCTGATTGACGAGGATGGAAGTAGCAGTATGTTGTCTATGTGATGTTGCTTGGTGCATGACTTCTGTTTTTTTGGTGTTAATAGTGAGACCAAAGTTGTTGCAGGCCTGTGAGAAGCGATCTATGGTGTTCTGCATGTTTACGACAGAGTCAGCATACAAACACAAAATAGACTTAATAAGACAGTGCTTGTTGCTACATTTTCATGTTTATCACTGAGACTACACAAATTTTGACTTAAAACTAAAAAGGACTTTTAATGTTGATAAAGTTATCAGCAATGACAATTTTTCGAAAGGATAAGATGTTAAAAAAAAGCAAAGTAGCTCATCCCCAACAAGGAATGCTGAATGTGACTTGCAGACCCAAAAAGGTTGCTAGCTCTAGCACGTTAGCTCTTTGGAGCTAAGATTCCCACCATATGTATGCATATAAATTACATACATCTACAAATTTTCAGTTTAACAGGGTAGCATTTTTATCTTTACATGTAGATATAACATGTATTTATTCACATCTACTTTATAAAATTCAACATTTTCCCCCCTAGAAATCTCATTGTGATTTTCCTTCTGTTTATATTAAACATAAGGTGTTAAGCTTGTTAGGATGCACCTGATATAAGCGTCACTTTTAAACTATCATTTTGTTTCTGCAATGGTATATTACATTTGAACAAAGCTGTCAGTTGTTGAAGTCATGCCATATTTTATTACAGTAAATGAGATTGGTTCACAAACGAGATTGGTTATAATGAGAAACTTGATAAACTACACAATATTTTTTTTAAATACTCAGATTTTGTTCTGACATAGTTAAAATAATACTGATTATAATGCTATTTTTCTGACTGAATTGTTTAAAAAAAAAAATATGCATAGCATCTATCTATAAACCCATAACCCTTCAGGGTCATAGGGGTACCACAATTGATGCCTCAGCACAGAGTCCTCCCGCGAATTCTATCCTCAGCGATGCGGATGAGTGTGGAAATATCTTGCCCTGTCCATGTCTTTATTTTACCTCCTCTGCTTCTTCCACCCTCGACAGTTCCCTGCAGTATTGTTTTTGACAAGGAATCGTGCCTGCATACATGTCCGAACCATGCTAGTTTTCGTCGTTTCACTATTGAAAGCAATGGTTCCTGAACACATCTCTACTTGAGCATAAAAATTGCATAGCTTAAAAATTGCTGGTTGTATTTACTTTTGAACTGTATATAATATTTGGCTATTCTAGTGTGCACTGTTCTTGTATAAACCATTTTTATGAATGCATTTTTCTTCCTCTGCATTTATTCTCAAACTCCTGCTATTTAGCAGAATGCAGTCCAAGGAACACAACGCATTGTTTACAGCTTGATACAATATCTGCATCCAACTTAAATATGGCATTTTTAGGTCACATTAACATTCTACAAGTTTGGGTAGCTAACCCTGCATGGTCACCTCTTGCAACATGAGTGGCAGATAACTGTTACTAATATCTGCTACTCTTTTGGACACCAGCAGCATCTAAGGTGATGCCCAGATTATCAAGATTAAGATGCACAAGAAAGATATGTGATTATAAAATCCTGTTAAAACACAATTTATGGACTACATCAATATTTTTTATTATAACCAGAACTTGTTATGTCTAATTTAGCAATGGGTGTAGCAGTTACATTTCTTGTGCGAAAACTTTGACACAATATCCATTGATTATGTCTTGTTTGGCTACCATTATATTTGCACATGATTCAGTGGGGATTCACTCAATTCTTTTATTGTATCTTTGTCATTTTTCTTTCAATGTTACTATAATTGAATTTAGTTTTTTAAAACAGCTCAAAGATCAATTGTTTACATACTCATTTACTGTGATACTTTTTAAAATAATGATTAGGGCTTGGATTTTCCTGAAATGTCATATTTTTTTCCTGAAGCATGTTTTAAGTTAATTTCTGCATGTTTCAAGCATTTCTGAACAATTTTAAGCTGTTTTTATTTGTCATATAAATGCATATTTTGACCATAATTTTGATGAGGTCATATTTTGCATATTTTCTGGTGTACTCAAAGTTCTGGTGTACTCCGTTTGCTTATCAATGTTAGCACATCTTAAACTGTTTAGAGACAAATTGTGAGGATTGGCTATATTTCTGAATGTGTGTATTAGTGAATATGCATGTGTGTCTTTCATGCGACTGTAGGGAAGGGAAGACATCAGTCAACTCTTTGATGTCAGTCGGCATCTGAGAATCATAAAGGGAGTGACATCCGCTCAATACTTCAAAAGAATTTTCTGGGTTTTGTTTCGAAAGTAAATTGTAGGAAACAATTTCAAATGTTTCAATGTCAAGAGCGAATATTCCTGGATTTGTTAAAACTTCCAGTTTCAATTTAAACCGTTTGGCGCCCATTTGTATGTTACAATTATTAATTTGCCATTTGCAACAGTGACTACATGATCTTGTGTTCTAGCACATAGTTATATAATAGTCTTAATAATAGTTTTATATTGTTTATGGTTGATTCACTGGAATAACTTTGTTTTACAATGCCTAAAGTGTCTAATTCTAATGGTGCAAAGTTGCGTAAATTTGTGCAGGAATTTGGTTCAAAAGTATTTAGTACTGATGGAGAAATATTGTACTGTACACTGTTTGAGGTCAAGGTTACAGCTGGAAAACGGTTTAATGTGCAACAACATTGCAATACTTCTAAACATATGAAATGTTTAAGTAGACTTTCTAAAATGGAAGGAAGACAAAGTTTATTACTTGAAAAATGTTCTGCTACTTCTTCGGGAAACACGGAGACCGGTTTTTATAAAGATTTGTGTCATATGATATCAAATATCCCTTTAAATAAATTGCAAAATCAATATTTCCGACAATTTCTGGAGAAATACACTAGCCATCCTATCCCAGATGAATCTACTTTAAGGAAAAATTATCTCTCCAAATGTTATGAGGACATGTTAAATAAAATTAGAAATTCTATTGCAGATAACAAGATATGGGTTTCCTTAGACGAGACTACTGATGTAGATGGCAGGTTTGTCGCAAATGTTATAGTTGGAACTTTAAAAGGAGATCAACCAGGAGAAAAATGTGTCCTTAACTGTGAAGTTCTTGAAAGAACAAATCATACCTCCATAGCTGTTCTATTTGATAATTCCATGAAGCTGTTGTGGCCAAATGGAATAGAAAGAAATAATATCCTTCTATTAATAACAGATGCTGCTCCCTATATGAAAAAGGCTGCTAAAGGACTTCAAATTCTCTACCCGAAATTGATCCATATTACTTGCATTGCTCATGCACTGCATCGAGTAGCTGAGGAAATTCGAGGTAATTTTCCTGATGTGGACAAGCTTATTTCAAATGGGAAAAAAATATTCATCAAGGCTCCTCTTCGAGTACAAAAATTCAAAGAAGAAGCTCCTCAACTACCACTTCCTCCACAACCTATCCTTACACGTTGGGGTACATGGCTGGACGCTGTAAAGTATTACTGTGACAACTATTCAACACTAATTAAAATATTTAATGCCCCAGACAAAGACGACGCAACATCAAATCAATACAAGCAGTGCAAAGCTTATTTTCTACCAGACTATCACAAAATCTGACTTATATAAAGTCAAACTTTTCGGCAATTTCAAAAGCAATAAAACGTCTGGAAAGCGAAGGGACTGCACTTTATGATGCATTAGATATTGTGAAACGAATTCAAACAAATAAATGGATCACTTGGTGAAGTAAGCAACAGGATTAAAGTAAAATTAGAAAGTGTTCTTCATAGAAATTCTGGTTATTTCTCATTGTGCAAAATTGCAGACATACTTAGTGGTAAACATGCAACATTTCAAGAGGATGAACCTGAACTTTCAGCAAATGATCTGACATTATTTAAATTTGCCCCTGTGACATCATGTGATGTAGAACAAAGTTTTTCAAAATATAAAAAAATTCTCAGTGACTATCGACGATCGTTCAAATTTGAAACTCTAAAAATGCATGTTGTTGTCGGTTGCAATTGTACAAACAATGAAAACTGAGGAATAAGTGTGGTACGTGTTTTTATACATGCTTTGTTAAGTATTACTACTATGTAGGTACTATGACTACTATGTAATGCGTAAAACATGCAAACAATAATAATTTTTTTTTGTTTTTGGTTCATAAATGAGAAAAACCTTATGGTCATATTTCGGCCTTTTTTAGGCCATATTTGCATGTCACATTTCAGGATTTTTAGGTCATAAAAATCCGAGCCCTAATAATGATACATATAGTCAGATCTTGTTTTTCCATTCATATTTCAAGCATTATATGATGTCTTTCCTATTCATTTACTGTCCATGATTCACTTTCACACAATCAAGTTTACTGTATTATACAACACTAAACATTCAGTTGTAAAACCAAAACAAGAAACAGGATGTTGGAGGTCTGTTGCAGCCAACCTTCGTTGCGGAGACAGTACCAGATGATGATGAAACATTCAGTATTGCTTTGTCTTCCATATTTGTCTTTTTAAATTGTATAAATATTTATGTTACTGAATGTTTTCTTAATAAGTTCAGGGAAAATTTCAACTGTGGACCTTTATAGGTGGCCACTTTACTGTAGCAGGCGCCATGACGTATATTGGGTGCAGTGATAATTTTACTTATGAATGTTATGTTAAAGATGTTATCTCTAACAATACATACTGAGAAATATGTATATGTTAAAAATATGATGTGGACATCTGTGTCTATGTCAATAGCAACATATGTTTTGGCCCTTGTATAACTAATACGGATATTATGTTATGTGTTTGTTGTTACTGAGGATATTTCAATACCTGTACGGGATGTTTGTTGTTGTTGTAATAGTCCTTGTCTCGATTGGTCCGTTCGGGTGACTTTGTGTGCCATTTTGATGGGTTTGGGGTTACTGATATTTCTCTTGCTAACGATGGGTTTGGGGTTACTGATATTTCTCTTGATAACCTCAACCTTTTCATTGACTTTGTGAGTGGTTTCCATCCAGCTATTAAATTTACTTCTCTTATTTCCTCCACCTCTGTAAACTTCCTTGACATTTGTGTTTCCATAGGATCCACATCCCTTACCACTTCTATACATTATAAGCCTACGGCCTCTCATAGTTTTCTTCTTTATACATCATCTCACCCAAGGTCTTGTCGGCATGCCCTCCCTTTCTCTCAGCTGCTTCGTCTTCGTCGTCTCTGCCAAGACGATGTAGATTTTCAGGTTCAATCTCTTAAGATGCTGGATTTTTTTCGCCGTCGCTTATACCCTGATGATATTCTGTCATCAGCTTTACAACGTGTTCGTACTATTTCCCGCTCAGTGGCCCTCGTACCATCTATTAAACATACCTCTGATCGCCCAATACTGGCTATCACTTTTCATCCTCATAATATGCCGGCACTACGTATCCTATTACGACATTTCTCTATCCTCCAGTTAGATCCCATCTCCAGTCCTGCATTTCCCTCTCTTCCACTAGTCGCTTTTCGGAGGGACAGAAACCTTCGGGATCTCTTAGTTCATTCTCGTCTGCGCACTTCTGCAGGTCAACTAGGAACTGTCCCTTGTCATCGAAATTGTTTGACTTGCCCTTTTGTTATTCTCACTCCTATTTTACAGTTTCCTAAATCACACTTTGATATTCATGATTCTTTTTCATGTGTGTCCCGTAACTTAATATACTCTATCATATGTAAGCGTTGTGATATGAAGTATATTGGTGAGACTGGTAGACGTTTAGCTGATAGATTCGCCGAACATTTGAGAGATATCACGAATCATCGTGACTCCCCGGTGGCTAATCATTTTAACAGCCCGTCACATCATGGTAGCTCTGATGTCTCTGTAACCGGTTTGTTACGTTGTTATACCGGTGACCGGCAACGTCAGTCCTTGGAATATCGTCTCATTTGTCATATGGGAGTCTTGCAACCAAACGGAATGAACATTAATCACCGTTTTGTTTGAGTTACCCACCTTTTCTTTATACCCTCTACTCCCGTATTGCACTGATTCTTGTAATTATTTGTCTTTGTACACTTTCGTGAATAATTATTATTTTTGTGTTTGCCGTTCTTCTATATAATTCCTTTATGTCTTCTTTCGTTTGTGTATGTCAATATGTGATTATTTTGTACTCTGCCATTTTGTTATTGTTAAATCATTTACATATTTAGATTTTGATTTCCTCGTTTTTATTGCAGTTGTCTCTTTGATGGGTGCCCACACATATATAGTTATTTGTATATGCATTTCGTTTTACATGGTTCTATGTATCTACACAATTACTTTGGGCCACACATTTGTATGTATACATATGCAGTTGTTATAGCATTATCTTTATGTGAACGAACGTTTATATTTCCATTAATATATGTATATGTTTCTATGTGTATGAATGTTCATGTTATTATTTATACGAGAAAGTGTTTATGTGCATGAATGTTCATATTTGTGTATACATATATATATGTATATTTATGTGAGCGCTTTTTTATGTTAATGCACGTATCTCCATTCTGTGTCAATGTGTATACCTATTCTGGTGTGAGCCCTTTCCTGTGTGTGGATACATTTACATGCCTGTGCATTTTGTGTGGGTATCCTTCACACATCTGTGTCCATCTTGTTATGTGTTTCTTTCTTGACTCTTGGTGTGTGTTTACATTTCTATGTATGTTTAGGTTTGGTTTTATATATATGTTTATGTCTATATTTGGTTTCACATTCATTCCATGCTTTTTCAAATGTTGATTCTTCTTCTATCCTTCCTTCCCCAAACCCACTCACCCCACCACCACACAACCTCATCATTACTCATCTATCATTGTCATATGCCATTCTTGTTGGCGTAGGTGACCATGGTTCTCTGTTCACAGTATTGTTATCAGGATCGTTGTTTCCAAGCCTTGCTAGGTTGTCACATGAATATTTTCTCACGTCCCCATCTGTCTCTGTTCCCTTCAGTCGTGCCTGTTGTGACTATGTTCTTAAAACCTGCCTGTCTGATAGAGTGACAAAAGGGGTATTTTTCTTATCTTTTTCTTTTATTATTCTTGCACTCATCATTAGTGTCTCTAATTTCCCACTTTCGGTTTGTTTATAATGAATGCACGCATTTTCACCTTGACTAGATGCGTTGCCATCCCTGCGCTATTATGGAGACGAGGGCTTGATGAAATATAGACATCTATTTGTTTTTTTATTTTGTCGTTTTCTGTTGTTTGTCTCTTGAAAAAGGTTCAATTTGAGCCGATACGTTGAGAATTGTCCTGTTTAGTTTTATTGTATGTTTTTTGTTTTTTTTTCTTAAAAATATATTTTTATTAATAGGCTAGGTAAGTGTTTAGTAACCTTTTTACATCATTTTGCATTGACTTTGTGTGCACGATTTGAATGGCTTGATGAAATCGCATCTTTTATTGGAGATGCGGTTAGTCAAGTACTGAAAAACGCATGTGCAATTGTTGCTAGGCAATTTGGTGCCGTAGAACGGACTGGTTCAATTCCCGTTAGTCTCAAGAATTTTAAAAAATTGTCCTCTGGCTTCCTACTTAAATTTAATTGTATAATCAATAGCAACATAGACAGCAGAAAAAAGTCATGCCAGCTTGACCATGGTTAGCTTTGAGGTTGGTGACCAGTGTATATATAGTATGGGAGCAAGTTCTCTCATATGGCTGTCCTACTAGTGATATGGCTGCAAATATTCAGTGGAAGTGATAAAAACCCTGAACATAGTTATCACAGCTGAAGTCAGATGTATCGGACCATTGGCACAAATAAAGTGATACACATTTCTGCTCTGAACTACATCCTGCTGGAAATCTAGTTCTGTTACAAAAGATATTTGGTGGAAGTTTGAGAACAAACACCAAATAAAGATATGATTTTATCACGGCGATGATGTGACTAATATTACAACTATCATACTGAGCTGTCAGTATTTGTTGTATTGTATATTTCTTATATATCCAGGGTTTAATAAGAGGCATAATAGTATATATTAGTGTTAGATGTTTATGGTTCTTGGGAAATTTATATACCTTACTATGAAGTGTGTTTTTGGGTGTTGATTGAGTGGTCTATATTCCTAATAACTAGAGAATATAGATGTTGGAAATATTGACTAAAATTGTATCTTATTTAGGGATGTGAATTGGTTGAATAGGAAAAACAACGTTGAACCAAGTTTTGAGACGAATAGGTGCCAGTTAAAAGGACCTGGTTCAAATTTCATCTTTCGCCTTCTAATTATATTATCTCCTCAGTGCTTTGTTCAACGACATAATAAACACCATCTTTATTTCAACATTATGTTACCGGTGCCCTGACAAAAACACTCTTGAGAAAGATTACAACATGCAAGACGAAATGCTCGAGGGGCTGTAAATGTCACCAGAAGAGGCCGAATGAATAATGAAGACATCAGAAAAATAGTAAAAGACCATATCATGCAAACAATATATAGAAAGACAGCAGATCAACTGGTTCATACATATAAAGCTTCATGCGAATGGAACCATCACAACCAACCATCGAGGTGTACAGATGCAGAATGAACATCTACGAGGCAAGAGCAAAAATAAGATGGGAACATTCAATCAGAGATTGTTAAAAACCACAGCCTGATTTTGGCAAGCATAATAAAGATGACCAAAGACAGACAGCTTCAACTCCCCGTGACACCATTTGTGGAAAAGACAGTAGATAGATACCAATTCTCCTTAGGATGGGTCAGTCTAGAAGTTGGTGGTGGGCCAGACAATTTTCCAGTTGAAATGAAAATCATACTTGGACTACTGGCCTAGGAATCCATTATACCAACCACTAAGCTATCATGACTCCCACAATGGAGCATTATCGAGTTTTTTTTTCTTTCATTAGCATTCATTTTCAAACTCCTGCTGATACTTCTTGTAGCAGGATGATGATCCTACATGTACTAGATTTCCAGCAGGATGTATTCCAGAGAGCGGAGATGCATTGTATCATGACTTTATTTGTGCCAATGACATGCCACATCTGATTTCGGCAGTGATACATCTACATTTAAGGCTTTATCACAGTGTTGACCCTTGCATTGTTTGCAAGATAAGTTTGTTGATAGGACATACATAATGATGTAAGCAAAGTCTTAACCACTGTGAATCCTAGCGCAAACTTTGCGCTTCTCTGTCGCCAGGAGCATTACATTAATAAGTATGAACAAAAACCCCTGAGACAGAGTAGTTTGGAAATAACAGGGCTATTAAGAAAATTAAATGAATTATTTAATATTTATTAACTCTATAATGAGGGTCTTGTCCTACAATAATACATATATAAGTTGTATATATATATACATGGCGGGTGGGTCTAAACAGCGTTGTATATGCTTAACTGAGATAGAGATGGAAACAAGATGTGTAGAAGATTTCTTTTTCTGGGTTTGCTCTCACACTCCAGCATATTAACATGATGTAGTCTAGATAATTAAATGTGTTATTTCATAGGTTTACAGCTCAGTTGTGATAATTGCGCTTTTCAGCCTGACACATTCAACTTCAGCATTGCTTCTGGGTCACTATGCCCTCCATAGAATAGGACAGCCAAAAAGATTGAACCAACTTTATTTTCTAGTATTTTTACAACTATTGTTTACTTCAGTATATTGAATAATTTTAAAATGTACCTACTTCTTTACAATCACTATACACTTCTGCAACCAAATTAAGACCAGATGTGTTTGAAACAACTGTGCATCACTAAAAGGTGACTATATTATCCCTTACAACACCATTTCATATTGCTCCTTATAATGCTTTACCAGGAGCATCAGGCATCTGTTCGTATTAAGGGAGAAACAACTGAATGGTTTGAGGTCCAATAAGGTGTCAGACTGGGTAATTTAGATAAACAAAAGAACATGCTACTGCATCACAAAAACAGTCTGTTGTCAGCAAGTTTTTCCAGGATTTCCGTCATTGAATCAATTCTCACTAATATATCTAGATAATGTATGAGCCTTATATGTACCAAGTTCTTCACCAGAATAATCCAACTCGATCCCAAGAAGTGCCAGCTATATTTGTGGTTTATCCAACTTATTCAGTGCTTTGCAGTGGCAAGTGTTACAAAGTATACACAACGCGATCATTATGCAGGACTATTCTGGAAAATGACTGTATTTACTTAAAGGAAATCCTGGTAATGTTTTTGATAATCGACTGTTTTTATGATGCAGTAGCATGTCTTATTGTATCTAGATGTCCGTGGCTGTGTCGTCTCATTACATACGTGTTTAAAGTGAATTTCTGCATTTCTGTGCATTTTGGATTTTTTTAACTCAATTTAGTAGCGACATTGATTTTCTGCGGTTTTATTTATTTTTTAGTGACAACAGTGATTTGTGCTGTTTTTTATATTTATTTTTTGACAACAGTGATTTTGTAGGTTTTAACATTTATTTTAGTAGCAGTACTGCTTTTACCAGTACTTTATTCCCTGTGATTGTTGTTATCTATACTGAACTTAGGAATTTTTTTGTCCATGTGCATTGACAGTGTAAGTACATAGTATCTGTGTGTATACATCTTTTATATTGTAAGTTTTTATTTGCCTTGCAGGTAGTGTAGGCCTAAAGTTAAATAATAAAATATGTATAGGCCTAACATAAATCTGATCTTTAGACTTTTGCTGATATGCAGAATACTTCAATAATTCATATACCTAGTTTAAAATTATTAATAGCATAGAGTTGTTAGAGGCACAGGAAACCTGCTGCAGGAAAAGAAAGAACAAAAAATACATCATTGTGTATTTGTTCTCTCATATGATGCTGGTAATAAAGCATCATGTTTTACGCCATATAGAAATATTATATTTGTGATGAAATATATATTATCTTAAATTAGGACCTAAATCAGATTTGTATACTTATTGGCAGCGTGTAACAAAAACATCTGCTAAATGAGTTGGTGATGCTTGGTGTCATTCACTCTTTAAAAATTTTTTTAAAAATAAAACAAATTGGGAGTGGTGTCAATGTAAATGATGACATTTACACTGAGCAACAAGTAAGCGGTAAACCTGCTCAAACAGTCATAAATCTTCAAAAGACAAGATAATTTGCCCACAAAAATGCAATAAGGTTTTTTGTTTTTTAAAAATTAACTGTCTACTCCCAACAACATACCCTGACAAGGTGTAGATAGAAGAGATCACCACACCCCCCCCCCTCAAAGGAGAACATGAATTTGAGTAGGCTACTATTGATTAACTCAGCCAAAAAGGTTGGAAAACACAACACTCCCCCACCCAGTGATTTTTCACTTGGAAGACCTTGTTTTTAAAAAAAATTATAACTCAGTGGTAATTGGCTTGGGTCCATCCTCACAAGGTGATCAAACCACTTTATCTGCTGACATTCTGTATATTTGATACAAGGCATTATTCCTACTCATTTTCTGATATCCTCATTTCTTACTATGTCCAGTTTGGTGACCATAGCTGCTTTTCTCAAACACTTCATCTCACATGTGATAATTTTTCTCAGCTGCGAGGTTGTTAGAGATCATGCTTGACACTGATAACAAAGTGGTGGTATGTACATTTTTGTTATCTTCCTGTGTGTTCATTCTCAAACTCCTGCAGATCAGCAGGATGTAATCCGGAGAATGGAATGCATTGTGTCATGGTTTACAGCATTGCTGTGATATCTGCGCCTTTCGGCATGACACATCCGACTTCCGCATGGCTTTGGGTCACTGACCCTATATGGGATGGGACAGCCAATTCCATCCCATAACCTCCTTAGTCGTCTCGTACGACATGCACGGAAGGTAAGCCATGTTGCTATTCTTTGCTCCCCTTTCGGGCCACAACAACACATAGGCGTTTGTTATCAAAATGCATTAATTCAATATTCCAGTAATCTTGTGATTTTGGTTATCCAGTACAAAAGATTAGTCTCCCCCCCCCTTTGTGCGTGCGTGCCTTTGTGTATATAAAACTAGTCAGCATTAGTATAATGATGTCATATGTGAGCATACTGGTGTACATTGTATGACTTATAAACCTTTTCCTTTATAACTTTCCCTATGTTTTTCATATATGAATGATGTAATGATGATCACCCTGAATAAACATTCATAATGTTTTCAAAGTAATGTGTTCATTTTTAACAGAACATTGCAGTTCCATGACATAGTTCCAAGGCTGTGGACCAAGATGTCCTTCAGATTTTTGTCGCCCCTATAGGCCACCAGAGGTAAGTTGTGGAAAGCGTCACGGGTGTCAGAATCAGACTGGAGAAGGGAATAATGTTTAAGCAGGATGCGACGGACAGTCGAGTTATGGGGATGGAAGGTAAGAACTAGTTTAACCCTATCAGAGGAGGAGGAAGAACCATGGGAATAATTCAAGGTATCAAGGCGAGATAGCTGGCGTACACGGAGCCAAGCCAATGAAAGAATGCTGTCAGGGAAGGAGCATCTATGGAAGAACTCATCATCTCAGAGGATTTGTCGAGAAAATTGTCGTCATTACTACATAAACGACGAAGCTGTAAGGTAGAGAGTTGTGACAGGCGGGAGGATGAGAAGAAGTGTAGAGCAGAAAGCCATGTGCATCAGTAGGTTTGTAGTAGACTGATGTGCTGAGGTAAGGGGGATGAATAGTGACAATCATGTCCAGGAAATGGACAGAGGTGGTGGAAATGGTAAATGTGAATTTAATATGGGGGTTGAAATTGTTGATGAAGCGAGACAGTTCTGCTTCTGTCATGTCAGTAATACCTATCCCATCATCAATGTATCTGTGGAAAAGAGATGGGAATGGGCCATCGTAGGTAGACCAAACTAGATGTTCAAGATATCCCATGAAAAGACAGACATAGCTAGGTCCCATCTTAGTGCCCATGGCCACACCACTGATCTGATCGAAAAAATGTCCATCGAATTCAAAAGAGTTGAGTGTGAGCACCAGCTCAGCAAGGCGGATCTGAAGGACATCTTGGTCCACAGCCACCTCAGGTCCTCTGCACCTGACCATTGTGGTACCGTTCGTTGCTACGTGGTTCAGATGCGCTCCATCTCATTTCCCAAGGCTAGTTTCTCCATCGATGAGTCCTTTACATGTGAATCCCATAATGTTATTTACATGATCATATGTAAACGCTGTGGTAAGCAATTATCTGTGAAATTGGCCTTAGACTGAGCGACGGCTTCTGTAACCACCTGCATGCTATCAAACACAGAACACCCACTCCTGTGGCTAATCGTTTCAACTGCGATGGCCACCGTGGTGTCCTTGACATTAAGGTCACTGCCATCAGATCCTGCACCACCGATGATAGATCTAGGTACGCCCTAGAAAATAGTCTCATTTTCGAGTTATTACCATCAAGCCATTTGGATTCAATTCCAACCACTCTTTCGCTTAGTTTTCGGATTGGTCTTTGTTGTTTTTATTCGTTTTGTTCCTCTCGTTCCACATGTATTATAGTCTTTGTGTACTTCCTGTTCGTATCCTTCCGGTATCTAACTACCATATTACACTCGGACACGCATTCATTTCTACTTGTGGTATTTTTATGTTTGTATGTTATATTCTGTGTTTTGTTGTATGTACCATATTTATTCATGTAAACATCCATCAGTGATAGTGTGTTAGTCGTCATCAAGTAGGACTTCATTACCTGTCTTCCACGTGAGTATTATTTCCCAGCATAGGGAACAAGAGTGACAGGGAACTTGTACTCTTTCTGGGTTCTAATCTATCATCATTGTTCCACTCTTTGATATATTTATATTTCTAAGACTCCATTCCTTTATTTCAACAACTTTCACCATTGCCATAATGAAAGACAAATATGGTGGATTTATAAATGTTGGTTTATTCATACTAAATTGGACAGCAAAACAATAAATGTACAGATGTCTAGACATGAATCTGGTATTTACTCTGCAGCTACAAGTATAATTATACTTAAACTGCACATCTTTTTTGAATGATCAAATTTTGTCTTGGGGACCACAATTGCAACTTAATTCTTGCAATAGTACTTAACACCTAGTACTTAGTGCTTGTGGCAATGCAGCACATAGTCTTTGTGGAGCACAATTGCAACTTCATTCTTGCAAGGATCTAGTATCACAAAATATTCTCCTGTGTTTTCTATAGCAATATGTTTACACTAATTTACTAGCCTCGTGCAAATTGTCTGCCTGTCAATACTCAGTTTCCTTTTAGGGAGTTTCGGTACTATACAAGAATCAGTGGACAGGTTTCTACGGAAAAGCTAACCTAATTAAACGGAACGAAAATTCTGATAAAGACACAAATTATGACACAGCCAAGTTTCTACACGTTTAGTAATGAGAGCCCCCCTAACAGTCTATACATGCGCTACACACTAAGTGGGGGGTCGGTCTGTTGCACGCAAATCGCTAGATAAGTATCATTAGTCAAATTTTTTTTAATACCAGAAAAACGGAAGCTCAGTGCAATAACATATGAAATTAAAAAGTCAGACTGTTGTCACATGATTTGTCCACTGATTCTTGTATGGTGGCTGTGATAAAGCTTCATGCCCTTTCTGTTGCCATGTCATGTACAGGGTGGGATTTATAAAATGTACTCTCTGATTTAAAAAAAACTCGGTCATACCCTGGACCTAACGGGTGTTAGACCAACACTCTCTAACATCCTTTGAAAATGCATGGTAATATCTGGCTCCAATATGTGTTTTTTCCATAACAGTGCTATTCTTGTTCTACTTTAATATAATTGTTAATGATGTAGTCAAACTCGTAAAGTACAATGAGTACTTTATACATCATAATTTAGCTCACAAATCTGTTTATAGAATACAAATATTTACATGACAAACAATTCTCTGCAGTTTCAAACCAAATTAGAACACTACAACTTATATATCAATAATCTGTACAAATCAAAGCCTGTTTCTATCAGCTACTGAACTCTCATAAAATAAACATAAATATCCAGCCGTTTATCTGCGATACCAAACCTGCATACTGTTTATGCGTTTCATTTTCTTCTGTAACTGAAGGACTCCATACAGCAAAGCTTCAGCAGTTGGTGGACAACCTGACATTTGTGACACAATATATATTTTAATAGGTAAACAACTATCACAGACAACTATTTACTTAAAAACACATAAAACATAAACATTACACAAAAGATAAGAAATACAAGTAATTTGGAATTAAAATGAAAACTGCCTAAATGACCAGCCTCCCTCAGATACAAATAGTTTTCATATTTCTGCCAACTAAAATCCAAAGAGAAGTTTCTATTTACCAGTAAAGTGTTTTACACAATAATCTGCAACTATGAAATAAACATGTAGTTTACTATAGTAACTTCGTGTAGTAGCACCTGTCATACAAAGACGTAATGTTTGTAATAATGTAAATTGTTGACTAGACCTGCTGCATTTGTTCTCAAATTCCTGCTGGTTATCAGAATGTGGTCTACAAAATTGAATGCGTTGTGCCATTGTTAACAGTTTGGCTATGATATCTATGCCCATAGGACTGACTTATTGGTCAGTTTAGCTGTGAGTAGGCAGCTCTGGACAGCCCATAGCCTTTCTAACAAAAGCACCAGTTCTTCTCAGTTATGTAAGTGAGGAGACACCCAGACCCATGATGTGTAAAGGGAATTTATGAATGCATGTTTAGTTGCAGAAGATAGGCATTCCAGTACCCCAGGTTTACCACGGGATTAATGCCATCAAACCCCTTCCTCATTAACACACTCTGCATAGGCATTCCAGGTTTACCACGGGATTATTGCCATCAAACCCATCCATCATTAACACACTCTGCATAGACACAATACAGATGAAGAAGACATGCACCAACCACAACCTGGCAAAAGGAAGAAAGAGTGAAAGCTCGCAACCCCAGGGACAGGATTTATTCTACAACTAATACAGTCTAATCCAAACCCAAATCCTTTTAGTGTTATCTCTAATCCTAACCCAAAACATGAAAACACAACTGAAAGAATAACCCCACCCATAAATAGTCCACAAACCTAAATACCTGCTAAAATTGGCATTCGTGATGCACACCTACCTAGAAACTAATCAAATCAGCGCACCATATAACACACTAGTGAACAGATGCCTGTGCGCTACAGAAACCCCATTTACATTTGATTATATGACATATATTATGGAACTTAAAAAAAAATTTGCCTATTGTTTACATCCACAATAATGAAAGCTAGTAGATCCAAAATATTTACATGATGATAGAACCCAGAGAAATATGAGGTCACTCTTGGTTCCTATGCAAGGCAATGGAGTTTTACTTTCTGCTTCAGATTTGTGTTTCTCTGGTTTCTAGAGCATGTCTCAGATGACTGTTTTATTCAATGAGGCTGTAAGTTGCACTTCCACAAACTGGACAATCTTCTACTCCAGAGAGAACTTTCTTATGACTTTCTTCCAGCCGTTTCAGTTACAGGGCTGATCTCCCCCCCCCCAGCTGTCCAGGTATGAGCATTAAGCAGGATTAATAACTGGAAATTATGAGGTGGGGTATTTATTCTCATGCCTAACCTCCTTAGTTACCTTTTATGATATGCATAGTAGGTGGTAGTATAACTATTCTTTGCTTCCAAATTATCAGGTGAAAAATAGGCAGGCGACCTAAGTGATACAAATATATCACATAATTTGTCACCTGGATACAGAGAATAAGAAAGGTATAAATTTAGCGCCATAGCATATAAGACAGTATATGTGGAGGTGTAGATTACACAATACTAATCTTCAGTTTTGAGAAGGGAGAGTGAGGGATATGATTGCTTTTCCCTGCTGCTTCAACGAAAGAATGGCCATAATGATATTTGAACCCATAAGCTTTTGATGATAAGCCAGTAGTGTTCAGAAACAATAACAGTATGATAATAACTTGTTTATTAAGATATGCTACAATATTGGCTCAATATCTAAAAAATCAACTGAACAGAATATAAAAAACAATTACTATTTAAATCTACCTGGCACATAAATATCCACAGGGACCACTCTATCACATCCTCTGACCACTGCATATGAGTAGTGGTAGTACCCGCCACCATTGGCACAGCTGCCCATAGAGATCACAAATCGAGGTTCTACCATCTGATCATATACCTGCAAGAAAATGATTTACTGTCCATGATTCTTACTAATTTCATTACTGCTCTTCTAAAAAATAATCAAGAATAGTCTTGTCTCCAGCATATTGTCTGTTCGTGGTAAAATTCATATTCTGCACATTCATTAACTTTTAGTGAATTTTTCTCAACTTGTGTACAAGAGCAATAAAGGCAAAGGTATGTCCCATGGCAGCAACATGCCGCCGGGGGTGAAGATAACTCTTCATGTACTAAGCGACAGCAACTATTAGGTGGTTTGGCCAGTTCCCCTTCTTGATGTCTTTACCTACCTAACTCATGCGTCAGGTACTCATTTGCAGCTGAGCTGACAGGAGAACAAGGGCAACACGAGCAATTGATCCCTGTATTAAAAAAACAGTATTTGCATATACTACGGTGGTTGGTAAACTATATATTTCAGTGTTGCTTATCTTACAAAATAATATTGGATACTTTTTATGACATAAAAGTGTTCACAATTATTCAAGTCTCATTTACCAAGAGTTCTTAAAGTTCCCCCAGTTAAAGCATAACTAAACATATCATTAAAATAGAACTCGTCATCTTTTTAAAAATTCATCTGTATATGTTCTCAAACTTATCCAAATAAGCAGAATGTAAGCCTAAGAAAGGAATGCATTGTCACTATTTACAGCTTTACTGTGATATTTGTGCCTTTTGGTCTGACAAATTTGACAACTTAATGGCTTCTGGGTGACTTTGATCCTCTATGGGATCAGTCAACCCCATCATAAAACATCTTTCAACATACATAGAAGGTCACAGCATCGCTATTCTTTGCGTCCTTTTCACACTTGTGCAACTCACAAATGCCAATTCTGTTTAAATAATGCCAATATAAAAAGATTTTTACCATCACAGTAGGATGTGTTGGGCAAATAAAATGGTGACAATGAATTTTCATTTTCTGCTATAAGAGAGACCAAGTGGGAAGAACAAATGCAGAAAAACAAAGATTTATAACAAGCAAGCAGTGATGCACATCGCAATGTCACTGATTACTGTAGATTTCCGAGAATTTATGTAGGCTTTTCCTTTCTTAAAGTAAAGGTCCCGACCTATATACACATACAACAAAATTCTTAAAACAATTAGCAGTAGAAACACAAAAACAAGAACACTGAATAATGTCAAATACCGGTAACAGAGAAACTTACCGGTACCAGTAGGCCTACAAACAGTAATTCAAATCCTTCGAAGTCAGAGTTCTAATGGAAAAAAATGACTTTGGTCAGGCGAAAGTTGTGATGCCACAATTAGTAGGCCTACCACGTGGAATTTTCTCCTTGTACGATATACACGTTATATTTGGTGCGCAAATCACATATATCGTGTATATTTCCACCATATGTGCACATGGCTGTGCTGTCATCAGTGTACATACGAAGAAACACGAAGAGGAAGCATGAACTCTAAACTACACAAAGGTCACATTTTTTAATTAACCCTGGGCAGACTCAAAATATAATATGGATCCTAGCGACACAAGTAACAACAAAAGCGACTCCCGTTGATTCTAGTGGTCACATGGTTTTAACCTTTAGCATGATATGTTTACAATTACATAATTTCTCTCCTGCCGCTGAATTAGTTTTTGGAAATGAAACGTAATAGTTGGTGGTTGTTTTGAAATCGTTATAACTTTTTTGTTGTTAGAGATATTTAAATAATATTTGCACATATAAATAAAGAATTGAATTCTGCATATATTGGTGTAAGTTTTGTTTGTGTGTGTGTGATATGAGACTTGAGAAAGTGAAAATGACATATTTGCAGTAACATCGTTATGTAAATCTAGACCTATTGTATTTTGGGTTGCTCCAAATCTGTTGAATATTATATATTTTAAATAACTAAAAACCTTGTGGTCTATTTTATTTAATGTATTTGAAGAACTTACCTCTCAAGATTTCCACTTCAGAATCACAATCCATAATGATGTTACTGAATATATGATAAAACAAAAGTATATAAAACCTGATTCACTGTCATGTTGCTTCGCCTCTATGCCGATGGCTATAGATTGTTCAGATTTCAATAGTATAATCACGCAACATCTCTTATCGTCATTTTAATCACAGAAACGGGAAGCGAAATAATATATCTACTGAAAATTGCCATAACATTTCCTAACAAAGTTAACAAATCTGGCTTTTTTTTCTCAACAAGGTTCCAAGCACTGGACGACGGCTTTCGCCTTCAGGATTCAAGATATTGACAAAATTTGGGCGAAACATTTCGTTGTCATGTTCTAAAGGTTAACAATCCAGAGTTTACTTATCCATTACCAAGGGTGCAAGAAAAATTGTATACATCGACATCACAGTATTTAAACATCTGTATAAAATTTATCTCCTGTGAGAATCTTGAAACTTTTTATGTGTCATAACAACTGTTTGCACTTTCTGAATGAATTTGAAAGCCCTAAAGTTATTTCAAGTGCAAAATCCTCTTATTATAATATATCTAGATTCCATGTGCAGCCACTATTTTGGAACAATGTACTTTCCCCAGATGAGCTATTTTTAGCAATGGGTATTGCTGTATTTCTGATCTATCACGGCGGTTTTGACGACTGGCGAAATTGGCCACCACGGTTTTATAACGAGAATTCAATGACCGCTGAATTTGTTCAGTAGTGTTAGAGATTCCCCAGTATTATTATATATTTCCTACCTCTGCATATACATGGGCTTTCAACTTTTTTTTTACATTTGGGACATTAAAAATGATGTCCCCGGTGTATAAAAGGAAAAATACGATTAAATAAACTATGTTTACTAAATAACCACCACTAACTTAAAAAAAAGTAAATAATGAACCTTTCTCAAAGCTGGAGCCATCTTGTTGGTGAGTGTTCCTGCAACAATAATACAATCAGCTTGACGAGGACTAGCTCTGAACACTACTCCAAATCTGTCCATGTCATAGCGAGGGGCAGCAAAGTGCATCATCTCAACAGCACAACATGCAAGACCAAATGTAAGAGGCCAAATAGAACTCTGAAAGATGTAAATTACAAATAACTAGTTTTGGTAAATCCAAAATAATTACATACTAATTTTATGTTCTGCATATATTTTTAAATCTCATCAGTTAGCAAGACTGGTTTATAATGTGGCTAGAATGTTCATACCTTTTGTTTGGCTCATTATATCCAACTATCAACAACATGCGTAGCAAATCAAAATGTTACTATTATTTGCTTTTTTTTTAGTCCTTGAAATGCATGAGTGACTATACAATATTATAATTAGTTTCTTCTTCATTTGTTCTAGTATAAACACTTAATTTTTTTTTTTAATGTAATGGCAAACATGTTCTATGAAATTTAGAATTTGTGATATTCTGTGCTTCTAAACCCAGTACACTTGCCTATAAAAAGAACTCCCCCCCCCCTCCATGCACTCAGTAACAGGAACATGTGCCGTAATAAAAGTTTCTTATATTATTTTGTATGCCATTGTGGGTCAACTTCTCTATTTCATGACAGCCTAGGTTGGCAATATTTTATGATTGACTGAGGCAAATTCAGAGTAGTACGACCAGGAAGTGATATCTGGCAGTAGTAAGAATGAAGCTTTTACCGATGATAATATGGCTTGTTTCAATTGTCCTCAAAACTTTTGTTTCTGCTCACATTAAAAAGTTTTCAATTTTAAATCAAAACATTTGCTCTGATTAAAGCCCAAGTATTTGTCACCTTTCAATCATCAAAAGGTGTCACCAGACACTGTCTCCCCAGGAATTCACAGAAATAATTTTCTCTTTATTATTTTTAGCTAAATGTTTACATCTTAACTACAGTAGCTTGTGCTTTGATACTTTATTAGCTCAGGAGTCACTACATATAGTAATTTTAAATCAGCATGGTGGAGTGACCATTATACAACATTGAACTATCAACAGATGACATGCCAATATAGTGAGACTTTCCTCTTGTGGAAGCCTTGCAGCATTTATCTGTACAATTACATTTCCCTTTGTGGTGCAACATTAAGTTTAATCCAGTATTACACATCACATTGGTGGAGTCAAATGAGCTCCAATTCTCAACATGGTCCTAACTGCTAAAGTGTACATAGTGCCCCATCTATGAACAGGTGGCACATGGGTGTGATGAAAAGCAACTCTGTGCAGGAAGTTATACTTCCCTGGGAGAGCCCAGAATTAGACACACATCTTACTTAGCCTTGCATAATTGGAGAGCCCCCTTGGATGGCAGAGAATGCATATCTGGCTGCTCCATCCATACCAGTGACCATTTTCCAGGGCTGGGTTCCTATGGACACCTATGGCAGGAAGGATGCATTATTAGGGAGTTGAAGTCCATGAACTCTACATGCTGCAGAAAGGTAGACAACCCACAAAACTCCTAGAATTTACCCCCTTTGAGTAAGAGACTTCAGCTCAAAGCATTGTACACTGTTGAGAGTGTCTTTCGAATATGAAATAAAACTGGAAAAAACACTTTATTGCAAAGAACCAATAGCTCATGATTCCTGGGGATCAAAACAATAGCAACAAGTAGGCAAGGCAGAGATAACCAAATATTACAACAAAACCGCAAGTGAAGTCAGAGTTATGGTTAAAATGCTGTGAGAGTATACTGTGAAACAACAATGTGCTGGGCTCTGGCATGTTTCTAAAATATGACTGATGTCACTGGGTTAGCATCATATATCATCTTCAAAGAACGCAACACATGGTTCAGGACAAAGGATCAATGGAGAAAGCACCTCAAAGTCAATTAGCTATGTTGTATATGAAATTAAAGCTCGTAGTGTAAACCGAATGACAGTGAGAAACCACTTCTTCAAGACGAAGTAAAAAATGGTGATTGGACGATGCATTATGGTAGAATAAGATGTAGCAGTTGGCCCTAAAGTACTTCATGGTAGCCACGGAACCTCCCCTGTCAATGGTTCTTACTATCTGACAACACCCGAAGCAGAAATAATACAAGACCAGATAGTCCTATGTGGTTTTCATGTGAAACCTATTTGTGATGAACACTCTGTGGCAAAGACAACGTGCCTTACTTGTGAAGTAAAACAATAAAAAAAATGTCCTAAACATTCTTTTGTAATGTAAATTATTCACATTATTATTAAATTAGTACGTTATTTGTCTAATAACCTAACATAATCATTAAAAACAACTGTATTTTATTTTTCTCACTTTATATTCATACAAAATATATCAAAGGTACAATATATCTATGATGCCTGTTATCGGGGTACGCACAAGTAACATTTGGTTGATATAATGCAGAAAGTGAATGTAGAGATGTCATGGAGTTTCAGTTCTATCTGCAAGCTTCTAGCAGAAAAGTAACCACAATGTTAAAAAGCAAAATGTACATCTTTCGCATGACAAGTGTTTTAAGCTGCTATCAATTTCTCATTGTGACTAACCGCTGATATTACAAGCCATCATTTATATGCACACCTGTCCAACAAAATGTGTTACATTTTACATTAATCTACTATTTTTTTTACTGCCAGCATTTCTCTTTTTTTTTCATAGTATCCATTCTACCTTATAGCAACAAAATATCATAGGCACTATCTATAGCTCACCTTTCTTCCCCAGTTTAAAAGATCATCAAGCCTAGCCAAGGCATAGTCTACCTTATTATCGAAAGGTACTTGAAAAGGAGAATAGGGCTTCTTTGCTGGAGCACTAGCTACCTCTTGCCCTGTGCTCTTACTTCTGTATGGTATCAATGAAGTGCTGAATCACACAAAAAATTAGTTGCATACTTTGTTGAATAGCAATTATTAAAAATCAACGGTAAGGGCTACACCTAAACAAACAAATAGTTTGCATAACATTGTCACACATACTGTGCAATAATTCAAACAGAGAACACGTATTTTTGGGCGTTTTGCCCTATGGATGCAGCCATTTTGACACAAAAATATACATCTGAGATCACTTTATAAACAACTATACACACAAAATGTTCACCAGCACTTCAATATGGAATACTAGAGTAGACAATGGCTTCAAAACCTAACTTTGAATCAACCATCAAATAAACACAACAAGAATACAGCACATGACAGATAGAAGGAATAGACAAATAGAAAAGGTAGAAAAACATTATTGAGTGGACAGGAATGAATTTTTCTACTTCTCAGAGCCAGTTCTTCTCCAGAGTGTTGATCCAAACATCATTAGTTGTCTTTGATCATTGACTCCACATGAGTTCAATGGACCATACTGATATTTTGAATGCAATGAAAGAGTTAGACCAGTTGGAAGATGTATGGTATATTTCTTCAATGCCTATGGAAAGAATGCAGGACCTGGAAGTGAAGTGTATTGTTTCAAGAAATTAGCAGTGTATAGGAATCAAAAGAAGAGATCTCAATCAACACAGAACTGAACAGTTACCACATGCTGAATATGAGATCAGAGCATCTATGGCACTGTCCAGTGTCATGACGATGATCTGACAACTAGCTAACTATGATGTGACTGATCATTGTTACTTTATGTTGCCATCCAATTAAAAACACAGAAATAGTCAGATCTGCCCAGATAAGTGATGCTATTTGGAATCTCATTGAGAATGCCTGAACAATACAACTGACAAGGTTTCAGGTAATATCACTAATATACTACGTAATATCGCTCGTAGGAAACAATGAAGAGTTCTCAGGAGATGTCTGTAAATACACAGAAAGAAACACCAATATATATATATATATATATATATAGGATACACCAGACGTAAACAGGTGACAGAATTCACATATCTAGGAAGCAATATAACAACAGACGGCAAGCGCAAAGGTCATGACCAGGGATTAACCCAGTGAAAACTACAAATTTAATATTGAACGCAACGAAACAAGTTTAAAAAACAACAGACTAGTTTTCTACCAGTAGAAGCGACGACTGTAAGGGGGATATATTTAATACTTTCTGGGTATAGAATAAAACAATAAAAGGTCACATTGTGTGTCAAATACTAGCTTTAAAAAATAACTTATGGTAGCCTTACAGAAGTGTTTTAAAATCAAATTTTATATCCAGTAAGGGGCCATAGGCTGTGACATTCTTTACTCTTTGTGTGTTATATTGTTCTTGATAAAGACCTTTTGGTAGAAATATTCATTTATGCATATTTCCTGTGTGATTCCAGTACTTTGCACTTCTTTATCAGATTTTCAATTTTCATCTGTTGGATCACAGTTGTGCTTCAGTCGTACCTATTATATTTAGAAAAACTGAAATCTAACCCTGATAGCTGCCTCCAGAAAATTAGAAATAAACAAATATTTTAAACAGTTTGCTTAGAAAGGTGTTAATTTTGTAAACAATATAATGGCAAAATTTTAAACTGTTTTTCTTAAGCACCTAATTTCAGAAATGACAAGATTTCTCTCATGTCTCATATTGGTAACATAGTGTTAATATAATTTTTGTCCACATCTACATGAGAACATCAAAATTTGTGACAGTAAAGCTTGTATTTTCACCTGTTTCAATTTCTCTTCCAGTTAAATGTGAGCAAAATACCAAGATATTCAAATTTTTTAATTTATTGTAATGATTTATCTGGAAATTGCTTCCTGATGGTGTTCTACTTATTGTCAAGACATTTGTTTCATTAACCTTTAGCAAACTGTGTTTAGAAATCACAAATGTTCCCCCTGCCTTTGAATTCTTTTTTGAGAATTTGTGTTATTGTTTGTGGCTGTTCTAAACATGCGATAGATTTTTTGTTGTTAGGGATAATTAAATAATATTTGTGCATATAAATAATTGAATACTGCATATATTGGTGTAATTTTTGTATGTGTGTGATACCAGCCTTATTAGAAAGTGGTAAATATTTTTTTTCACAAACAATTAAATTATAACAATCACAACGAAATTTTTTTAAATTATCTTTGGTTTTTAAATTTTCTGAAGTGGGAACTCTGTAAAATAAACCTAATTCAAAAAGTATTTATGTGGTTTCATTGTCAAATCATCATAATATCACTGGTGAAAATAAATGAACCTCATAGATTTGCAGTAAATAGTTCTCTGAAGCTAGACCTAGTCATATTTGATCGCTCAACACAATTGGTATTCGACATCTAAATCACAGAATCAGCGTGATCAACACAATATTCTATTGTGAAAACCAACTTACCTCTCAAAATGTCATCATCCACATCACAATCCATAATGATTTACTGAAAATATGATAAAACAAGTCTATAAAACCTGATTCACTTTCACGGATCCGCGCCAACTTGCCGATGTGAACAGTTGTATATATTTCCCCAAATCAACGACATAGATGTCTTCCCATTCAAAAACTTTTTGGAAAAAGAAGTCACATGGAATAGCCAGCTAGGATTGGTCAAATCTGATTACTAAATATGCGATTTTAAAGTATTAGAGAGCGATAGAGAGTGCTTAACAATGGGTGATCCCTGTTACCTTTCACGTAAATTAAGCTAGTACTGCAGGTACACCTTTAGCACAGTAAAGGTTAATGTTATCTCCATGCCATTGTTAAAGCAACTGTCATGTAGTACATTTAGCTGAGCTGTGAACACTTGTTCTGACTACAGAGTAGACTATCAGCGGAAAAAAAACACAAAAACACACACATATAATGCACATTTTATTTTTAATATATATATGTTAAAAAAACTGACAACAAAATAAAACCATATATTATCCCAGATGTTAATGAAATCCTGTTGGAAAGTCCCAAGTATTGTTCTTAAATAAATTTTGTCCTCTTTATAGATAGCTCATAAATGATCGTCAAGAAGTTTATCGTTTTTCTCATGTGTCTAGGACTTCTGAGCATATCTCAGTTTTGTTCACTATTTTCTTTTCTGGACTCAGTTATTCAATACCATCAAGATGGAACACATAGGAGTAATTTACTGAATTAAGATATACATTTACCTCATGCCCTGAAGACTTGCTGCATTACTTTTTTCTGTGAAAGCTTGACGAATAGGTACTGTCGTAGCACTCAACTGTCGACCAAGCAAATCAACTAATGAATGGCCGAATTTCCCAGTCATCATTTTCACTGCAAATATAGAAAAATAGCTCTCATCAATCAAATAGGTGTCAACTAGAATGGATTTTCTATAGATATGGATTTTGGGCCCAAAAATACCCAAAATTTTTTTAAAGGTCATTTGGTGTTACATTTCCTAGTAATTATTACTAATGCTGACTTTTTCCCTCCCCCGCATATGTATGAAAATATTATTATTTTTATAAAAATACTTATTTTTGGATGTGTGTTTTATTGAAATGAAATATGGAAATAAATTGTTAAATATACAGATTTACGAAAAAACGAAAACAAAATAGTTGACTATATAGCTTGTGGTATCACCTTGTGATATAGAAAACTACCGGGGAAAGCGACAGGAATGGAATGGTATATGAAAAAAGGTGATGGAGCAAAAACATGTCCAGTAGCACCCAAAATTGTAAGAAACAATCATATATACCGATGACACAGTAAACTGAGAAATTAAGAAATGCAGATGAAGTTTTGTTGCCAACAAGAATGGCAGCAGGGTGCATGAGAAATTGTCTGCATACTCCACTACATCAATCATTAGAATGGAAATAGAAATGGCAGCATGCAGTGACTGAAATATTACCCACACAGTGAGACTTCCAAAACATGCAACAGTTTGCAATATATTTTATCCTAAATAATTAAAAAATGCAATAAATATATATTAAATATTACAATGTAATTATGCTAATTAGATGCCATTGTTAATTATTTATGAACTCTGGCTGCGTCAGAAAATTATCAGAATGTAACCAAGAGGTGCATCTTGTCTTCCCGAACAAGAAAATGTATAATTTGTTATGTTTTTTTAGTACAAATAACTTTGATATTCAAAAATGAGTGGCTCGGTTCCAAGGCAGGGCCGCAACTTTTTGACAACTGTCATTTCATATTTCCTTATATGTTCCATGTACTTATCTCAAGGCAAAAATTAATGCGAAAAAAATTAACTTCCCTCAGAATTGACGTACAGACTTGGTTGAGGTATCGTTGGATTGCAATTTTCAAGGGCTATCTAACTGTGGTATTTATAATGCTGTAACCCCATTTTGTAAAATTTTGTCCTAATGCCTATATACTATATATTATATAGGCCTATTGATTGATTGCAACTTTGCCTGCTGAGTTCTGCTTTCACTTCACCTTGACAAGTGTTGCTGTCGTCCGATGAATTAAAAGAGGGGAGAAAATTTCTATGTCCATACCGTATTATTATAATATAATAACTAGCCTAGTTACTAGGGCCTATAGGCCTACCAACTTATTTTACTTGAAAATAAATAAAAAATTAAATTTTTATTAAATTTAAAATTATTATTAAAAATGGTTAATTTTTATAATCGACAAAAGATAACTAAGTCCTAGCAAATGCAATCTGGCTCGCGTTAACACAATTTATAAACATATTTCAGCTGATTGTTTGCACAATAAATGGGTTATCTCAGTGGGAAGCTACCACTCTCTAAAATATCAAATTGCATAGACACACACTGCCAGTACTCTTCAATGACATTTATTCGTACCAGACATTGCCGCCATGATTGTTGTTTCTAAACAGGAAGTCTTTAAAAAAAGGTATACTTCATCATCATCATCTTCGGGTAGCATAACCTGAACATGTGCGTATGTTCGTCCATCACACGTGAGGACCATTTTTACATCCACTTTTAAAAATTCAATTAGAATTATGACCGTGCATAGCTCGTAGATGGCTAATGAGTCCTATTCGAGCTGTAAATGTTCTTGGACAGTTCGTACATTGAATGACCACTGTAGTCGGATATTGGTATTTTATTTACATAATCCGTGACTTTCTGATTCTAGCTACTCTCCGCTGTTAGGCTGCAGTAGTTCTACTCTTTTTGAGTGTAGAGCGCCATGTAGATCTATTTTGTGCAAGTTCTTCCCATTTGTCTTGGTATATTTCAAACGCTTTCAGTGAGGTCTTTAACGAGTCATTGTAGCGCTTCTTTTGGCCACCTTGAGATCGTTTACCCTTCTTCTGTTCACCATAGAGAAGTATCTTTGGCAGGCGATAGTCTGGCATATGTACCAAATGACCTGCTCAGCGAATCTGTGTCTGCATCATGATAGTGTCAATGCTGGGGATACCAGATCTGTCAAGGACAGTGGTATCTGGAATCTTGTCTTGCCATCTATGTTCATGACTTTTCTGAGACAAGTTGTGTGAAAGTGAGTTTCCTCACATGACGTTTATACACAGTCCGTGTATCGCTAGCGTAGAACAGCACTGGAAGTACTACTCAACATGTCCTTACCTGAACAGGATGTAGCAGTCACAACCTTTTGAAACTTCTGCCGTCTTCGTGCTTCTATTACAGTTGTGTTTAGGTGGTCTTTGGTGTCTTGCGCCCATCTTCTTCTTGGTCTGCCTCTTGTTCGTCTCTTTGGCATTATTCCATCCTTTATGGTCTTCTCTAGTCTATCATGACGTTTGATATGGTCAAAATATTGAAGTTTTCTGGAAATAACCATGCTGTTTAGGCAGTCTTCTTTTACATTCATTTATCTCAGGGTGGCTATAGGCTTAGGCCTATTGGTGATCTTTTTGGTCCATAGTATTCTGAGAATTTGTCTGTAGCTTTTTGTTTCAAATGCTGTTATTCTATTTTTCACTTTGTTGGTGATTACTAAATGATAATGTAACAAACCAGGTCCAATGAGATGGCACTAGGGATGTGGTGTAGTCAAAGACGGCAAACCCGTCGACTAGGATTTGCGAGGCGAGTAGATGCCATCTGAGCAGACCATATTCAAATCCCATTTGCTGTATTATTATTTGTTCTTTAATGATAGGTAACTTCCAGATGCTTCTATAGTATAGACCTATTATAATTATTTACACTTGCTTGATAATCATGACCATCATGTGCCTTGCTGGCAGGCAAAGCTATTTTTTCTTCCGGGCAGTGAAGTGAGTCTGATCAGATTAAAAGTTGGTCATAATTAAGTGCCGTCTCCGCAACGAAGGTTGGCTGCAATGGACCTCCAGCACTCCCTTTCTCTTGCCTTCGTGGTGCACTCTGTCAGAATAATTTGATGTTACTCTCCCACTTGTATCTCTATCTACCTCTTGCTCGTCTCCCCTTGACTTTATCCTCAAGTAAGATATTCAGCAAGGTGTCATGTGGGATGGAAAGTTGGTAGCATAACCTGTAATTATGGAAAGCAAGGGATTTCCAAAACACCTCATACAAATAATAGCAATGATTGTTGTATTGCAAATAAGAAGCTGCAGTAAAAATAGATGGTGAAACATTTCATTAGTTCAATGTACAGAGAAGAGTAAGACAAGAATGCTCTTTCTCTTCCAGTTTTGTTTAACGACTGTGCAGAAAAATATGATGAGAAAATTTGGAATATATGGGTGCAAGTAAGGTCTAATCAGTTTTGGAGATAGTGCAGCTGAAATTAAGAGATCAATTGGAATAATGACTCCAAAATTCCTACAAATGAAAAATCTTTGGTACGGCACCAGCTATAACACTATATTAGGCCTACATCTGATTAGAGCATGAATATTTCCAATAGGCCTAGAAATTTATGACTGTGAAACAGTGACACGTAATCAGTGGTAACGAGAATTGCTGCCTTCAAAATATACTACAGAAAGATGTTGAGAATACCATGGACTGCAAAAAAAGACAAATCAAGAAGTGATAAGAACATTAAACAACAAAGAGTGTTGGCTCCTAAACAACATTATAACAAGAATGTTTGCCATGTGTTGTCATGACCCAAAAGGGAAGCAAAGAATAACAAGACTGTTTATTTTCCATACATGATGTATGAGGTGGCTAAGAAAGTTTTGGGGTGAAGTTGGCTGTTCCATTCCATATAGGGTCAAACTGACTCAGAAGCAATGCTGAAGCTGGGCGGACAAAACAGCTGTAAACTAAATCCTGACAAAACATTCCTTTCTTTGAACTACACGGTACATCCTTCTAATCTGCTGGAGTTTGAGAACAAATGCAGAAGAAGAACAAGAACGTGAGTTTTTTTTTGCTATATAAAAAAATATAACAGCATAGAAAAAGTAATAATGTAAGGTATGGTCGCGGGTAACATAGTCCAAGAGGTAAGGCCAGTCCAAGACAATGATGGATAAGAGGCATCTCAGATTGTTTAAACATATTCTTGACAGAATATAGCATATCTTATTCAGGACCTAGCAAACAACCAATTTTTTTTACTGTAGTGACTTGCTAGGCAATATTTATGCAATTAGCTTGTCATTACTTTCTAATGGTCAAGTGCCCATCTCACCATCTGCCTGCTGTTGAAATTGATCCAAACACACCTACTTTCACCAGTTCTTTCACAATGATATTGGCATAAAAAACGTGCATTTTTTTGCCATATAAAAAATAGAATGTGATATATATAAAGATATCACTACTTTCACAATGATATTGGTATCACCATCTTAGATATGCTCTCTAAGCCCTACCTCTTAGCAACAGAGTGTTTAGATTATTTATTATGAGAGGGAGGAAGGTGGGGAATACTTTTATATTTGTGTCTTTCTAGGATTCAAGTGTATTGGTGTATCTACAGTGACTCCATGTTTTTATGCTTTGGCATGTATAAAGGTATATCAGAAATACAGTGACAAGTCATAGCAACTAGGTCCATATTTATAATTTAAACAGTAGGCCCTATGTGTTAATATATATTATTATGATGATGAGTTAATATTGAACATCATAGGTGATAAAGTGGAACATTGTAGTTCTGGAAATATGTAGGTATGTATGTATGAACTGACTTCCATTGTGCTAAATGTAATACACTGTAACATAGTCTTCTCAATCATGGAAACAACAGTACAATTAAAGATCTACTGACCATGTTATTCATTACGCAGATTTTGTGTTGTGCTCAGTCTGATGAACCAATGATTTACTCTTCAGCCCAGGAAACATTCTCAGAGTATACTCCTATAGCTACTGTAATAGTCTCCTACTTAGTTTGGTATGACTTATAAAGGTCATAAGAAAAAAACATTGAAAAGAGATGAGAATGTATACAGGAAGACAATAAAGTCTCATATCAGGAAAAGAAGAGGACTGCACAACTCATCAAAAGTGAAACTAATTCAACAAAAGATGTCTACCACTATCTAGACAAGGGACAGGACACAACAATACAGACTCAATAACCACATGCATAGAATATGATTGTCTGCTGCACTGCTGTGCACTTGTGGAACAGATGAATAGACCTAAGAACATATCCTACAGAACAATCTCCAGTATGAACAATACTGAAGAAAGACATACCAGCCCAATGTCCCAATTTTGTAGCCACAAATTTATGGAATAAAAGACAACCATAATAATAAGAACTGTAACCATTCAGGGTTGTAGGGGTGCCATACTTGAGATATCAGCACAAAAATCCCTCCAAACAACTCTATCCTCAGCCATTCATAGGAGTGTAGAAAAATTATGCCCAGACTATTCCTTGATGTTACCAATCCAGGATTTTCTTCTCCTTCCAACCTCGACTGTTCCTTGCAAAATAATTTTAGAAAGTGAGCCGTGTCTCATGATTAATCCAAACAAATTTACACTATTTCACTACTGCCAAAAGTGGTTCTTGATAACCTGCAAGTTAATAATCCAGAAGAAATATCTAATGGTATAGCCATCTAGGGACAAAATAAAGAAAGAATAATTAAGGTAATTACAGCATCTATGCTCATTAAGAATTATGGGTGACAAAAAACATAAAACTATGTACTAATCTGAGGCACTTCAATACAAACAAAAAAACTGTTCTTTTGTATGACTCAAGAGACATGGATAATCAGAAAGGCAACTTGACATAGATTACAGACATTTGTGAACAATTGTTTGAGAAAGTTTTATATATTAAATGGCATCTGTGGCTATGTTGATAGTGATACCTATGGCAGCAAAAAAAACATTTCAGATGGTGTCCAGCATATAAGTATGGCATAACAGTTCTCATGTATGGCTGGCCCACTAGCGATATGGCTACAGACAAACACTGTTCAGTGGATGTGTTAAAATATTGAACATATTAGTTACCACATGAAGTCATTGGTGCAAATAAAAAGGTGACAGCAAAAAATATAGCGAGCTATGATTAAAAATAAAGGGGTTCAGTTGAGAACCAATAAAACATGTCTAGGAAATGGAATCTAAGGCAGAAAAATTTATTGTGAGACTGCATTAACATGGAAATCGCCCTTGTGTTGCTGGGGCCCGAAAGGGGAGCAAAGAATAGCAACACTGTTTACCTTCCACGCATGTCGTAAAAGGAGGTTATGGGATGGAGTTGGCTGTCCCATCCCATATAGGGTCAGTGACCCAAAGCCATGCTGAAGTCGGATGTGTCAAGCCGAAAGGTGCAAATATCGCAGCAATGCTGTAAACCATGACACAACAAATTCCGTTCTCCGGACTACATCCTGCTAATCAGCAGGAGTTTGAGAACGAACGCCGAAGAAGAACATGGAAATAAAAGATTTAGAACAACTTAGATATGAGTTCTCAATGGTATTGGCATCACAGTGAAAGTTCTCAATGATATTGACATCACAATGAAAGTTTTCAATGGTATTGGTATCCTGTTGAACGACCCAGAGCAGAAATCTAAGGATGGGGTAGATGAGAGAATGTGTCTGTCGCAATGCTCTTATGAGGGTCAGGGGGGTTGTCTGATTTGTTGTTGAAGAGGGGACACAATTCTTTCATATACACTTTTCTATCTTGCATAGCAAGATTTTGGAGTCTGATATAATTACAGTTTGTTCTGGTGATTGCATTATCAGCCAAGTGAGAGATGCTGTCACCATCTCTATCTCCATTCTCATACTAAATATAATTGTGGGTACATGTTAGCTCGTTGACTAGAGGTCAACAATTGAGCCCGTCAGATTTGAAAGCAATGCTGTCTCATTAACGGTAGGCTATATTTTTTCCTTTTTTCTATATATAGATGATATGCATTAAAGATACATTTAACACTTTCATCCAATGAGTATGCTGAAATTGGATGTGCTAGACATAAATGACATAAATTAAACAATAGCTTCATAAACTTCATGCTTCCCTGTGGATATCACACATAATTGTGATGATTTTTAGAGCAAAGTCAGAAGAAGATGAATTCAACAAATGAAAACAGCACAAAACTAAAAAAAACCAACACAGCTTTAATATAGACAATCAGAAGTTTATAAATAGTACACAAATATACACATAATAGTAACAATATAACATTATTCCATCAAGTTTGAAATATGATTCCAATGTTATTTTGGGTTCGACATTGCTTACATTTACATATACAATATAGGATTCAACATGCATCCTGTTCTTTGGATTACATCTGCAAAAGTTTCAGACTGAATACAGAAGAAAGGAATTATTTAACTACGAGATGGACTTTTAGTGACAAAAAATATATAACGTTAATTTATCTTGAAACTGTATTTATTAAATATAAAAAGTGAATTGGAAACTGACTATATTACGAAAATAGATCATTACCCTCACATATTTGGGGAGGGGTAAATCTTAATAGTTACATAAATAACAACGAATGAAAAAAATAGGTAATAAAAAATAATAAATGTATAGATATTACTCTGAAAACTTATTTTTGATTTTAAATCGTCATGCTATCATGATTGCAATGTGATTTCCTTGAGCATGTAGAGAATAAAGGGATGTGTATAGTCCTCGGTGCACCAGAGATGCCTATTTTAAAAATTAACTATGTGCTCAGGTTCTTATCATTATATTTTGATCACACTCTAGTCCAAATGAAAGCATACACGCATGTGATGTCAGGCGAGAAACACAAACTGCACAATAACATTTATGATTAAAAGGGCAAAAGAATTTAAGCGTGGCATGTCATAAATGACATAGGCAGAATAGACAATAGGAGAGGTAACTACAATCTTGAACAAATCACAAGTTCTCTCTCTATATATAATACATGTTATTTACAGAATGTTGTCCACATTACCACTCTGTAAACCTCTTGGTTCTGTGCAAACTGCCCAGCTTCTTCCAGTGTCATGTTCAGAAAGTTTTCGATGTCATATGTCAATCATAGTCTTGGTCTGCCTCTTGTTCTCTTTCCTGGAACTTTTTCCTCCATGATTAATCTTTCTATTTGTGTCTATTTTTAATGTCTGAAATACCGGTATGTTAGTTTGAATTTATTAATAGTTTTTAAAAGCCAGTCTTCGTCTATTTTCAGATCTTTGTGGACATCTGCGTTGGTTTGTCTTTCTGTCCATGATATTCTTAGAACTTTTCCATAACATTTCATTTCGAATGCCAATATTTTCTTTTCCATTTAATATCATAACCGTATATTGCCACTTGAAAGATATAGCTTCTTAATAGTTGTAACTTTGTTTTTCTGTTTACCCTTGCCATAGATTTTTCATCTGTGATGTTTTTTGTAGGGCCATTGCTAATCACTTTCTAATCAGTGCAGAGCAATCTCCTATGGTGTTGATGGTTGTCCTGATATATTAAAAGTTACCCGGTACAAAAGACAATTATTTTGTTGATTTATTAATGATTTTATAACAATGGAGACCTCATCCTGAATGCTGGTACACATAATAATTATAATAAAATAATAATAGGAATAGGTAAATGAGTTATGAATCAGTCTCATAGCATATGTTTTTCCCAAAGTGCTCAGCTGCTTAGCCAGTGGTTGACCAAAAATTGTGTGATTAGTTTTGCTTGCAGCACTTACTCAGTAATGATTGTGACATTACTTGACTATCCCAAATCATGATCCCTGGTTGTTGTTGTTCATCCATCACAAGTGATGATTACCAGTTATTACATCCACTTTTGAAATTTAGTTAAGAGTTTTGTCCCTGACTATGAGTTGGTTCATGGCAAATACCGGTAAGCCCTATTCTGGACACAAATGTCCTTGGATTTTTGTGCATGGGACGATCACTGTAGATAATTTTTGGTCTACCCTTGATTTTCTAGAAACTCTTGGCTGCTAACTGCAGTATTTCTCCTCTTTCTACAAGATGTGCCATTTTTTTTACTGTGGAGCACCATACAGTTCTATTTTGTGCAAGTTCTTCCCATATATCCTGGTCTAGTTCAAAAGGTTCTCAGTGAGGTTCTAATGAGTCCTTGCAGCACATCTTTTGGGCACCTTAAGAATGTATGCTTTTCTGCAACTTACCATAACATAAAGTATCTTTAGCAGGTGATGATCTGGCATATGTACCACATGATGTGTCCAACGAATGCTTTGTCTGCATCAGAATGGTGTCAATGCTAAGGATACCAGATCTATCAAGGACAATGGTATCTGAAATCTTGTCCTGCCATCCAATGATGTTAATTTTTCTAAGATAAATTGCATGAAAGTGATTGAGTTTCTTCACATGTCATGTATACACAGTCCATATTTCACCAGCATATAACAGCACTACTCTGTAAACCTTCAGCTTAGTCTTTAGGTTAATACCATTTATATGCCACACATTTGCATACAATCTGCTGAAAATGCTGCTTGTCTTGGAAATCCTTTTATATACTTCACCATCAACAGTGGCATTTTGTGATAGTGTACTAACCTAGGTATGTGAATGTATTTACAGCTTTCAGATCACATCATGACAAGAGGGAAAAATGAAGAACATCAGGACAACAGGGAAGTTGAATAGTAAGAGAGGTAGGGAAAGGCCAAGAGAAAAGATGCTGGACAGCTTGGAGTGGGAGAACATAGTTATCAGAAATGATTGACAGTACATGAAATAGAAGTCTGTGGATGAACATGATAACCAATGCTACACTGCATGGACTATAAGAAGCCACATTAACCATCACCATGAATTTTAGCTTTTACCCTGTGATGAAGGCCTTACTTGAGGGTAAAGTTTAGGAAGGAGAGCAAAGAGTAGGCAGAGATATAGGTGGGAGGGAAAAATCACGAGATGGACAGGTTACAGTCTAGCATAGTGCACCACTACAACAAAAGATAGAAAATGTTGTAGTGGTCCGCTTGCAGCCAACCTTCATTGTGGAGATGGCACTTGATTATGAAAGCATAGTGAATAGCAGTAATACAATCATACAATCTTCTGAAAAGATGAAACGTATCAGTACCATAGAACATATAGATGAAACGTATCAGTACCATACAACATATAGATGAAACGTATCAGTACCATACAACATATATATACGAAACGTATAAGTACCATACAACATATAGATAAAATGTATCAGTACCATACAACATATAGATGAAACGTATCAGTACCATACAACATATAGATGAAACGTATCAGTACCATACAACATATATATATGAAACGTATAAGTACCATACACCATATAGATGAAACGTATCAGTACCATACAACATATAGATGAAACGTATCAGTACCATACAACATATAGATGAAACGTATCAGTACCATACAACATATAGATGAAACGTATCAGTACCATACAACATATAGATGAAACGTATCAGTACCATACAACATATATATATGAAACGTATCAGTACCATACAACATATAGATGAAAGATTACATCTTAGAAAAAGAAGAGCACAAGATATCAATAATGAACAATGTAACTAATGTTTCTCCATATGTAACCTTGTATATATACGTGAGTTTGAGTGCTAAGATGTTATAGTGAGCCAATCCTTCATTATGGAAGGTAAACAAAAGTGCCCAAGATAAGCTGGAGGCAACTGAGATGTGGTTTTTAAGAAGAATGACAAAACTTCCATAGTCAGACAAGAAAATTAATGTAGAAGTTCTCAGAGATGCTGTAGTAAAACAACAAATAATAGCAAAAATTAGAAGCAGACAATTAAGATGTTTAGGGTATGTGATGAGGAAAGTAAAACATAAACATTTAGTAACCACTTGAAAGTTCAAGGGGAGAAGAGACAAGACGACAGACATTTCTGGATGGGTTGTCACTGTGACACACAAAGATGTCACCTTCTGAACTTATTAGCACCACAAGAGACAGAGTTGTGGAGAAGCATGATTGCCTATGCTACTCATCATGGTACTTAATTGATTGATTGAACCATGTATATAAAATTTATGTGGAAACATAAAAATTTTACAAAATATCAATGCAAGCTCTGGTAATCAATCACCCATAACAAAGATCATTGTTGCTCTTGATATTTGTCTGTCTTTCCTACATGTCTTGCTGTTTATATTGTTACTAGTAGTTTAGTCAATCATTGATCATCCTCAATACATGCCAAACAATCTGTCCATAAGTGCTCAGATATAAAGACATTGCTTATGCATATAACAAGTGATGCCACCAACTGTTTGATGGCGTACCAGCCTTACTGTCATTCTGCATAGCACTCTCACATCCCTCTTGACATGACAATCATACAGTTTGTTCAAGGTTGCAGATTGAGGAACATTGTTAGCTTTTGGGCCAAGATGTTTCCTGACATGACTTTTGCATTTCATGACACATTTAGGAAATTATTAATTTCATTCCCTCATGTAGATAAGTGTGCCAGGATGTAGACCAGGCGATCAATTCTTTCAATATCTTCACTGATGCTATAGAAATTCATGCATATGAACTCTGCATAAATTTTCTTAGAAGGAAAATCTGCATATAGCGATGCCTTTGTGTGTATACATTCAAATCACATTATAACAATTTGACCCAGACCAACAAAATATTTATATAATAACAGGAATTTACCATATACAGTATAAACAATAAAGAATAGAAATAACTGGTTTTTGAAAGTGTTGTTAAATTAGGAAATATATTATAAACATATGAGCTATATAAGGATTCCACTTTATATTATTGAGAGCAGTCTATCTATATGCTGATCCCTTTGTGCCTTGCGGCAGGGGTAGAAGAGTTCTCTGGAGATGGCCTTTGCATGCACTATATATATATATAGAGATACTTGTTTCCTTCCTTATTTCAGTGGTCCAACTTTTGGTGGTCTACCCCATGGTCTGTGGCTGTTGTATCTGTGTAGCATCACTTGTTGTGGAACACTGTCTACTGGCAGTCTGCTGATGTGCGAAATTCATTTGATCTGCTGTTTCTTAATGTATTCTAGTATCAGTGTTGCACCAGCTTTTTTTCTGATTCATCGTTCACATACATTAATAAGACCACTTATTCCAGATGAAAAACCCTGAAACTTTTAACTACACTTCCATTTTTGATGATAAGAAATAACACAACTGTCATCTCACTCCATTTTACCGGAAGTGAGCGCAGTGAAAATAACACAATGGTATATTCGATTTGACGTACACATATTGTTTATAGAAGAGAGCATAAAATAATAATGAAAGAATATCTCAAAACTACATAGATGTCAACTAGTATGGATTTTCCAATCTTACTACAGATTTCAGGTCTAAAAAAAAACTCCCAAAATTTTTTTTTGAATTTAAATTAAAAACAACAACATTAATCACTAGGTGTTAAATTGCCTAGTAATTATATTATTACCAATGCAGACGTTTTTATCTCATACACTCATATTGAGAGGCCAAACAAACACATTTTTTACAAATAAAGAAAATTAATGGGGTTTGGGGGGGGGGGGGTTGGTGCTAAATACATACTTTTTTATTGAAATACATAAATAATGGAACTAGTATGACAAAAACATATGTTCTCCAAACAACAAAACTGCATTTCTGAAGTCTCTAGTTATTTTGTAATTGCTGAGCAGTTAATGCAATAGTTAAAAATATAAGGTAACTAATATATATCTATGTCACACAAAGAACAATCCATTATATAAATACTATGAACTGACGACAACAGACTAATAGGTCACATATACAGAAATCTAAAAATCAATGAATGAGACCTGCAACTGTGGAATGAGTCCAGAAACTGCAGAATACATCCTTCACACATGCCAACTCTACTAAGAGAGAGAGAGAAAATATGGTCTACTACTGAGGCATCACTTCTTCTGAACCTGAGAGGTTCTATGGATACCCGGAAGCAAATTACACAGTTCATTGAAACTATTGATACTGTAACCTGATAACTGAATGAAGAAGAAGAAGATACACATCATTACATCAAGTATATGCAGGAGCATGACAGCACCATCCACTACAATTATTCAAATTGTGACCATAGTGTCTTAAAGTTTGCAGGCGGCTCCAGGTTATCTTATCCCATACTGCAATATCAGCAACTACAGGCACATTTTGTTCTGATTCAATTGAAGTTGAATGTGATGTTAACGTTGTTGAAGATCTTAGAGCAGCAATACTGTCTGTGTTATTTAGTGCAGTTTGTTTACTAATAACTTCCTCTCTTAAATGGGATATTGTGTCTAATTCCTCTAATATTTCAGGCTTAATTAAACAGCCCATTCTGTTAAGTTTGCTGTGGCTAATTTTACTTGTATGACGTAGTGTAACCTGGTTTTTAGAAATATGAAGCGATACAAGTTTGTCATTTGCTAGCATCAAAACTGCAATTGATCCCACAGATATCATTTTCTGCTCAATAATTACATCCATTTTGTGGGCAGGATGTCTTAATATTGGAAGCTGGAAATGCAAATCTGAAGGACAGTCAGCGACAAGAGGGTTCTTGATGTATGTCAGTGGAAGCAGTACTATTCCCCCACTGCTGGTGCCAATAATTAGGACATCAGTTGATAACTTAAGACTAGTAATACTGACATTTATTTCATGACAACGTTCTCTTATGGGAACAGGTGGGGGTTTCATTACATTGAGTCTTGGCATACTAGCAGCTTTGAATAAGGCAGGCTGTCTTCTTGGTGGCAGTGGGGGTCCAGTATTAATATCTGTAGTTAGACTCTTGCTTCTGTTTATATTACTAGGACGTAAATCGGAATTTTTCTCATTGAAAACTTTTTTATTAGAGTCATTATCAATGTCTGAATCATTCATCACCAACTCCTGTCCACTGTGAGAATTATCAATAGCAAATGGTGTAGAGTCTTTTAATATAACTGTTGTTATAGTTTCATTTGACTCATCTTTGCAGAAGACATCATCTACAATAACATCAAACTGACTAATTTGTTCATCATGTTCATGTTCAAGAATTCTTTTTGCCACACCACTCTCTGAAGTCATCAAACATTCAGACACAATAACCATCTCATCTACTCTCATAGTATCATGTATAGAATTCCACCTAATAGTTAATATCTGAACTAATTTCTTAAGACTCACATTTATTTTTATTAATAATGGATGATTATCCAAAAAGCACCAAACATTATTACCCTCAGCAACTATTGCAACCACTGGACTAAAGGTATCTGTGACATTTTTTACAGAAACTGAGCCAGAGTTTATGAACTCTGGCATCGTGGAAGAATTTGTCAGCTTTGCCTCATCTTGACTATCTTGCAATTCAACATGCTGAAAGTAAACTGTCATTCCACAAGCCACAGCTATTAAACAGTGGTCCAGTGAACATATGTCAGTAACTGTGTTGTTTCTCTGAAGTTCAATGCTTGCAATCACTGACATTGAATTTTTGTAGTAGTGAATCATTGTGAGGCATCCATTTTCAAGACCCACTAGAAAAATGTCATTGTTCTCCTGAGAAAATAAAAGATGAATTTTACAAATTTTGTTACAAAATTTAATAAATTTGGTATGCAGTCTTTTCTTTTAAAATGTGCAAACATAATTGTAGCAGTACATCTTTTAACCTGCTGCAACCTGTAGTCTACAAATGTCATCTAGTGATAGACATCTGACGTCGACAAATGTCTACATTGAGGTAGCCATTTGTAGTCAAGGACAAAAAAATTGTCCATGTTTATTTCCAATCATGCTCTTATAGTAAGTGTGTGCTAGAATTATTGTTCCTTAGTTTTCCGCAGTGATATAAATATGCAGTCATAATTTATTTGACCTTTCACATTTGGAAGTCAATTTGTGTAGGCCTAGCATCAGCGCCGCCATTTTTCGCTATTTCTTCACGGATTATGATTCAGAAAAGAATGAATTTTCAAGCTTTAGTGTTTCAATTACTGTAGATTAATGTATGGTGTTTGCGAGAGATGTTTATAATATTTAATGGCTATGTAATTGAAGTCATTTACGACAAGGAATTTGAGGAGCTGTGTTGTATACAACTAAGTCTACACTTGATGTTGATGGAGTAAGTTCTTCATGTGTATTTGTCCACATTCTTGATTTTGATTGTACACAACATAACAGCATCTATTGATCTATATTGTCTCCGAATTTAAAATCAATAATCCAATAAATAAAAACATTATGTCAAATTAGCAAATATGTCTTGTCTAACGAATAGACTGTGTGTAAAAATAAAATGCTCATAGGAAACATGGAGAGTTCTCAGAGCCAAGGGCAGATCATGCAAACAATGGATTACAGAAATAAAAACCTGGGGGGCTACCGACCCTACCAGGCACGTCCACAGATGGTGGAGGGCACTCCATATATGTCTATATATGGAGTGATTGCTGCAATTATGCAGCCGCGGACCAAACCGGTGTTGCTGCCCACCAGGACGGGGTGGGATATCAGTCGGTGCTGATATCCCCACTGAAATATCCCATGTGTCCAGTGACGGGCAGCTTCAAGCGAGTGTGAGCCACTATAAGCTCAAGCTGCTGGCATGGAGTTATTAACTCCAAGTCAGGAGTGTGCTAGGGGAGGGGAATATTTTTTTTTTTAAATTGCTGCCTTGCAATCACCACCGGGAGATGGAAAGGCTAGGGGAGACAACCCAGACAGAAAAATCACAACCCAGCCTGCCGAAGACGGAATGTGTTAGCCAGCGATGGCGCAGATACTGGGATAAATTAGGGCACACATGCTTTTACAGAAATGTGGTCATGCGACAATCAACCCTGTCATCATGGCGTCGCTCCTATCAGTGAAAACCGGGGAGGAGCGGAGCCGGGCCCCTTGCCTCGAAAGGGCTCACCAAAGTGACCGGTGCCTCTGCTAACCTGGAGGTCAGGGGAAAGCAGAGTAGTGCTACTGACCAAACCAAACCAAATGTCTCAGAGCTGCTCAGTGGAATGCAGAAGGAGTGCGAAACAAAAAGCCTGAGCTACAGGAATTCCTGAGGAAAAACCAGATTGACATAATATGCATTCAAGAGACGCACCTAAAGGACACACATAGATTCTTTGTTTGAGGTTATGAGTCCTTCCGCCAAGATCGACTCAAAAGAGTCAAAGGAGGTATACTGACGTTAGTAAAAACATCAATGCCAGCAGCAGAAGTAAAAGATCCGAGAAGGAGAACTGGAACATATAACAGTAAAATTGTTGCTACCTGGTGGAGAAATATCAATAAAAAACTGTTACAGCCCTCCTGCCACCAAAATGGAACTTTGTAAACTAAAGATAGAGGAATCGAGTCACCTAATAGTGGGTGACTTCAATGGCCATTCACCAAGCTGGGGCTACGAGGATATGGATCAAAGGGGTGAAGAGATTGAAGACTGGATGATGGAAAATAAACTAATTCTAATAAACCAGCCAGATGATACACCAACATTCTACTCCAGAGTCTGGAAAAAAACTAGCTCACCAGACCTTGCCATGGCAACAGATGACATATATAGATACATTACAAGAACAGTAGAAAGTCAACTGGGAGGAAGTGACCATGTACCAGTCATCCTGCAAATCGCCAAGTCAGGAAGTACAGGACATCACAGCATGTCCCCAAGCTGGAACCTCAAAAAAGCAAATTGGACCCTCTTCAGTGAACAAACAGACCAGCTTTTCCAGAATATCACCCTCACTAACAACATAAACCACAACATCACACAAATAAATAAGGTGATACTACAATCCGCACAGAAGGCAATCCCAAGGGGCAGACGAAGAGAATACAAGTCTTATTGGAGTGAGACTCTAGAAAAATTGCATAACGAGCTGAATGATGCAAGACATACAATGGAGCAAAACCTTACAGCAGAAAACACAAAGAAACACAATGAAATCAAATACACGTTCAATGAGCAGAAAAGAACAGAGATACAAAAGAGCTGGCATGAAAAGACCAGCAGTCTAAACATGACAAAAGACACAAGTAAACTATGGAACCTTACAAGAACTCTAAATGAAGAAACAAAGAATTCACACTACAGGACTGTCATCGAAGAAGAGGGAAAATTCCACACAGGGAAAATGGCAGCAAACATTTTAGCTGACTTCTACAAGAAAGAAAGCACAACAACACTCTCTCATACACGTATTAAAGAAGTCAAAAAAGAAATTAAAAGAAAACTGAAGAATCAAAATCCAGAGCCCTGCATGAAGACAACCTTCACCATCTCAGAACTAAATGGTGCCATAGGAAAACTAAAAACCAAAAAGGCCCCAGGAAAAGACGGCATAATCAATGATATGATCAGGAACCTAGGGCCAATCAGCAGAAACAAGCTCCTTACCATCTTCAACCAATCATGGAAAACTGGTAAAATTCCAGACTTGTGGCGTGAAGCTGTCATCATCCCAATTGGGAAAAAACAAAATGGAAAAACAAGCAAGTCAAGCTACCGACCAGTCAGCCTCTTGAGTTGCATAGGGAAAACAACGGAGAGAATGGTCAACTCTAGACTGATAAAATACCTAGAAGAAAACCAAAAGCTCACCAAGACACAGTCGGCCTATAGAAAAAATCAAAGCACTGAAGCCCAGCTTACATACCTAGCACAGGAAATCGAAAATGCTTTCCAAAAGAAGGAAAAAGTGCTGGCTACTTTTATGGACTTAAGTAAGGCCTTCGATAAGGTGTGGAAAGAGGGAGTCCTCTTCAAGCTTCTCCAAAACAAAATTGAAGGCAGAATGTTTAGCTGGATAAAAGATTTCCTCTGCTACCGCACTGCAAGAGTAAAAGTAGATGGTAAACTAAGCAAACATGTTACTCTGAAACAAGGAGTACCTCAAGGAGGAGTGATCTCTCCTACCCTCTTCCTAGTATTCATCAATGATATGGGAGAGAAACTGTCACATCATATTTCAAAGGCCCTTTATGCAGATGACTTTGCTGCCTGGAGTGCGGCAGGAAACCTATCCACTGCAAAAAACAGAATGCAGACAGCACTTGACACCTTAAGTGAATGGGCATCTGACTGGGGAGTCCAGATCAACCTCTCCAAAATGGTGACAACCATCTTCACACTTTCAAACCACCAAGAAAAAGCAAATCTTAAAATAAATGGAAGTGAGCTAGCACATGTGCAGAACCCTACATATCTAGGGGTCACACTAGACAAGCGACTCACCTCGAAAACACACCTAATAACCACAGAGCAAAAAGCAACCAGGAGGCTATCCTTGATGAAGAAACTTGCAGGAACAAGCTGGGGAGCAAATGGAAATATTCTCCGAAAAGTCTACATGGGTACAGTCAGACCTGTAGTAGAATATGGAATGACAGCCTGGGCATCAGCATCAAAAACAAACACTAATCGCCTATCTAAATTACAAAATGCAGGACTTCGACTTATCTCTGGAGGGATGAAAACCACTCCAATCCATGCAATGGAAAAACATGCAAACATTCGCCCACTGGATGACAGAAGAGAAGAAAGAGTGCTTGTTCAAAGGGAAAAAATTAAGCGCATGCCAAACCATCCGATGTATGCGCAAATTTCTAGATCAACCACAAGCAGGTTGAAGAGAACCAGCTTCTGTCACATCTCTAAAGATATCCATGAACAACATAAAGAAATCCTCACAAACCTCCCAAATGAAATTGAAACACTAATGGACTTTGAAGAGCCAGGCAATAGTCTCCAGAATGTCTCCATAATAACACAGGTTCCTGGAATAATTAATAAGGAATACCAAACTCCACCTCAACTAAAAGCATTGACACTGGAGATGATAGAAATAAAATACAATCCCAAGGATTGGACACATGTCTACACAGATGGATCGGCAGAAGGAGCAGTAAGGAATGGAGGAGGTGGAATTTTATAAGACTCAAAGATGGGAAGACAATATCAAAAGCTTTTCCAACCGGGAAATACTCCTCTAATTTTAGAGCAGAAGCAGTTGCACTCCATCAAGCACTGAAAGCTTTCACTGAACCAGGACTGCCAAGACCAAAGAAGATAGCCATATTCACAGATTGCAGATCCCTACTGGAATCAATCCAGAGCAACAGAAACGAAAGCCTTCTGTACAACATCAGACATGAGCTAAGACAGATCCAAAAATCAACAGCTATTGCCCTTCAGTGGATACCATCACACTGTAGAATCATGGGAAATGAGAAAGCGGGTGCTCTGTCAAAGGCAGGAAGTGAAATGGAGCAACACAGACACCCACTGTCTTACGGAGAAGTAAAAACAATAATCCGCAACACATACACAGCAAAGTGGAAGAAAGAAATGGAAGGGGAATACGAACATGATGCAATACATCTCCAAAGATATCAACGGACCACAATATTTCGCCTTAGAACAGGCCACTGCAGACTGTTGGGTCACCTTTATCGATTAAGGATCTCATACACAGATAAATGTCCATGTGGATCCAGAACCCAGACTCCAGAACACATACTTCAGGACTGCCCAACATACAAAGAGCAAAGACAGCAGAACTGGCCAGAGGATATAGACTTGAGGCAAAAGCTATGGGGCAGCCGCTCTGACCTGGAGAAGACAGTGGACTTCATCTTGATGACAGGTCTGACAGTATAGCATGACCACATGCTGAACACAGAAGAAAAAGAAATAAAACAGACAATGAAAACAAACATACGGCCTATATGAAGAACACACACAAAAAACAATTTCCAGAGATTACTACCCCTGACGCTGCAAGGCATAAAGGGGTATAAAGTGAAAAGGAAGGAAAGAAAGGTCGTATAAAATTGACAAGTGAGACATATATAAGTCTATGTCTTTATACAAAATACAACACCTCTGATTTTCCATGCAAGTGGCTGAAAAGTTTTGTAGGTTTAGCTGCCAAAACTGCCCCAGTGCAAATCTCAAAGTTGCTCTGATTTCCTCTTTCTATCACTTCCAATCTGTTCAGCTCCTACAACAATTTAAAAGATAATCTTAGAAAGTAGCAGTCTTAAATATATGTATAATTTATATTACATGACATCTTTCACATGCTGTCAGGTCAAATTTATGAGGGTTCACTGTGTATCTCAACATGCATCTCTGTTTGGGTGAGTTTCACAATCTTAGCAGATTTTGTCGTGTCAGTGTTCTTTTCAGTGTTTCTATGGGTCAGTCTCTTTATAGTTTCTCATGAATTATTATCTGCAGGTTTGTTTTGCAGACCTTTGATTTTTTCTCCCACATCATCAGCACATATCATCAGCACATTCTTGATAAGCCCATAAATGCTCCAACCCATATCTTAATAAATCCATCAGAGTGTAGCATCCAACAGTTCCAACTTGATCTATTATATATCATATATAAATCATTATTATATCTCTCTTCATATATAGGCCTATATATTATGTTTCTCTTTATGGGTTGTTCTTATTTTTATACCACTCTTGCACAGTCTTGAGAGTGACCATGTTTCACATTAAAAAAAATCTCCTGAGTGGGTGAGATCTCTCAACATATTAACTATATAGGGCCTAAGATTGAGTCATCATGAGTCACTAAGTATGCATGACAGCTTTTATCTCCATCTTAAGCTGCTTGTGATTGTAGTAAAAGCACTGGTGGATTCTTTGACAGTATTCTCACCAGACCATGTGGGCAAATCTCAAGCACAGCATTTATGATAAATTGCTGGTGCATCAATATAAATGATTACATCATCCTCTGTAGTGTTATCATCAATGAGTACTCTGACTAAAGGCCTTTAATTGTGTTTGGCATGATGGTCTGTGGCACATACTGAGGAAATTTAATTTTGACACCACAATTATAGACATTATTGAAGCTCTGTACGAAAATGCAAATAGTGCTGTCTTGTCACACAATACAATTGGAGAGTTCTTCAAAACAACTGTGGGAGTTCGACAGGGATGCATAATGTCCCCAGTACTTTTTAACATATACTTAGAGCACATCATACAAGAGACATTACATGACTACAACACGTCTATATCGATCGGAGGTCGCCCTATTTGCAACTTGCATTTCGCTGATGATATTGATCTTATAGCTGGGTCAGAACAATTATTGCAAGAATTAAAATCATAGTTAGAAAAAGTTACCAGCAAGTACGGAATGGAAATCAATTCAGATAAGGGGTGCAAAGGGAACGCATTGCTCTAGGCGGACCCAGGGTTAGCAGATAACCAAGATCCCAAATGTACCTCCACGTGGTGCACCCTGGAAACAGAAATACAGCAGCTCGTGCTGATTCTGGCCAAATCATTTGGGGATCGTGTCCGAGAATGTGGAGGTAGCAGATGGAAAGAGATTTGACTGCACAAGAGACAGACAATATCTCCGACACCACCAGCATCACCACATATAGCGACACTGTCGACATACAGTGAAGCTAGTCAGTCCAGTCCGAACATTGGAGGGGCGGCCAATGTAAAATGCACGTAAAGGTAGATGCATGATGAGAGACAAATATGTTTCATACAGAGTACAATGAAACAATGAAAGGGCAGAACAGCGCTAGAGGGCAGCGCGAACTGCAAATAGAAAGTGAAAAGTCCCTAGGAAAGGGAACTACAAGCTCCGTCAGCTCGAGACGGGCTTCTGGTTACCAGAGTTCCTAACAGGCAGAGACCCAGACCCATCCATCGGCGTTTGGTAAAGCAAAAGACCTAACCCAACTCTAATGTCGAGCCTTCCTAAACCGGAAATATGCTTGCAAAGAGAAAGGGTTCTGTACCCGATGGGTGTAGGCAAGAAAGGGACAACGACGGCAGTCCTGGCCCAACTCTACTGTCAAGGTTTCCTATACCGGAAGTAACTTGCAGAGAGAAAGGGTTCCGTACTCGATTCGCTCAGGCACAAAAGGGACAACGATTTAGCCCTGGCCCAACTCTACTGTCAGGTTTTCCTACACCGGAAATACACTTGAAGAGAGAAAGGGTTCAGTACCTGATGGGCTCAGGCGCTATTGGGACAAGGACGCTCAGCTCGAGAACGCCTTGCTCTCAAACGCGTGGTGTGAGACTCGAACTTGGACAAGGGGTACACGATGTCGGTGAATGACACCTCGGCTAAGAGGGCGAAAGAGCCAGGGTCCAACTCCTCTGCTGAGTTCTTCCCCTTAAGGAACCAGGCTCATGGATGAGAAACGGTTCAGTACCCAATGGGCACAGGCACAGCACGTCCAATTACACGAGGCAAGTTCATAGACGGCGGAACACCTCGTTCGAGTGAGACGAGAGCAAGGAAATCGTCTGGGCGAAGAGTCTTCACTATGCGTGCCTGGAGACAGATATAGAGGCTGTCACAGGCTAAGGGTAGCCCACCCGAATTGTCAAGGCATGCCGAAATCGGATGTGCTAGGCCTACAAGGCGCATAACGGTGGCACAACGTAATCACGCTCCCGGCGGAAATCGCACGGATATCCGTGATGGTTACAATGGAGCGAACGAAAAACAAACAAACAAACAATTCAGATAAGAGCAAAATCTTGGTAAACAGCAGAGACACAGAAAACCAGACTAATATCATGATGAATGGACACAAGCTTGAAGAGGTGAATACCTTCAAATACCTCGGATCCAATATATGCAGCGATGGTAAATGCAAAGCAGAACTAAAAATAAGGCTGGAGATGGCTTTAGCGTCCTTGTCAAGGCTAAATGTGATTTGGAAAAGCAACATCAGTGATGGAGTGAAAATCAAACTGTAAAGGTCGCTGGTGCTTTCTGTTGTGTTGTATGGTTGTGAGAGTTGGACACTCACTGCGGACATGGAGAGAAGATTACAGGCTTTTGAGTATAAATGCTACAGAAGAATTCTACGAATTTCCTATAGGGAACATAATGTGTACGTAAGAAATAAAGTAGAGATGTGTGCAGGTGTCCAGGAGCCATTGCTTTCAATAGTGAAACGACGAAAACTAGCATGGTTCGGGCATGTATGCAGGCACGATTCCTTGTCAAAAACAATATTGCAGGGAACTGTCGAGGGTGGAAGAAGCAGAGGAGGACAAATAAAGACATGGACAGACAACATCAAGGAATGGACAGGGCTAGATATTTCCACACTCATCCGCATCGCTGAGGATAGAATTTGCTGGAGGACTCTGTGTGCTGAAGCATCCAATGTGGTACCCCTACGACCCTGAAGGGTTATGGGTTTATTGATTGATTGACTCTGACTTCTGTATCCACCACCATCAGATTTTTGTCTGTGCAACTTCTGTCGAGTGTGATTACCTAGAGAAATTAGCACATAACGTTACAGAGTAAGTATCCACTCCTCCCCAAGATCAATGCAAATAGGGTTACACACATGTGTCATGATAGCTTCTGCCTGTCTCAACCATGATCTGCCCATTTTGAGTGTAGAGCTTTTTACATTATTGAGATTTAGATCTAATTGTGAAGTGTATAGGTGCTGACTTTAAGATATGCCTGAGCTCACCACACCTTGATTCTGTCACACCTTGATTGGTCGGGAAATCAATGAGAAATATCATCACCACACATTAGGGTGGTGATATTTGTATATCCTTGGTGTAACCTTGGTACATACAAAGATGATATGCATGGTCTCATTCTGAGTCTTGTTCAGTCTGGTGATCTGTGTATCACTAACTGTGAATATTGTACATGCATACTCCATACTACAAACAACAAGTCCATACTATAATAGCATGAGTAGATGTGGAAGTCACAAGCTGCCATTACTAGCAATACCAATAGACCATTGTGGGCATTGGTTGTGGCACAGTTAATATGTTTTTTTGAAACACCAACTGTGATCAAATATCAATCCCAGATAACACAATTCAGGTATTTGATAAATTTTAATGTTATTAAATTTCACTGCTTTGGTTTTTGTGCTGATGATGCGATTGTTTAGCAGGAACCAGGTGAAAGTAACCTTCTTCTGGTTGATCATCATGTCAGACTCTGAACAGCAGGATTCAAAGTGGTCTTGTTCCTTTTGCAACCTCATGTCAGTTCTTTTCCTATTTGTATACTAGAATATCATTTTCAAAGGGTAATGTCATGTCGTTACTGCTCAATTGTTGCTTCTTGTCATTACTGTGCTGAAATTGAACAGCACTGGGAAAAGAGGTGGGTCAGTCTCTTTTTGCAGTCTGACTACAGCAGTCCTGGATAAATTGTAGTAGGCTACAATGATTAATTACCATGCTGTAGTACCACCTTCCTTTCATACAGCGCTGATGATATCCATAGAGCGATAAAGGGATCCACCTGTAGTAGAATGAGCAAACTCATGAGATATTCACACAGAACCCCATTACATGCATTCTCAACATTAATCACTTCAGCACATTACTCCAGACCAGCCTGGAACCATTCACAAATGTATGCAAGCACAGAAACATTACATCACATTTCTTTATTATGTCCTTTATTATAACCACCAAGTATAGATGGAAATACCTGGTGACTCTCAAAAAAGCAAGAAAGTCTACATGCCACAATTTTCTTAAGGAGTTTGCTTATAGTATTCTGTATCATAATGATATGATATCCACTGATATGAGCAGAATTTTTGTTGGGTTTCTTCAGTGACAGTAAAAAACTGTGGAACCACTCCTCCCTGATGGTGCCCCTTTTCAGGCTTACATTGAATTCTCTAGCCAAAATCTCAATATCTGATAAATTGTTGAAAAAATATTTTTTACAATATACATAATACAAGTGCTTAAAATATTGGCAGTATTTATAAAAATGTAATCACATAAAAGTTGTGTTATGTAATTGAAATTCCTAATAACTGGTTAATATTTTCTCATTCCAATATACACACTTGATTTTTCAAAATTCAAATATTGAAGATAGTATTTTACAGTTGATATCTCCATATTTCTAAATATTATTAAAACATTGAAAGAAAATTAAGAATCAAGGTATATAATTAACTCTTAGTGGGCCAGAGGCAAAACCCTAATTTTACTTGCCTGTTTTTCAGTATGAATTTTTATCCATGATTGATGTCATCAATTTTATAATGAATCATGCAATTATACTTCCTATAATATGTATTATATACGTAACTGTTCAGCAATGAATTTTCTACACGTTTACAATGATTAAACATGTATCTGATAATTGTTTTAAAAATAAATTAGGATGAAGTAGACATTAAAAAAATTATGTGATAAAATTAGAGAACAAATTTCACTTAAAACTTCACTTGAACTCATTCTATGCACTTAGGCCTATAGGTTGACAAACTAGTATATTTATTGCTGTATCTATAGGCCCTATACATACTTCAGGATAGTTTCAGTAATTTTTAATTATAAAAACATTTTTAAAATGCTTCAGTGGTCATGCCATAATTTGTTCAGGCTTTTTATAATCATGAAACATATATCCAAGGCAGAATTACTAGGATCAAGACTCCAACAATGGAGTTTCCTTGTGTCAGTGAAAATACTTTTAGCTATTCTCCATTTAACTTGCTTCATATCTTATGATCTTTTTGTATATAAAAATATGAAATTGATATTACTATTAATATGCATATGTGTGTGGGTGCATGAGTAATAGTTTGTCAAAGTGTGATTTCCAAACCTTGCAAGATACCACAATTCTGGAGCCAACTTTTATCATGTCATTGATTTGGGCTCCTGGGCACATTTTCCTGTAAACCATAAAGCTAGATGACTCAACATCATACACACTGATATATCTTTGGTTGCCTTGTCCACTTTCACTTATCCAGATCTTCCACCTTCCACCAGTCTAAATGGTAGAAAAAATGAGTTCATATTTTCGTAACAGATTTAGAAAATTGAAAAAAAAAACAAAATTCAATATATTATATAGGGTAGCAGGGGGTAAGATGTGCACGTTTTTTACATTTTAGCATATTCTAACAACTAGACATAATTTTGAGAGACCAAACTGGTATCAGTGTATAGCTTATCCATTTATCTTACATTTGTGATGTTATTGACAACATACAACTATGTGTAGACAGTAGAATGAGATTTTTCTAACATATGTAAAAAAAACATCTTGCCCCATTTTTGGGGGCAAGATGGCACAGGAAAAAAGGTGATACAGACCATTATAAAATGAGGGCAATCACCTCTGCAACAGGTCTAGCACACAGGCAGTGTGTAAATGTGTGTTAAGAATAGATATAATAAATAGATAGACCTAGTTTTGTAACTTTACTCTGAAAACAAAATTTCTAAAAATAATAGTGTGTAAGTTCCGTTTTAAAGCTAATAATGCTTTTGTAAGGTTGGTTGATCATTATAACCATATATATCAGTCTCTCCCAGCCTTAGATCAGCATCCATGACATCTGCATTTTTCCATAACATTTTGAATGCGCCATCTTGCCCCACTAACTGTGCGCCATCTTTCCCCAAATTATATGGTTAGCAACTTTAATAAAATGTCACAAAAAAAAACCAAAGTATTTTGACAATGTAATGTGCTTAATAACTTAACAATACAATATATGTTTCAGTTTAAACATGTAAAAAAACATAACAGTAATGATAACAGTGGGCAAGGAGTAAAAAGTTGGGAAAAAAATATTTCAAGACCCATGAAAAACAAATTTACCTCATGGTTGGAAAACAACCTGTCCGTGAACTGTCAAATTTTGTTGTATCATAGAATGGACATTTTCTGTCAGACCTAGTCACGTTTCCTACCATCTTACCCCCAGCTACCCTATATTACCTCTATTTTTTTTTATGTGACATCAAACTTTAAGAGTAAAATATTATAATTTTTTTATAAAAAATAATATGAAAAGGGAAGTTACTACATAATATTAAAATATGAGGGAAAGTCTAATATGATCATGATAAGTTTTCATTATATTTCAGGTGCAAAAAATATTAAACAATTACAAAGATTTAACCCTTTCTGAACCAAGATGAAAATTAACCTTAAGCATGTTCATGTGGAGTATGTTCAATAACAGTTTACACTGTATAATATAACCATGGTCGAGTTTACAAGCACCAAAAAAGCCCTGTTGCTAGGTCTCCTGCAATCAATAAAAGAGGCCCTATTAAAAAAATTTTGGTTACCAGATCATTTGAAATCTGGCAAGTTATTCAATTTGACTTTCTTTTTTCTGCAAGTTTAGTGGCAAAGTGCACCGAATGTCAGTGAAATATAGAAATTTTAGCAATCTGTCGACATATTCAAACCAGAGGACCACCATGAAAGTGAATTGGGTTTTATAGACTTGTTTTATCATATTTTCAGTAAAATCATTATGGACTGTGATTCTGATGATGAATTCTTGAGAGGTAAGTTGTTTTCACACTCGAAAATAAGTTAGACCACCCTGGGGTCAATTTTGAGGTCATACATCAACTGTTTTGGAGCGATTCAGTTTTGGACTAGATCTAACTTTAGAAATGATTTTATGACAAATCTATAAGGTTTATTCATTTTTCTCAGTGAAATTATGACAATTTGACCATAAATATGGTAGAATTCTGTCTGTTATATAACTGTTGCCACACCAGGACATTTTTTTTTTTAAAACATAAATTTTTTACTATTTTGTTTTTGTTTTTATTGGATTAAAATTAGTTTTTTTGTGTGAAAAAAACGTCTTTATGACTTTCTCACACACAAACAAAACTTACAACAATATATGCAGAATTCAATTCTTTGTTTATATGTACAAATATTATTTAAATATCTCTAACAACAAAAAAGTTATGTTTTAAAAACAGTCACCCACTATTACACAACATCTTCAAAAAATAGTCCAGTTGCAGGAGAGAAATTACACAATTGTAAAACATAGCATGCTAAAGGTTAAAGATTTGGTAGTCAGGTAGGAACATTTTTAGGTAAAAATACCAAAATATGATATTGGCTTATATTTACATAACCCAGCTTGAACTTTTGAAAATATTAAGTGTCTTATTATATTTTAGTTATGGCCGATAGATGCATAGTCTCTTCCAGGAGATATTAAAGGGTATGTGTGCTGATGGTTCCCCTGACTTACCTATGAACATGCTCATCTTTTGAACACACATGTAATTTTCAATCAGTTGGCTACATGCAAACATGAATTTACATTAGTATGAAGTGTTATGATTTAAAAAAATTATGGCCCATGGATGCTTAGTCTCCCTGAGAATATATCAAAGCATATTCCCTAGCATGCTGCTGATAGTTCACTGTTGAATGCGTTCTTCATTTTCCCCACACATGCATCCAATTCTTCTAAGCTTAGTTAGGTTATATTTACCTACATGCACATAAACCTGCTGTTGTATGAAGCATATTATGTATTTTTTTGCAATGGCCCATAATTGTTTATTTGCACAGAAGATATTGAAGGATATGCATGCCAACGTTCCTGTTGAACACGCTCATCTTTCTTCCCCACATGCATCAAGTTCTACTAATAATATTAGTCTATATTTAAAAACGCTGACATGAACTTACGGGAGTATGAAGTGTATTATTATTTTTAGTTATAGCCTATAGATGGTTAGTCTTTCCGATAACAGGTATTAAAGGATATGCATGCTCATGGTTCCTATGACACACTTGTTGAACATGCTCCTAATATTTCCTCACATGCATTCAAATGCCGACATGAACTTACAGATGTATGGAGCACATTTCTATAGCTATGATCAATAGCTCACTGTAGCTCACTCTGATGAATGTCCAGTACCTGTCCATGCAGAACTCCCTGACATCAGTGATGAAGATTCTTCCAGTGTTCTAGAAGGTCAAGAGGAAAATGAAGAAGAAGAGACTTTTAGTGATGATACTCCACATCCTGTTTTACCAAAATGAGCTTCATGATCTTGTTCGTGATCTCAATTTGTCAAAGTCCTCAGCTGAGCTCTTGGCATTCAGATTAAAAGAAAAGAACCTCTTGTCTGACAGTACACACATGACTTTTTATCGCAACAAGCATCAAGAGTTCCTCCATTTTTCCTTTGAAGAGAAGGACTTGGTGTACTGTACAGATATTGTTCACCTTCTGTAGAAGATTGGCGTGCAACATTATGAACCCAGAGATTGAAGACTGTTCATCGACAGCTGCAAATGATCACTAAAATGTGTTCTATTTCACACTGGCAATCAGTTTGCTTCTTTCGTCCTTGCTCACTTGACTACACTGAAGAAGTGTGAAGTATGTGCTGGATAAAGTTTCTTATTATCAGCACGAGTGATATATTTGTATTGACTTGAAGATGGTGAATTTCCTTTTGGGACAACAGTCTGGTTTTACAAAGTACCCCTGCTTTCTGTGCATGTGGGATAGTAGGGACATGCCTCAGCACTATACCAAGAAGGACTGGCCTGCACGAGAAGAATTAGTGCCGGGCAGATCAAAGAATATCGTTGACAATCCTCTGGTAGACAGAAACAAGATACTATTCACACTGCTGAATATCAAGCTTGGCTTGATTAAATAGTTCACCAAAGCCCTGGACAAGGATGGTGGCTGCTTCACTTACTTGTGCCATGCTTTTCCAGGATTAACCATAGAGAGGTTGAAAGGTGGCATTTTTTATGGTCGTCAAGTTCGTCAGCTCATCAGAGATCCCAAGTTTGAAAAATCAATGAACAAATTGGAATTGGAAGCATGGAAGGCCTTTGTTCTGGTTGTGAAGAATTTTTTGGGCAACACCAAAGTCAGTAACTATGAAGAAGTTGTCAACAATATGCTGACTGCTTTCCAAAACCTTGGATGCAACATCAGCATAAAAATGCATTATTTATTTTCACTTATGGATCGGTTTCCCAAGATTCTTGGATCAATGAGTGACGAGCAGGGAGAGAGGTTCCATCAGGACACAAAAGAGATGGAGACCAGGTATCAAGGACATTGGGATGCAGTAATGATGGCTGATTACTACTGGACTCTGAAGAGAGACATCCCTGCTGCTGAGCACACGAGAAAGTCGAAGAAATTGAAGTTTATGTCTTGAATTTTGCTCAGTGATGATATAATTTACATGTCCTTACCCTTTTCAATGTCTGCTCTTCATTTATATAATTCCATGTTTGTAAAATTTAATAAACACATTCTGTTAAGTATTTTTTATGTGAGAAATGTTACACATAAATCAACTACTAATATCACCAAAATGTAGTTATGAATAGAAGGCTATAATCAGATAATATAATTTTTTTAAATCAATTTAGAAAAAAAACCCTGACCTGATTGAGAAAAATTAATGTCATCATTTTTGGCTTCAGTGGCCCAAAATGCTCCAAATTCAGTAAAAAAATTACGGACAACTTCCAACTTGATTTTTGTGTGTAAACCAGTGTGATCTTTAAAGGTAAATATGGCATTAGCTGTAAACAAAACCACTTACCTTACAGGTGTACACACAGGTAATTTCAAAATTTTCATGATTTCTTCTGTGCATTGTGATTGAATCATGAAGTAGCAAAAACTGATCAGATTTCATCTCTTTAACAACATTTTCTGAAGATGGCCGCTCATCCATCGCATAGCTCCAGCACACCTTCATTAAATTCTCCAAACAAGGAAAGTTACACTGGATTTTGCAACCCTGTGGAATTGTGAATTTCATTTATAAATTCCCATGAATGTTTAATAAAATCACCCTAAAGTAAGATATGTGATAGAAACATATTACTATTAAGTATTTACTTTTGTTACAGCATATTTCCCTGTTAAAGAGCGCAGGAAGGTCTTTAAATAGGCAGTGGAAATAAAGGCCATTTTTTAAATATCAGTCACCATTACGTATATAGAAAGGACTTAGAAATAGCACCTTAGAAATACAAAGCATTGACTCTAGATCAACCAGATAGAAGCAGCATTTACAAATTAAAAGGCATTTGCTCAAACTAGTGTAGAGATGGTGCCAGTAGTTTCTTACAATCCAGACAGAAATCCTTTTCTTTCACTTAATATTTACAGCTTATCTCTAGTTGGACAACTCTAACTTAATAATGAATGTGCTATGTTGATCCATTTGACTTATCTCATGCATTAAACAGATTGCTATCTCAGTTTTGCTATCACTTATGACCTTTCATTGAAAACAGTGCTACACAAAAGGATAGGAACGCTTCAATAATTGCCTGACTATCACTCATCTGTTGCTGCAGCCTGTAGAGAAATCACAGAGCAATAACACTGTGACCTACCTTGATGTTGCAAGAGGTGAAATCCAAGAAAGATTCTGTAATGTGTTGACTGATTGTACAGAAATGTGTGGAATATAAATAGCATTAACCTACAGACTAAGCTGAAAGCTTACAGAACAGTGGTATTTCCAGTGGTTATATGCTGGGTAAACATAGAATGTGTATAAGCGACGTATGAGAAAACTCAATCACTTTCACACAACTTATCTCAGAAAAGATATGATTATTATATGACAAGATTCTGGATATCATTGTCTTTGACAGATCTGGTATCCCTAGCATTGATACTATTCTGATGCAGACACAGGTTCATTGGACAGGTCATGTGGCACACATACCAGATCATCGTCTGCCAAAGGTACTTCTCTATGGTGAGTTGCAGAAGAGCATATGTTCTCAAGGTAGCCAAAAGAAGCACTACACAAATTCATTAAAGACCTCATTGTGAGCCTTTGAACTAGATCTTTAAAAGAGAAAAATAATAGAAAGGAAAGGACATTTAAAGTAATGAAGACAAAATCTCTGAAGAAATTATTAAAAATAATAATATGAAGAAATGAAAAACAGCAAATAAAGTACCAAAAATTAAGATAGAGAACTGTTCAACTGAAATGCATAAATGTTCAATCAATCAATCAATAAACCCATAACCCTTCAGGGTCGTAGGGGTACCACATTGGATGGCTCAGCACACAGAGTCCTCCAGCGAATTCTATCTTCAGTGATGCGGATGAGTGTGGAAATATCTTGCCCTGTCCATTCCTTGATGTTGTCTGTCCATGTCTTTATTTGTCCTCATCTGCTTCTTCCACCTTTGATAGTTCCCTGCAGTATTGTTTTTGACAAGGAATCGTGCCTGCAAACATGTCTGAACCATGCTAGTTATAAATGTTAAATAATTTTAATGGAAGGTTTTTCTGTAATACTGTTATCAGTTTATTTATTATACAATAAAATAACTACAGATATCCACTGTCCTATAGCAGAGCAAAAACCATAACATTTACATGTTAAAGTCACAGGCAGACCAAAAACCATTTACAGTGGTCATACTTTTCCTAAACTGTCCAAAGACATTTGTGGCCTCAATATGGCTTATTAGATATCTACAAACTCACAATCAAAGACATAACAATAACTGAATTTCAAAAGTGGATGTAACAAATGGTCGAACTTGTGATGGACGAACAACAAAAATATAGTTTTGACTATTCCATCCTATGGAATGTCAAAATTATAAATAAATGCTATGTTGAAGTCTGATGTATATTTGGTAGAATGACACAAATGTTACAGCCAAGCTGCAAACTATAATGCAGCACATTCCATTTCTAAACTATATTCAGCTATAGAAATTTTAGAATGAATGTAGGAGAAGAATAAGTAGTTAGATTATGACAGAGACTGTGGAATGACAGCATATTTTTATCAACATCAAGGATGCTGTGTACAAAGCCTGTGGAGTGTAAGCTTTCCCATAAACCCACAAGCATCATAGGAAAAAAAGGAAGTATTCCATATGCACTTCTTGAGTACCGGTAATACACGCTTCATCTCATAAAGAAATAGTAATAAATTATAAGATGTTGGAAATAGGCACCAATGGTGCACAAAGATTTCTAAAGCAATCTTGTTTCTGTTTATGTAGTATTATTAATTCATAAGTAGGCCTAATGATCTTAGTAATTTGTGATGCCTAATGTTATGTTCTGGTGTTAAATGTTTGTGGTCCTCAAGAAAATTACATACCTCAGTGCTTGTGTTATTGTTTTCTGTGTATTTATCAACTGGTTCATATTTATATTGGCTTGAGAATATACATATTTGAAGTCTAGACTAAATTGCATATCTTTTTTTTATCTGGTAAATACTTTTTTATCTGGATTGGTCAATTCAGGAAAAATTTTGACTAGTGAAGTGCTTGGAGAATGAATTGGTTCTAATCCTGTCTGTTGCCTTCTGATTTGGTCATAATTTAAGATTTAGTCACAACATGAGACATGGTTGACTTGGGCACAACATGAGACATGGTTAGCTTGGTCACAACATGAGACATTGTTGATTTGGTCACAACATGAGCAATGGTTGATTTGGTGACAACATGAGACATGGTTGATTTGGTGACAACATGAAACATGGTTAGCTTGGTCACAACATGAGCTATGGTTGATTTAGTCACAACATGAGACATGGTTGACTTGGTCACAACATGAGACATGCTTGACTTGCTCATAATATGAGACATGCTGGCTTGGTCACAATATGAGATATAAAGGTGTACTATTAGCCCCTTAGCTGAAGAGGCATTCTTAACTCTTTCAGGACTTGATTATTTTTAGGTTTGGACCAGATTAAATTTTAAGTGTAGAAAAATTTCCTTACATGTGTTTTTCATTGTATCACTTGACATACTAATATTGATAAATAGTGTATGTGTAATATACCATTGGAAAGGGGAATGGATACAGAAAATGAATATATAAGTACATTGATGATATTTGATTACTTCACAAGGTTAGAGTTAGTAAAACACAAAAAAAGAAAATGAAAATGTTAATTTATTAGTATAAATATTGTGACTTACCCAAATGTATCCATACTTGTCCTTGATTATCATTGTTGATATCCATTTTTCAAGAATATTTACACAAATATATCCATTTTCTTCATTATGCAATTTAGTTGATGAATAAATATCAATAAATGTTAAAGTTATGTTAATTTTTCTGAATGACATCAGAAGCAATAAAAATATGAAAATATTTACATCCAGTCACGGCTTTATTATTTACAAGTTTTTATTTGTTACAAATGAGATCATCTTGTGTGGTATTCCCTGAAGCATGATTTAGCACACAGATGTGGCTTATGTGAACATCCTATGCAGTAGTAGCTACTGCGCTTTCGTATTTGCTTAGTAGCACAATGAGCACATTGCCTGTCTTTTCCACCGGAGTCAATGAGATGGGTGGTTCCTTGATACCTTTCAAGCTCTGTATTTACTGTTTTTCTTCCTGGCTTGGACAATAAAGCAGCATCAATGTTATTAGGTGCCTCTAATTCAAATAAACTACATAGTTCCTCTATCAATATGTCCTTGAAGTTTGAAAGGGGCATAGGCTTCTCAAAGCAAGGGCGGCTCAGTGTGTATAAAATGTGGGCGTTGAGTTGTGTTATTTCCAACACCCACAAAAATACTTTTTTCCACCACTTCACTGTTTTTCTTGTGTGGTTTCCATAATATGAAATCATCTGATCCACTCTATCACATCCATTCATTGACATATTGTAATTATGAATGGGTGATGGTTTCCGGACTTGGCTCCTACCCTCAATTCTAATTTCACATGTTGCGCTTCCACATGTTGTTACCAGTTGGCAAGGTTTCTTCAATTTTTGTATCTCTCCAGCTGACACACATAACTTGATCTTCATCATTTATGAACCATTTTGGTTGATTGACAGCTATTTTCTTATTCTTCATTTCTGGTGGAAACCCTCGTCTGTTCGCATTGAGAGTTCCAGTATAATGGTGATTTCTCTGCCGCAGAAACTGGACAAGAGGTAAGGACGAATAATACCTGTCAGCAAACAAATGGTGATGTCCTGTGATGCCTTCTAGTAGTTTGTCAAAAATTTTAACAGCATGGGTAGACTTTGTATCAGTTTCCAGCCTGTATGTCGTGTCCGCACCAAAATATACCAGCAGGTTGAAAACATATCCGGTGATGGAGTCGCAGAGTCCGTATGATTTTATATGATATTTTTTTGGCTACCTTGCATTATATTGCTTGTGCCTAAACCTTCCCTTGTGGCCTATAACCATCTCATCTATACATGTGTTTTCAGAAGGATAGAATGCATTCTGAAAGCTTGCAACTAATTCATTTATGAACGGCTCTATTTTAATTTTACCCTGTGCATCAGCTCCAGCCACATGAAGCATTGATTGGTAAATCAATAAAAATTTGATCCTGCTGAAAATAGATCCAAACCAGGAGCTACTTCTGTGTGTTTTTGTGGACCAAAAATCTTTTATGGAATGTTTGGGGTCCAAACCCATGTTTATCAGGGTGGCGAGAAACTTCATAAAAATATTTCGGTCGAGCGCAGTCCATTTTGAATAAGTAGAATATTTCCTTCGAGGTGTATTCATTTTCAATTTCTGCTGGGCATAAGAGTTTACATTGGCTATTAGATTGCCAATTATTGGTTCTGTCATCAAGGATAGTAAACACTGGAGAGGTGAGGCATTTTCAGGAAGGCCAAGTTTGTATCTGTCTGAAGTGAGACACTCCTATACTCTCTCCTTCTAGGGCTTCACGCCACACAGCATCAGTCCTAGGCCTACCTTGTCGATCTGTGGAAGTATGATGCATAGGCCTATTTGTAGCATTAGTAGGCCTAGAAGTACCAGCTAAATCCTCTGAATCAGTAGATTCATCACTAATATTAGATGCTTCTTCAGAGGAACTAATATTACTTGATCTGATGCAAGCTGTTAAATTTTTTATAAAACCTACACCAGTTTGCTTTGGTTTCTTACCTTTCGACAAGTCACTAGGCCTATAATCACTATCGGAATCATCATTATCAGATTCACTAACTAGCAAGCTCTGAAACATAACCATAGCTTGTTCTGCACTGTATCTAGAAGAAGTGGCCGTTGCCATTTTTTTCAGAAATAAAAGTTACAGAATATGACGATCACAAATCTTCTTGTACACACCACATGTTTTTGGGTATCGGTTGTAAAACAGAAGTGGATCTTTCCCGGATGTTCAGAGGTTAACATAAAAACTTGAACTGGGCAAAACGAAATATAACTGATCAATATATGATCGATCTAAGACGTTGATAAAATCAAAGCCAGTATACTGGCAATTGGTCCGGAAAGAGTTAAGAATGTGATGAAAAACAACTGCCATTTTGTGGAGATCCTCCTCCTTTTAGCCTCCCAGGGAAAAAAATCGGCCTGGATGCCTATAATAAAGCATTCAGATGAATTGTTGCCCTGGGAAACTAAGAAGTAGAAGATCTCAGCAAAATAACAGCAACCCTTCATCGTATCCTTAAGAATACCTCCGCAGCTAAGGGGTTAAAGGTATTGGACCACAAGGTTTAAGAAAAACTAAAAGGATTTCTAAAAAATAAATTTAAGTAGGAAGCCAGAGGACAATTTAAAAAAATTATTGAGACTAACGGGAATTGAACCAATCTGTTCAACGGCACCAAATCGCCTAGCAACTATTGAACACGCGTTCTTCCGTACTTGACTAACCGCATCTCCAAAAAAAGATGCGATTTCATCAAGCCATTCAAACCGTGCACACAAAGTCACCAGAACGGACCGATCGAGACAAGGACTATTACAACAACAAGAAACATCCCGTACAGGTTTTTGAAATATCCACAGTAACAACAAACATAACATAATATCCGTATTTAGTTATACAAGGGCCAATAGGTCTTCTTGTAATAAACATGGATAACATATATAGACAATACAATTTTGCTTCGAATAATTGTTTATACAAGTAAATTTAAGTAGGAAGCCAGAGGACAATTTTTTAAAATTTCAAAAATTTTTAAAATATATATGTTATCCATGTTTACAAGAAGACCTATCAGCCCTTGTATAACTAAATACGGATATTATGTTATATGTTTGTTGTTACTGTGGATATTTCAAAAACCTGTACAGGGTGTTTGTTGTTGTTGTAATAGTCCTTGTCTCGATCGGTCCATTCTGGTGACTTTGTGTATACGGTTTGAATGGCTTGATGAAATCGCATCTTTTTTTGGAGATGCGGTTAGTCAAGTACGGAAGAACGCATGTTCAATAGTTGCTAGGCGATTTGGTGCCGTTGAACGGATTGTTTCTAAAAAATAACATTACACAGAAATTCAAGGATATCCATTGAGTAAGCTATATCAATGGGAGCTATTGAGATGAACAGGGAACAGTGACACAAATTAGATGACTAACACTAACTAGTCTCTGAACTGACTACCTTCTTAATGATGTCCTCATTTCATAGATTTTAATTTGTATCAGATCTGAATCATTGCTGTCAACAAGTTAATTAAAGCAAAAGTGTGACTATATTAATGGTTTTATTTCTTACATACCTGAAAGTGAGCTGGCATGAACTTGTTGGGATCAGGATGTGTCAAATGATAATTTTTAAGGTGTTCTGATGGTGGTAGACCTGTCATAGTCTCTAGCATTACTATGCCAAAAGAGTATATATCAGCCTAAAGTGATAATTTAAAAGTTAACAATTGTATGATCACTAAAGGTAATACAAATAATTATGGAACAAGAAATGTAAAGAACAATTTAAACAATTAAATGCCCCATATTAAAATTGTTCCATTGTGTATATATTGTCAAGTTGATAGTGATCCAGATAGCAGCAAAAAGGTCAAGCAATGATAACCTATTACGGTCATATAGTTGCCACATTGGAGATATCTGCACAAAAAACAACCCGTCAAACATTCCTATATACGGTCATACAGACAAGTATGGAAAAATACCTCTCTGACCATTCCTTGATGTTATTAAACTAGGATTTTAAATATGCATTTCTATATTACAATGGACAGACCGGCTTACAAGCAATATGACTTCTGACATCCACCAGTGGAATTGGTAAAACACTGAATATATACAACATATCACTCCTGAAGTCGGATGTGTTGAGCCATTGGCATAAATAAAGCCATGACATAAGAATCTTTGTTCTCTGGAATACATCCTGCTGGAAATCTAGCTGGACTATTTTCCTGCTACAAAAAAGATCCAATATGAGCTTGAGAACAACTCTAAATAAAAATGCTCCTCATTATCTTTAAATTAAATGATATAAATCACAATGGGGGACTGTGAATGGGAATTCAATAGAGAATACAAATAAAGAATTATATTTAAAAGTATTTGTTATATATCAATAAAGATAAAATTGATAAAATTCAGTATTTGGTCTCTTTTTCTATGAACTGCATGTACTACTTTATTTATATAATGTAAATTAATTACATGAAAAGACACAATGGGTTATCTATCTATCTATTAATGTGACATGTCTTTTACAAAATGTTGTCTGCACTGCCACCCTGCAAGCCTCTAGGTTCTGTGCAAGCTACCAAGTCTCTTTCAGTGCCATGTTAAGAAGTTCTTTGATATCCTTTATCTATTGTAGTCTTGGTCTGCCCCCTGTTTTCTTTTCTGGAACTTTTCCTTCCATCATTAATTTTTCTAAACCATTGTGCCTTTTTATGTCAAAAATATGTCATCTTGCATTTTCTGATAGTTTTGAAATTTGCATTTTCCATCTTCGACCACACCACATTCCTAAAAAAAGATGCAATTATAGTCAAGACTTAAAATGTGTATATTCTCTAGTACTATAAATACAGACCGGTCAATCGACACACAGACAACTATGCACACACTTTACAGGTAAGTAAATTCCTTCAGAACCAAAGAATTTAATGTTAGTAAGTGCAAGAAGCCCTCAATACTAAAAGGACCAATTAGGCCTATGTATAAACATAAATATCACATAAACATAAACAAGGTTGCTTCAGATATGACATGGGCAAAAGAATACAGTCATCTCTCAGTTATCGCAGTTAATAGGGACCAGAACAGGCCACAATAAGTGAAAAACCGCAAAGTAGTATCTTCCTCTCAATTTTTAACACACGTACATTTTTTGTTTATGTATAATATCACTAAGTGTATATGAAACCATATAAGTGAATATGTTATCATTAGAACATTAAAAAATAGTTTCAAACATGTAAATAAAATATTAGTAGTATAAATAACATACATAAAATAATGTATAAATAATATAAATATGATATATGTGTGTGTAACATACATAGATGTAACTAAAGTGTACATACAGTAAATATGTTTTTAGAAATCTGTGATGTACTGAGACTGTGATAAATGAACCGCGAAGTAGCGAGGGATGACTGTAATATCAATCGACTGGTAAAGAAAATATTCTGTACAGAGCAGACCTGGTTCAAATCCTGATTGCTGCATTATGATTTTTCTTTAATAATGAATCATCAATGCTTGTATATTATATTAGACATGTTGTGACAATAGTGATTTTTTTTTTTAAAGGTGGCTGATTGTCAGCCTATCCCTCAACTTTCTGCAGTCACTTCCTATGATATTTCTAGGTGGAAGACAGTGACCCTATTGTTTGCACCCTTAACTATAAGTCTAGGCTTCAGTTGCACACAGGCTTTGCTAAAAGGAAATATACTGCATATTTTAAAGAGAAGTAGTTCATATTTGTATGTAATTATCATGAAAAGAGTATAGTGAGAATATATCATTGTTTGATGAAAGGCCATACATAACATATTATTGCCTGAATTACAGTAACTTTATATTTTAAGTCATGGGAAATGACAAAAAAATAAACATTTATAATCTGATAAGCAATTGCAGCAACATGAAGAAAAGGCAGAGAGATATGATAGCCATTGCCAGAGCAAGGTACAAGATAATAGGGCCTACTCTAATACATTCAGAATGTCTTTGTAAAGAAGAACTGAATAGAACAATTTCAGTAAAGTATTAACTTGCCTTTTCTCTGTAAAGCTGTCTATATATAACTTCTGGAGCCATGTATCCTATTGTTCCATACAGACCTGTAACACCTTCAAGTGTGCTAAATTTGGAAATGCCATAGTCAGACAGCTTAACATTTACTCTGTCATCAACAGAAAGGGACATCAACAGAATGTTGTCTGGTTTTAGGTCTCGATATATGATGTTGTTTTGATGTAGGTACAATAGGCCACATCCAATCTACAGAGACAAATGATATGACTATGATAAGAAGTTAGTACAAACTTAATAGAAATATATAAAAAGAATTATGGATAAAATAATTATCAACTGTCATATGATAATTAAATGAGGATTAATGAAAAGGCTAAAATTATAAAATGTAATAAAAATCTTAATAACAGAAAATTCGAAAAGTGACAGATTGTTATAATTAATAATCATGAACTGGAAGATACCATTCTATCAATTTGTTTGTATATTGTCTTTTCTATGTTTTTGCTGCAAGGCACCACAGGATTGAATAATGATATTTTTTGGACAATGGCACATTTGGTCACTTGATATGCAGTAATATTGTGACTTCTCAGAACATTGGTAACTCCTTCAATCCACCTTGGTCTTCCTCTGCTTGTTATTTTCATGTAGTATGCTCTTGCTGCTATCCAATAAGGGTTCATTCTCATTAAGTGGCCAAACCATTTTAAACTCTAAGATGTCATTAATTATGAATATTCAGGTGCACACATAAACAGTTCAGGGGATTGTGCAGCAGAAATTAAAAGAAGAATGTATAGGAAAAGAGTGAGGCACTCTTCTTAACGATGCCCAGAGAATCACATGGATCTACTGTCCTGGTCATACAGTAGTCAGCTGCAATGAAAGAGCTGACATACTGGCAATGAAGCTATAGGGGATGACATAGTGATGAGAAAAGACTAGGCTGAATTATTTAATTAATCAGTGGCAAAGAGAATTGCTGCCTTTGAAATCAAAAGCTACAGAAAGATTTCTGACAATACCATGGATAGCAAAAATGACAAATCAAGAAGTGATAAGAACATTAAGCATAAAAGAGGGATGACTTCTAAACTGCTAAATTAACACCAAACTGGTGAGCTGTTACACTCTGAATAATTTATTGAGACGGGGATCAAAGCACATATAGACTTGCCCAATGTGAGCTAATGATAACCTGCACTCATATTTCTGGGATCTAAGCTATATTGTAAATGAGTCATTCAAAACATACCTGGAGGATGATCTTGTAGGTCAGATCTTTACTAAATACCATCTGTGTATACACACTGTCCATATGTTCTACATTATTGAAAATGCCATTGGTCCTCTTATCCAGTTCTGTTCGTAGACTACCATAAGGAGCTAACTCTAGCACAAGTAAAAGTTGTGGCCGGACACACACTCCAATAAATGTTACAATGAATTCATGCTTAAGTTTACAGAGAATTGCACTCTCTCGTCGAGCATCAGAGAATGCAGTACTAATCTGAAACACATAAATAATGTGGCATGATTTATTTACTGTATTGATGAGATAATATAGCTCCTGAAAAATATAACGTAGAAGGTATTTAATTAATGCAATTTTTTTAACAGCCACACACATATTATTGATACTGTAATAAAGTGCATGCTAACAGGATGTTTGCAGTCATGTGATCTGCTTTATAGTTTCCTGTATTATAACCTTATATATTTTTCTTTGTGATTTTTACTATTCAAGAGTAAGCACACTTGGCTCTTTTTTGTTTTGAGAGCATCCTCCTTGTTATTTTGGCTGTAATTTTTCCTTGTGATATCCTACATGAAAATTGTGGATTTCTGCCTTGGAGCACTATGTACATTGTGCTGCTGGTTTACAGCAGAGCTGTGTGGTTTGCGAATTCCTGACCAGCACATCTAATTTCAGAAAGTCTTTACTATGAATACACATGTTGATCTTTTTTATGTGACTTTTTATGCCTGGACAAAACAATCAATCTTAGTTGTAGAACTACTACTGGTATATTGAATACATCAACAAGAGTCTTCCAGAAAGTTCTATCTTCAGTGATGCAGGTGGATGTAGATAAATTTGACAGGTCCAGATTTTGATGTTGTCTGTCCATGATTTTCTTTGGCCCCTTTGGCTTCTTTTGTCATCAATTAATCCCTACAAGATTGTTCTGAAAGGGAATCATGTCACATAACATGTCAAAACTATGCAAATTTTCATCATTTTACTATTGAAAGTAGTGATTCTCGTGAAGCTGTGAGCCTCTCTATTAATTTATTACACACACATTTGTTCTCTGCTCTCTATAGAAGATGCACAAAATTCATATGGTTGGTTGCTGATCCAGCGGTCCATGGGATCATGCCCTTTGACCTAATGCCATTTGGTGGCATTATATTGCTGGGATGTCGGTTTAATTTTGGCCCACCCTGGGACAGAGCCAGAGAATAACTATCACACCTCCAGGAAGGTAGATTTCAACCTATGCACTGCTCCTAGCCACTGTAGCCAATATAGGGTTCACTGTGCTCATTCCCCACAACCAACTGACTACTGGTTATGCCGAACTTCCCTATAGCTCCAGGCATGCAACCAAATGTTCAAGTGAAAAGGATTGTCACATCCTGAGTCACTGTGCCTCTATGATGGGCCTCAGCCATAGGAAAAACAGTGATGTCAGTTTCCTCCTCCTCAGTGCTGCACAGTACATCTCTGGCTCCTTCCCAACCACAGAGGGTGCATACATATATTTTAGGCAAACATGAAAAACATTTCAACATCAAATTAAAATCAAAATCATAACTGTATAGATGACATTCCATGAAACTTCTATAAGAAGATAACCTCAATATAACGGCATGTCATCCACTAAGGTTTTCTGTTGCATGGATTGTATGTCTAGTGGGCCATTGGTGAGATCCACAGATGCAACCACATGCGTGCAAAATTCATATATAACACTTTTATTTGAAGGTCTGCATCCATCTCTCCACGTTTGCAGTGAGCATTGACCTCTCACAGTCATCCAGCATAAGAGAAAGCACTAGTAAGGTATACACTTTGATCTTCACTCATTGATGTTGCTTTTCCATATTAAATTGAGCTATACCATAGCAGCTAAGCCCATCTCATTCCTTATCTTTAAATGACACATAACTTTTGTCAATAATACAGTGGAATTCTTCTATTGCTCATCCTTTTATAACAAATTTCCCTATTTAATACAACTTTTCAAAATTCCCACCTTTAATTATTATTTATTGTTTATAACTGTATACAGCAAATTTCTGTGATTACATACATATTTCGTTAGCCTGAAACAAATTGCTATTATTGAATTTGACTACATGATTGTATGGTCAATCAATTAATCAAGTGCCATGATGAGTGGCACAAGCAATCATGTTTCTCCACATGTCTCTTGTGTTGTTAATAATTTCTCTCTTTGTCGTCCTATGCCTCTTCTTCCCTTGATGTTTACGGTGGTTACTAAATGCTAAAGTTTTACTCTTCTCATCATATGAAGTAGCAAATACACAATTGGGACTGATGCAGTCTCATCATGTGAGCAATGACTTAAAAAATTCTTTACATCTTTTTCTATTTTAACAACTGATATATTTAGTCATTTAACAACATAAATATTTAGTCATTTTAACAGCTGAAATATTTAGTCATTTTAACAACTGATATCATCATCATCAGGTGTCATGCTGGCTGGTGTAGGCGGTCATGGCTCACCACAGCTCTCTGTCTACAGTATTATGTATCAAAATCGTTTTTGTTTCCCTGCCGTGCCAGGTTGTAAAACTGTCTAATATTTTCTCACATTGCCGCCCTGTCTCTGTTGTCTTCAATCTTGCCTGTTGTGACTATGTTCTCCAAACCTGTCTGTCTCATGAAGTGGCCAAAAAATGATTGTCTTTTTCTTATATTATTGACTAAAGTCTGTTTCGCATTTGACTCTTTCAACACTTCCACATTAGTTTTTCGGACAGTCCATGGTATTCTCAGCATTCTTCTATAGAACCACATCTCTATTGCCTCCAATTTTCTACTTCCCAGTATGTTTATTGTCCAAGACTCGCATCCATATGTTAGTATAGGATAGTATAGGAGTTATATAGCACTGCTATAACTCTCTTTCTCACCTCTAATGACAAGGTCATATTACACAATATATTTTTTATTTTTCATCATTGTACCTAAATATTTGAATTGGTGAACCTGTTTTAATACTATATCATTCACTTTGATCTTGCAAGGTATGGTACTTTGTTTCTTTAAAATAATCATTACTTCTGTTTTCTTGATATTTAGGAAGCGGCCTTTCTCTTTACTTTCTGTGACTACTACATTAATTAAATCTTGCAGATCTTCCTCACTGAAACAACTGATATATTTAGTCATTTTAACAAATAACATTATGGAAAGCTTCCAGGAAAGAGAACATGAGGATGCTAAAGATATTGATAGAAATGAGAATACAAAGACCTTTTGAAATTGACACTGGAATAAGACAGACAGCTTGAACCAAGAAGCATATAGAGTAGAGATAATGACAACTTTCTGTAAACAACATGTCATATAGAAAAGTAATATCTAATTTTCCATTATTCTATACCTTCACTTCATAATTTATTAGTACATTTTAAACAAATTTTAAATTTTTATGAAAAATTACTTAAAATAAATAAATAAAAATATTTTAATTTGGCCATTTTTTGGGTCAATTTTGAATTGTTAATCAATATTATTGTTTTAATTAGAAAATCTTTCTCCATCAGAAAACATATAGCAATTAATGACAACATATTATTTGCAGAAAAATATACAGCCAAGCACTTAAATATTTTATGAAACATATGGGATAAATAGAAATAATGACGATGTTCATTATTATTTCAATAAAGATAATATATGTATAATTTCATTCTGGCAGATAGCAAGTATCACTCTCAAATAATAAGCTTACCTTTATCTGTTCATTATCAATCTTGTACTGCTGGTGTTCAATTTCTTGAACTGTGTCTGCTAAATTTGAGTACTGAACATTGTTAGAACTTGTTTCCACAAATGGTCTTGAAGTTGAGTCATAGAAAACTTTCACTGCAACATCTATACCTTTGTAGGTTGCCTTGTTAATGCATGCATATAGTATTAGGTTCATAAAGTGTACTATAGTTAAAAAGGCATTCAAAGAACAATAATTAGTAAGGGGCGTTCATCATCATCATCATCAAGTGCCATCTTCACAATGAAAGTTGGCTGCAACAGACCTCCAACATCCTCTATCTCTTGTCTTGGTGGTGCACTCTGCTAGATGCAGTTTGCAGTTGCAGTTTGTTCCCAATATATATATTTCTAATCAGTCTGATGTCTTTTCCATCTATGCCTATTTCTTGAAGATATTTTATTAATTTTTAATGTTAGATTCTGTCAAAGGCCTTGCTGTAGTCTATGAAATAAATTTAGATACTTTTATGGATGTCTATTTATTTAGATATCAACAGTCAGATACAAAGTATAGCTTCTCTGGTTACTTTGTTTTTCTTAAAGCTGAATTGTTCTTCACTGACTTCAATGTTTATCTTGTTTTTTAATTCTTTCATGTATTATCTTCAGTTGGATTTTGGTTAGGTGGCTCATCAAACTTATTGTTTTGTATTCTGTACAATCCTTAGGTTTCTTAAGTAATCATATGAATACTGATGATTTTAGATCTTTACGTATGTGGCCTGTTTCATATATGTCATTTCAAAGTTCTGTGATAGTTTCCACACCATATTCATCTAGAGTTTTTATGTCTGCAGTTGTGTTGTTGGCTCCTGCAGACTTTCCACATTTTATTGTTTTTATTGCATTTTTTACTTCTTATGTCAGTATTGCTGGTCCATCACTGTTTTGTATTGCAGGTGTTTTGTTCCGTTGGTCATCAAACAGGGATGCCACATATTCTGTCCATCTTGTAAGTACTTCTGTTTTACCAAATATAATTTTCCCACTCTTATCCTTAATGTAGCTACTCCCATTTACAGGATATTTCTTATTTGTGATCTGAAGGGGCATCAGCCCATCTTTAAATATTGCTCCATTGCAACATAACTACTGTTTGGATGATCTTCCTCTGTGTGTAGTTATAGATTATTTTTAAAAACAGCAATGATTAATCTCAAGTTATTCACATATTCATTGAGTTGTACTGAAATGGTATTGGTACAAGTCACATTCAGACTCTCATAAAGTAGCCACTTTTGTAATAGATGTACATTTTTCATTTTATTGATGTAAAAAAATGTCATCTCCACAAGTGTCCAAACACGAAAATGCAAAATATAAAGTTTTCCAGGTGTTTTTATGTGTGTAAATAAATAAATTATTTGTAAAATAAAGAAGATTAAACATGTTGATCTTCTTCTTCTTCTTCTTTCGTTCTCTTGAAACATGTCTATATCTGTAATTCTGTCTCCTTAATAAAACTCACTGTCTTTTGTAGTTCATACAGTGTCCCATAGAGCTTTGATTCCAGTGTTGTTTCCTCTGGCCAATATGTCTGCCTCAGCGTTTCATGCTCAGAACACTCTTGAAGTATATGTTTGGCACTCTGTGTTGCCTGTCCACATGTACACATGGCTGTGTTGCCAATCTTGAACTTTGTATACATGTGACTGCGGAGTCGGTTGTGTCCTGTTCTGAGACGTAGAATTATAACTTGTTCTGATCTGTTCATAATGTGATAGTCATCTTGTGTTGGTGTTTGTGGCTTTCAAACATGTTGATGAACTACACTGAGCTTGTTGAAAGTCTTTGATAGATTCTGAATTATGAATAAAGGGGAAGGGGAGGGCATTCCCATAAGTGCTCTGCTTGCAATTCAATTAACTATCTAATGGTTAGTATTTTAGTCAGTTGTTGATTGTGGGTTCTTCTGATCTTTCCAAATAGAATGCACTCTGCTCTGATTACTCCTATTTCTTGGGTTTCCAGTTCAAGATGGTGGCAGGACAAGTCATATTTTCTATACTCTGAATTTGTAATTCTGTTTTTCTTGAATTAGAATGCATTGTAGCAGTCATTACTAAAGTTGCCAATGTTTTAATGTCTAAACATGGTGATTAGATCACAATTTTAACTGTAAAGTGCAGATCTGGTGTTTAGGCTAAAATTTATACTGATATAGGCAGATATATTGTTTGCTAAAATGTATACTAATATATGCAGATATGGTGTTTAAGCTAAAATTTGAACTGAAATGTGCAGATATGGTGTTCATGCTAAAATTTCAACTGAAATGTGCAGATATGGTGTTTAGGCTAAATGTTTAGCTGAAATATGTAGTGAAAAATGATATGACTAGAAATACACTTCACTAACACAAAATGAAGTGCCTATTATTACAGTTACTGGTGCAACAAACCTGTCATTTTGATTAAAAATAATAGTTATTCTTTGCAGCTTATTTTATGATGAAGGGTCAGAATTTCAGATCTACCAACCCCAAGAATTTTAGTACAATAGCAGAGTTGATAGTTAGCCCGCCTCGCAAACCTATCTTGCCAAACTAAATTGTTTGAATACTGACCATCCACATTGTATTGATGATATGATTTGGAGTATTAGTCTATATATTGTCTTTTCTCTACTTTTGCTGTAAGACATCACAGAATTGACATGATCGGTTTTTGGATTATGGCACAGTTAGCTGTTTGATATGCAGTAATATTGTGATGTCTCAGAATGTTGGTAACACCTTCAATCCACCTTCTTCTAGGTCTTCCCAGCACCTTAATGTTTCAATTTTGATGTTGTATGCTCTTGCAGCTGGCCAATAGAGGTTCAACCTCATTAAGTGGCTGAACCATTTCAGTCTCTGTTTTTCAATACATTTGACCACAGATGTTGCTCCAACAGTTCTTGTAATCTCTTCATTCCTCACATGATCTCTTCTTGTTCTGTTTACTGCTTTTCTTTGTCATTTTATTTCACACTTAGTAAACTTTCTGTCTTGTTCTTTAGTAAGTGTCTGACGTTGATAACACAATGTTTGAAGGAATATTGAATATATGATTTGCCTTTTGGTTTCCATAGGGATAAATTTCTGTTTCAAAATTAGTGTACGTTTATAATTTACATAGTTGTCTTTTTAAATTCTTGTCTAAATCTCTCTATCCATTCTCCATTGGCTGTAAAAATGCTTCCAAGATATTTAAATTCCTGCACTTGTTTCAGTAATTGATCATTTATCTTTATGTTTATTGTATTGGGTTCTCTGCTTATAGACATTACTTCTGATATTTCTGTATTGATTTTTATGTTGTAATTGAGACAGCTTTTGTTGGGTAGGTTTATTTGATCTTGCAGCTATTCACTTGATCTTGCAGCTATTCACTTGAACTTTGGAGTAGGCACTGATCATCAGCAAAGAATAGAGTAGTCCACTATTTATTTGGTCAAAGACTTCCTATCGATCTGTAAAATAAATATTCATTTGATTTTTGTATTCTATAGTCTTTTCACTAATTTGAATTTATCTTACAGAAAATATTTCATCTGCATACCCTCTTCCTTTTCTAAACCTGAACTGCATACCCTCTTCCTTTTCTAAATCTGAACTATTCTGGACTAAGCACTTGATCCACAATACATCTTATCCATTTTTCAAGAATCTTAGCAAACATTTTACTAACAGGAAATATTTGTGGCACCAAAAAATTAAACAGTAGCAAAGCACAGTACACAGTACATTCAATTGTTAACTCCAAGAATGGTCTACAATACAACCAGGATTTCTTAAAGTTCATAAGGAGAATTCTGTGGAATTTTCTATCATCAACACACATGAAAACTAAACATTTCTTGAACAGCAAGGACCTGGCAAAAGAATGACAGTACATTCTAAATTATATACATCAAGAACATTTTTTATCAAGGACATAGCACTCAGTTCACAGCACTATCACCTGCACGTCAGACACAAAGAACTATTGCTAGAGCTATGGGATTCATACACCACAGCCAAAAATGTTTCCATTAGCCATTAGCTCAGATTCCCATCACACTAGTGTTTTATAGAATCTAGATATCACACTGCAGAATTTCAGAAATAATAACCTATTCAGAATGTAGTGACCAACACAGCACTTTTAAAAATTGTAGTGTTTTTCCTAGAAAATATGCACATTCAGTAATTTGTCATTACTTTCTGAATGGACTATATGTACAACTGCCTGTCTCTGATATTAAACATGGTACCTTGGCTACACAAGCAGTTTCAAATTTACATTAATCTTAAATTTAAACACAATCTTAATTCACCTTTGTCACAGTTCCTGACATCCCATTACCCAATATGACATCAGTCAAAATAATGTCATCAGCAGATAGATGCATGTCATAAGGTAACTCCATGAAAAGGAATTCTGGCACAAGGCAATCCAACGAAGATGGGCCTTTTGGGCACACAATTGCATCCTTTGACAAAAGTACCTAGACAATAATAAGTATTAAAGTTGACTAAATAATATAGTATTTATTGTACATCTTTAATAGTTATATTCTGCATATTTATATTTTTATATTTAAAAGTAGTATTCTCATGATGTCAACTGCTACTAGTACTTTTAGTTGGTTGGATGATTAGTTGGTTGCTAATTCGGCAGTCAATGACCTCATGATTTTTCACCCAATGCTGTTTTGTAATATATGCATATGTTTGCACCGTTGTTTTGCTCTGTATAGGGTGTTCCATCTGGAAATTCTAAAAGGTGATAGTCAATAGCTTTTAGTTAAATGTTATAGGATTTTGTTCATTGCAGAATCTAAATATTTGTTTTTGGTGTAAAAAACTTCATTAGATAAATATTATTTTCAAATTCATTTTTTGGAGTGTTGATTTTATAATTATTTGTTTATGCATGTGAAAGGTCTTTCTCATCAGATCTTCTCAGCAGATCTACCACATTTCAATAGCAAATCCCTAGAAGATTAAATTCTTAGAAATAGTGAGATTTACTTATTGTGGAAGCCTCACAGCACTTCATCTGTGCAATTACATTTTTAAACCCTTTGATTATAAGAAATCTTCTCAAAGATTTACACCACAGGGTTGAAATCTTCTAGGTATCTAATAGATCTTCAGATACTCCATCTCCCTCAATCAAATTGCATAAAATAAATCAAGAGATCTATTGCTCATAATTTCTGGAAATTTAGAGAAATAACCCAACATAACATAGTTTACATTGTGCTATGTCACATTCCTGTTATTCATCTTCAACACATACTTCTTTGAGCCTGTCATCTTTACCTTTGTTTTTTCATCACCATACTACAGGGCAACAGTCGTTTGTCATCAGATTGGAATCTCTACCAACTTTAAAATGGAGTGGAGGAGGTTGGATGAAGAACATAGTGACATAATCAGCATTAACCCCTTAGCTGTGCTGAGTAAAAAAGCATAAGTCGTATCTACAGTGCGGGGAAATTTCAAGGGCTGTTAAATATTTTTCCTCTAACCAATTTGCCCACTACATTCTCACGTTAAAGAATTAGAATGTAGGCCTATTATTATTGTAGGCATATACATTAGGCTTATACTCTAATTTATGAATTTTTGAATAATTTTTCTTTATATTATGTAGGAGACGTGCAAACCTTAATATACATTCGTCTCGCAAAATAAACATTATGTCAAACAAATAGACCTAATCATAATAACCTGTTTTATTTCACACTCAAAGCTTTTCCTATAAAAGCTAAAAAGCTTTTCTTTTAGTAATTTGCTTCTCAACATATTTATTTGTCACATCACAAATATCTTGTATAATAGTATCATGTCATACACATACAAAGATTCTGAAAATGTTTGCATGATCAATGTTTTGAATCTTAAACTATTATTGACAGAAGACAAAAATGTTTACCTTACCTGTATCGCAAATTTGAAACACGTGGTCTACAGATAACTGAATCTAATTCTATATTCTCCGAATCACGAATGCTAATACTATCACAAATCAAATTAAAATTTTCTAAATCACTTTCTACATCAGATAAACTAATGCTAGAACTATCAGAAAAACTTTCTTTCAAAACTGCATAAATTTCTGATTCATTGAGTTTTTGGTTCAACATATTTGTAGGCCTAGATAGTGTGGTTAGAGAAAAAAATTACTGCTCTGTCCATTGACAAAATTTGAAATGAAACTTACACGCATGCCCAATTTCAAAGCTCGATTTGGAATTGACCTGTAGATAGCTTGGACTACCCAATAAGAGTATTTTATAACATTGAGGTTCTTTCAGGGAAAAAATATACATATACTTAAACAAGCACACCTTAAGGAGATTTCCGCAACACAGTAGACCCTTTTCTTCGTATCCTAAAGGCTGCTTCTGCAGGGAATAGGTTACGCCAATGGTCTTAACTATCCCATATTTATTCTGGTAACATCAATGTTAGAGTGAGAATTAAATTGTATAACTCATTAGTGCTTTCTATTGTGTTGTATGGTTGTGAGAGTTAAACACTAAGTGCCCGCCGAAGACGGATGTGTAGGGCTATTGGTGCAAAATAAACGGCGACACAGCGCATTTCTATTCTCTGGACTACACCCTTCTGGAAATCTAATAGGACCGTGGTCCTGATACAAGAGATATCCAGTGGGAGTTTGAGAATGAAATCTGAAGAAGAAGAAGAAGAAGAAGAAAACAGTGCAGATATAGGGAGACGGTTACAAGACTTTGAATGCAAATTTTATTGATGAATTCAGTGCATCTCCTATAGAGAAGATAAGACAAATGTGTATGTAAGAAATCGAATAGAGATGTATACATGTCCATAAGAACCATTACTTTTGATTGTTAAATGACAAAAACTTGTATGGTTTGGACAAGTTATGACGACATGATTCCTTGTCAAAAACAATACTACAGGAAGGGAAAAGAAACTCATGGACAGACTACAACAAGGATTGGACAGGTCAGAAATTTTCCTCACTCATTCGCATCACTGAAGATAGATATTGATGGAGGAATCTGTGTGTTGCTATATCAAATGAGGTACCCCTACAACCCATTCTTGAGAATGTGGTTTATTCTGGTATACATTTAAAAGAGATCTGCTTGGCATTGGCATAGTCATTAAGAAATTTGCCTTTGTGTTCAAGATTTTTAGGTTCAATTGTGGGTCATAATGTCTTGTTTACAGGTGCACTTTTTTTTGGGATCGTGGGGATTGTTGTTTGAAGCTACAGAGTAACATGTTGTGAGAGGTACTCTTAGCATGTAGCGATTATGTTTTTGAGGGGGAAGAGCACATATGGGGAAATCTGAGTACAATGAAGTATATCCTCTATGACTTTTAAGTATTCTTGAACATTTCAGGTGGATGGGTCAGTAGACTGGTTCAGTAGGCTGAGTCAGTAGAAGTCTGTGGTATAAAAATTTTCAAACAATTAAGAAATTAACATTGGACCACAGAAATAGGAATCCAGGTGCCTTCACTTTCACAAATTTGTTCTGGTACTAACTTCCTAATGGTTGATTCAAGAGTAATTTGCATCCATACAAAATCATATTTAACTACATTTATAAATATAAATTAAGTAGGCCCTACTACCTGAGCACAATCCATGACAGAAAAGTGAATACTTTGGAGACTAATACTGCCTGTTCCTGGCATAATGTTGTAACAATGTGGGCATAAAGCATATATTTTGCACGTTTGATTTTTACTCTGACCATGAAACTCTGGAAAGTATTAAACATCATGGTGCATAAATTTACACAACAATGATGAAAACACACTATAAACAATGACGTTCTATGAAGAAAACTTTAAACAACAAATATGATTAAATCATAAGATAATATACTTTCTTTTCTTTTCACTTTATACCCCTTTATGCATAGCAGTGTCAGGAGTAGAAGAGTCATTTGGAGATGATTTTTTGTGTGCTTCATATATGTTTTCGTTGACTCTTTTATTTCTGTAATCCATCGTTTGTAAGGTCTGCCACTGGCTTTGTATCCATCATGTCTGTATAGTAATACTTTTTGAGGGACACTGTCTGATGGTAGTCTGGAAGCATGGGAAAACCACTTAATATGTTTTCTGATGTAATCCAGCATTGGCATTGTGTTTATGTTAGTCTACTGATGTTTTGTTCTTCTCAGAACTCTCCATGCTTCTTACAAGCATTTTAGTTCTACACTATTGGTTTGCTAGACCTGTCACAATGTTGTTTCAGTGTCTCCAAATGTACAAATGAAGATAATGTACAAACATTATAATTTTACAAATGTAAAATATAATTCCTTGTCACCATCTTCCTCCTAATGTATAGGTCTTCTTCTTCTGCATTCATTCTCAAACTCATGCAGATAAGCAGAATGTGATTTACAACTTACATGGTTTACACCTTAGCTGTGATCTCTACATCTCTACACCTTTGGCCTGACACATCATACTTCAATATGGTTTCTGAGTCACTTTGCCCCTTTATGGGATGGGACAGCCAATTCCACCACAAAACTTCCTTAGTCACCTTCTATAACATGTATGGAAGATAACAGTGCCACTATTCATTGCTCCATTTTTGGGTCCCGGCAACACATGAGCATATCTGTAGTTTATGATGTAGTGTTTGCATAGTTTCAAAATATTTGCAAACATTTGAAGTTGCATTTCGGTACTAATTGTTTCATATGATCAAATTGCTAGCTTCATGCACAGCTCACTGTAGTGGTCTTTATGGCTTGTTTGGTTGTGTACTGTTGTGGTTGTGTAAGTTGCAGAAATCAGAGCTAAGCTGTAAACCATTGCACAACACATTCTGTTCTCTGTGTGTTTGTTTGTCAGTAACTCCAAGAATTGCTAGCAACTTGCTCTTGCTTCCTATGTGAAGTTAGTTTTTTTTCTCTGAGTTTTCTTTTAGATCCAGGACACTTCATTTTCAGCTTAGTTGAAGTCTTCTACTTAGAGGAGTTCATGTTATAGAGACAAGCTAGATAGTTTGCCTGAGCGATCCACTGTGCATTTTTCCTCCAACAAGACACTTCACAGCCAGTGAACTATTCATTGTGTAGGAAGATCATTCCATTACCACCCTCCATGTCCCTACGCCCCAGACCTAATTTCATATGTATGAGCCATGTTGGGCAATGGCAACAATCAAATTACACTTTGGGTTGATATACTTTCCTAGGCAAGATGCTGCTTCAGCAAACATATCGGGGGTCTGAAATTTGATCTGTGCATTCCTCATGCACTTGCTTCATCCACTTGTGATGGCCTTCCAATCAATCACCAATTGGAGTTTGTGTTTTGACTCTTCATCATTGAAATGCCAGAGAAAAGCCACAAGAGTGACCAAACTCGACAAACTGAGAAATTATGAAATCAGGAGAAGAATCAGTATAAGATCATGATAGAATACATTAAGAAACAAAAAATATGGTTTGGACATCTTATGAGAATAAACCACAACCAACTACATCATACAACATAAGAAGATCCGGATACAGGGCCAGAGGAAGACCTAGAACAAGATGGATAGATAACATCTAGACAACACTGAACAAACATGGATTCAATGCAACCAAGGCAACACATAAGGCCATGGATACACAACTGAAATTCCCAGTCACCACCCTATGCTTAACGGCAAGTGTGGATATTCTGATCAGCATCTGCCTGAGGATAGACAATAGACAAATTCCCAAAGAAATATGTGGAATGTGCCACTCTCAAACAAGAAGATTCAGTTGACAAACAAATTTCATGCAAGAAAGACATTATTTCCTTCTGTCCCCTCTGGTACTAAACCCAATTCTCTCTGTATGAGCTATGTTGGACAATGGTGACAGTGGATTTAGACTAAGTTTGCTATGTCCTCGAAAAAAGACTTGTTCCCCATATACATTGTATAGTGTCACAGTCTCAACACTGCTTCGGTCAGAAATGTGACCAATATGTTCTCCCTGATGTTTGTTTTGTTGCTTTTCCTTTGTGTATTGGGAAGCTGAGTTTGAAGCTTTTTTCCATACAAAGAAGTACATGTCCAAGTTGGTGCCTCCAATACCTGAGTCATTACTTACTTTGAATGGGTTTACTGTGTGCTCTCGACCATGAACAACACTTCTATGACCAGTCTCAAGCTAGACAATTATCATTCTGTTGCCATTCTATCATTTTCCATACACAATCCTGCCCTCTAGCATGTGGTGCTTTCTCCAGATTCAATGTGTGCTCTAAGTATAACCATATCATAACAACATCTACCAATATCGGAACATCAACATTGACATCTCCTTCAATGTATCTGCATTTCAGCTGTTCGGACTGGAATACTTTGTGTCACTGTGTGTCAATAGTACCACTGGATGTGTTGGCATAGAGGTATCAGATATATTGCTTGTCTTTTTGCAGTCATTTCTCATCCCATCACATCCACAGACATGATCCCAAAATGTTTTGAACAGGAACACAGCAAGAGCTGCTTATTTCTGTTTCCAGGGTGCACCACAAGGAGATACATTTAGGATCTTGATTGTCTACTAACCCTGGGTCTCCATGAGAGCATTGGAAAACTATATGCACCCCTTCCGCTCTCTGGAATATGTCCTATTAATTTGCATAAATTTGATAATGAATGCAGAAGAGAAGAAATCACAGAGATTTTTGAATAACTGCATATGAAAAAAATAGTAACCATTAGGTGGCAGGACAAGGTAAGAAAGGAAGAGATATGGAAATGAGCAGACAAAGATATGGTGGACACCAAGATTAAGGAGAAAAAAATAGAACAGAATAGATGCACACTCAGAAAACCAGAAAATGTCATAGCTAGATGATCAATGACAGGGAGCCTGCAGGAAAAAAATGAATCAGGAAATGCCTGGGAACACATAAGTAAGAGAGACTATGAAACACTATATAGAAATTGGAGTTACATAGAATGAGGATTGGAGCATATCTAAGGATAAAGACAAATGGAAAATCCGTAATCATGGTCTATGGACCTGAGGATGTGTAAACACCCTAGGTAGCCCAAGAGCTTGAACAATTCAAAATATTCTTCTTCTGTGCTGGCCACATAGTGAAAAATAGAAAGTATATGAAGTGAACAGTTGCCACCATCATCATCAGGTAGCATATCCTGAACAGGATGTAGCAGTCATCACAGCCTTTCAAAACTTCTGTTAATCTTGAGCCATTCTATCTGCTTCTGTTAACTGTCATGCTCAGGTGCTCTTTGATGTCTTGCATCCGTCTTCTTCTTGGTCTGCCTCTTGTTCATCTCCTTGGCATTATCTCCATTATTGTCTTCTCTAAGCTGTCATGGTGTTTGATATGGCCAAAATATTGTAGTTTTCTAGAAATAACTTAGCATGTGGTTGCGTCTGTGGGTATAACCAATGGCCCACTAGACATACCACCCATGCAACAGAAAATCTTAGTGGATGACATGCCGTTATATTGAGGTTATCTTCTTAGTGAAGCTTCATGGCACATCATCTATACAATTATTATTTTGTTGTTGAAATGTGTTTCATGTTTACCTGAATATATATGTATGCACCCTCTGTGGTTGGGAGGGAGCCAGAGATGTACTGTGCAACACTGGGGAGGAGGAAACTGACAGCACTATTTTTTCCTATGGCTGAAACCCATCATGGAGGCACAGTGACTCAGGATGTGACAATCCTTTTGACTTGAACATTTGGTTGCATGTCTGGAGCGATAGAGAAGTTCGGCATAACCAATAGTCAATTGGTGGTGGGGAATGAGCACAGTGAACCCTATCTTGGCTACAGTGGCTAGGAGCAGTGCATAAGTTGAAACCTACCTTCCTGGAGGTTTGATAGTTATTCTCTGGCTCTGTCCCAGGGTGGGCTGAAAATCCACAGACTTCCCAGCAATATAATGCCATTTAATGGTATTAGGTCAAAGGGCATGAGCCCATGGATCACTGGATCAGCAACCAACCAACCAACCAACCAACCTAGAAAGAACTACCAGGTATGCTATTTAGCCAGTTTTCTTTTACAATCATTTCTCTTGATAGCTATATTAGTGAACTTTTTGGTCCATGGTTTTCTGAGGATTTTTCTTAAACATTTTATTTCAAAAGCTGCTATTTAATTTTTCACTTTGTTGGTGATTGTCCAGGATTCAGACTCATATATCGCCACTGAGAATATGCAAACTCTTAAGAATGTTAGTTTTGTTGTTCCACAGCAGCTCAGTCATATGTTTTTAATTTGTATCAACTTCTTTGACATGATAGCATCATAAAACCTCCTTCTAACTTCTTCATAGCAATGACCATTACTATTAAAGGAACCAAGGTATTAAAAACTGCGGACTCTTTCTAATTCACTGTTGTTGATAGTTGCCATCAAACTAACAGATAAATATAATACACACATAAAAGATTTGATTAAAAACTATGGAAATGTGCAGAGTAGTGAAAATAACTAGAACTGATAGATGATAAGTGTTCAACCATCAAGGAAAATAATAATAAACACCTGTGTGTTTCCAGGGATCGAGAGGGGAGCAAAGAATAGCAACACTGTTTACCTTCCATGCATTTCATAAGAGGGAACTAAGGAGGTTATGGGATGGAGTTGGCTGACCCATCCCATATAGGGTCAGTGATCCAAAGTTATGCTGAAGTCGGATGTGACAGGTCAAAAGGCGCAGATATCATAGCAATGCTGTAAACCATGACACAAAACATTCCTTTTTCTGGACTACATCCTGCTATTTCTGCAGGAGTTTGAGAATGAATGCAGAAGAAGAAGATAATAACAATAATAATAATAATCATAAACCATTAGGGCCATGGAGATGCCATGATATCATCAAGGTTAGATAACTATCATGTCAATGTTGCTTTTGTGTTGCCAGGATTTAAAAGATTAGCAAAGAGTACCAACTTTTATTTTTCCGGTTGCAACATACGGCTTTGAAACATGGACTCTAAGTGAAACAGCGGCAAAGAGGATCAACGCCTTCGAGCTGAAATTCTACAGGAAGATACTTAGAATATCATGGAAGGATAAAATCGGAAACTCAGATATTATAAATACACTGAATATTCCAGAGTGTTGGTTACTAAACACAATAACAAAAAGAAAACTACGCCTGTTTGGTCATATAAAGAGACATAACTGTTTAGAAAGACAAATAATGGAGGGAAGAGTACCTGGGAAGAGGAGAAGGGGCAGACCAAGAAGACGATGGACTGACGACATTAAAGATAACATGAATACATCGCTAGAAAATGCAAGCCAGATCGCCCAAGACAGAGAGAGGTTCAGAGAGTTCATTGGGAAGACAACGTTCTGGAAGGAATACGTCACATGACACCAACTCTTTAATTTCTATGTATTTCATAAGAGGCTACTAAAGAAGTTTGGGGGGAAGTGGGGTTGGATGTCCCATCCCATAAGTAAAAGTTACCCAAAAGTAATACTGAAGCTGGATGTTTCTGGCAGAAATGAGCAGATATCACAGCCAAGTTGTAAACTACGACACGACACATTTTCTTTTCTTGACTACATCCTGCTAAACTGCTAGACTGAAGGAGAACAAACACAGCAGAATATGATGAATGTCATTTTAAACAAAATTAATGACTCTGAAAGCTGAAGAGTTGGTCAAATGAACATTACATTATCACTAATGTTAAATTATATCATGAAACAATAAAGAAGCAAGTAAATCCATGAAAATAATTAATCTTACTGGTGTTTAAAAGGCCTAAGACTTCCTCTATTTCATCTCTGACTATTCCCATTACTGACAGCTTCTTTTTGTTGGTATCAAACTGCTTCATCGGATCAACAGCACTTGTACCTCCTGTAGTCTGCACTGTCACCAAAATTCCTGACTCTGAAACTCCAGTACTGGATTAAACAGAAGTAAAATGACTGTTGTTTGTGAATATACCAAATGGGTTTATGATGTATACAATGCAAGGCCATAGATTCTACCTTATTCAGTAGAGGATTTTGCTTAAAATGTAGCTTTAAAGGTTTATTCTGTTAGGTGTTTTAAATGATTTTTTAAATGAAAACTGTAAAGGAAGAAAGGGAGGTTAACAAACTTTTTTGGTTGTTTTATAGCACTTCTTCTGCATTCGTTCTCTGATAACCAACATGAAAGTCTGTGTGATTTCCATCTGGCAGCATGAAGTATGTTGTGCTGTTGGTTTACAGCATAGCTGCATTATTGGTACCTGGGAAGGTACAGCACATTCATTTTCATCATGCCTTTCATTCGGGTAGTGGGGTTCCCTAGCCTGTGATAGCTTTCTTATCTGTCACAAGGCAATGGATGTATTTCAAATCTATACCATGATGGTTTTCCACCCACTGTGCCTTTAGACTTTACAGCCCAAACCATTGGTGACAGTCTCTGTGGAGACAGTAGTCCAGGATTTAGACTTGGGTCGATTATGTCAATCTCTGATGTAAACCTCCATTCCGGACGTATCCACAATGTATTAGTCTTGCAGGTATTCTTTCTAAATTTGCTTCATTTGGATTGTAAATGAATTAATATTGTGATTTTGGCTTTATTATTCTTTGAGTTTTATAATTGAATTTCAATTTCAATATAATATTATTTCAATTTCAATATAATATTATTTCAAGTGATGTGTTGGAAAACAACAATGTTTTCGATTTTGATGGTGGAGATTACCAACTTGTTGAAAATTTAAATCAGAAAATAAATAGACCTAGACTTAATCTGATAAGGGAAAAATAACTAAAATATTATAAAACTGTTCCCACTGCTATTGTTTCAGAATATGTGACAGCAATGATAATCTTGCACTATGTTATAAAGAAAATAGAGTTAGACCTAATAATAGTATTGAGTTGAATAAAGTTCAACTTTGGATATCCAAAACTTGGGAACATTTTCTACATTTTCATAATATTTTGTTTGGTTCTGTATTTGGACATGGCACACAAAAGATGGCATAAAACACTAGGCAGTTGATAGATTTACATCAAACAAATTATGATCAGGAAAAGGACAGTCAAAGCATCTACTTTAGTAAGATTGGATATCAAAATTTCAAGACAAGTAAAATTGAGGGTGAGTAGAACAAAATGCATGTCCAAAAAATGTATGTTCATCTAACATCCGTGTATGTGGTGTAATTTTTGTATTTTGTTGTTACAATTCTTATATTTTTATATTGTAGGCCTATATTGATTCCACATTCAATTACCTTTCTTTTTATATGTTTCAAACATATCAGTGAAGTTGACTTCAAAAACAAGCTTGCAGTGAACAGTGAAAGAAGTATTGGAGGACAGTAAAAATCATGGATTTGCAACATTAACAAAGTACTTGAATTCTACACACTTGACTACACTGCAGACTTTCATTTCTTTCATTACTGCATGTTTTCCTGTTAAGGAGTGCAGGGAAGCTTTTTTAGCAGTGGAAATAAAGGCTGCTTTTCTATAGCTGCCACCACAATGTGTACAGAAAGAAATTTTTATTGCACTTCTGAAAGACAAATATCCTTGTCCCAATCGTGAATTGAACCCAGGACCTCAGGTTTCTGTATCTGGCATTCTAGCCATATGGCCACATGCAAACAACAGGAGAAAATTAAGACCTTTTAGGATTGAAGCAATCTCTGCTGCAACTCTACTATCCTATCGGGTTCTGGGATATGCTAATAAATATAACAACTGATTTCAGGATCTCTTTGTTATGAGATGGGTATCAATAATATATTGCTTTATTTGTATGTTTGGCTCTCATCATTGCACTTAGGTGAATAACATTGTGCTTGAGCTTCTTTCTCACACAGGAAGATATCAACAGCAGATATAACAACATATCTTTAGTTGTCAAGCTCTGTAACAGAGTGTGAAAATCTACTAAATGTATTTATATTGCCTAGAAAATCATTACTAAAAAAAAATGTTGGGATGATCAATAAAGTCTAAATATAACTCCTTTTTAAACAATTTTTTAAATAGTTTTAGCTAACCTGGAGCTGCACTCTATCTCTTCCACAACTACATGTCCCTGGTCATAGTACATCATAATTCCTGTTCTCCAATATTGTACCTTCTTATTATTGATGTGCAGACCTTGCATGCTGAAAATAAAAACATCAAACTTTAAAAAGTAACCAAAAATCAACAAAAACTGTATAGAAATACATGTGATCTGTGCCAACACAACAGCATTTTACAGCAGTCTCACTTATTAGCACGTGTCTAGGGATATATGTGAACTCTACCAACACAGCAGCATTTTACAGCAGTCTCACTTATTAACAATTGCCTAGGAATACAAGTTGGTTTAGAAAGTATAAAGAGAAGCAATTAATTTAATGAGATATTGAATAACAATGTATCATCATCAAGTGCTGCCTCTGCATCAAAGGTTGGTTGCAAAGGTTTTTCAATATTCTCTGTCTCTTGCCTTGGTGGTGCACTCTGTTAAAATGTATTCTGTCCATCTCATGATGTTTCCCTCCCACTTGTAGGCCCTATTTATGTCTACATCTTTCTCACAGGCCCATGGCTCTACTTTCAAGTGAGATCTTTAATGGGGTGTCATGTCTTATAATATATTTAAATATCTTATTTGATTATTTTCTTTAATTTAATTTTCATACGAAGTGTTGTCAGAACTGCTTTTCTTATTTTCTTCTCTTTCCATTAAGTTCTCCTTATTCTTCTATATATCCACACCTCAAAGTCATGAATTATGCTTTATAGACGTTTGTACATTATCCATGTTTCTGAACCCTAATTTAACTCTTTATCTCTGTAAGTATTTTCCTACCCTGTCATAATGTATTTTGGAGTAACTGTAAAAATTTAGATTTTAGTGGCTTACTTGCAGAAGAAAGAAACGAAATAGAAATGAAAGTGCTAATGTTACGAACTTTTATTTTTCCGGTTGCAACATACGGCTGTGAAACATGGACTCTAAGTAAAACAGCGGCAAAGAGGATCAATGCCTTCGAGCTGAAATGCTACAGGAAGATACTTAGAATATCATGGAAGGATAAAATCGGAAACTCAGATATTATAAACACACTGAATATTCCAAAGTGTTGGTTACTAAACACAATAACAAAAAGAAAACTACACCTGTTTGGTCATATAAAGAGACATAACTGTTTAGAAAGACAAATAATGGAGGGAAGAGTACCTGGGAGGAGGAGAAGGGGCAGACCAAGAAGACGATGGACTGACGACATTAAAGATAACATGAATACATCGCTAGAAAATGCAAGCCACATCGCCAAAGACAGAGAGAGGTTCAGAGAGTTCATTGGGAAGACAACGTTTTGGAAGGAATACGTCACATGACACTTGCAGAAGGGATCTGCTTAATTGGCTACTTTAGCAGCTTACCAGAAATAAAGAGTTAATGTAGAGTAGATTTAGCACTTTACTATTTTAATTTTTACTTACTTTGTGATGTGTTTTGATGTCAGTAGTTTTCTGTCATTGAAAGTATTTTTGGCAATTTCTATTCTTCTCTTAACTTCTTTTAACCTCTGTTTCACATCTACCATCATTTGTGATTGCGTGTCCCAGATAATTACAGACAAAAATATACTAATATTTATTTCAATATATAATTAACAATTAACTATAGATGAAATAAAAGAATGTTGACAGACATTTGCCTATATAATATAATCATCATGCACATACTTTGACTGAGGACAAACAAATTATTGCAACATATTTCAGATAGCTAAAAAGCAACCTAAAAACAATTCTGTTAATCCTCATTAGTTTTGTCAGTGCTAGTCTTTCTATTACATTACTTTGACCTTTTATGTATCTTATACACTTTGCTAAAAAAAAACTCTAGCAATAAAGATGTCATTTTAGTATGTTTTTATACTTTGCAAAATGACTTTATTTAGTGTTTTTAAATATCACACTTTAGTTTATATAATATTTATGCAGTCTGCTCTATTAAGCTTAAAGGATGTATTTAAAATTTTCATTATTTCCATTAAAACTTGATACACACTGATTGTAATACGCTCAATCTTCTTCTTTTGATTGTTTGTTTTGTTTACATGTGCAGTGTTTTCACCTTTTTTAAAAACTGGAGCTAACCTGACATTTTGTAAAACTTTCATTATGAAATTTCTTTAATAAATTGTTATTCATTAAATAAATATTTGTCTTGTTTTTACACATTTTTGCCACTGGCTTAAGGATGGATTTATAACTGGGATAATGATGCATTAATTATTTTAACAAAACTTTATAAAATTTCACTTACACCATCTACACCTATAGTCACATATAGAAATAATGTATTAATAAACACAGATCTGACACACTCGGTTACCTTGTCATGAAAGAAATACTGAATGAGAGATTGGAACATGTATGGATGTGACAGGAGAGCAATGATGATGATCTTATAACTAACTAACAAATACTTTTCATAATATTTACAAATTTTGCTACAGTTCTTGTATCATAGTATGTTTGTTGTTTGCTACTTAAAATTTATTCTAAACTTCCACTGTACCTCTTTTATAGCAGGACAATGGGTTCTACTGTATTTCCAGCAGGATGTAGGCTACAGAATGGAAATTTACTGTCACTTTATTATTTGTGCCAAATAGTCAGGCACATCCAAATATGGTAAGAACACTGTATGTTAGACTATGATTATATGTGAGTCGCATCAAGTCTACCTTCTTATTTTTCTTCTACATATATGATAAAAACATTGTATGTTAGACTATGCTTATATGTGAGTCGCATCAAGTCTACCTGCTTATTTTTCTTCTACATTTATCCTAGCATAACCAGTAAGTCATCTACCTATTTTTAGAACTCATCACGAAAGACTTAGTTTTGTCTGCCCTTGTGCTAGAATGTGACATTTGTTCTCCAAGATTCCATCTGGAAGTTGAGAAGCGTCCAAAGGCTAAGATAAGCTGGGATATCATATAGTTCCACAAGGCTGGTGGAATAAATGGCAGGCAGTACAAGCGTGCTGTTTTACAACCATCATTTTGTGCATCAAGTTGAAATTCTGGTGGCCATTTTGGAAGCAGAGAGGGAATCAGAAGGCTGTGGGAAAAAATTAGCTGTAATGAATTTTAAAAGACATCATTTTCTAAAATACAAGAATAAGTGTCAATGTTATTTCACAGCATATAATGCCATGAAGTGTGAAGTATTAGATATATCAAATTACCAGACCTTAGTATTTTGTTAAATTATTATTAGATATGTATTTTCTTATACTCAAAATATTTTATTTATTCGACTTTATTTCCTTTAACAGTTTTTTCATACAGTGTTGCTACTCATTTGGTTATTGGCAATATAGAATAATGTTAATACTGAAAAAATGGTCTCAAGCCAAATATTACAGTGTCATTACTCAACAATTGGTCACTGGTGAAATATTGCAGGACATTATCTAAAAGATGTCACTTTAGCTTTTTAACTTTACTATTCATATCATTTTCCTCCAAGTTCCTTGTTTACCTTCTCAAATTCAGTCTATCCACATTTTGTCTTGAAAATACCTGTTCAGCCAGGACACAATAGACTACCATGTAAACCTCTGGTTTTGTTTCTTTTACAAATGTCAATGCATGTAAAATGCTAGTTCTAATTTCTGACTTATTGAAACATAGTTTTAGAGTTGATGCAACAACTATCATGATTTAAAAAAAATATTGCTAGTCACTTCAGAGTTATTGTCTCAATTTGTAAGCTGTCATCGTCTTGAAAGTCATTTATTTAATAATGACTCTGTTTATCACAAAATCTGTGAAACCTTATTCTGATTACATATCTAGCAAATTTTAATCCATATAGGTCTATATATATATATATATATTTTTTTTTTTATATTTTTTTTTGGGCTCTGCGGAGAGAGGTACAAAGCATGATTCCAAGGTACTATAGCACGACTCATCAACTTTGTCAAACTTTAAAATCATGTATCTCAGCAAATATATAATGTATTTAATTAAATATTTTAGTGTGAATTGAAAATGGTGTAGGCCCTATGCATTTTTTTCCATTAAATTGCATTAATTAGTTTCAATTTTTGCTTATTTGTGATATACATTAAAAATCTAGTTGTCATCACACATCTCACTTACAAAACTTAGGGTGTTTACAGTCAATTATATGATGTCATTTACACATGATTTATTTATCATAATTTGGCATTTAAGCGTGAATGTTGTACTCTCGAACACAAGATAGATGGGGTTTAAGGTTGTATCTGGTGTAATGTCTAAAGTGGTAAAACTGATTTTATTGAGACACAATAATTAGTATGCCGACAAAGATAAAAAAATTTCATTCATGCACAGAAACTGGCATGATGCACAAATATAAAGTTTAATTTGTTGAGTCTAACCAAAAATAACATTGTATGCAAAAAATGGCATTAATACATTAGACGGTTACTCAGATAATTATATTTGTTTGAGAAGGCAAAGCTAGTGAAACGCACTATAGGTTTAATTTCAACTGCAAATAGCTGTGCATTTAACCAATTAAGTGGTATTAAGAGACCATTAAAAAAAGCCAACATTGCACATCGTATGGTGGGAACCAAATAAACTCCAGCCATGACCATGGCCTAGCTGTCATGTCAATATGTACATGGTGCCCAGCTATCAGCAGTTGACACATAGTATGTGGTGAAAAGCAGATCTGTGCAGGACATGATAATTCCTTGGGAGGCCCCAAAATTAAGCAAATATGTTGACCTGCATAATTATAGAGCCCCCCTTGGATGTCAAGGAATGAATAACTGGCTGCCACACCCATCGTCATTAACCATGTCTAGGGATGTGCTGCTTAGGACAGAAAAGAATGCTTGTCATCAAAGCTGAAGTTCAGGACTCCAACTCTGCATAGGGCCTATTGCTGCAAAAATAGAAAAGTCACAAAACCCCTAGAGTTTACCCCCTCTGAGTAGGAGACCTCTTATCAAAGAATTGTATACTGCTAGAGATGGAATCGTCTGGGTAAGCATAATGCTCTTATGAAATCACCCTATTTCACATGGAAAGTAAGAGCTAATTTCATGGAATTTCTGATGATCAAAATAACAACAACATACAAACAATCTGTCAACCAGCCAGCAAATGCAAAATGCAAGACTAATAGTTACACTTCATCAGTCTTGTTGGTACTATCCATCAACCGCACACCAATGTTGAAGGCCTCCATGATCTTCAGGATGACAGATAAATATTCATAATCCCCATCTGTTAATATCTCCTGAAAGATTTCTTTCACTTTGTTTAATGGCAGCTGTGCAATTTTTTTTTTACGGTTTGTTGTTGTAAGGGACTGCATAAAAAGAATAAAGGAAATCAAATTAATAACATAGAACTGTGCATGTAGAAAATAATTATAACAATTATAGTTACATAATTACTTACATTGGATTGAGACAAACAAGAATATAAAATAATAAAATCTCAGGTAACATGATATGAAGATGAAATACATAGTCACCTCCAAGAAACAAAGGTCTCCATGTTGTAGCACCAAAATAAATAGAATGCTATTACAAGTGTATAGTTTTCAGTAACTAGAAATTATGATTGAATCTTATGATGGATGCATTTTCAGAATTACAGAATAGGAACAAATGAATGCCGAACTGCTGACAATATGACTCATGAGAGAAATAGAGTGAGAAAGAGTGAGATTTTTACTTTTATAATGTATATTAGCATTGAAAATGTAACAAAAGTTTGGTATGTTTTTATTGTTGCAATATTTATATTTATGAACAATATTCAACACAGAATATGTGGGAAAGTGATGAAGTTGTGCATTCCCATTGAACTGCAATTGTGATGTTTACTTTACATATTTTATTCTTCACATGGAAACAAGCATAATGCTACATTTTTAATTTATTAAAAGTCAAATTGCATCGAAATTTAGCAGACATGTTAATCAAGTACAAGTAAGTAAAAGACATTGTCTTGCTTCATTTAAAGAAGGTCTATTACTCTATTAGTGCTTTTTTTGTCTAACCTTGACTACAAAAATAGTGAAACTGTTGGCATGTTTACCAATGAAACAATAACTAGAGAAATCGTGAAACATTGCATTTATCACCAGTCCATTATAGTAAGTATAATAAAATATTTAGGACATATTAAATGACAAGACATCTTTTTACAATCCTATTTAAAGGAACTGTTAAGGTGTGATGAGCAGGAGGTGGGAAGAGATACAAGTGGGCAGGAAGCATCATGATATACTAGGATACAGCAAAAAAAAAGAGTGTGTTAAAGGTACATTACAGTCAATCTTTGATGCTGAGATGACATTTGATGATGATGATGACAATAAGATAATGGTCAACAACATAATTGGTACTTTACTGATTAAAGGCATTAGGAAATTAGGATAATTGTTTGCCACTTGAATGTACATGAAGAAGACATATATCTGTTTAACTTCTCAGGTTATTGAGATTATTTATGTGGCCATACTGAAACCATATGGTCCTATGGTCCATCTGCTCAAAAGTGGCTAATGTTAGTGATTCGTGAGACCAGCATCACGCCACACAGGACACATCCATAGATGTTGCAATCTCTCCCTGAATATATCCTCATTTACACAACAACTGGCAATTCTAGTTCTCTGTTATTTGACAAACATTCTTTGCAGTACATAATAATGTTCATTTCTTGCCATGCCATATTTCAAATCCACCTCCTTTATTCTTGACATGGAAAAGGAATCATCATCATCCTCATTAATTTTGGTTGATTGACACACTATCTTAAAGAGTTTAATATGATGATGTGATTCATTGATAGAACCTGACAAAAATTATCCACTCTCACACTGCCATGAACACCTGAATTTTCACGCAAAAATATAAATGTGATGGAGGATTCCTCCAATTTTGACCTCCCCATAGCATAAAGCCACTATTCACAAATATAGTTGGCTTGTTGATCATGCTCCTTGAGAATGCAGACATTAGATGCACTCTGCATGAAGTGCCATCAAGTTTAAGGCACTGGTCACTGTCATAATTTATATTATGGTACTGGTATATTATTATTCATAATACTGATGGATAACATTAGTACTATGAAATCTTCTTCTTCTTTCGTTCACTTGGAACATGTCTATATCTGTGTACTATCAAATGATTGTAGAATTCCATGCAATTAATGTCTGCACACAGAATGGTGGAGTATACTTTCTAACATATACACATAGGTCCCCTTATAAGTAGGCTGCTTCTTCTGAAAATATTGCTGACAATTGAAGGATTGTGGGTATGAAAGAAAGCCATGAAGAAACATCACATTGCACAAAGGAAACAAGAACTAATCATAACTCCTGGGTATCAAAACAAACAAACAAAAACTAATTATACACAAACTAACCGTAAAGAACTTTGAAAGTTTTTCAAAAAGCCATGTAGGATTCAGGATAACAAACTCAGAGAGTTCTCCAATGTGATTTTTATAGTGTAGAAGTGTACCAGTTTGCAGCAAGAACTCATGCACTACAAATGGAAATAAAATAAAACATGAATACTCAGTCAACATAAGCCTATCATCATGACACCATGCTGCCTTAATGAAACAATCGTAACCATCTTCTCTATGTCTATGAGATGTAAGTATCCAGCAACAAAGTAGAATTAGATCAGCTCCTAAATAACATAATAACAAGAAACATAACTTTCTTCTTCTTCTTCTGTGTTCGTTCTCAAACTCCTGCAGATTAGCAGGATGTAGTCCGGAGAACGGAATGTGCTGTGTCATGGTTTACAACATTACTGCGATATCTGCACCTTTTGGCATGACACATCTGACTTCAGCATGGCTTTGGGTCACTGACCCTATATGGGATGGGACAGCCAACTCCATCCCATAACCTCCTTAGTCGCCTCTTACGACATGCATGGAAGGTAAAGTGTTGCTATTCTTTGCTCCCCTTTCGGGCCCTAGCAACACACGGGCGGCATAAGTTCCAACCATGCAAAGAGATATAGTGTTGATATCTTACACTCATTATTACATTAATTATTTAAAATATGATTATTATTATTATCATTATTTTTTCTTCTTCTTCAGCGTTTATTCTCAAACTCCCGCTGGATCTCCCTTGTAGCAGGACCATGGCTCTACTAGATTTCCAGCATTATCATTATTTAAACCTGGCAACTCTCACTGATTCTTGTATGTTTAAAAACATGTGATGTTCTAACTATAATAATTAGTAGTTAAAATCAGGTTTGAGATCAAATAATTTGTTTTTAAAAATTGTGTTCTTCTTCTTCTTCAGTGTTCATTCTAAAACTCCTGCTGGATCTCTCTAGTAGTAGGACCATGATCCATTCTAGATTTCCAGCAGGATGTAGTCCAGAGAATGGAAATGCGCTGTGTCGCCGTTTTATTTGTGCCAATGGCCCGACACATCCGTCTTCAGCAGAAAATTGTATTCAAAATTACCTTAGTGCTCGTAATCACTTTCTGTAAATACCGGATATAATTAAATACCACATCCACATATATTAAATGTTTAGTGCTCATATTCAATTTCTGTGAAAGTCAGATATAATTAAGCACCATATCTACATATATTACATGTTTATATGTTTGTAATTTGATAATCAACATCAGTGTTTCTCAAACTTATTCCTATAAGGGCCCCTTTCACTATATTTAGACCATTATATTTTCATTATATTTAGACCCTCCCAAACAATCCACAAACATTTACCTCAGCAGCCAGCCCATTTCCATATTTTCCCCAATTTCATTTGCCATACTTTTCTATATATACCAAACCCTCACAGTATAAAATTTGGAGAAAGATGAATATATAAATTTTAATAGAAATTTTAAGTAATACTTTTATCTATTGAAAATTAGTCAAGAAATGTAAAATGTTAATTAAATATGTGTCTTAATGGGAAGTATGCGAATGAAGCTTGGAGATGAGTAACTAAATATTTCAGTTCATGTGGGTAAGATGAAACTGTTTATCACTTCTTTCAACAATGTCCAGAAGGTTTCTTGTCTTCGTACGAATCTATGATACAGCAATGAAATTAATTATGATGTGGGAATAGTGATGAAGAATAATTTTGATTTCTCCTACAATGTTGGAAATTATGTTTTAATGTCTGACTCATATGATCCAATCATTTACATGTAGTTCAATTAAATAATGGAAGTATTCCTTTATTCCTTGCTCCATATTGATCATGAGATCAGTAAAGATTTAGAGATTGTCATCAAGCAGTGATTCTTTATGTTGGCGGAGGCTAGGAAACTGGTACAATTATTTAAGTCCAATAATATTCTAATGAAATAGTGGAAGATTGGAAATAAATGCTGTGATGACTGCTTTTACCTTGAAAAGATTAGCTTCAAAACTTCACAGTTGAAGTTGAGCTTATTGAATTTTGAAAAAAATTGGCAGCTAGGCAACCAACACATTATGCTTAATAGCTGAAAGTTGTTGATGAATAATAGAATTCACTTATTCCAAGAACTCAACCATACTTTCAGAAAACAGAAAAAGATGCTACAGACAATCACCCCTTGAAAGCTACCATACTTCTGTTTTCAACAAGAACATTAAATAGTCTTCATCAATAGCAAGGTATAGATGAGGGAAAGACATGAGTTTAGTAAGGACGTTTTGAATTTTATTAATGACAGATATAATTATATTTAGAGAGTCATGAAGAGTACAGCTGATCTTCTTTGCCACACGATATTCTTGATAAACAACTTAGTGAATTGTAATAAAATTTTATACAACCTGTTTTAGATATGCAGTAAAGCAACAGTTTTGACTAATCATAGACAGTGCTCCAACTATAGCACAAGCAAGTATGTTTGTCATAGGTAACTAAATGATATGAAATAATTCTTGGACCTTACAAAATACCAACTGTTCTTTTGCATTCATTTCCACTATTCTTGCCAAAAAAAAACAATTTCTTAATTTATTTTACCATTTTCAACAATGCAGACATATGCAAAAAGAGCAAGGATTCATTTCCAGGGAATATAAACTCATCCAGCTGCAAACTGAATTCTGTTTTTTAAATTTGAAACAAAGTTTGTTTTCCACATCATTTGCAATCTCATCAATGTGTTCCAGAATTGTGCTATTTACTGAAGGGAATACTTTTTAAGACTGGAATAGGTTACCAAATGTATTAGTTACTAACACCGGATGTGTTGGGTCATTGGCACAAATAAAATGGTGACTCAATGCATTTCCGTTCTCTGGACTATATTCTGCTGGAAATCTTGTAGGACCATCGTCCTGCTATAAGAGAGATCAGTTGGAGTTTGAGAATGATCACAAAATAAGAAATTTTGTAAATGACTGGCAATTTCTATTTCAATGATGTAGGATTTTCTAGATTTCGATAAGTAAAGCTATGTTGTATGATGTCAGAATGCAATCATCGTTATTCCTGCCTTGAAGAAGAGGCAAGTATATTTTACTTTGTCTACTGCTATTCACATTTTAACTTAATACTTGAAAATTTGTTACATGTTGTTATATTTGTCACAGTGAATCTTAAAATGGTAACGTAATCTCAATGGCTTCATAGTCTCATTTCACACACCATACAAAGTGGCAATTGTTAATTATGAGAAGTAATGAATTCATATGGTATAGTACAAGTAGACGCCACTACATCATTCAGTTTTTTAATCCCAATTTTCAAATAGTCACTGTACATGACAATTCACTGATATTTGTTGCTACAATAACAAACATGGCTGCTGCTAACACAAACATGATGGTTGACACTATGAGTCTCCTATAACAAGCGCAAACATCAGTTGAGTTTCTGCAAAGCAGTACAATACTATCAGTTGAGAAATTATGTAGTCTACATTTCTACTTGTGCTACGCACTGAGGGTGGGGAATCTCAGTGCCTGTCGTGAAGAAATATTGATTGGTGTTTGTTTATCTACACGTTACTTGTTTGTTTGTTAGATGGGGGATTAAGCCTCTTAGCCAAGGCACGGCCCTTTCAACCTAAGACAGAAGTCTATTTTGGTTATATCAGGCCGTATTAGCTTTTATCTAAATGTGACCTAATGGTCTGGGTTTTTGGAAAGCAGTGCGTGCTATTGCTATGAATTATCTATATTGCTAGGTGGAGTTGATGTTTATTTGTGGCCAAGATGCCATTTATCTAAGTGTGACCTATGGTCTGGGCGAATTGAGAACCGTGCGCGCTATTATTGCAAAACAATGTTATGTTGCTAGTTGTATAAACTTTATTTCCGGTGGTATTGCCTTTTTATTTAAGAGTGACACTAATGCCTGGGGGAGTTTGAAAAACCATGCGTGCGATTATGCCAAAAATTGTCCATATTGCCAGTCGTATCCTGTGGTGAGCGTTCATCGGTTGTTATTTGTTGAAAGCTGTGGAGAGAGACCTGTGGAAAGACTGATGACAAACAATGACTTATTTTGCTTAGATTTTTAAATTAGGGCTTTAGTCCTGGTTATAAATTGTTTAATTAGTTTTAGCCTATCTGGTGGTACATCATGGCCCAGAACCTTTTCTAATTTATATGGTATTTTATTGTTTTGGTAGTAATCTTTTAGGTCTTGCCTATGATGGTTGTATTTATGACAATGGAGTAGGAAATGATCTATTGTATTTTCCTCTTCACAGTCTTCACATATTGGTTCAAGTATATAATGTAATGATTTTCCCAGTCTAAGTCGTAGTAGTTTCCTATTGGCAGGGATTTTCAGCTCTTCCTTTATTTGAGTGGTCCTAGTGGGTCCTTTTAGCATTGCATGTGCATGTCTTCCGTTTGCACTGTTGTCCCATTTTTCTGTCCATTCCTTAATTATTGTGTCCTTTATTATGCTTCTGGTTTCCGATCTGCCAAGTCCTACCTGGATTTCTGTTCCTTGTGTTCGTCCTTTCTTGGCTTCCTTGTCCGCTGCTTCATTTCCTGGTATTCCGACATGGGCTGGAATCCACATTACATTAACCCTCGTACCAACGTGAGCTAGGTTTGTTGTTATGCGTAGTATATCTTCTACTATATCTGGCCTTTGGCTGTCTTGTTTATTTTGAATAGCCTGGACTGATGATAATGAGTCAGTCAGGATTGTTAAATTTTTAGGTGGGTTATCATTTATTATTTCTAGTGCTTTTAGAATTGCAACTAGTTCAGCTGTGAATATTGATGTATGTTCTGATAATTTAAAGCTCTTATTGATATTCCTGTCAGGTATGACTATTCCTGCACCAGTTGGGCCTTCCTCTCCTTTGGACCCATCTGTGAATACTTTTAGACTATTTATTGTTCTATCATTTATGTGGTTTATTGCTCTATTTTTAGCTGAATCTCTATTTTGGTGTTTTTTCCCTATATAAGATAGGGACATGTCAGTTTCTGGTGATATTAATTCCCAAGGGGGTATTATTGCTTTATATTGGTTTTGATTACATATTAAATCTTTAAGCTCTGGTATTTGGTCAAGCTCTGCATTTGATCGCCAACCTGCTGGTGTTCGGTAGCTTTCAATTGAGAACTTGCCTGTGTTATCAAAGCTATTGAATGATTTATATGCAGGATGTGTGGTATCATTTCCTATTTCAGACCAGTAGCTAAGTCTCAGTTCTTTCCTTCTTAGGGATAATGGCATTATTCCTAGAGCTACTTGAACTGCTTCAGCAGATGTTCCCCTGGTCGCCCTAGCTATTGTTGAGAGAGCCTTATTTTGAATTATATCTATTTTAGAGATATTGGCTGGTGCTGTCGACTCATACACAATGCTGGCATATTCTAGTTTACCTCGTATAAAGGCTTTATAGAATGTCGTCATTGTCTTAGTCGACGCTCCCCAACCGCTACCACTCATGTACCTAAGCATGTTTAGGGCTCCTCTGCTTCTGTCTACTATATAGTTTATATGTTTATGCCATCTGAGGCTTTGATCTAATACCATTCCCAAGAATTTGGTGGTTGGTGAGAATGTAATTGGTTCGTTATTTATAAAAATATCCTTAATTTTATTTGTTTGAGCCCCATTTATGCTAAATAGCATTCCTACTGTCTTGCTAGCATTAATTTTGAAACCCCATTTTGCCATCCAGCTTGTTACTTCATTTATTTGTCTTTGTATTCCTACTTTTAGATAACTGATGTTATTGCCTGAGCGCCAAATTGCGGCATCGTCTGCAAATTGTGACAGGCTGTTCTTGATATCTGAGAATTCTTCTCCTAAATCATTAACCATTATTGTGAATATTGTTGGAGATATTACAGGCCCCTGAGGGATGCCATTTTCCTGTTCATAGGAGTCTGATAGGTCGTTATTTATTAGTACTTTAAATTGTCTATCTTGCATGAAGTTTTTAATGTAGTTGTATGCTCTACCATCTATACCTATGTTTTTAATTTTAAATAGGGCTCCTTCTCTCCAGCACTCGTCGTATGCTCTTGCTATGTCGAGAAAGACAGCCGCTGTTTTTTCACCTTTTAGGAAACCCTGTTTTACTTCATGCTCTAGTTTTAGTATTTAGTCAACCGTGCTCCGGCGACTCCGGAAGCCCGCTTGAGTTGGACTATATATATTATGTTTATTTAGGTGAAATACTACTCTTTTATTTATTATTGTCTCTAATATTTTACCTAGGTGAGAAGTTAGTGATATTGGTCTATATGAACTTACTTCTTTAGCTTCTTTATCTGGCTTTAGTATTGGTATTATGGTGGCAGACTTCCATGCCTTTGGTATGGTGCCAGATTCCCATACGTTATTGAAAAGGTGAGTTATTATCATTAATATATTAGTAGGTACTTTTTTAAGTATTGCATAGCTTAGGATGTCAGGACCTGAAGCTGTGTTTGATTTCTCACCTATTGCTTTAATTACTTCCCCTATTGTTATATCTGCATTTATATATGATGATTCTGCATTATTTATTGGTTTAGTGTTTAGTTCCTGCAGAATTGTCTGCCGTCTATTTATCTCATTTAGGTTTAGGTTGTTATTAGCACTAACTGAGTAAAAGTATTCGGCCAGTGCATTAGCCTTCTCTTTATCAGTTTGTGCTTTATTTAATGCTGGCATTATGCTACGTTTGGATTTGCCTCCACTGATAGCTTTCAGTTTATTCCATACTTCTGATGATGGCGTTCTGAAGCTTATGGTTTCACAGAAAGCTCTCGAGTGGAGTTGTTTAGCTTTAAAGATTAGTTTATTGGTTTGATTTCTTATTTCTTTATAGTTTAGTATATTCTCTTCTGATCTCTTATATCTAGCTAGTTTTAGTGCTTTATCTCTAATTTTAATCTGCTCATCCAGTTTAGGGTTCCACCATGGTACTGGGTTTTTAGGTTTATGTCTATTAGTTCTTGTTATATTTACTGGTTTAATATTATTAGGCATGTTTTCATTTGGTATATATTTTACTGCTACTTTGAGTAGTTCATTTGTGAGTTCCTCAGCAAATTCTTCTACATTGTTGGTATTAATATTATTTATTCCTACTGTCATTAGCTCTGTTGTTAGTGCCTCCCAGTTGGCTTTTCTATAGTTAAATGTTGGTTTTTTGTTTACTTCACTGAGATTACATTTAGCTCTAATATTAATTTCAATTGGTAGATGGTCAGATCCACTAGCATTTAGTGTCTGCCACCTGGTAGTGAATAGGTTAGTTGTTACAATGCTCAAGTCTAAGGCTGAGTCTTTGCCATTTACTATTGGATTAATTCTGGTTATAGAACCATCATTTAGAATGACTAGGTTATTATTATCACAAAAATCTGCTGTAAGTTCCCCTGTCTTGTCTGACTTATGACTGCCCCACATTGTGTGGTGGGCATTGAAATCACCGACAATAAGGGTTCTCCTAGTTAGTTTTGATGTTAGCACTTCTATATCGTTGCTGGTTAGTATTCCTTTAGGGTTATATATGTTAATTATTTTAGTTCCTACTGGTTTGCTGTCTATGGTTACACTTATTCCTTCTATGTTAGTTGAGTTAAATCTTTCCCAGTCTACTATTTTATATGATTCGTTAATAATGAAGGCAACCCCTCCACCTTTGGAGTTGCGATCATTTCTTACTATTTTATGGCCTGGGAAGTTTAATTTTTGGCTAATATTTAGGTATGTTTCCTGTAGAGCATAGATTACTCTCTCCGACTGATATTTAGTCATTAGAGGAGCTATATTCTGTCTCACACTGGTAACATTCCACTGAATTATCTTTATTTGATTTTTATCCATTATGGTTTTATTGCTAATTGTTATTAGGCTCTGTAATTTAAGTTTTCTTATTGGTGTTTGATGGTTTTAGTAGGAGTGCGTTTGGAGGTTGCTGCCCGAGCCAGTGTTCTAGTTATTCTTCTGCCTGTCCGTTGTTCCTCTTCCTGGCGGTTCTCTACTATTAGTTTTAGTATGTTCCTAACTTCTCTTAGTTCCTTTGTGATCATATCCTTCCACTCTTCTTCCTTTTCATGTTGTTCCTTCCTTTGTCTCCTTTCCTCATTTTCTAGTTGTCTCTCAGTTTCTATTCGTTTGAGAAGTTCTTCATTGTCCTTCTTTAATGCATTGAGACTGTTGATTCCTTCCTGGATCCTTTCCAGTATAACTTTGTCTAAATGGTCCGTTTCAGCTTTTTGTCTTTCCTCCTTTGGTCCTTTAGCCTTCCGGCTGTTCTGAAGTGTACTAGGTTCCTGACTATGGCAGCGTTCCTTTGGCACTTTTGGTGTTTTATTATCGTTTAATTTTTGTTGTTTGACATGTTTATGTCTTAGATCATTTTTGATTTTTTGGTATGCAGGGCATCCTAAATATTTTGCACTATGGCTGCCAGAGCAGTTAGTACAGTTTCTGTTATTATTTGCTGTTTTGTAATCTTTATCGTTTAATGCAACAGGGCATTGGTGCACTGAGTGGGGTCCTGAACAGTATCTACACCTGGTACTGTTCCTGCATGTTGCCTTCGTGTGGCAAAATTGCTGGCACTTGGAACACTGAAGTACATCTGGGATGTACATTTGTGTTCTCAGGGCCCCACCCAAGAGCACCAAATGTTGCGGAACAACATTTCCCTTATTAATGACCATGACCACTCTGCATGGTTTTTGATTTTTATAAAGTCTTTTGACTTTTATTATGTCCGCTTTCGGATTCTCTATTTTTAATCTGTTTAATAATTCCTGGTCATTAATTCTGGTGTCTATGCCTTTAATGACCAGTTGCCTAGTCTCATTTAATATTTGAATTTGAATTTTAATTTGGTGAGCCAGTGTTGTAGTTATACTTTTATGTTTATTAATTTTATCTATCACTGCCTCTGTGTGGTTGTTAGGGTTTAGAGTTACAATAACACCTCTTCTGATTTTTTGGATATTTTGTATTGATTTCTTATTGACTATGTTGTTCAGCAGTTCTAGTATACTATTATCTGGTAGGGAGGTTAGTGCTACTTCCTGCCCTGCTATTTGCTTTATTATGATCTTTATTTTATTTTTAGGATGTAGCTTGTTTAAGACTAGTTCTATGGCTGCCTTCTGGTTGCTGCCACGTGGTTCTGTTACATAGGTTTTTTTATTTAAATTACTTTTAGTAATACTGGCGTAACTCTTACTTTCCATTATTTATTTATTTGGTAGTTTAAAAGGTTTTATTTTATGTTAAGGCTAAAGGTAGTTTAATTTAATTTAATTAAGGATTAAAAATGTCTGACCTGAATTTAGTGGTTCCTTTGTTGTATGTGATGTTCACGTGGTGAATTGATGAATGAACACAAATAACTAAAATGGAGCGTTGATTCTCAGAATGAATTGGTATGCTTCTGGTGATATAGTTGCACTGTCTAAGAAGTACACAATTTTGCGTGGAACTAAATCACAAAGTTGGTAGACTTTGGATATATAATGCAGAAGTTAGAGCAAAAATTGTGCGACTTACTTGGGCAAAAGCTTGAACTGGAAGTGTATCATCTACACGTACCACAGTGTTTGTTATTTCTCCATTTCATGCTACCTCAAAGTCATGCAATGTTAAGAGCATCATTGATTTCATTGTGCATCTACACGTTATGGAAGCACAATGAAATCAATGATGCTCTTAACATTGCATGACTTTGAGGTAGCATGAAATGGAGAAATAACAAACACTGTGGTATATCCCTACACAATCTTGAAAGCAATCATGCAGAATTTATGTGAACATAAAAGATAACAGGAACAGACACTGTATTTGATGTTATTCTCATTGTTATGAAAGATTACTTGTCCAAATAAATAGGTGTTCCATTAATTCTGATCGTGTCCCTTGTATTATTTTTTTTATGTCCCTTCGTACTCTAGTTACAGGAAAGTTTCGTTTCGCTCAATATTGTTTCATTAAAAATGTGGTTGTGTCTACTGGTACTGTACTATCCATATTTAAGTTTAGATATTCAGCACTGTATTAATGATACTTATTTTTTTAGTATCTTTTGTCATTATTTAAGACATAAATTTTCTGTTCTTATAAGAAGACCTTTATAAAAGTTATTTTTTTACATATAAAATAGAGGTGTATGGGGGAAGGCAGTATTACGTCTATTTTTCTATGACCATAAGGTATGCTACAGATGATATGTTCTGCATCATTGCAGGTATTTCTAACTACTCCTGAAAACAAAAGCTTGGTGGAAAAAAAATGGTTAATGGAAGACTAACAATTAAAACATAAAAAACTTACATGTCAGATTTTCATCAGCTGCATCAAGTTCTTCCCTGCAACATTCAGTAGTTTTAAGGAGTTCTTCCATCCTGCATACACTTTTGTTAAGCCTATTCACTTTTTGAACCACTTCAATAAACTTTGAAGGCACCTGTCTTTTACATAGTTTAATCATTTTTCCATACATTACATCATTCATTTTGTCATACGCAGTATATATCTGCTGACGTAAATCTGATAAATGGTTTCTGACTCCAGATATGATAGAAATCACAGTTGCTTTTGGAAATACATTCATTATTTTTCTCTCCAACGGTTTTGCATAATCTTTATTCATTGACCTTGAGTATATACATACAATTATGATGTGAGGGAACAGAACACATGCCTAAGGAAAAAAAGCAATGTTCAGAATTATTTATGTTCATGATAAATCTTCTCATTCAAATTCTGTGCTTAAATTTAACTTGCCTTCTTCAACTTTAACTTGTGCTCATTCTTAAACTCTTGCAGATACACCGGATTGTGTAGAAAACTTCTCAGATGGTACAATGTCCTGGAAATGAAGCTGTAGGCACAAGCAGCAATGGAACTGGTGCATATCCTGTATAAGAGTATAGTGATTTTTCTAGTTCTGTGTTGGCGTGGTAAAGAGTGTGTCTGTGAAGGCCAGGGTATCAGGTTCAAATCCCTCCACATGCAAATGTGCATCCAGGCCACACAGAAAGCAATGGTAAACTACTGAACATATTTATATTGCCGAGAAAATAACTACTGGGTTGATGGCTACATCCTGAATAAGATATTCTAATAATTTGTTTTTAGTTTGGAATATGAATGTGCTTTACTATGATTTATAGCTTAGCTGTAATATCTACACATTCTGGCACATCTGACTTCAGCATTTTGGATCACCTTGATCCTCTATTGAATATGACAGCTGATCCCACCCCTTCTTAGTTTCCTCTTATGACTTGCATGGCAGGTAACAGTGTCACTATTATTTGGTCCCCCTTTGGGCCCAACAACACATGGACTGTTAACTTATGATTGTGTGTATTCCTATACATAAATTGTATAGGGTGTCTATATAGTTTCTGTTCACCGAATTTATATTGAATATATGTTATTAAATGTTGTATATTTCCAAGTTCCAGTGTACTGCAGTCAGCAAATTTCTGTTAGCTGCAGAGTTAACTTTTATTTTCTGACCAAGAAATAATAAAAGTGTTGTACTACAAGCCTGCCGAAGATGGATGTGTCGGGCCATTGGCGCAAATAAAACGGCGACACAACACATTTCCATTCTCTGGACTATATCCTGCTGGAAATCTAAAAGGGCCATTGTCCTACTGCAATAGAGATCCAGCAGGAGTTTGAGAATGAACGCTGAAGAAGAAGAAGAAGTACTACAAGCAATTTTACCCAATAAGTGATTGGCATGAACAGTAATGTTTTTTTCATAAAAGGAGTACTGTCAATGATGTCACAAAGATTTGTAAATGCAACAAAACTTTAATCAAACAGTAAAAACTTGGAACACGGTAATTAAGTTTGCTAATCACTAGCAACAAACATAATAACAACACAAATAGATGTTTTGACCAAAATGCCTTAACCAAGAACACATTCACAACTTAATGACATATAAGAATTGTCCACATGCACATGACAATGAAAGTCTAACTACCAATACACAATGGAAAAGTAAAAAACGAAGGTTGGAGGTGAAATAACACAAATGAAAATTAACAGAACTCAACAAAATATAAATGAAACAAAACAAACAACAAAATGATAAAACAACAGGATATCTACCTTTAGGATTTTCAGGTATTAATCCAAAAGCGCTCTATAGTGCCAAACTTATAGATTTACTAGTTCCCAAGTGTGTATCAAGTTCAGTCATATGAAAAGCATGACCTAGTGGCAGTCACATGAACATCATGGGCATCCAAATGGTCCATGCCATTGATGTTGTCAGTAACAGGAGTACCAGTCCAGTTATGATACTGCGCAGATGTTCACAGAATTGGTTTGCAAACCTCCTACTAGTCTTTTTTGTGTACATCATGGTGCATTGCTTGCAGATGATGGCATGGATTTTGTGAAACACATGTGTGAAATTCTTTTCAATGGTGAAGTTGGTTTTGTGGAATTTGACAGAATGGGTCTGGGTGACATAAACACAGGTTTAGCATTTACTACATTTGCAGCTGATGGTACCAACATGACTGGGAAACAGGCTTGAGATGACTATGTACCAATATATCATTGTGGGTCTTGTCATATCTGTATTCAACCAGAGTGGGGGGGGGGTGGTTGTTGCAAAACACTTCGCATCATTGGATCCATTTGAAGAAGAGGAAGGTGTTGGAAAAGGATATGGCTGACAGCATAGCTATTGAGGTGGAAGGCTAGAACAAGTTTGACCCTGTTTAGTGGAAGGATTCCTCTGAGAGTGTCCTGGCTGAAGTAGCTGCACACTCAAAGTAGAGCAGATTTGAGGACTGTGTCAGGGTAAAAACAGCAGTGGAAGAAGTCCATCATCTCATGGGCTTTCTCATGAAAGTCCTGCTTCACTCTGCAGACATTGCAGAGGAAGAAGTTGAGACAGTGGCAGGAAATCACAAGAGACAGAGGAATGAGAGAAGGTGTAGAGATTTAAGCTATGGACATCCATTGGTTTGTGGAGTACTGATGTACTAAGACAGGAGGGTTAAATGGCAATGAATATATCAAGGAAATTCACATGGGAGGGAGGTAGAGATCTCAATGTAAACTTGATGGCCAGAAAAAAGTTGTAGATGAAGTGTGACATATCAGCCTCAGACATGCCCATGATGTCAATTCCACCATCAATGTACTTATAGAATACCAATTGGAATTGCCCACTATAGGATTCCCATACCAGGTACTTGAAGCGACCCATAAATAGGCAGGCATGGCTAGGTTCCATCTTGGTGCTCATGTCAACACCACAGAGTTGATCAAAGTAGTGCCCAATAAACTCAAAGGCATTTGGAGTGAGATCAAGCTTCACAAGCCAGATGAGAGTAGAGGTAGACACAGAGAGATGAGGATGATGGTCAAGGATGAGCTTCAAGGCCTTGAGACCATTTGAGTGTTCTATAGATGTGGTATGTAAAGGGAGCAGACGTTGAGTAGGAAGAGATGGTAAGTGTGAGCAGCAGACAATAAAATGGAGTCCAAGAGAGAAAAGGCATGGTTAGTATCTTTCATGAATGTAAGGAGTTGTGCCACTAACAGTTGAAAGACACTATCCAGGAAGACAGAGAGCTATTCCATGGGAAATGTTCTGTAGTAAAAAGTAAAGTAACCCATAGCATTTATTAATGCCGTAGGGGTGTGAGATGTTAGCGCTCTCACATTTCACAGGCTCTGCAAATGAGGGCGGTAGCCATCTCCTCTCCCTCGCAGTCTTTACTTCCCGGATTAATCCGGTACCCATTTAAGGCTGGGTCGACCTGGGAGCCGTTGCGATCTGAAAACATTTCCGCCTCAAGTGGGGAATGAACCCAAGACCACTCATATGCGAGGCCAGTGCGCTAACCACTGCACTAACGCGGCTCCACCCATTCTGTATGTTCTGTACATTCCATTCAAATGTCAGTGCATGATTCTAAAGTAAATTCACTAGAGAATAGTATTGCATTTATTCCAAAAAAGTGTGATAATTAATGTGTCATAATTATCTACTTCTTCTTTGGTAATTCTCATACTCCTGCAGATTAGTGAGATGTAGTCCAAAGAACGGAATGTGTTGTGTCATGGTTATGATAAAGGAGGTAAATAATCACAAACTGTCCTCATATGTATGTGTCTACGTGCTAGTCACTACTTGATATTTTATATTTATAATCATAACTAAATTTAATAATGACATACATGATGATTTAGAAATAAATTTAGTTGATTAAAAGAGCAACAGATACTAAAATACACACCTGAATAGATGATACTTTTGAGGAGACTGAAAGCAGGTCATCTTCACAGTCACTGACATCATGAACAATAAGATACAGTGAGTTCAGGGTCAGAAAACATGGGAGTATTACAGATGTCATTTTAGTGTCTGGTATCTCCCAAATTGTAAACTTCAGTTGCTTCTATTTTAGAAATATTTAAAAAAAAAAAAAAAAAAATTTTTTTATCATTAAGGTTTTTTGGGGGGAACTTGACCTCTAATAAAGTAACCTTTCAACTCCCTGTGGATTACTTGTATCCAATATGTCTATTACATCCTATATGTTTTATACATCCTATCTATTTAAGCTATTTTCATGAGTAGAACACATCAGACACTTCAAAAGAGGCCAAAATAAGAAGTCAGTCAGCTCTCTCTCATCTAAAGATCTCCATTGCTGTTTGACAATCAATAATAAGTAAGTTGATAGGTGCTGACATTCAATACTTTTGAATTTGAAAGGCACTTTTTTAGATCAGAGTGGTAGTGTTGCTGTGGGTATTAAGATGGGACCCAGTTATTGGTATCTTTTCATGGACATCTTGCTTAATCAACTTTATCAACAATTTCAACTCTGTTATTCAATTTTGAGCCTTTTGGACTCAATTCCGACCACTCTTATGTCTAGTACTGGGTTGGTGTGGTCTTTGTCTTTATTATTTTTGTTCCGTCATTTGCTCATTTCGTTTCCACATATATATATATATATTATATATATATATATATATACATTTTTTATGTACTTTCTGACCTTCTGGCATCTCATTTACATAGTTCTGTTGGATACGTTTATTTGATAATTTTCTAGTCGTTGTCTTTTGATGTTTTGTGTATATCTTGATAAAGACCTTTTGGTTGAAATGTTGAATATGATTTGTGTATTGTAATTTGTATGTTTTCTTGTGTGCACATCATTTCCCACTAGTTTTAGTTCCACTAGTCTGTCATGTCTGATTGAAGCGTTTATATAAACCTGTGTTTTACGTAAGTACTATTGTTGTCACATTTCACACAGTTACCTAGTATTGATTGTATGTATATGTTATACGTTTCTGTGGGGAAAATGTATTAATAATGTTTTTTATTTATTTCTAAACAGGAATATGGATCACTGCAGTTCACTACACAAGCGACGTTTAAATGATTTGTGCAGAATTTGTGGAGGTAGAACATTATCTAGGAAAGATAAAGATGTGCAGAAGAAACCACTGTCGTGTAGCTTACATGAAAGTGAATTATCTAGTATTTATGGGATACATATCAATAATGACAATGAAACAAAACATTCTAGCACATTGTGTGTCAAGAGCGAAATAATAAACTCAAATTGAACAAGGATAGTAAATCTCCAGCTCTAGCTCAAGCCAAATTGATAGCTACTAGCAGTGCACATATCTTGATGGAATTTAATCCTAACATAACTGTTTTAGAATGTTCCATGTGTAGTCATCATCAAAGTATGAACTTGGTTGCATAAAAAGAGAGTTTTTGACAATTCACATAATGATAATGTCAATGATGTATCTGTGCCTGTGTTATTTTCTGCGACAGCACTTGATGATGATGATGTCTACCTGTGGAGTTTCTCACTTGTCCCTCCCCCCCCCCCTGATTTCACCAATGACAATTGAAAGGTATCTCCCTTGAATTGCTAATTGCAATTGAATTGACAGTGGCCCTGATCAGCAAACATGCCTACTTCTGGTTTATTAAGATCTTTTAGAAAACTAAAAGTCCAGAAAGTTTCAGGTGTGTTTGAATAGTAAGGCTACAGAATTTTTAAAATTATTCCTGGACAATAGTTTCTGTCAAAATGTTTGTGAGCAGACAAATAGACATACTGCACAAGTTAGAAGCAATAAACCTTTCACTTACTCCACTAAAAATATATATAAAGATATAGCAGTTTAAAAAATGACAGCTTTCTTCATACTAAGCCTTCAAATGGTTCACAGTGTGAGAAAACACAGACATGAATATCATTGGTCCAGCTCGTCAACAAATTTCCTTTCTGAAACTTCTTGTCTTCACACTGATGGAATGATATCACTTTCTTTCTTTCTGAACATCATTTCACATTGTTTATCAAGACCCTGCTCTTAATGAAACTAAGTTATACAAAGTAAGACACATGCTGAATTTGTTGCTTCCAAAGTTTTGACATAATCTACCATGACAACACTTGCATTTAGATTAATGAATTATCCCCTCTAAAAGCAGACTTACATTAAAAGAATACATAAAAAAGCCTATGAAGTGGGGAATAAAGGTTTACATGGTATGGGAGTAACTGAGAATGTATTTTGATGGTGGAAATATTTACTGAAAGAACAGAAGATATAATTCTTATAAAACTGTGTTATTGGTAGCATAATCATCAGAATTCTGACTTAGTGGATATAGTAAACAGATATCATATCATTGTCATGTTTTACAACAGCTTTACTATCTTTGATAAGCTACAGCCATACACTGAATTTGAAACATTTGTAGTGAGGACAGCAATGGTAAATAGAAAATTTTAACTCAAAACAAGAAAGAAGTAAATGATAAGGGAATGTCAAAATTTGTTTCTTGCAATAACATTGTATGTTACGTATCAATGAATATAAGATCAATCCATTTTATATCCAACTGTCACAACCCAACACAAATTGCAAAACAGTTAGAAGAAGAAACAAGGATGAAAAAAAATGGACATTCCAATTCCTCAACTATGTATTGTCTACAATGCTTTCATGGGTGGGTTTGATGTCAGTGACCAAGTTTGAAAACTCAATAAAACATGTCAACATTATCACTGGCCTTGAAAATTGTTGTGCAAAATGTTTCATGTGGACATGCAATAGTGCAAATATAATAATGAACAACTACAATCCACATAAAATGCCTGGAAGTAAATAAAATAAAACATTTTGTATGTTCATGAGGGAAATTTGTTTGTCCCTTATTGGCAACTACAGATCAGCAGCAACAAAACGCCAGAACTGCTTTAATGCACTACAGAGGCTGAGAAATGTTGGTTTGCATCATCCACAAATTTCCCCACATTCTACAAGAAACAAAATTTGTTCTGTGAGCATTTTTAAATTTAATAAACATGTCAGAGACTTTACAATTATGGCATACAAGGACAGACCTTAAAAAAAGTGCAGATACAATTTTGGTGCAGTTATTGCAACATGTATCTGTGCCTAAAGGAAAGCTCTACATGCTGGGAGAACTAGCACATAAAACAAGAACACTGAAGAGCATAAGATTGGTCAATATTATATAACATAAAATAATTTACCGGTTATGTCTTTTTCTTTTAAAATAACTAAGTTCTGTTGGGAGTGTCCTTTTTGTGTATTGTTTGCTCAGGAGCACAGAGGAATTGGTTTTTAAGGGTCAGTTGGTTCAGGTATAAAAGGGTTAATATTGAAATTGGTGAATACATTAGACTGCTCATCAATAGATGTGGGCGCATTTCAGATTGGTCTTGATACACTCAGAAGGACTGAAAAGGGGTGTATCCTACATAGTTTATAGAGTAACTTTGATACAGATTGATCCCCAGCTAAAGTATTTACAGTAATGTGTACAAATGGAAAGACTAAGAAAGGTAATAATAGTTGTATTGCATAAGTAATAAATTTAGCACCTAATTCTACACATATGTCCTTTGTGTACGTTTCCTGCTCAGGAACTAAAGAGAATTTTAGGAGCTAGATAGTCGGGACTTACAATTAACTCAGAGAAAATACTGATAAAATACATTTTTTATGAAGTATCTCATTCATAAAGATCTTTGTTAATCCTTGTTAAATGGTTTATTACTAACCTGCTCTGAAATAGCCTTAATCACTCTCATGTCCTGTCAATAAAAATGTTTACATTAAATTAATTTTTAAGCATAAATAACCTACATTTTTTATAGTAAAAACAGAGTAGTCATAGAGAGAAGCATAGTAATAGTATAAGTGAAAATAGTCTTCAAATCATCCATGAAAACTATAATGAATACCAGTTCACTGTGGCATCTCTGACAATGAAAAAGCAGATGAATTGGACCACTCAATAAATCAATCAAGTGACATGTCAAGTGCTTTAGCAGATCATGCTTCTCCACAACTCTCTGTCTCTTGTGTTTTTAATAAATTCAGTTGGCGACTTCTTTTAGTGCAACAGTGACAACCCACCCAGAAATTTCTCTCTTTTCTTCTTCCCTTGATCTTTCCGGTGGTTACTAAATGTTCAAGTTTTAATTTTCTCATCACATACGCTAAAAATCTTGATTGTCTGTTTCTAATTTTCATTATATTTTGTCATTTTACTCCAGCATCTCTGAGAGCTTCTACATTGGACTACTATAAAATCAAAATGTTTCAAGTTGGAGGACTAAATAAAAGTTACCAAAAACACTGAGAACTTTTTTTTCTAAAATCTTCCCCTTTACTTGTAGTTAAAGCCCTAAATTAAATTGTAATTCCTTGGTATATTTACTCATTGCTTATTTCAGATAGTTGTCAGAAGACATGAATGAAATTGAGGTCAAAAGAACAAAAAATAAATGTATTTTGAAGTAGATGAAGTTCTCATATTCTGAATTATTTCCCATTGAGAAAATCCAAAATGTATGCAGGTAAAATACATGATCTTAGTCTATTGAGTCTGTAATGGAAACTTACTAAGAAAGCCTTAAATTAGTTTCATACAAGGATTACTCTTAAAAAAAAGCTTTATAATTACAAGTTGTATGAAATCTTCATGAAGAATTGTAAGATGGTGTTATGTTTTAACAGACAGATTCCTTCATGGAGATTATCAATGTAAGCGTCTTAAAAATTAATGCAAAATAAGTACAATTTTTTAATCTTCTTTTTAAAAGACACCAAGTTGGTACCAAAATTTGTCCCCACATTTGATTATTTCCCTTGCCTATCTTCATCAGACAATGGATACTTATTTATTAATTTAAATATGAATTTTTTAGGGTTAGGGTTAGGAGAGTTGTGTTTTACATAAAAAAGAAAAGAAGAGAAAAGAAGAGAAGAAAATAAATAAAGAGGTGCTAAAGACAATATGAAGAAAGAACTACTAAGAGAAATAAAGATCAGGCAAAAATAAAAAGTATTTCGGTCACATTAAAAGACATGACACCTTATTGAAGACCTTACTTGAGGGCAAAGTCAAAAGGAGGCAAGCAAGAGGTAGGCAGAGATACAAGTGGGAGAGTAACATCACACGATGGACAGGTTACAGTCTAGTAGAATGCACCACCAAGACAAGAGGCAGGGGATGTTGGAGATCCGTTGCAGCCAACCTTCGTTGCGGAGATGGCACTTAATGATGATGATGTTTTACATAACTAACCCTAACCCTAAATAAATAAATATTTAAATTAACAAATAAGTATTCATTTTCCGATGAATATAGGCAAGGGAAATCAAATATGGGGGCACATATTTTCATAATGAACCAATACTAAACTTTAAAATTTTAAAAACATAATAAAAGCATTTAAAAAGACATTACTGGAATATTATTTAAAAGTAATACAATTTGTGTATACACAAGCATCTATAGAAAGGCATCTCTTTTATGTTTATAATCTCATACCTTATGCTGAGATCCTTTGATGTTCCGGTTATTTGCAAGCTCATTGGCAATGCAGCAATCATCTTTATTCTATAATAGACAAACAATGAATATGACAAATTAGAAATGTGAATAAATTGTACTTGTGTTCTTCTTCAATCATTCAAGTGTTGTGCTAAGTGGCATAGGTCATCATGTTTCCCCGCAACTACCTGTTTCTTGTGTTGTTACTAAATTCACTTGGTGACATTCTCCCAGTTTATGATGATAACCCATCCAACAATTCTCTCTTTGTCTTTCTCTGTATCTTCTTCCCTTGATGTTTTCAGTGATAAATTATTAACCTTTAGCACACTGAATTAAATTAAGCAATATCTCTCCTTCTACTTAATTATTTTTTGACAATTTGCATTTTTCTGGTAAATATTTGGATGTTTAAATAATTTGTATATATATGAATAAAGAATTGAATACTGAATCTAATGATGTAAGCTCTGTTGGTCTATGTATATGTGAGAATGTTATGAAGATGAAAAACGTGTCCGATGTGTAGGTATGTAGGAAATCACAGTATAAACCCTTATAAATTTCTTCTATATAACTTGGTCTATTGTATTTATATTGTTTCATAACCAAAATAAAACAATATTGCCTGTGAAAACAAATAAAACATGTAGATGTCAATGACCTTTTTGGTCAATTCAATACTATGTCTAGAATATATTTGCAGATGTACAACATGGAATTCTTTTCGGATGTGTGGCACCACTAATAAAATACTTCTATGTATCTGGTATATCCTATTGATATCTACTGAGTTTGTGCGTCAGTTGTAATTTACTGCAGCCATGCAGTGTTCAAATGTTCCATATTCCTAGTACACAATTTTGGTTAATTAACTTAAAACTCATAATTAATGTCTCAAAATAACAGTTTATTTGTCATGTTTTAATACAGTGGTGCCCAACTCCTCTCTGAAACTCCCAAAATGAAATGACTGCAGAAAAACACAGTTGTTATCGCATGCCATTTCACCAGAAGACATATGCAAGATGCTTTTCAGTAAGCAAGATATTGTATTGTCTAAACATTTGACTTTAATTTTTAAAAATAAATTATAAATGATTAAAATAATGATTAAAATTAATTGAATAATTATATTGTACTGACCTTACATCCAAGCACAACTATTTTCAGCATTCCTGGAGAGACACATTTTTGAAGTTTTTTTTGGAGATAACTAATAACAGAGCTGGTATTAACACCTTTTTTGCCACTGTCTGCCAAACAAGATCAAATGACAAGTTAATGTCAGCATACACACAAACTGTAGAGACTTTAACAATATACACTAATATTAAATATTGGAATAATGATGCACATAACCATTATCTAGCAATGTCTTATTTTCATTCTTCTTTCTTCTTATTTCTTTTCACTTTATACCCCTTTATGCCTCACAGCGTCAGGGGTAGAAGAGTTCTCTGGAGATGGCTTTTTTTTGTGCTTCATATAAGCGTTGTTTTCAATGACTTTTATTTCTGTAATCCGTTGTTTGCAAGGTCTGCCCCTGGCTGTGTACTCATCATGTCTGTATAGTAATGCTTTTTGAGGGACAGTGTCTGATGGTAGTCTGGAAGCATTTGAAAACCAATTATTTTCATTCAACATTTCTTAATTTGGATGTACAGTGTCAGGTAAAATAAAACAGGAGACACAGAAGAAAAGGTGGGAAAACATCATAAGCGAATGATTAGAATTGACTTCTGCCACTTCCCAGAGATTGGTACTGAATTGTGAACTTACTCACTTATCTGATCCTAGGGGTTGTGAGCTCTCACTCTTTCTTTCCTGTGCCAGGTGGTTTTAGGTGCCTGTCTTCTTCAGCTATGTTGTGTTTGTATAAAGGGTGTTAGTGATGGATGGGTTCATAGAATGTGAAAATATCATTGATATTGTCACAAAATCCAGCAAGGTTTTGAGCCTCATAGCAATTATTGACTATTTTTGTTTGCATTAATCCTCAGAATTATGAGCAATAGAGTTCCTATATCCTTTTGCACAGTTTGGAAGAAGTGCGGTTATATTTGACAGCCAGATGTCTCCAACTCTCAGGGTGTAATGTTGTGAGAAGAAGTTTTCTACTTTGAGAGATAAAAAATATAATTTTGTATATATGATTTCCACAAGAGAAGGCCTCACTATATAGGTGGCATGCCTATTAACCTAACATGTACATACAAAGAATTACAGAAATGGGGGTGACCGGAGATGAGGGGAGAAAATGTGTCCTTCTTTGGAAAGATCAGAAGATCAAATAACCAGCATCTGACTGAGACTTTGAGTGTATTTTATTGCATGGCTGCTGAAGAGTTGAGCACATATGGGAATGTTCCATGTGCCATGATGCTGGTTTCTAATTAAGAACCACTCACAAATGTCTACTAGTTTTTAGCTGTTGCATGGCAGTTAGTCTTCTGGAAAACTGAAACCAAAACTATAAATGAGTTAACATTCTAGATGGTATGTTTAAAGGCTCAAAAGGTGTAGAGGATTGACTTCAATGTACTTGAGTTATCTATATGTACTCCATCCTCTAAGCTAAGTCATCATCATCATCAAGTGCCATGCCGAATGGTGTTGGTGATCATATTTCTCCATGTACATCAATCTCTCATATATGGCATCTTCTCTGTTGGTGTCGTCAATCGAAGCCATTTAGTCAAACTGTCTAATATTTTTTCTCTGGATCTTCCTCTTGATCTTTTCCCTACTATCTTTCTGTTGTCACTATATTCTCAATGCCTCCTCTTCTCATTATGTGTCCAATAAATGTTGACTGTCGTTTTCTTAAATTATCAATAATGCATCTTTTCACATCCATCCTTCTAAGACATTCTTCATTAGTAATCTTTGCTGTCCAAGTAATGCATAACTTGTATGCAGGCACGATTCCTTGTCAAAAACAATACTGCAGGGAACTGTCAAGGGTGGAAGAAGCAGAGGAGGACAAAAAAAGACATGGACAGACAACATCAAGGAATGGACAGGGCTAGATATTTCCACACTCATCTGCATCGCTGAGGATAGAATTCACTGGAGGACTCTGTGTGCTGAAGCTTCCAATGTGGTACCCCTACGACCCTGAAGGGTTATGGGTTTTATTGATTATTGATTGAATGCATAACATTCTTCGAATAAACCACTAAGTGGCAAATCACTTTTCAAGAAAACCACTCACAGCATGTAAGTTGGCAGCTTTCAGCGATAATTCCCTGGAATCACCCCCCAAAAACATTAACTTTATAAAGAAGATGTTGCACGATTCAAACCTGCTACTTCTTGAGCACAAAGTGAACAGATCAACCACTATGCCAGGGTGAACTCCAAAAATCCCCAAATTGTATGTTGTCCACAGACTACAGTTAAATTACCAAAAAAATAAATTACTTTTAATTTCTGAATTTAGATGTAAGTATTATATACTAGTATACAGATAGTGATAAATATTAATGAATGAAAAATGTCAGTACAGCTGTATGCTTACTTAAGGAAGAAATAAGTTTTTGCAGCTTCATGTCATCCACACTGATGCCATCAACTTTCAGCTTATACAGGTTCTTCAATTTTCCTAATTCTATTGGCAGACTTTTAATCTTGGCATTACTAAATAGAAGTAAAAAAACACAGATAATTTTCAGCTATAAAAGTCTCCCTGCACTACTTAACAGAAAAAGATGCAGTAATGAAAGTTTTTTAAGATATACATTTTTTTATCACAATCATTTACTCTGGTACATTTCAAATATTTTGATATAAGTTTGGATTTTAAATAAAATGTTTAAAAAATAGGACCATGCAATGACAGCCAAGATGAAGCATGTTTTCAATCTAATGAGTCACAAGAACATAAATATGAATATTAATCAAGATCTATTTTGAAAGCCTGAACACCTATGAAGTTGACCTAGAAGTGCATTAAGATCAGTTTAATAACAACCAATAATTACTAGTAAAAGCAGAACTTGACACACTGACAATAAAACCATAATGGTGGCAAAGTTATGAGAAGAAACAGAGTTGAATTAATTAGAGCAGTCATGGATACACTATAAAACAATAAGAGGATGCTGAAAGAGACAATGTGCATATTCGGAGAATGATAGAAATAAGAGTTACCAGGGAGAGGCAAGGAAGTACATCCTCACTGGAAAGACCAGAAAAACACATAACCAACAGTAGACTGGGCTACTGAGTTTATATACTTTTAGATGGCTAATGGCATGTCAAGCAGAGCATTTATAAGAATGTCCCTTTTGCAGTGACGATACTGGTTCTTGATAAAGAATAATTAAATGTTGAACTTGCTATCTTTGGAAGGGTATTCCTAACCTGTTGTAATGTATTTAGAAGTAACTATAAAAATTGAAGTTTTAGTAGCTTAGTGCCTGCTGGCAGAAGGGTCTGCTTAACTGGTTGTTTCAGTGGCTTGCCAGAGATAAAGAGTTTAAATACTTTAAAAACAATATTCTGTTGAGAATTAAAATAAATCAAAAATTGACATACAAATTGTTTAGAATTGTTAATTAATCATCTATGGAATAGGATGAAACAAAATTTAAAAGTAAAAATAGGCTTATATTTATAAAAGATCTATTGACCATAGCAGGGTTTTTAACATTTTCCCCATATAAACTGTATTAATGTATTATATACTGCAGGCATACTGTAATATTAATTAAATCTACTTACATTTTATATAATAACATTATACATTTTTTATTTCATTGCAAAAATGATGCAAATTTGTCCAAATATTGCTTTCAGATTAACATTTTAGCATCACAGTCTCTGCGAGATTTCATATCAAAATTCCAATTCAAAAGCATATCAATGTAGAAGAGCAGAACAAAAATCATTTATTTGTAGAAAATTTTGTAGATCAGACACTGGTTCATATTAATATAATAATTGTGTGATGGATAGATTTATAGGTCTACTTAAAACTGCACAGTGTGTTTGAAGATGCTGTGGTCATCAATGATTCTGATATTTTAGTAAGCAATAGTGATAAAATGGACTCAGAATCTGATCAGAAGAATAAAATTAGACCTATGGTTCAAGTAATGACGTTGGCCATAGAAGACTCACTAAGATTAATATGCGATAGTTTCTCTGTGTGCAGAGGTGATGGATAAGACCTAAAAAATGAGAAAATAGCACTGCTATTCATCACACATAAAATTTATCACACCCACAAAATGTGTCAGTTAATTGACTAAAAATAGTGTGGAACCAACAGTTTGTTATAGGACATATATAATTGATAATTCATGTTTTATAATACCACCAACAACATACTTTCTGATGTTGATTGGTACGGTACAAAATTTGAGGAGATCGGTTTGTAGTAATTTTTTCAAATTTTTACTTGCTTATAGTACAGGTGTTTGTCCCACAAAGTTGACAGGTATGCACAAGAACTAAAGCAACTTTAAACAAGGTACTCAGCGTGGACAAAAATGTCTACTGACATATGCATCATATTTGGATGAAAGGGAACTAACCCACTAATTAAGAACAAAATTGATGAAAAAGTGGAACACTTCCTTATTGACTACCCTTACCTTTTAACTGCCAGGAAAAAACTACAAACAACTTTAACAGTCACTAACTTGATGTATGGATCATTAAGTCAACTTCAGAAGAATTGCACTTTTTAAGAATGGCATTGTGCTGACAAAACGTAGAATTACTCATCAGCATTTGGATATCGACAACAAGAACAAATTTAGCTTATTTGCCTCACAATCTATTATTTGAGATCAAATGTGCACTTTATATTTACTACTATCTCAAATGATATAATCTTTAGTTCAATCTTCATTCCTAACTTTTAGAATTGATAGTACCCATAATTTATTTATAAGTTAATGATAGAGTTTCAAAATCACAAAAATAGCAAAATCATTTGAAACTGAATAGGAGTCATAAAAAGAGAAAAGGAGTCATAATTTTCTTGGCACATAGTGAAACATGACTCCCTATCCAAGACCGTCCTCCAGGAAGTAATTGAGAGAGGAGATTAGAAGGTAAAGGAAATTATGGATTAAGAATATTAAGAAATGAAGAGGATTCAGGGTTCAATACAGGAATCAGTGGACAAATCACGTGACAACAGTCCAACATTTTAATTTCATATGTTATTGTACTGAGCTTCTGTTTCTCTGAGATTTAAAAAAAACGTAACTAAGGATACTGATCTAGCGATTTGCGTGCAACACACTGGACAACAACCCCTGCACTGAGTGTGTAGCACGTATATCGAGTGATCGGGGGATCTCATCACCAAACGTGTAGAATGTTGGCTATGTTGGAATATATGTCTTTATCAAAATTTTGTTCCATTTAATTATGTTAGCTTTTTGTTTCCTAGAAACCTGGCCACTAATCCTTGTATAGTACTGGATTCAGTTTCTCTACACTACAAAAATGGTTGAGAACAGAGAAGTGGTTTATTTTGCATTAATATCTCTGAAACAACATCCATAAAATGCTATGGGTTTTGATGATTATCTTCTTCTTCCTCAGCATTCATTCTCACACTCCCGCTGGATTTCTCTTGTAACTGGACAATGAATACTACTAGATTTCAGCAAAATGTAGCCTAGAGAATGAAGATTGTGTTGCTATTTATTTGTGCCAATGGCCTGACACATCCAATTTTGGTAGACAATGCATTAAAAACTCTGGGAATGTGATGATTATGAAATTAAACAATGTTCTCCTAATTTCACATCTTTAATGTGTGGCTGTATTTATATTTACACGTGGTACTTAGTACAGCATACGGTTTGTTTTGCTAGTGCAGTCAATATATTCATGAAGTCCTTTCAGTGTCTTTTCATTTAACATAAAATAAGTTCTATTTCAATCATATTTAGATCAATCACTATATTTTTAATTAGCATATTTTTCAGGCTCTTTAGCGGAAAGCTATAACACGTCTCGGATGACCAAGGCATCAGGTTCAAATCCTGCCACAGACAGGTACCTTTGAACCAACAACATAGCCTACTATATTATTTGAATATTTTTTTGGAAACAATTGACTTATTAGATTTCCAACAGGATGTAGTCCAGAGAACAGCAATATGTTGTGTCACAGTTTTATTTGTGACAATTGCCAGACACATTCAACTTTGATGGTTTATTTGAACATAGAAACATAGTTTTTCCCAGGCATTAAAAATAATTCTGCACTAAATTATTTAATACTGATTGTTTCTAGTATTGTGTATCTCTATCAGGATTGTTGATGATTCTTTGCCATGCAACAATGTTAAAATAACAAATATTTTTCCACACTATCAGTCTCCATCTCTTTTGCCTTCAGTCTTGCCTGATTTGACTATGTTCTATGCCGTAGCTAAATATTAAACACACATTTTTGAAAGGTTTTTAAAACATCAATAACAAAATAATAAAAGGAACATAACTCACTTGCTCAAATCCAGTATATATAATGTGTCCAAATTACAGATACTAATAGGAATATTCGCTAGATCATTGTTTGCAAGGAATAACTCTGACATGGTAGGTGCGAGACAAGCTGTTGGCAAAATCAAAGCTGAGCTGCCCATGCCAAGGTTGTTATCACTTAAATTTAATACAGTGAGAGGACATTGCCACAAGTCAGGGTGAGGCATTCGTTGAATCCTGTTATGGGACACATCCAAGTTAGAAAGGATACCTGAGGACAAATAAATTACATGATTTTTATAATAAAAGACAACAGATAAGCTAAAGTAGTTGTCAGAAAATGACATGATTTGTATGGAACTTGAATTAACTATTTTCATGTTTTTTATTTATTGTGTAGTGTCTGAGTTAAATGGCCTTTAACAGCTAATGCCAAGTTAAGGAGTACAAGTAATGCAACATTTTTGTAGTGCTGTAAAGAGTATTTGTGATTGTTGGGGGTTTGGTAAGTGAGGTCGGGGGAGGGTGGGGGTAATTATTGATTGGATGAGTAATCCTTTTCTGTCATCCCTTTTGATTGGATAATTTCTCTGTAAAAAGAATGCCAATTTGCCCATCAATTTAGCCATAAATTTTAAGTTGTTTTTAAATATTTTTCCTGCCTGAATACTGATTTGATTGTTTCTTGACAATGCATAGTCCTACACTTTTCTATATCATTCTACTTATTTGATCAATTACTATGAAACTAGTCTGAAATTGGTCATGTATATAGCGATTTGTTTTAGGTTATTGTAAGTTCCAACAGCTTGGTTTGCAGAGATGCTATGTAGGCCAGATTGTATTTATTTTTTGACTCAATTCTTTAATTTTACCATACTTTAAACTTTTTCAGGATGGAATTATTCCTGGGGTTTGGGCGTAATTAATTTTAAGCCATATTTTTGGACCGCAACATGATTTAGGTGCAAGCTTCCTGAAGTCAAAGTATTAGCTATGGAAGGTCATTTAAGGTATCAAAAGAAAGATAATTGAATGTGGAATCCATATACAATATAAAAATATAAGAATTGTATCAACAACATATACAAATTACACCACAAACAGGAATTTTAGATGAACATAAATTATATTTATGTATATTTTTATGTAGGCCCCTATATATTCACCCTCAATTTTACTTGTCTTGAAATAATGATATCCAATGTTACTAAAATAGATGCCTTGACTGCCCATTTATTGATCATATCTGTAAAAAATTTTAAAGTAAATCGTGCAACTGCCAGGTGTTTTATGCCATTTTTAAAATGTCATGTCCAATTTCAGAACCACACCAAAATATTATGAAAATTTAGTAAATATTCCAAAGTATTGGATTAGCAAAGTTGAACTTTATTCCACTCAATGTTATCATTAGGTCTATTTTCTGTATTCTTCTTCTTCTTCTTTCGTTCACTTGAAACATGTCTATATCTGTAATTCTGTCTCCTTAAAAAAACTCACTGTCTTTTGTAGTTCATACAGTGTCCCATAGAGTTTTGATTCCAGTGTTGTTTCCTCTGGCCAATATGTCTGCCTCAGCGTTTCATGCTCAGAACACTCTTGAAGTATATGTTTGGCACTCTGTGCTGCCTGTCCACATGTACACATGGCCGTGTTGCCAATCTTGAACTTTGTATACATGTGACTGCGGAGTCGGTTGTGTCCTGTTCTGAGACGTAGAATTATAACTTGTTCTGATCTGTTCATATTGTGATAGTCATCTTGTGTTGGTGTTTGTGGCTTTCTTATTGACTTTATCATCTGTTTTTTCTGATGGTAGGTGATTGGTATATCTGGTTGGTCTTCGGCAGCACCTTCCTTAGCCAGTTGGTCTGCTTTTTCATTTCCTGGTATTCCACAGTGAGAGGGTATCCACTGCATGGTTACCCTATACTGGTAAGACAATTCGCTAAGTAGTTTTTTTAAGTCTGTTAGTTTTCCAGACTGGAGAGCTTGAAGCACTGACCTTGCATCTGTCAGGAATACCACAGGCTGTAGGTCAGAGTTGGAGTTCAGCAGTTTTTTAGCTGCCACACTAATTGCCTGGATTTCTGCATCATAATTATTGCAGAATTTTCCTGTCGGTGTTCTGATTGTATCTCTAGGCTTGTGTGGATATTCTATATATACACCTGCACCTCCATTCCTCACAGCATTCTGTGCTGACCCATCTGTGTACACTCTGACCCATATATCTTGTGGATATTCCTCATCCAGGAAACTGAGGGTGACTGTCATTCGCTGCACACTGTTCTGTTCGTCCTCGCTTAGTATTCCTTTCACATGGGTCTGAATGTATATTGGCATTCCGTGGCTTTCACTCCACGGGGTTTGCTCTGGTACAGACCTTAAGGGGCTGCCAACTTCAGGTAGGTCTGTAAGTTGTCTACGGAGTCGTTTAGCTTGATGGATAAAGCTGCTCCTTTTCAGTCGTCCCATTGCTAGATTTTGGAATCTTTCCTTCATTGGATGACTTGGCATACACTGAAACTTTTCTGCTTGAATTAGTACTTTTGTGTCTCTGCGTTCGCCAAGTGTTTGCATTCTTCCCATTTTCTGCATCTCTGCTATGGGTGTTGATTTCATTGCTCCCAACATTATTCTAAGTGCCTGGTTTTGCACTTTATCTAGATCTTGTAATGTGGTGTTTGATGCAGGACACCACGCAGCTGAACCGTATTCCAGGTGTGGTCTTATGCCTTGCTGGTAAACTTTACTGAGTATATTTCCACTGGCTCCCCATGTGGTTCCACTTAGTTTTCTCAGGATAGCTAGCTTCCTCCTGGCTTTTGTTGTTGCTTTGTTTATGTGCTGCTTCCATGTCAGCTTATCATCAAAAGTAACTCCGAGGTATGTGGGTTGTTTGTCTTCTTTCAAGAGCTCTCCATCTATCTTGATATGACCAGCTTTTTGTTTTGGTGAGAGGGTAAAGAGTGTAGTGCTGCACTTATCTGTGTTAATGCTGAAGCACCATCTATTAGCCCATAAGGTTAGGGCATCGATAGCTCTTTGTATTTGTTTAGTGGCCACTGTTGCATGTTCTTCCGTGCACCAGATCACCAGGTCGTCAGCATACATTGCCACTTTGATCCCATGTGGTAGTTCAGCAACTAGGTCATTGATGTAAACCAAGAAAAGTGTGGGTGACAGGACTCCTCCCTGGGGGACTCCATGACGCAGTAGAACTTTCTTGCTCTTGCGACCATCTAATTGTACCCTGGCTCTTCTATTATGCAGGTATGCTTTTACCCATTTGTACATTCTTGAGCTAACCCTGCAATTTCGCAATTTCTTTAGGAGCCCTTCTTTCCAGACCTTATCAAATGCTTTCCTGAGGTCTATCCATGCTGCTAGTACCAGTTTCTTTTCTTGGAAGGCATCCTCAATCTCTTGGGAGAGGTAGGTTGCCTGATCTTCAGTAGAGTAGCACTGTCTGAAACCTGCTTGCTGTGATACCAGAAGGTTTTCACTTTCAAGGTACCACTGCATCCTAAGATTGATAATGCGTTCCATTGTTTTACATAGACAGCTTGTGAGGCTGATGGGCCTGTAGTTGGAGACTGTGTTGCCATCTTTTCCTGATTTGAGAAGTGGTATCATTATTGCTTCTCTCCACGCCTGTGGTACATTACCTGTGGACCAGCTTGTGTTAAAGATCTGCAGTAGCTTTGCTCTTGCTGCACTTCCCAGGTTTCTAATAATTTCATTGGACACTCCATCAGCTCCAGGGGACTTTTTCATTTTCAATTTGGATATTGCATGCTCCAGTTCTCTCATTGTGATTGGTGCCTCCATGACTTCAGGTATAGGTTCACCTTGTCCAATGTTTTGCTGGTTCTCTCGAACCTCCTGTTGTTTGTCTGGGCTGACTTTGACGTTATTGTCTTCTGCAAAGGAATCTGCAAAGTAATCAGCTGCATGTTTACCTGTTAAAATGTTTCTATCTTTATAAAGTGTGATCCTGGTATTTCTCCCTGTACCTTCATCATTTAGTTGTTTTACAAGTTTCCATAATTTCCTAGTATCTCTTTCTAGGTTCAGCGACTCTGTTTTTTCTTTCCAGCTGCTCCGTCTGGCTTGTAACTTGGCTCTTTGAAATTTAGCCTTTGTTTGCTGATATTTGTTGTGATGTTCTTGGCTAGGTCTGTTCTCAGCCTGCTGTCTAGATGCTTCCATCTCATTTTGCAGCTTTTCCAGTTCATCATTCCAGTAGGGTTTGTAGTTTTTGCGTGCTCCCCTGGGTATGGTTTTACTAGCAGCATGTAGTATACATCTATTAAATTCACTCACTGCTCTATTGATGTCTTTGTCCAAGTTCATGTTCTTAGCTAGAACACTGGTTAAATGCTGGTACATTTTCCAGTCTGCCCTTTTATAGTTCCACCTAGTGAGCGTGCTGCTGTCCGTGGTAAATTCATTGTGGATTTCCAGAAATACTGGTCTGTGGTCACTACCTCCAAGCTGCTTTCCAACAACACGTGTGATGTTCCATTCCAAGCCTGGTGAGTGGAATGCTAGGTCTGGTGTAGAGGTGGTGTGCCATGCTCTCGAGTAGAAGGTTGGCGAGTCTGCTGGCTGGTTAATAAGGATGAGATTATTTTCATCCTGCCAGCTCTCAAGTTCCTCACCTCTCTTGTCGATATGATCGTAGCCCCAGCTCTGAGAGTGGCTGTTGAAGTCACCACACACCATAAGTCTCTCTTTGTCTGGAATTGTGTCTAGTGCCAATGGTTTATCATTTGGGCAGTAGTAGTTCAGGAGATGGAATTCTGCGCTGTCTGTTTTTAGGTGGAGCATCTGGTATTCTGCCCCTTCCATATATACTTCAAGCTGACATGCGCTGATATTGTTTTTAACAAGTGTCAGAATTCCACCCTTTCGCCTGTCCTTTCGGTCAGATCGGTAGCACTGGTAGCCTCTGATTTTGAAGGCTATGTCGCTGCTGAGGTGTGTTTCTTGGATACAGCATATGTTAACTTGTTCTTCACTGAGGACATTTTCAAGTTCCAATTTTTTGCTGTATCCATCTCTTTTACTGTTGACACCCTCAGCATTCCAGTGCATTATTTTTATTGGTCGTTTGTTTGTTTGGCCAGTAGCTCTATTCCCTTGCCTCCTGGCTCCTCGGGGCAAATGAGAAGGACTTCCAGTAACTGAGGTTGGGCCCTTTCGAGGTATAGGGCCCGGCACCGTCCCTGCCTGAACGTCCGCCACAGGGCAGGCACCATAACTATTTATAGATGTAGACATGTTTCCATTGTGTTTTGTGCGTGGCATCCTGATTATCTGTGCGCCTTTTGGCTGGATGCCTCCGTCTTCAGCACTCTGCTTACTAGGGCAGGACTATGGTCCTGCTCGAGTGGGACTGCCCGACCAGTCTTAGTTTCCAGCCCCTGATGGCTGAACTAAGCCCCATCACCTCTGCACGGTGCTGGTCTCGATGGAGTAGTTTCTGTATAATGTAGTTCAAGATTATCATTGCTGTCATTAGACCTATCTGATTCTTCAGAAACAATAGCAGTGGGATCAGTTTTATAATTTTTGTAGCTCTTATATCTATTTCTTTTGCGATTTTCAACAAGACGGTAATGTTCACTGTCAAAATGAAAACACTGTTGTTTACCAACATATTACTTGAAATAATATCGTATTATAAAACTCAAAGAATAACAAAGTTAGATGTTTGCTAAATCTTTGAGCTCTCTTCACTAGTGGAAGATGAAGCCACTTTGTTAATTTCAGAAAAGCTGAACCTATCATGTTCGAATTTTAATTTAAAATAAATATATCACAGGCATCTAATCACACAGTACCATGATGATTTCCTTTTATTGGTCAGATTTCTAAATGTTAAACAGCTAAATAAGTTAATATAAATTCATTTACGATCCAAATGAAGCAAATTTAGATGGCATATCTGCAAGAACAATATATTGCGGATACAGAATAGAGGCTCTATCTGCAAAAATATATCGTTTTCACAGGCAGAACGAGGTAATGCTTACCATTTGATTAATAGAATTAATTTTTGAAGCTCTGTTTTCAGTCTTGTGCCACTGAGCCAGTGTTTTCTGACTTCAAGGGTAGTGCAGTATGTTGTGATACTTATCTGAAATCTATTATTCAGGGAGGAGTCTCTATTATCCATTATTCTATTATCCAGCAGATTTGATATTTTTCATATCTGCAACCTTGTAAACACTAAGTAAATAACTTGACCACTTCACTATTGTGATTTCCAATAGACAAGTAAATAACTTAACAGCTTTACTATTTAGATCTCCAAGATCTCTTAACATGCTTGCAAATGTATGTCATTTGCAAGAATTTAGCATTCTTACAAAACGTAAACTGTTTAATACATGGATAATACCTATATTGGCCTACAGATGCAAAAGCTGGAAATCTACACAAGCAATAGACACTAAATTAATCACTTTTTTAAAACAAGTTCTTTCAAAGAATATTGAGCATAAAATTTATGGATTTTAAAACAAGAAATTCAAAGGGAAGAATCTAATGAAGGATTTGTGACAAGATTTAGGCTCTTTAGAAGAGAGGACACTGAAATTACATTGGACCTGTACTCAGAATGGATAAAAACAGACTTCCTAAAGAAAAGATCATATGGAAAGCAATGGGAAGAAGAAAAGTAGTAAACTATCTAGAAACTCTTCCCAGAACAATTAACAGAGAAAGATAAATATTGGGCATAAACAATTGAGCCTACACAAGAACTACAGCAACTTACAATGAGATGCTCCACATGGAAATAAATTACTACTGCCATGTGTCATATTTGGTCCAGAAGGAACTAATAGAAAAGCTAAAAATATCTTTAAATCAATGTTATTTTAAAATACCTATTGTGAATTTGTACTTGAACACATTAAAAGCATAGACTGTAACTGTAGGTCTTCAGAATAAAATCTGTGCAGCAGAGATGAGAGATGCTTCTGTATAGAGTTTTTTTGGGTGTTTCTTACTCAAATATATAATAAATTACAACCAAAATACCATTAGGACTCTCAATAAATGAAGACATAACTACATGTCACATGTCAAAATTTTCTGACTCTCAAACTATAATTTTGCAAGTGGCTCAGCCTGGCTGAGGAAAGCATGGTTGAGAAACCAAGGAGGGAAACACTAATAGGAGGCAAACATAAATGGTGACTACTGTTTCAAAGTTCATTGATTACTGAAGTTATCACATTAACATTGATAGAAAATGTGAAAGAAATGAAAAGTTGCAAGAACAAAAGAGAACAAAGTAATTAACTAAAAATAGCAGTATTAGGAAATGGAAAGCAGGAATTAAGTACTATATTGACTAGACTAATTCACTAATGTTTATAAAGAGACCCAAAGTTGGGAATCAATAAAAGGACCACTAAAATAACCAATGTGCTAAAATAACCAATGTGCACTATCAAAAAATGTCGTAGACATAAATGGATACATTGGAAAGAATCTAGAATGTGGCTATGAGGTAGTACTAGGATGCACTAAAGATTAATAAAACTTTATGTGCAATATTGTTATGTAAAACACATTGCTACAGCTGAGAATTACAAAAGCCCATGAAATAGCCCTACTTTTGGGTCAGGTTTTTTTACAAACAAGCAAATTTCAGAAGTTGCCCTACATCCTTTTAGGACCATGAGTGAGACATAAATTATATTTGTTAATGATTAAATATCAAGTACATAAACTATGTTAGCAATAATTGTACACATACCCATTCTGACAATACTCTCAGTCAGTTCACTCATCTGATTACACCTCAGTTGCAACTTTTTCAATGTATTTCCCCAGTACTGATCAGCACTTGGTGCAAATGTTGTCAGATTGTTGTTAGATAGATCAAGATATTTCTGCAAGATAAAATTAAAATATTCTAATCAAAGATGCACCAATGAATACATGATTTGTTGATAAAAATCACTGATAATGGGGATAAAACCTGGTGAAATAAAAATTGTATGGTCAAGTAAACATAAAAGAGAATTGCAAAAAAAAATAATTTCAATTAACTAATTAAAATTGTAACATTTATTTTTGTGTATTTTAATTGTGTTCTCCTTACTGTGATCATGTCTGTTAAATTTTAAAACTATCTTACAGATAGGTAAAACTAAGATGGACTTAGATAAAACTAGGATGGACACTTGCCAGTGGAAGAAGTAGCAATCTTTGGGTAACATATTCTGTACAGAATGTATTCTTCTATATGGATACCCTGAACTTCTCACTATTCTGGAAGAGTTAGCCTGCTGCTGCCAATAGTATGCTTTACTCATAGTATCCATTCATAAATTCTGGACACAATACATCCATAGTTGGCAAGTTATTGAAAGGAAATCCGTTAAATTATTTAAAGATTAAAAAAACACATTCAGTTCACCCATTATTTTGAATGTAAGGGCATGTCTTTGTCAAAAATACTTTCATCCCTCAACTCCATTACCTTCAATTGATTATTCACATTTGCACTACAATAGAGATTAATCCTAAACATCCATGCAGTCTTACGGTACTTTAAAATTAAAGAGGCAATTCACATCATTGCGCTGTATATATGACATTTCTGTGGGTAAAAAGGTTTGCTTGGATTGGATCAATCTCGTCTTCATGTCTCCTTGTTTGAGCTTACATGAAAATATTTGTTCTAGTCTACCCCCTACTCACTTTGTAATCAACACATCTGTTCTAAAAAGTCCATAGTTATTGGCACTTTTTAATAATGTAAATGATAGACCCAACCATACCTCAATGTTGTCAATCCATGATTTTCTTTGTCCTCTTCTCCCTCCTCCCTCATCTATTCCTTTCAAAATAGTTTTAGAAAGTGAGTCATTACATGCCCAAACCAAACAAGTTTATGTCATTTCACCACAGCCAAACGCAGTTGTTTACAACCTGCAAGTTTGTTTATTTGCTGCCAGATTAATATGTTTGTCTTGTGTTTTATGTAACTACTTCTCAACAAATTTCTATAACACTTGTATTCAAAAGCATGGATCCTTCTTTCTGTTTCTGAACTGAGTGTCCAGCTTTTACATCATTTCAAAAGTATACTAGTGATCTGTATAGATTGATCTTTCCTGTAAAATTCATCTTACCTACTTGTTCAAATCATATTCAAACTTGCCATGGCAGCCATTGCATAATGAGTTTTAAAATTCATATACTGTTTTGTTTCACTTACACAATCTCTCCTAGTCATAAGTTTTAAAACTCGTATACTGTTTTGTTTCACTTACACAATCTCTGCTAGTCATAAGTACACCATATTTTCAGAATGATTTAGTCTTCTATCACAAGGGGGAAATGTTTAGTCCTTTTTGGGCTAGACTTTACTTGCTTGGGCAGATATAAGTTGTCTTATTCAGATGAGGGAAGTTTTGCTCTGCTGCCACTGGTGGCATATTTAAACACTATCTCTAAGACAAGCAGCCAAGCTTGATGGGAAGAAATTGCTGCAATTTGATTCAGTCATATGGCATATAGTATTGTTAGTGTATTTCAAATACAGTAACGTTAATATCAAAGACATGTATATAATATAGAACTCCTCTAACATAATTTTCTGTACTTTCTCAGCCTTTACTATTAAAATATGAGATACCACTAGAACCAGCTCTTATTTGTTCCCAATTTTATTAGAAGCCACCTGAAGTGGTTTTAATAGTAGTATTTCATAAAACAGCTTGCAAAAACATGGATTTAGTCTGCATACAATAAGAGGCAAACAGCTGAAATTGCATGCACAATTTTTATAAATGGAAAATAAAAAACTTATGCAATAGCAAGCAGCTCCTTTAAAAAAAAAAACAATGCAAGGAAGACACATTAACTCATAGCAAATTGGAGAGTTTAAACTAATTAGTGACATTATTGTGCAAAATAACACAGTTAGATTTTTGTATTATCACTATCATGGTAATACTTGTATCTTGTATTTTTAATACATATATGTTTTACATCTCTCTCTCTCTCTCTCTCTCTCTCTAAGTGTGTGTGTGTGTGTGTGTGAATGTATGTCTCTCTCTCTCTTTCTATCTCTCTCTCTCTCTCTGTGTGCGCCAATGAATGTATGTATTTTTTGTGGACAGTCAAGAAAAGAAAATTAATGTAGAGGTTTTCAGAGATGATGGGGTAAAATGACAAATTATAGCAAAAATTAGAAACAGACAATCAAGATTTTTAGTGCATGTGATGAGAAAAGTAAAACTTGAACATTTAGTAACCACTGGAACGATCAAGGGGAGACGAGACAGAGGAAGACAAAGAGATACATTTCTTGATGGGTTGTTACTGTGCAATAAAACAAAGCCACCAACTGAACATATTAAAAACACAAGAGACACAGAGTTGTAGAGAAGCATAATCACCTACACCACTCGACATGACACTTCATTGATTGATTGAGCATGCATGTAAAGACTAGGCTGAAAGTTTACAGAGCAGTGGTAATTTCAGTGCTTATATACACTGGTAAAACTTGGATTGTGCAAGAGAGCTCAACATGTGTGAGAGCTCAATTACTTTCCCACAACTTGTCTTAGAAAAGTTATGAACATCAGAAGTAACACAAGATTTCAAATACCACTGTCCTTGACAGATCTGGTATCCCTAGCATTAACACTATTCTGATGCAGGCACAGATTTGTTGGTACATATGTCAGATCATCACCTACCAAAGATACTTCTCTATGGTGAATTGCAGAAGGATATGGACATATGTTCTCAAGGTGGCCAAAAGAAGAGCTACAAGGACTCGTTAAAAACCCCACAAAGCCTTTGGGCTAGACTAAGATACATGGGAATAACCTGCATAAAATAGAGCTACATGGCACTCTACAGTGAAAAAATTGTCAGCATTTTGTGAAAAGAGGAGAAATGCAGCTGCTCAATAGAAGAGAGTAGCTAGAAAGTCATGGTTAAAAACCATCTACAGTAGTCATCCCATGCCCAATTTGTCCAAAAACATTTGTAGCCAGAATATGGCTTATTACCCATCAACGAACTCATAGTCAAGGACATAATTTTGACTATATTTCAAAATTGGATGTAAAATGTGGTCATCATTACTTGTGACAACATTAACAACATGTATGTATGTGGGAGAGTACATTTGTGTGCATGCTAACATTTTAGATACACGCATATTTACACAGTAAGGACAGAGAAGTAGGCAACAATTTAATATTCCATATATAACTGTGTTACCATACAACAAGCACACATGCATACAAAAATAAAGAAATATAAGCCCATTTTTTTAAAATGGCAAGGCAAGTGAGCAAACTAACATATGTTTTCAAGTATAAGCCGAGAATTTCATAATTCTTTCCACTATTGATTTATGAGGTTCAGCTTATATATGCATACAATAAAATATTTTTTTTAATGTGATAGAAACACAAAAACAAGAACACAGAATAATGTCAAATACTGGTAGCAGAGGAAAACAAAAATACAGGTAGCAGAAGTACCAGTACAAATGGTCATTCAAATCCTTTGAAGTCGGAATTGTACTGGAAAAACGACTTCACATCAGTTAGGTGAAATTTGTGATGTCAAAATTAGTAAACTGTCACAATTAGTAGGACTACCACAAATTTCCTCTTTGTTTTCTGAAAAGCCCCAGAGTTATTTAAAGTTTAATATCCTACTTATTATAATGCTAGGCATTATAATTATAATTTACATTACTTACTATATATCACACAATCTCACCTTCGAAATATTCAATATTTTCATGATAAATACTAATGAATGACATCTATATTGGTATTCCACATGCGCCACCATTTTGGAACAACATACTTTCCCAGATTAGCTATTTTTAGTAGTATTACCGTAACGGATATTGCCATATTTCTCATCTTTCATAGCGGCTTCTTCGATTGTTGAAATTGATCACCAAAGTTCTATAAAGGAAATTCAACTGTTAATGTAGTTGCATGAGTGATAGAAATTGATCAATAAAGTGTTAATAATGATATGGGATTCCACAGTATTATTAATTTTTTTTCATACTTCTGCCTATACACAGGTTTTCCACTTCTGTCACATTTTGGACATTAAAGTCACGTCATTGGCTTACACACAGATTGTCTTATACATGGAAATATATGGTATATACAATATATGAATGAGTTCAAAGACCACCTAAAACATGGCACTCACAGAAGCAGGAAGATTGGCAGGAGTTTAAAAAGCTGTGATGACAGCTACATTCTGCCCAAGATATGATACCTGGTTATGGAAATGTCCAGAGTGCCATGGTGATGATTCGATGTTTAACTAACAATCAGTATATGGACATGGCCTGAGTGGCACGGTGATGATATTCTTCTGCAATAGCTCTCTGATAGCCACCACAAAAAATCGTGTGATTTCTGCTGAGGAGCGTGAAGTATGTTGTACTACAAATTCTACAGCAGGTATATGTTGTTTGCACCTCAGTTGGCTCACTCTGTGGACTGGGCATCCAAGGCCCAGAACATCTGTTTTTGTGTTGCCTTTAATTCAGGTAGTGTGCTTCTCTAGCCTGTGACTGTCTGCCTATCTGTCAACAGGCGGCGAGAGTGAATTGACTCTTCGCTGAGATGATTGTCGTTCATGTCTATCTCGCATGAGATGTTTCGCAGCCAATATACTTGCCTCATTTAATTAGAAAAATATTGTACATGTGCCGATCAGGTACTGAACTTTTCTCATCTACGAGCCTGCTTATGGTTTAGGACGAACTCGATAGAAGAGTTGGGCATGGGTTCTTTCACCTTCTTAACCGAGGTGTCATTCACCAACATCATAAACCCCTCGTCCAAGTCTGAGTCTCACCACACATTTAGAAGCACTGAGGATTTGAAGTGTTCTTGAGCTGAACAGGTGATGATTTGATGATTAACTAACAATCAGTATATGGACATGTCCAGAGTGGCACGGTGATGATCTGATGTCTAACTACCTGGTACTATCTAACTATATAATGTAGTACATACTCTTTCTACCAATTCTTATTCCAATTTCTTTTTATTAATGTATATGGGTTTAAATGTTACCAAAGGACACTGCCAAGGTGAGCATACAGCCTGAAGTGTATTATGACTGGCATCAAGGGAGGTCATTTCTGTACAAACTTGCAGATCAGATGGAAGAGAGTCAAGCAAATTGTGGGATATATCTAACTTCTGAAGCTTTAAACAAGCCCAAGCCATGCAATATGCAGTATTATCTGTGATCAAGGCAAAATGTAAAAATTACTAACAAGGAGTATTAACTGTATCAATGTAGGCTGAGTGCAGGTGATGTCAATCATTATAAAGATAATGACAAATATATTAGTGATAATAATATTGTTGTTCCTGATAAATGTAGTTGTATGAGTGAGTGATGGAATGGTGATCATGGTACTGTTAATATAGTTGTATCAGTGGTGAGATAGTGATTTTGGTACTTTTAACGTGGTTGTATGAGTGCTAGAATGGTGATCTTGGTACTGTTAATTTAATTGTATCAGTGATGGAATGGCAATCTTGGTACTGTTAACATAATTGTATGAGTGATGTAATGGTGATCTTCGTACTGTTAACATAGTTGTATGAGAGACGGAATGGTGATCTTTGTACTGTGAATGTAGTGGTATGAGTGACAGAATGGTAATCTTGGTACTGTGAACGTGGAGGTATAAGTGATGGAATGATGATCTTGGTAATGTTAACATAGTTGTATGAGAGATGAAATTGTGAGCTTGGTACTGCTAAATGCAGTGTACATTATGACAATCGGAAAACTTCCAGTAAAATGGCGCGAGATGACGGTTGTGTTGTTTCTCAGTTGTCACAAATGAAAATGTAGTTTGGTGTTTTGGGATTAATCATCTGGAATAAGTTGACTCATTAATGTATGTGTTAATTAGAGATCACAGCAAAGCCAGATAAGGTTTTCTTGATACAACACCGCAACAGGATTAGTAATCCGACAGTGAGAACTCAAAGTGATTGCAGTAAAATGAGGGTTTTATGAAGACAAGGCCCTAGAGCAAATGACACCAATCTTCAGGAAAAAAAATATAGATTTAAACACCAACATAACACTATTCAAAATGATTATTATGCCAACACTATGCTACCAATGCCAAACATGGACAATGACAGCACAAGACACATGTAAACTTGTGACAGCTAAAATGGCATGCTTAAGCAGGATCCTAGGAATATTGATATAATGACCGGATGAGAAATGAGGACATTAGATTAAAAATTCCTCACCACCCCAATCTTGGTATATATTAAGAGACAACAGATCACATCATTTGCACACATCAGCAGACTACCACCAGACAGCATACCATAGCAAGTTATGCTACACAGATACAGTGAAGGCAAATCTAGAGGCCAACCATGAAAATGATAGACCACCAAAATAAAAGAGGTGACAAATTCCACAATATACTCAGCACACAAGAGGGCTGTCACCATAAAACTTCTACCCATGATGCTGAAAGGCAATAAAGGGTTTAGCAAATAGATAGATAGATTATAAAAATAGTAGAATGATGTTCATTTAAATAAAGATTGACAATTTGAGGTAGACAAGGAGGTTAATTATCAATCTCCAAATTAAAAGTGGCTCACAATGAATCTTTAACCCCTTAACTGCGGAGGTATTTTAAACTTTAGCACACTGTGTTTACAATTTGGACGGTGCATTCCACTGGAATTGTATCATGTCTTGATTTCGGAAGACATATTCCACAGCCCGGTTTGGTAAACTCGAAACCGAACGAAAACATCGAGATTGGTAACTAATTGACAGAATGTTTTGGCAACATTGAGAACAAAATTTATTGCCATTTTGTTAAAATGGCGGGGATACGATGTCAAGTGATTTTGAAATGGAAATCCAAACAATTTGTAGTCATCTGCATTGCAGCAAAGCGACATGACAGTGAATCGAGTTTATTATACTTTTCTATCATCGTATATTCAGTTAAATCATTTTTTTCAGCTGGAAAAATGGAAAACTTGAGAGGTAAGTTCTTCATACTCATTATTTAAAATATGCCATGAGGTTTCAATTATGTAAAATATATAGGCCTAACAGTCAACAGATTTCACATCTGTCGATCGATCAAAAATACGGTAGGCCTAGATCTAGATAGGTATAAATCTGTCTATCACTTTCTCACGAGTCTTGTATCACACACACAAAAACACACAAACAAAACTTACATCAATATATGCAGAATTTAATTCTTTATTTATATGTGCAAATATTATTTAAATATATGTAACAAGAAAAAAGTTATCGCGATTTCAAAATAGCCACCAACGATTGTGTAACATTTCCAAAAACTAATTTCGCTACAGTCAGCGGCAGGAGAGACATTGCATAATTGTAAACACAGCATGCCTAAGGTTAATGATACAATGAAAAGCCACCACCATTTTGTGGAAATTCTCCTCTTCTTAGCCTTCCAGGGAAGAAACCCGTCTGGGTGCTTATAATAAAGCATCCAGATTAATTGTTTCCCTGGGAAACTAAGAAAAAGATCTCAGCAGCTTGACTGCAACAGATCATCATATCCTAAAGGATACCTCCACAACTAAGGGGTTAATTTCCAATTTTTGCCAGATTTTTAAAATTATATTTTTAACCTTCATTCTCAAATTTTCCCTAGATATTTCCTGTTGCAGGACAATGGTCATACTAGGTTAGTCCAAAGAACATAGATGCTTTGTATTGCCATTTTCCTTCTTCTTCTTCCTTTTCCTCCTGTCAGTCAGATATGGATTTCTTCAAAGAACTGTAATGTGGTAAACTGCCCCAAGACAGGGTTATTGAGCTTGTCTGTCAGAGCTGTTTTAGATAACCATAGTTTTCTTCTCATGATGTGGTACATTTGTGAGAGACTATTATTTCTGCACATGTTGATGCTTCTTAACATCTTAACACTTGCATGGTGTCCTATTGTTTATCTACTTTCAACATTTTCTTCTAACTTTGAGTTTTATGGCAATAATAATAAGACCCAAAACCCGTTAGGGTCGTATTGGTGTCACACTGGAAACATCAGCACAAAACTTCCCCCAAACAACTCTATTCTCCGCCATTTGAAGGAATGTAGAAAAATCATGCCCAGACCATTCCTTATGTTATAAATTAAGGAATTTCTTTATCTGCATCTTCTCCTTCCATCCTCGACTATTCTTTACAAAACATTTGTGTAAGTGATTGGGTCTTATTGCATGTCCAAACCAAATAAGTTTACGTCGTTTCACCAGAATTGTATACAGTGTGTCATATTTCTTACATCCAAAACAATTAATTTATTTGATTTGACTCTAATTTTGATATTCCAATTTATATTCCTAAATTTAACAGCCATTTTTTGTTTACTATGTATTACCATGTGTATATCAAGTTGGTTACTTTTCTATAGCTTATTATTCACCTTGAATTGTTCTCAAACTCATGGAGATCAGAAGAATGTAGTCTGGAGAATAGAGTAGGTTGTATCATAATTTGTAGCTTAGCTGGGATATTCTGCGATTTCTGCCTTACATAGGCCTATCTAACTTCAGCATGACTTCTAGGTCATTTTGACCTTAGGGTCTATAAGGAATGGGACTGCCAACTCTACCCCAAAACCTTCTTAGTTGCCCTTTATGAAATTATTAGCAGGTAATGGTGTCACTATTTTTTGCACTCTTTTCTATTCTTTTAGTTCTGGCAATACACACACTCCAGTGTCCATGACGACTAATACATTCTGTAAGAAGGTTATGTTATATTAATAAAACTTCATTTACCTGTTTCTTCTGTTATAAGATGGCTTTACACAAACTTCTACCATGCAGTTCATTTCTGTTAGAAGATTATGTTTTTAGCGAATTTATTGTGAATAATTAACGAAACTTCATTAGTCTGTTTTGTTCTGTTACAAGATGGCTTTACAGAAACTTCTTTAGCCTGTTTTTTTTCTCTTACAATATTTCTTTACAAAAATTTCATTAACCTGTTTTTCTGTTACAAGATGGCTTTACACAAACTTTGACCATGCAATTCAATTCTGCTTACAACTTATGCTTACCTCTTGCTGTCAATGTAGATAGTTTATTGTATGATAAGTTCAGCTCTACAAGGCAGGGCAGAGTAAACAAATGAGGTGACACATATTCTAGATCACAATTTGAAAAATTAAGTGATTTCAACCTGCAAAACAAATACAAAATGATTTGGTATTGACTGCAAAATAGAAGATGTAAAATTAAGTCACTTCAATCTGTAAAGGCAACAAGGTGTAAAATCACTTAAAAATGCTTAAATGAGATATTCAATATTGCTTATATTATAAATTAATTATAAGTGATTATCACTTATTGTTATAATAATATATACATTGATTATAAATTCTATTCAGGAATAGCAATCACCCAGCATATTTTGGTTGTAATCATTATTTTGGGGAATAAGGCAGGTATGTGTAAGGGATAAAAACCTCTCGGTGAGTGGCAGCCACTTCCCCTTGGGAAGACTAGAATTCTATTTGGTCCTATCACTACTGCCTAGCTTATGTATTGATCCATGTGTGAGCTTATGTATTGCAGAATCATTCCCAGCGATGACTTAACCTTTTTGGTTGAACTATATGCACCCACACAGCAAGGGGACATCACTCTTACTGTCCCTACCATCACACTACCTTCTACATGCTTGTGTAGAAGGTGGAAGATCATACTACAGACGACTTCAAAGTTAAGATTTGGAAAAGTCCCATATTGGAATGAGGGTTCAGCAAGTACAACAACTTATAAGCAACCAGAATTGACTCAGAAAACAATGGCATACTATTGAAATGTGTCCAAATGCAAAGAAACTCATGAGGATCATAAATAAGAGTAAGGGTTAGATAATGGATCATCCAGGCTGGATAGACCCAAAATAATTGGAGAATGGAGCAAAAGCAGTACCTGTACTGGAATGGCAACCACTTTGAATATCTCAGGTCAACCATAAACACCACAGGAGATGATTAAGCAGAGATTTGAAAGAGATTAGCAAAGGCCCTACAACACAATATCACAGATGACAAATCTATAGTAAGAAGCAAAGAAAAAAAACAAAGTTACAATTATGAAAAAAACTATATTTTTCCAATCGAAACACAGGCCCTATGGCAATGACAATCACAATAGGGGAAAAAAATTCATAGTAATATAATTGACAGAGGGATGAATGAATGCAGACCTCTGCAAAGATCTGAACATAGATGGTCTTCTCAAAACCACAAAAAAATGCAAGTGAATATATTTCAGACATGAATCAGAGAAAAATTGATCATGGAGTGAATATCAAAGAATCGAAAATAAGAGACATGGACACAGGATATCAGAGTCCTTTTGAATATGATACTGAGATAGCTGGGAAATTTACACAGAACGAAGAGGCATACAGAATGGCTGTGAGGACAACATTCTGCAAAGGACATGTCACATAGAAGAAGTCATTTTATAAGCAGTATTTAAATTCAATAAGTTGCCATTGCTTTTTGAATGGACTAGATGCAACATGCTCTGCCTGTGATAAAAATTGAACCTGTTATCTTGGCAGTCCAAGACTTGCTCTCTATCTTTTCACCACAGATACTGCCTAATAATAACAGTGGGTGTTTATAGTTATTTGTCTTTCAAAATATTTGGCATGTTTAAACCATAAACTGAGCAATTAATAATCTGATATCTTCTTCTGTGTGATTTGTCTTTTGCGGAATACTGACCTCACTGCAACTCTGTAATCCTTTCAGCTCTGTGCAAGATGTCCAGCCTCTTTGAATGTCATATTTAGGTTTTGGAGATCATGCGTCCATCATGGTCTTGGTCTGCCATTTTTTTATTTTTCCTGGAATCTTATCCTCCATGATTAATATTTCCAATCTATGTGATATTATCAGCAGTATTTATACTGTTTTATATACAGGTGGATCTGTGCATCATGATGCAAATATTAAAGTTTTCTATTCAAAAGACATGACCATTCAAAGAGATATGTGGGTGACTGCACAGTTGAGATTAGGAGAAGAACAGCAATGGCACTGTCAAAATTAAAACAGCTAAAGAAATTATGGCAAGGTACTAACATAAGAACCAAGTTGTGTTTACTATGAACATGTGTGTTTTCTATGGCAACATATGCATGCAGAGCATGGACGCTAAATAAAACAGTGGCCAAGAGAATAATATAATTTGAATTAACATGCTGCAGAAGAGTTCTGAGAATACCATGTACAGTAAGAAAAACAAACCAGAAGGTGTTAAGAACAGTCAACGTCCAGGAAGGCTGACTTCTGAACACCACATTAAGGAAAAAGCTAGGTTTTTCAATCACATTAAAAGACATTAAGGTATGGAGAGAGTGTTATTGGAGGGGATGATAGAAGACAACAAATGTAAATATCCCATTGGACAAAAGCCATTCAGGAATGCCTGCACATGTCCCTTAACCTTCACCGAGCCTATATCAACTCCGGCCGCCGAAAAACAAAATGGCGGCTAACGCCGTTAGCGACATACCCCATCCAATGAGATATCGTTATAATAGACATCCCACAGCCTGATTGGTTACTCTGGAACATGCGCTATTGAAGCCGGTTCATTCCTACGTCCGACATGATCGTTGTAACAATGTCTAGCCAGAATATACAAATTTTATAGCAATTAATCTGACCACATCTGCACAGTGGTACGATGCCATGATGGTCGACCGATTTTATAGACCTTTCTTTCATCGTATTTTGAATAAAATAACATTGAATCGTGGCTTGAATGATGAATTATTGAGTTATTTAGTTTCACAGCTGTGAATATACAGAATGCCGCGTTTGGTTTGGAGACTTGTAGACGTTTGATATCAAATATGTGGAAGTAGCACAAAAAAATGGCTCTAGACATAATCTCAAAGAACGATTTTACTGCAAATCTACATGTTTTATACAGTTCTCCCGGCTATATTTTGATAATTTTGCAGTGAAAGAACATAAATACAACAGATTTGCATGATTTAGTTTACAGTGTTGCCAAGGAATTCGATAACTAAGGTAAGTTATTTTTTTATTAATTTTTTTCCTCTTTATTTGTTATAAAATATATGTTTGTTTTGTGAAAAACGTCTTTACCACTTTCTCATACGTCTGGTATCACACACACACATACATAAATTACACCAATATATGCATAATTCAATTCTTTATTTATATGTGCAAATATTATTTAAATATCTCTAACAACCAAATAATTATCACATTTTCAAAACAGTCACCATCAATAACGCAAATTTTCAAAAAATAATCCGGTGGCAGGGAGACGTTTCGTATTTTTTAATCTGGCTTGCTAAAGGTTAAAAGAGGTGGGACAGCTTGCTCAAGACTGCAGAGAATTCAAGAGATCCATAGGGAATACTGCATTCTGGAAATAATTTTAAGAAATTTTGAATCAGATATTTAAAACACCTGAGGTTCAGAATGTGGAGTGCATTTAACAAATGAGCCATAAGAACTGTCAGCAAGTATAATTTTTTTTTACATTTTCTGAGAAATATATTGTGAACAATACAGGATCAAGGATCCATGTATATACTGTCAATTAGCAAGATGTGAAAGAAACTTACATATTCCTATTTCATACTGTCAATATTTGTGTTATTTGATTCACACACATTTAACATGCTCAATGAAATGTTCTCATTTGCAGATCTTGTTGTTGGAATTCAAAATGGCTAATAGTAGTATTGTGTGGAGATTAAAGCTTGCAACAATTTAATGGTGTTTGTATTTTAAAGATATGAGCTACTGCTAATATTTTGGAGTTTGGGGGGGGGGGGGATTAGACTCAGCGTTAGGAACTTGTTTTAGAAATTAGACAATTTTTTTCTGCATACTCTTTGTGTATGCATTACCTCCCATGGGAACATTTAACAATTATTGGGTGGTTTTACATATATAAATATGTCGAGAAACTAAAAAAAAAGAGGAGGGGGGGGGTCCTTGAAAATTGAAGGCAAGTGCCAACCTTCACATTTATTTGTTGATGATGTTTCGCACTACATTTCCAGCAAGATTGTCACAATAGTAGTTCAATATCATAGTATGACCCTGTCCACATACTTTCATATTCGCAAGTATTCCTCATGACTGCAGCAATTGTACTGCATCTTTGTCAGTCGAAGAGAAATTCAACATACATATGGTAGTCATTTTACTAAAGATATGTAGTGGAATAGTGATGCAATGGAAGTGTGACATCAAAAAAATTGTGTGTCTCATGATGACATTAGCAAGTTCTAAAAAAAATATGACTGGATCAAATTTAAAAAAAAGTGTAAACAGGAAATGCTACATGGATCCTTGATTCTGTATTGTTCTATAAATTGTTCTGATAAGAGTACCACCCACCTCTATGAATTGTGTATGTATCCTTAATTAATTAAGAAATCACAATTGTTTTTTAAAGAAAACAGCAGAATCCATTTTACCGATTTGATTGAAGTGATCCAGGATGTAAAGCATCAGGCACTATACTGAGAAGATTTTGTGAAGCATTCAGTGATACCAGATCCTTCAATTTCCATAATATACAATCATGTAGATCCCGAATTTTGGTATCTTGCACATCAATTACAATCTCAGTCAAGTTATCTTTCTCCTCAGTACCACCAACTTCATCTTCAGATGACAATTTTCCATCAGAAATCAAAAAGTCTATTTTATCCATAGAAAACCAACATGGCAGCAGGTATTCAATATTTTGTCTTGACAGGTCAAACTGAAATGAGATAAATGTTTTTCAGTTTTTTTTTGTTGGGGAGGGAGGATATGTAGCCAAAAATGTCAATATAGGCCTATTAGTACATTATTTAGAAAATGTCTTTACTGAAGGTTCTGCTCTATTCCACAAAAATATTTCAAAATCATTTTGCATAACTTTTCACACCAAACTCACTTCTGCAATTATTTACATCTGAAGCTCAATTTTATGAGACTTACTAACTCTATAAAGATTTGCAAGCTCACTTTTGATAATCTTTACATTCCACTAACATTTTTGCAAATCTGTACATTTCAAGCTTACTAGTTATAAATTAATGCTCAAAGCTCACTTATAATATAGAATATAAACTATGAATATATAAGACACTTAGTGCCTATTGGTATTTTACTTGATCAGGCATTTTATATTTCTAAATTGCATGAATACTTACATGATATTGGCTTCTATTGTTGGATGTTAAAAACATGGTCCTAACAATTTTTTCAGTAAATTCTGGGAAAAATTCACAAATTTCTTTTGTTATGATAGCACTGCCTTCATTGATCAGAAATTCTGCAACTTCAAAATGATCTCCTGTTTAGAAAAAAACCCAATATATAAATATATAGTTATATTACTATCTAAAAAGCTGACATTAATTAATTTTTGTTCACTTCTTCCCCAATGAGTGATTTCTCATCAAGTACAGAGCACTTGAATTCTGCAATCAATAAGTTCTACCATCAGAAAAAACAGATGATAAAGTCAATAAGAAAGCCACAAACACCAACACAAGATGACTATCACATTATGAACAGACCAGAACAAGTTATAATTCTATGTCTCAGAACAGGACACAACTGACTCTGCAGTCACATGTATACAAAGTTCAAGATTGGCAACACGGCCATGTGTATATGTGGACAGGCAGCACAGAGTGCCAAACATATACTTCAAGAGTGTTCTGAGCATGAAATGCTGAGGCAGACATATTGGCCAGAGGAAACAACACTGGAATCAAAGCTCTATGGGACACTGTATGAACTACAAAAGACAGTGAGTTTTATTAAGGAGACAGAATTACAGATATAGACATGTTTCAAGTGAACGAAAGAAGAAGAAGAAGAAAATAAGTTCAGTTTGAAAATGAAAAATATTTTAATGAAGACAAATATATTTTAATGAAGACAAATATTTTAATGATTAATGAGTCAATGTATGTGAATTGATATAAATAATATTATAATACACTGTATGCTTACTAATTTATTTACATCAGTTCTTGTCTCTCTTGGAATTTCTGTTCATCCTTGAATTTAACTTCTAGCCTGTGCAGGGTCATAAAATTACTTGGTGTGTCAAACTGGTACACCTGTGAGCCCTCCCATTTCTTGTTTCCCGACATCTGAATTTTATCTCTTGTTAAAGCTCAGAGAACACCAAAGATCCAATGTGATATTCATTGACAAAGTCTAGAACCGCAAATTTTTAACAGACAGTCACTCAAACATTTCTGCTACTTCTGGGTCTTTCAGTTTTTCTAGTGGGATACTAAGGATACTACTGACAGGAAAGGATATTTCACAGGCAAGTTGAAATTCCTCATGTCTACATGTAGAAAAATAAAAAAAAGCTACAAATATTACTAGAATTTACACCCTCTAAGAGGTTTTTTCTCAAAGAATTGCACACAGCTGAGAATTGTTCTCCTAGGTATGAAATAAAGTTCTGAAGAAACTTTCCATTACACACATTGATGACAAGCTCTATTACTCACAATTCCTAGGTATCAGAACATACATATACATACACAGACATATGCCTGAAGGCACATATATACACACATTTTAAAATAACACATATATTTGTGCTTCAACTCACCTTGACATGCAGCAAACAAAGGATACCTTTGCTCACAGACTGTTAGATCAGAGGTAAACACAGTTTTCTTTGCAGCATCTGTTCCAGGTGAAAACCACTTCTTCACTAATTCTAAGTGACCTCCATGGCATGCAGCATATAGAAGGCAATATCTAACATCCTTGTCTGATACAAGTTCTTGTAGTTTATTTTCAGAGAAAAGAACCAAAAAGATGTAAATTGGATATTATTACTTGTAGGTCCTGTTAATGTGACTGAAATTACAGTAACATCAACACCATAAAGGTGAAACCTATTTTTAAAAGTTTAAATACAGTTTTGAACATTAATTTTAATTACTTAGGCTTTAATTTTAATTACTTATTAGTTTTGTCATGTACATCTTAACAATTTAATATAAACTATTTCTGTAATATCAATTCTAATTGCTCATTAGCAAAATGTTTCCTTTGTTTTCGTAGGCTCCAGGAGGGCCATGAAAGGAAAGTTGTTTCAAAAGGGAGCCTCAGGTGAGAAAATATTGAGAGCACTGCTCTGACCGACTAATAAGACAAATTAGGGACTTTTACAAAATACCAATTTAATTGATTCTATAGTACAGTTTTTAATTATATAGGGGCCTACAGGGTGGACCACTTAAAATATAGCCTCTAATGTAGTCTGAAAGCAATCATTGCAAGTTAGCCCTATTATTGTCTATTTTCAGAACAGGTTAGAACATGGCTTGAAAGCAAAATATTTTTTACTAAATATGTGATCCCAAAATATATGTAATACCGAAATATTTGATACCACAATATATGATACCACAAAACTGAATACCAAAATCTGTGATACTATAATATTGAATACCATAATATGTGCTACCAAATATTAGATATCAAAATATGCGATACAAAAAATTTGTGACACCAAAAACATTTTATGAAAAAACTGCTCATTTAGTTTCAAGTTACATTACCTTTTTGTATTGTATTTGTTAAATATGCTAGGGTATATATTACAGAATGTAGGCCTATATATTTATTTTCCTAATGTTAGTATATCATATAAAAACAGATTTGCAGACCAGGAAACATGTACAGAAAAGCATATTAGCAGAATATATATAGGCCTATTTATGTGTTTTATCCCTATCTTGTTTATGTTCTAGTCCATATAGGCCTATAACACAAGGCAAAAAAACATTCTTTGTTTGTTTTTAGACTTGTTTTCTGTGGTTATAATGGGGTGATGATTCCAAAAATGACATATTTTTCTCAGCCAGGTCTAGTTTTTGAGAAACTGACATACACATGTATGTCTATATCTAAAAAAAAACAGAATAGATAAGAGAAACAGATACGATTTTTGGAATCAGTGGGTCAAATATACCAAGAAATACTCTTACCTTTTAAGGCCCCAAAATGTGCATTGACAAGTTAACTCAATTTACAAATAACTAAAGACAGCACAAAAGGGAACTGGCCACCCCACCTAATAGTTGCTTCAGCTTAGTATATGAAGAGTTATCGTCATCCCCGATGGCAGGTTGCTGCCCTAGGACTTACCTTTAAAAAACTAACCAAAATGTAATTATATGTTCACCCAGTTCTTTTAAATGATCTGCATCCATATATAGCAACACATAACCCAGTAGGATCATAGAGATATTAAATTGGATGTATCAACACACAGAATCCTCCAGTATTTCCATCTTCAGTGATGTGCATGTGTGAAAAAATCTTGACCTGTCCAGTCGTTAATGTTGTCTGTCCATAATTTTGTTTGACCTCCTCTGCTTCTTCCATCAACAACTGTTTGCTGCAGTATTGTTTTTATAACAAAGAATCACATCTGCTTACATGTCCAAGCCATGCAAGATTTCAGCATTTTACTATTGAAAGTAGTGATTCTCAAAATATGATCCTTAAATTATTTGTGATAGCCTTTGATAGAAGTCTCTCATTCAACAAACACATCACAAATATGATTCAGAAGGTTAAGAGGGATCAAGGTTATGGTGACCTTTGACATGCAGCAATGGTATTGTTTCTGCTTCTACAAGTAATGGTTATATCTGTCATAGATTATGACCTCTGTCTACTAACACTGTCACAGACACAAGTAGATAGATTGGAAAAAGTCCAAAATAAGGCAATAAGAACGGTACTGGGGTGTACTAGGGATACACCCATCTCTTGATCTCCTCAGCATTAGAGTACGACATCAGGTAGCACAGGTTAGGTCGTACCTTAAAGTAACAGAATACACCCACCACCCATTACACCAACATCTAGATGAGTCAAAGGGAAAATGAATCAAACATGGCAGAGGCTGAAGACATACTGCGTAGAATATGTAAATTTGAAGAAATAGAAAGAGCAGTGAATTGGTGGAGGTTGACGTTGAGAAGAAGTCTCTGAATAAAGTAAAAATACAACTAGATAAAGCATGTCGAAAATGGACAGGTATCAGGTCCCAGATTACAGTGCATGAACTGCCCAGCTACACTCAAAACCACAAGACACAATTATATTACAGATAGTTCAGTTAACAGAAATACAAATAAAAGCATTTGGAGTTTTGTTGCCTACAGAAATGGCATGAAGTTGGTTGAGAAATCTTCAGCATATTCCACTGTCACATCGAGCATGAGGATGGAGATAGGGGAGCTACAGTAGCACTTAATTGGTTGATAACTGATAATTAACACACTCGGTAATACTCACAGACTATCAAACCATTCTGCGCAAGATAGAAAAGTACATGCTGAGAAAAGAATAGTGGGACTTATTGAATAACTCAATTGTCCAGAGTATTACATGGATATACTGCCCTGGTCATTGTTGGGATCAGAGGAAATGAGAGAGCTGATTTTTTGGCAGGCAATGCGGCGAAAGACGGTACAATGCTGGGAAGAGATAAAGCAGACTTGATCAAGACAGTAACCATTTCAAGATGAAGATGATGCCTGTGTGTTGCCAGTGCCCGAAAGGGGAGCAAAGAATAGCAACACTATTTACCTTCCATGCATGTTGTAAAAGGTGACTAAGGAGGTTATGGGATGGAGTTGGCTGTCCCATCCCATATAGGGTCAGTGACCCAAAGCCATGCTGAAGTCAGATGTGTCAGGCTGAAAGGCGCAGATATAGCAGCAATGCTGTTAACCATGACACAACGCATAACGTTCTCCGGACTACATCCTGCTAATATGCAGGAGTTTGAGACAAACGCAGAAGAAGAAGATGTCAATGAGACTGAGAACGTACACATACAGAGAATGTCAGAAATGGGAGTATCTAGAGGGGAGGGAAGGAAAAGTAATTCTTTTGGAAAGCTCTGAATATCTCACAATCAACACCTGAGCAGGACTCTCAATCTACATACACTGGGATAGCTGCTGGACCAGAGGGCAGAGCACTTATGGGAGTGTCCCACGTGCTGTGAAGCTAGTTTCTAATCAATAATCAAATAGTGATTCTTGTGGACCTATATGCATCTCTATTTTATTTCTTCTGTACACATTTGTCATATATACTCTTAGGGCATGCACATTATTCATCTCTAACACTTGCATTTGAAGACCTGTCTCCATCTCTCCATGTCAGCAGTGAGTGCCCAACTCTCACAACCATGCAGCATAATAAATAGCACTAATGAATTATACAATTCTATTTTCATTCTATCACTAATGTTATATATTGTATGATGCAGAAACTTACAAGACCAGCACCAAAAATGATTTAGTCATCATCATCATCAGGTGCCATGCCGGGTGGCGTAGGCGGTCATGGCTCTCCACAGCTCTCTGTCCACAGTATTATGTATCAAAGTTGTGGTTGTTTCCTAGCCATGCCAGGTTGTCAAACTATCTAATATTTTCTCACGTTGTCGCCCTCTGCCTCTGGTGCCTTCAATCTTGCCTATTGTGATTATGTTCTCTAAACCTGCTTGTCTCATGAAGTGGCCAAAAAAAGAAGATTGCCTTTTTCTTATATTGTTGATTAAGGTCCGTTTTGCATTTAACTCATTCAACACCTCTACATTAGTTTTTCTGGCAGTCCATGGTATTCTCAGCATTCTTCTGTAGAACCACATCTCTGTTGCCTCCAATCTCCCACTTTCCAGTTTGTTTATTGTCCAAGACTTGCACCCATATGTTAGTATAGGGGTTATATAGCACTGCAGAACTCTCTTTCTCACCTCTAATGACAAGGTCATATTACACAGTATATTTTTCATTTTTCTGAATGTTGTTTTTGCCTGTCCTATTCTACATCTTATTTCTATTGAACTTCTTCCATCTGCTGTAATTATTGTACCTAGATATTTGAATTGGTGGACCTGTTTTAATACTATATCATTCACTGTGATCTTGCAAGGTGTGTTATTTAGTCATAGGGGCTTTAAATATCTATGTCTGAGAAGAATTCTACAAATCAAATGAGAACAGAAGATAAAAAATAAATTTATAGAACACCAAATGTACAGGGTTCAACAACATTATTGATGAAACAAAGATAAATATAGTAAGTGCACTCTTACAAATGGAGAAAAAAATATTTTTCCATGAATTCCTTAACTGAACCTCAGCAGGATGAAAAAATGACACATAAAAGGAGATCCCGGGAAACATGCAGAGAACCATCAAGAGAGAGCAAAGTGAGTAGGTAGGTAAAATCATTAGTGAACTGAGTTGGCTGACACAAGAGCAAAGTGGATTGAGAACATTTTAAATGCCTAATGTTCCTTGTGAACAGAAAAATAATGATGATCAGTACAATTTTTTTTAGAAACATGGATCTTTTGTACAGGCCTTTAATTTCAACAGGTTAACAAGTATGAAGATCTTTCACTGTCATGTTTCTTTGTAGGAATAACACCTGATATAATAATTTTCTTTGAATACTTTATAGGCAACATCTCAAGCATACCAGATTTTCTTGTTAATAATACATCCAGAACATCTTGCTTCCCATTCAGGGTTGCTAAGTAAAACTCAGAGTCCTCCTCCCACACATTTTCCTTGAGATTTGCTCCATTGTCTAAAAGCCATGTCACAACATCTGCGTGTCCTTTCTGACTAGCACACTGCAGACCTGTTTTCTTAAAGGATTAAAAAAAATTAATTAATAAATTATAAGTACCAAGTATTTATATGATGTAATAATTATATATATATATATAATTACCATATATAAAATGTTAAATGAGCAAATGTACTGTCATTTAATATACTATAAGCCTATATTTATTTACAATAACTATAAATTACTTTCAATACTTTTGTCATTAAATGAGGTGCACAGAGGTATTGGCTACATTAGGAATGAAGAGAGAAATATTGGGTAAAATATATATGGTATGTGGAGGATATGTGGAGGAAAAGATCCACATTTTCCCTTTTGAGTGTATTTTGACACCTAGACCTAACTACTGGACAACAAGCAGTCACCAGTGCACATCTTATCTGTCTATCTATTTTACATTAGTGAGGGTATTGAAAACATAAGATTATGCAGGAGACAATAGAATGAAAGTTTATGAATGTATGTAAAACAGGATCTTTGCCCCATCAGATGGGGCAAAGATAATTTGAAAATTAGAAAACACTAAAACTATGTGTAGTTATGTAACTTTAATCTTATAAATAAGTTAATATAAAAATTGTTGCTAAGATCTGTTTTAAAGCTAATCATGTCTTTGTAACATTGGATGATCATTATAATCATATACATCAGTCTCTCCCAGCTCTAGATCAGCTTCAGCCATTTCTTCATGGTATTAGTCTTACTGAAGAATGATTGATCATACATTTTTAATGCAGACTTTTGGCGCACTAACTGTGCAGATCATTGCCCCAAACCACTTTGTTAGCAATTCATAAACTCCCAACTTCTATGAAAAAACAAAGTAACCTGACATGATAATGTACTTAACAACACACATATATTTAAGTTTAAATGTTTTAAAAATCTGGATATTAATGATAACAGCAGAGAGAGAGTGAAAAGTTGAGAAAAAATTAGATAAAACATAGTGATAAAATATATTTTCTCATTGCTGAAAATTGATTTGTACTTGACCTATCACATTCATTCTGTCAAAGATTGGAATGTTTCATCTGATGTAGTAATCTGTAGCATTGGGAAAACTCATTGATTAAAAATAAACAGGCTGCAGATATTTGCCCCCCACATACCCTATGTATGTATTGCACTTATATTGCAGATAGTCAATAAGCAAAAAGTGATTCAAAATTGAAATCACTCCAGTAAAAGGAAACTTTTTTTTAATCAACACTGTCCACATTTTGACCCAGTCTAAAATCATTCCTCGTGACTATTCATCCCTAGAACGTAAAGCAATGAGGTTTGGCCATTGCCTTCATAAAGCTGACAAAGATGTATAGGGTCTACAGTCATTAACACTTTGTAATGAATTAATGTTTAATATCTGTATTTTATTTAACTATCTTACCTGGTTATATAATGCATTGATGTTGAATACATGTATTTCACTAATTCTTTGTAGAATATCCAAGAAACCTAGATCACATACACATGGAAAAATCCATTCATTTTGTTCCAAAGTTATTTTTATGTCTGCTATTTCCTGATTATCACTAAAAAACAAAATGTCTATAAGAAGTTTGTAGTCTGAATTATTCAAAGCTGCAGTGAGTTTTCTTTCTTGTATTTTTATGCTGTCTGTGAATATAGAAAAATAATTTTCAAGTGTACCTACATTAAAAATAATTATAACAATTTATAATATAAGCATGCAACTATAAACATGTTCTATAATAATATTCATACAAATGTTTACAAAAAGAGATAATTTTCTATTGTCTTTTCCCAGGTGGTTTGTTATCCACTCTTGCCATTAAGTGTAGAGGTGATTGGAGCTCGAGCTTGTGTTCCAAGACCAGATGTATGACTTCGGCTGTGCTATGACTGTGTTTGTTCAAGATGTCCCTGACGTTTTCTATCCATCTTTTGTGTGGTCTTCCTCTGACTTTGTACCCTGATCTCATTTGGTTATATGTCTTTTACTATTGTTTCAGATTGTGACCTGAACCATAATAAAATATCAAGACAACTTTTAAGCAATTTAAAGCCAAACATCTACCAAAGTCAGAGTTGCACCAGTCCTTGTGAAGTGGAACAATTGAGTACCCACACTTATTCTCATATGGCCATGCTGTTATTCAATATATTCTTGAGCACTCGTGCAGGAAAAAATGTATTGAAAGAGTGTTGGAAAGAGTGTTATTGGAAGGGGAAATAGAAGGCAGTAGAGGTAGAGGCAGACCAAGATGTCATTGGACAAGAGATATTTAGGAATGCATGTACATATCAAAGAAGAAGCAGGACAACTTACCAGAGGAAGCAGGACAACTTACCAGAGACAGTGTTGATTTCAGGAGATTCATAAGAAAGACTACATTCTGGGAAGAATATGTCACATGACAACAACATCTTGCAAGAGACACTATAGAGCCATCAAACACCAATTTCAATTGGTTGCCACTCAATTGACATTGATCTTATCACTGGCAGTGAGATGTGCTAGGCCTACAAGGCGCATAACGGTGGCACAACGTAATCACGCTCCCGGCGGAAATCGCACGGATATCCGTGATGGTTACAATGGAGCGAACGAAAAACAAACAAACAAACATCACTGGCAGTGAGAAAGAACTTCATGAACTTACTTTTAAACTTGAAAAAATTAGCAAATCTTATACTGTGGAGATAAACATTGAGAAAAGCAAAATAATGGCAAATGAAGATGATAGCACGACTCCTATTAACATCTGGATGAATGGACAGAAACTAGAAATTGATACCTTTAAATACTTAGGATCTTATATGAGCAGCGATAGAAGCACTAACAAAGAAATAAAGTTAGACTTGAAATATCCTTGGCTGAAATGTCCAGATTGAATACCATATGGAAGAGCAGAATAAGTACAGAAGTGAAGATAAACCTATATTAATTTCCAATAATACCTATTCTTCATAAGAATATGAGTACTGGACAATTACAGCAGAAATTGAGAGGAGAATACTTATAGACAAATATTACATATCCATTATACAGAACACAAAACCAACATATGCATGAGAAACAAAATACTCTTGCAGGCCAACAATGATCTCATAACAGTGGTGAAGCATCACAAATTTGGAATGGACAAGGAATGGACAGGGCTATCTATTTCCACACTCATCCGCATCGCTGAGGATAGAATTCGCTGGAGGACTCTGTGTGCTGAAGCATCCAATGTGGTACCCCTACGACCCTGAAGGGTTATGGGTTTATTGATTGATTGACTATGTCACCTGGGACTTACAAAATCTGGAGAACCTCATCAACTGGAGAACCCTGAAGGGTTATGGGTTTTTTTTTTATTTGATTGATCACAAATTTATGGGGATTGGCCACATGATGAAGTACGATTATCTTTCCAAAATTATCCTACAGTGAACAGTTGAGGGTGGAAGAAGATGAGAAGATCAAAAGAATGTATGGATTGATAATATTAAAGACTGGACAGGATTAAGATTCTCCACACTTAATCAATTCAAGGAACTGAGAACAGGGAGGCATGACACATTTTTTGTGTTGATGTTTCCAGAATGGCACTCTACAACCCTGAAGTTTTATGGGTTTTATGATGATGATGCTGTGCAATGCACATAACTGAAAAACTGACAAAAAAATAAAACAACAAACATATCTCACAATTGTATAAATAGGTTGTGTTATGAACCAGCATCATAGCACATGGTTTTCCCATAAGTGCTCAGCTACCTAATCAGTGGTTTACCAGAAACTGCCTGACTGGCATGACTCAGTAAAAATGATGCCATTCCTAACCTTCTCAGAGCATTAGCACTGATACCTTACTTCCATGTGGTTGGGTAAACCAAGGGAGTAATTCCTACTTCCAACCATGATTAATGAATAAAGTTGAAACTCGGGTTTGTTGGACAGTGGGCTAGTGACTTAATTACTTCACTACCACGGTTCACCACAATTGTATTATGTTATACAAATTAAATGATCATACGTACCCTTCTCATGTAAGTGTCATGAAGTGGTAAGATCTTGGGTTACATCAACTCTAATAAATTTTCCTGAGTCGTGGATCAAATGCTGGTTTGGGTTGATGCAAAATCCCATATGCAAATAACTCTGTGGTGGTACTCGAAGATGTTTTTTTAACTTTGCAGTTCTAGATTTTTATATTATGAGTAGCACCCCCTGTCAGAGTGCTCTCCATGCAACTTAACGGAACATTGGTGTTAGTTTGATATCTTGTGGATTCTCATATCTCACTTCCTATTCAGTATAATTATATTCCGGCTCCTATTGATCCTATACAGGACATAGTAATGAAATCATCATTTTTTAACTGTAGTGATGTTTATAAGAGACACAACTGTTAGAAAGACAAATAATGGAGGGAAGAGTACCTGCGAAGAGGAGAAAGGGCAGACCAAGAAGACGATGGACTGACGACATTAAAGATAATATAAATACATCGCTAGAAAATGCAAGCTACATCGCCCAAGACAGAGAGAGGTTCAGAGAGTTCATTGAAAGACAATGTTCTGAAAGGAATAGGCCTATGTCACATGACATAATGATTTCCTAGGCAATTTTTACATTCATTGGGTTGCTATTGTTTTCAGAACAGTCTGAATGCACAACTGCCTGAGGCAGAAATTTAACCTAGTACTTCTCTGTTACAGAGCTAATATGTATGACAATATTATAGCACAAGTCATATCACGGTTAACTCTAGAACACAGAACCTGCAGACAAAATTACTCATCGTGACTGATCTGAATGATCTGTGCTTTGTATTGGTCACTTAACTTATGCTTCTTGCCACCAACCATTGAAAATCATGGATAAGTCGAATCAGTCAAGATGAGTGACTTGTCTGCACTATATTCTGGAATAGACTGTAGCCAAATTTACATTTATAACAAATAAATAACATTCTATGTAAAATAGTTCTGTCATTGCATAGGCCTATACATCTTCTTCATCATAAATTCTCAAACTCCCACTGGATTTCTCTTGTAGCAGGACAATGGTTCTAATAGATTTCTAGCAGGATGTAGTCTAGAGAATGGAAATGCATTGTGTTGCCATTTTATTTGCGAAAAATAGCCCATTCTTTTTCAGCAGGATTACATATAAAAACTCCAATGTTAAATTGGACCAATAATTTTTTTATGTTTGTGAAGCTTGGATGTTAATACAAATGTTCAAAGTTAACTACCGGAGACTACTAAGGTGTGGTTTTTTAGAAGGATGATAAAAATACCACAGACATCAAGATAACTAATATAGATGTTCTCAATGGTGCTGCAATAAAGACATAATGATGATTGTGGACAGCAAGGAAGTATGAGTTTGTCACTCTGGTTTCTTATGCCAGGTGATTGGATTTGACTTTTATCTTGAGATAGGTGCTTCTCTTGGCATTGATTTTCATGGTAAAATGGTTTCCAGTTTTTTGTATATCTCAAATGACTAGTGTCATTAATGTGGCTGCAGGGTGCAATGCCAGGAGATGAGCAATATTGTAGTCCAAGAGAGGACTTTGCAGTAACTTTCTTGCAAGACATTCTACAGATAAATGGTAGGAATCCCTCAAAGCAGTTCAGCCATCAGGTTTCATTAGGCTGTATCACAGTTGGGATAGGTTGCTTCTTGCTTTGTTAGTCAGACTAGACTATTGATTGAGTGCTCTATAAGAACGGAAAAAATATCTTGGTCAGTAGGCCAATGATTTCTTACTTAGCGCTGTGTCAGCTTCAATAGTTTCTGCACCAGATTGAAAAGTTAGACTTGCATATGTGTTGCTGTGCCCAAAGGGGAGAAAAGTATAGTTATACTCTTACCTCCCATGCATGTGGTAAGAGGAGACTAAGGAGATTTTTAATTGTGGAGTTGGATGTCCCATCTAGATGGTCAAAGTGACCCGAAGCCTTGCTGAAATGTGTCATGTTGAATGGTGTAGATATTGTAATCAATGTGCAAAACATGACATAATGCATTAGGTCTATATTCTCTGGACTATATCCTGGAAATATGCAGGAATTTGAGAAAGAATACAGAATAAGAAAAGATAAACTAAAAAAAGGAAAAAAATGATTAGAGACAGGACGAAAATATTCAGATGGCATGTAATAAAAGCTTAAATAATTAGCAACCTCTAGTAATAACTTGGCAGGATGGGGAAAGGGGAGGGGGAGCTACTAGTTTGGTTGTAAAAAAAATGTCATTTTGGTATGGTAGTGCAGCTGATAAACTTACTAATAACATACAAGACAAGTAGTTGTGTAGAAATATGATCGCCTGCGTGTCCATTTGGCAAGACACCTGATTGAATGAAATTATGTTATAAATAAAAATTAGGCCTAAGCTTAGGCCCATCTATCAATTCAAACGTAAGTTATAGAGCATACAATTTACAATACACAGCATAAAAAACAGCTTTTACAAATAAATGTTGAACAACCATGCCTATGGGCCTATATCATTTCAACATCAAAATATCACTGTGTACAGGAATATGTTTAGAAGTAAAATGTTACTATATTAGTAACTTGTACATACCTTCGGATCCTATATTCATTATTCTGATACAAACGCGAGTTCCCAGTGCAAAGGCAGGTCATTTAAAACGAAATTCTTCCACTATGGAGTGTAGTACTTTTGTACAGAATATATTGGTTTGGCGACGACCTGTAGGCCTAATAAGGGCCTAAACATTTACACTTCTAAATTTCGAAACTGATTTGTTTATATCTACATATGAAGGGGTTTGTGTATACTTGCTTTTATTTATTTGTCGTTATTTGATAAACAAAACTACCCTATCATTGAGCTGGGAAAATAAAGTGTTATACTTCCTGGTCCGAAAAACAACAGTAGATATGCCTAAAGCTCAGGTGTCGGGTAACAACCTCGGTTGGGGGGGGGGGGGAGGGGTGGGGTGACTTGGGTAACACGGAAGATATCCTTATGAACAGAAATAGGTAGGCATATAGGCCTAAGTGTTACCCATATTAGTCAATAAAACAATTTAGCAACAAGTAGTTTATTTTAACTAATTTTGGTAACGCTCAGTGGGTAAGGCTACCTATGCTATGGTTTTCTGTTCATTTTGATGTCTGAAAGATAATATGCCACATAGTGTCTATGGTCTAATACGCGGTATATAGGACGTGAAATAAGTCAACGTTAAAATTAACTGAATTGTTCATAGGCATATTATATTATTTTAAACTTCTGATACATTTTGTCAATATTATTTTATGTGGGGTTTTCGGGTAGGCCCAAATATTACAAGAAGACTCAGGTGTGAAGTTTAAAGAGGGAAGAATTAATGTAAAAGCTTATTACGGCCTAAGGAAACATCTTTCAAACATGAACACTAGTTCTGGAATCTTTATGTGAAACCAACATCATGGCACATTCTCATTGGCGCTCCGTTTTCCTTTTCAGTAGCCTTCCAAGGGTATGCAGACTCACGTCCCAGCCAAATGTTGATTATGTGTTCTACTTCTTCCTCGTTCTCCAAAATCAAATACTGATTTGGATGTCATCAGTAACTGTGATGTGGTCACCATCACTGACACAGCCATAGAGCTTGTCCACCATAGCTGTTTCATTTAGCCATAGCTGTTTTGTGGAATGGTACAATTGATAGCTCTGTAAAATACGTTTTGTGTTTTCTTGATATTGTCCACAGTGTCATACATAGGCCTATATCGGTGTCACCAACTCCAAACTTCCCAAATGCGGGAGTAATTTTATGTTCTTTGTTCTTTATCTACTTTCGATATTTCCATGTTCATCACTCGATCTTTGACATATCATACCGTGACCTGATCATAGTGTGTACTCGATCTTTGACATATCATACCGTGACCTGATCATAGTGTGTACTCGATCTTTGACATATCATACCGTGACCTCATCATAGTGTGTACTCGATCTTTGACATATCATACCGTGACCTCATCATAGTGTGTACTCGATCTTTGACATACCATACCGTGACCTGATCATAGTGTATACTCGATCTTTGACATACCATACCGTGACCTCATCATAGTGCATAGTGTATACTCGATCTTTGACATACCATACCGTGACCTCATCATAGTGTGTACTCGATCTTTGACATACCATACCGTGACCTCATCATAGTGTGTACTCGATCTTTGACATATCATACCGTGACCTGATCATAGTGTGTACTCGATCTTTGACATACCATACCGTGACCTCATCATAGTGTGTACTCGATCTTTGACATATCATACCGTGACCTGATCATAGTGTGTACTCGATCTATTCAATTTGTTGTTGGTGTCCAGTCGAATGATTGCAACTTACCCTGAGATAAGTAACCCGTTTCATTTTTAATTGTGTTCCATTTCAGCGTCTCATTCAACCTCATCCTTACTAAATCATTAACAGCATCATGACTCTCTTTTCTACCCTATCCTTTCGTTCATGCTATTTCTGTCTCCTCTTACCTTCCATCATTGATATTTCTCTTTCCCATGATGTTTCATAGTGTCACGTGAGGTATTCTTTCCAGAACGTTGTCTTCCCAATGAACTCTCTGAACCTCTCTCTGTCTTGGGTGATGCGGCTTGCATTTTCCAACGACGTATTCATGTTATCTTTATTGTAGTCAGTTCATCGTCTTCTTAATCTGCCCTTTCTCCTCTACCCAGGTACTCTGCCTTCCATTATTTGTCATTCTAAACAGTTGTGTCTCTTTATATAACCAAACAGGTGTAGTTTTGTTTTGTTATTGTGTTTAGTAACCAACACTCTTGAATCTTCAATGTGTTTATAATATCTGGGTTTCTGATTTTTTCTTTTCATGATATTCTAAATATCTTTCTGTAGCATTTCATCTAAAAGACGTTGATCTTCTTCGCCGCTGTTTTACTTAGGGTCCAGGTTTCACAACCGTATGTTGCAACCGGAAAAATAAAATTCGTAACATTAGCAATTTTGTTTCTATTTTGTTGCTTTTCCATATGTTTTTCAACCGTATTATTTTACATTATGCCATTGCCAATCTCTTCCTTATTTCTGCCATGCAGTCTCCTGCGCCGTTGATGTTTGCTCCTAAATATTAAAATTAATCCACACATTCTATCTCGGTATTGCCTATTCTGAATTTTGGTTGTTGTGTTGTTATATCTGTTGACATGATTTTTGTTTTTTGCGTGTTAAATACAAGTTTTGTTATTTGCTATATTTCTTTGTGTTCTTGATTAGTTGTTCCAATCCCTTTATTATGTTTCATATCACGCTTTAATCTCTTCCTCCTACCAACGTCACACCATAGCCTATGTGCTTTTTTGTGTTGTATATTGCTTGTTTTGTCTGTTGTCTTTCGTCCCGGGGAAGGCGTTTTAGTCGCAACGTCGTCTGTCGTCGTGTCTCATTGTTAATATGTTTCACTCATAAATATTAGTAACGCTTGTACATATTTACGTTACTTTTCTACATTTTCAAACTTCACGTAATATGTTGTTTTCTGGTTTCAGTCGAAAAATGTTTTTTCCTTTCTCCCAAGCATATAGATAGCATTTTTTTTTTTTTTTTTTTTTTTGGCTGCATGAGTGAGCTGAGTTGAATTCCATGATTGAGCTTTTGATGATACGATCTTCGGATCTTTCCAGATGACAAACTTTCTTCTCTTGGCCATGATCACCCCTATTTTATCATTATTTGTAGGCACTATGCGCACGTTATCACCGCAAGTTTCATCTTATTCACTCTGTAGTAAATCAGTGATTGCCCTTATTAGATTGACTCTATTTCTTTTAAATCCTGTGTCATCAAAAATCTTGATTATTGATTATTAACCAGCATCATCGATACATTCTCTGCTCGCCATTTCGTCAACTCTGAAAGTATATTAGATCAGTGTCCCAATCAACTGTTGGTTGCGTGTTCTTCTGGTATTTCCAGTGATGACATATTTCATCCACTATTTCCTGGTCACTTCCATTTCTAGCATTTTCTCCACATGTACATTGTTGTTGTGGTTTTTTTCAGCATCTTCTTAATAGTTTTTTTGTAATGTATCAATGACTGCTCAAATTAATTCAGCCAGGTCTCGTCTCATCACTTTGTCATGCACTATAGCTTGACCCGCCAATACATCAGGTCTTTCGTTATCCCTGACTGGCATGGCATGGGCAGTAGACCCATGTGATGCCCTGGACGTTGTTGAGAAGAGTGTCTAAATCTTTTTTATCATGCATTTTTCTATCTAGCGCAAAATACAGTTTTTGTCTGACAAAATAATTGTATGCGTAACAACCACACAGGACGTAGAAGCGTCTTCAGAAAAGGGGGGGGGGGCGTTAATATAAAAAAGGTAATTTACTCATTTTTATGCATAATCCCTTTACTGTCATAAAATTGTAAAGGGCCATCTTGGAAAATTAAGAAAACAGAGACGGTGTTACTATCTCTTTATTAGATTCTTAGTATTTAAAGATTAAAAGTTATACTCTGATTTCCTGGGAATAGTGGTTTAACACCCTACTGAGACCAGGGATTATCAACGGGTTTGCAACCACATCATTGTCCAGCAATGAGTTTGTTCTTTCGATGCCTCTGACCTCTGCATGACCAGGGAAGTATATCCATGTAATAGTTTGGACAACCAAGCTATTTAGTAGAGTGACCCATTCCTTTCTGAACATACGCCTTTCAATCTTGCGTAACATACTTTAGGAGTATGAGAGTATCACAGTGTGCGATGACATTTCAGTCACCAGCCGATCGCAGCTGTCACTCAATTCATGGATACGAGTTTACCTCAGTTAAATACAAGTGTACTCCTGACAATATGTTCCAAGACAAATGTAGAATCTCTAGACAGGGTGCAGAACACTGACCTATGTCTTATTAGTGGAGTAATGAGATCTACCCCAACAGCTGCATGTAAAATACATACAAATGTTGAACCCATTGAGATACGGAGAGATATAGCTGCAATGGAGGTTTATGAAAGAAGCAAAATAATGAACAAAGACCATCCAAATAAACAACTTGTAGAAAACTGGCAATTAAACCACAGAATAAAACAAAAGTCAGTCCTCAGCCATGTCAATGAAATAAAAGACAACTATCACGTCACGTACAAGAAAAAAAAGAGCTGCACACATAATACAGATATGTTTACTACCACACACAAGTTTTAAATTGTCAGAAATCAAGACACAATTAAAAGATGATGCAGCGAAAAGTTGTATTAGACCAAACTACAGAAAAGAATAGACATCTACCAAGAACAATGGATTCACGTCTATAATGATGAGTCCGCTTTAAAAGCCACAATCAAAGCAGGTTATGGTGTCTATATAGAATATCCAGACAAAATATTAGATGAGTTGTTTGATGCCTGTGGGGAGATATGTTCTAACTATGAATATGAAATAACAGCACTAGACGTTGCCGTGTACCGCATGAAGACCATATTTAATGCCTTTCCATCAAAAGTCCAAAACATTGACCAGCCCAAACCCTAAAGACAACATCAACCTTCTGGGAAGGAAAGACTAGAGTATCATTTTCTCACTTGGCACACATGTACAACTTAACAATCACCTGAACATAATACAAACACAACACTTCAGGGTGCCGGCTGTGCACTCTATTGTCTATCCCCAGGTGAATGGTTGTTGATCACATTCACACTTGCCGTTAAGCGTAGGGGTGGTATCTTAAGCGGTCGTTTCAAGGCAAGGCCAGATGTGTCGCCGAGGTTGCATTTAGTCCATGTTTGTTCAAGGTTATCTTAATGTTTTCTATCCACCGTTTTCTTGGTCTACCTTTGGCTTTACGCCTGGATATTCTTGTATTATATGCTCTTATTGGTATTTGGTTTGGCTTCATTCTCATAAGGTGACCGTACCATTTTACTTGCTGTCTCTGAATATGTTCGATACATGATATTATAGCAACTCTTTTCCTAATTTCTTCATTTCTTATTTTATCTAGTTTGGCAACCAAAGCAGCTTTCCTCAGACACTTCATTTCACACGTGACAATTTTTCTTTGCTGCGAAGCTATTAAATACCATGTTTGACATTGGTAGCACAGCGTTGGTATAAAAATTGTAGATATTATTTGTTTTTTAATTTCCATCTTGATCTTTGGATGAAGAAGTAATGGTGAAAGTTGGTAAGTCACTGTGTTTGCTTTCTGGCATCAGCTGTGCACTCAACCCTATGAAACTTTTGACCACCACCTTTTTGAATGTCCAGCGCTGAATGACGTCAGGAAAATGCTTCCAAGGCTAGATAAATGGAACACATTATATGGAACAAAACAGTAGTTCATAAACACATGCATATATCGCACAATGGCATTGGGTCAAATGACATGAGCCCATAAATCAGCAACCAACCAACCAATATCGGTTATATAGGAGCTGAACACAATTAAAAATGGTAGTACCGTAGAAGCCTCTTAGATCCCCATCTTCCGATTTATTTCTCAATCCATCCATATCCATAAACCCATAGACCGTAAGGTCGTTGAGGTATCACATTGGATGCATCAATATAGAGTCATCCAGCGATTTATATCTTCAACGATGGGAATGAGTCAGAAAAAAAACTTGAATTTTTCAGTCCTTGACGTTTGTCCATGATTTTCTTTAACCTTCTCTCAGTGCAGGATTTATGTATAAGCTACACAAGCTATAGCTTAGGACCCCCACACAAAAAATTGTCCGGGTGAGCAATTGTCATATGTTACGTATAAAGGGCTCCATATCTCAAATAACTTAGCGCCTTATCAAGTCTAAATCCGGCCCTGCCCCCCTCTGCTTTCTTCCAGCATCGATTGTTCTCTGTAGTATTGTTTTTGACAAGTAATTATGTCGGCATACATGTCCAAACCATGTAAGTTTTCATCGTTTCACTAATACAACTGTGATTCTTGTGAACTTATATGCGTCTCTATTTTATCACGTACGTATACATTTGTCTTATGCTCTCTGTGGAAAATATGCACAATTCGTCTGTTTTTTCCCCAATCAGCACTTGGTGACGAAACACGTTCTTTCAAGCAAAGGTGTGTCTTATTATTATAGCCAGGGCCGGATTTAGACTTGATAAGGCCCTAAGCTATTTGAGATATGGTGCTCTTTATAAGTCGAGATATTATATGTCAGTGCCAAATATGATTTTTGGGGGCCTCCCAAGAAAGTGGGGGCCCTAAGCTATAGCTTGTTTAGCTTATAGGTAAATCCTGCACTGATTATATCCCACGCGGTGTGGCGTTGGCCTCAGTTATCATGCCTGTCCACATGTGTCTCGTGTGCTCTTAATCATTTCCATATTGTGTGTCGTTGATAATAATGTTGTCCACTGGCTTCTGTTTATTATTATTGAAAATAAAAGTAGGCCTATATCTAATGGTGAGATACACTTTTTTCATACGTAGACGTTAGTCTTGTTTAGTTATGAAAGCTTTTTACCATAGAAAATAATGAAAGTTATGATTTGAGTCCCGTGTAGGGATGTCCTTAAATTAAGTCAAAATAGAAAGGGGGAGGGGTGGCAGAGTTTGATAGCTGCTGACAATGGGGAGGGGGTGGTCTCCGCAAAATGTGTTATCAAAAACATATTTTTTAGTACACGTTTGTTATTTTACCGTAATGACTTAAAATCGAGTTCACAGGGCAAAGGCTGTGGTCTGTTTTATAAACACATGTTTACATAGAGTGCTGGGTTTGCCATTAATGCAGATCTGACAAAAGAATGATGAATTAGTTGGCCCAGAAGCATAGCTAGGGCAGGAAGGCACAGTGCACAAACTCTGATAGTCACAGTTGCAGTATGTTTTCATGGATTCTCTCTCTCTATATATATATATTCTCTATGGCAGGGTCACATCATGTGTTTAGGTCCTTTTTAAAATAAGAATCCACAATTCAACCCTTTCCCCCATCACACTTTCTCCACTATAGCATGACGAGTGGATGAAGTATATTGGGGTTTCTCACCTCCATTGACTTATATGGATATATTACCCTGCTCACGCTGAAGTTCAAGGCAATGAGAGAGTCGACAGACCGATTTCAAAATCATGTGTCTGGACAGATGACAACGGATAGGGGGCATTGTAAGATTCATATATATATATATATATATATATATATACACGCGTCTGTTGAACAAGGACAACATGGATGTTAGTTGAGACTTATGTAAGGATTGTGGAAGTTTGAAATTGCTCGAAATGATTATCTGATAGTAGAGTGGGAAGATTGACAAGTAGGAATAGGAAAATAGAACATGAACTATCAGCATATATACCCTTCATCTCTGCTGAAAGAGATGAAAATTCTATGAGGGTGCCCAGAGCGTACGCTGTTGGTTCAGATGATCACTAAACCACTATAGCAATGTGAAAATGATGAGCAGTGTGATAATTTCTTAGTGCAATGCCATTTATTCGAGTATCTTGTCACAAATGGGAAATTTTGAATCTCATTTGATCTAGATTTAACTTGCTAGGTCTTACTCAGATTTGAGTGGGCCTGGCCAGGTTTAGTTTTTCAGAAATTGCTGGCATATTTAAGTTCACCTTCATGACAAATGACTGGCCTTGAAGTATCATATAATACAGTAGCTCTTACCCTTTTTTTTGCCCCGTGACCCTATTGTGGGACAAGTGTTCTTCCGTGGCCCCCCTCCCCCAAGGTGGCCAAGAGAAGGTCTTTACAAATCACAAAAGTTTTTTTATAGCTTTGTTGCTGTAATTCTTGTTGTTCATTGTTCAAGCGGTCAACTTCCTGTGGATCCCCACTTTTCTCTGTGGCCCACAATGAGAACTACCGATAAAGTACACGGTTTAACCAGACTCCTTGTGACTCAAAAGGTGCTCAATATCTGTTGAGAGTATAAGATGAATTACACAGTGGCTGTAACAAAAACTCCAAAGATTACCTCCATCTAAAATATTGGGTACCAATTAGATGGTCTTAAGAATCAACTCCATTGAGAGTTGAACTCATGCATTGGTGATTTAATGCAGTGCTCTATAACTGTGCTACATGAATCATCCATCAAATGTTATTATTATTCAGGACCATATTCTTCCAAAAATAGTCTTCTTTTTTGGTGCTCTATACTCCGCAGGATTCTGGGTAATCTGGGTCAGTTGTCCTGCTGTAATCAAGGGTATATTTAAAACGCTATGAAATGTCTCTTGGCCATTGTCATTTTGGACGGTACTTACCTGTTACCAGCAATTTTGCCTATCATTATAGCTTTCCCAGGCTGCTATGTCCTTCTTTCTATCTATGTATCTATCTATGTATCTATCTATGTATCTATCTATGTATCTATCTATCTATCTATCTATCTATCTATCTATCTATCTATCTATCTATCTATCTATCTATCTATCTATATGATGTGACCTTTGTTTGCCTTGCAGCATCAAGAGTTCTCTGGAGATGGCCTTCTTGTGAGCTGTTTGTAAGCTTGTTCCAGTGGCTTCTTTGATTTCTGTGATCCATCTTTTACATATCGGTAGTCTGCCTCTGGCTTTATAGCCCTGTGATGTCTATGTGTTCTTTTATATGGTAAAAAAAATCCAACTTTCTTGTTATATTGTCGTTTCGGAACCAACATTCTTCCATATTTTTAACACTTTCATTTTTATCAAATTTTAATAACATTCTTAGCACTTCTTGATTCATCCATTAAATATCACAGTATTCACCAAATGTTAACAGAGTTAAAATAATGTTACAAATTATGTAAGAAAACAAGTAAAGTAACAACAATATATATAATAATATTGAAATGTCAGCAATACACAATTATGGCATTTGAAGTTTAATGAGCTCTGTTAATACTTATATCACTATCTCATTCTGTCCACATCTGTATGTCATAATATAATGTACACATTATGCTTTTATATCTATGTAGTTTGTGTGTAACATGCATAGTTGATATTGTGTACACATACACACACAGTTATTATATATACATAACAAACACACCACATGCACCCAAATAATCTTGTTTATTATGTATGAATAAATATTTATATTATCACCAAGATAAAAATGTCTCATATCCCAATTGACATAATAAAATTTAGATTTGAAGGAAAGATTGATTGATAACCACATATACCTGATATAACTTGTGATTAAAAAAAAGGGACAAGTTTAACAGCTGTATGCCAACATTATATTAAGTTCAAGCCTGGAGTTTATACAATACATAACTTTGTACATTCAAACCAGGGTGATTGCATTTCCAATAAAAGCCTGCTGTGTCACAGAGTATGACCCCTTGTCAATGGATTAGTTATAAACAAATGAAAATTTAATGATTAAATTGTAACAGCATGGAAATTGCAATTGCATGGAAACAAAGTATGAGAGAATTTAAAGGTACTTTTGTTTTAGCATTTGATTTCGAAGGGTGAGATGGCCATTGTGAAGCCTTGACTTTTAATGTTAGAATTACACTGGTTGAGACATTACTATTATTATTATGAAGCAGAAAGAAGATCCAGGGGTAGACCTAGAGTACGCTGGATCGACAACATCAAAGAGACATTATACGAACACCAAGTAACATTATCTGAAGCTGCCAGAAAAGTGAGAACAAGAACATTGTATCTCGGTCAACACCTGTAAGGGGTAAAAGAGGAAGGAAAGAAGAAGATATTACTACACATTATGTGGAGTACCATATCAACAGGCTTGTCTGAACAACACATCAAAGATTGACATGACCCTTGCTGTAATGAAATTTGTTGATGACCCATGTCTGGATTGTTGGGAGGGAATTAAACTATTTTAACTGCCGCATGCCTCAAGAAAGTAATGTCAAATCATGTTCAGAATACAAGACTGCCCAGCTATTAGCATTGTGTCCTTCAGACACATTAAGTTATCTAGGACTAAAAAAAGACAGATAACTCACCATGTTAAAGAAAATGCCAGGAAATATGCTAATTTGAATCTAAAATTAAAACGTGACAGCTTGTCATAGGGAACAGGAGTGGCAAACTTGTACTCCCTTTGGGTTAGCAAACAACAGTATCTGAGGGAGTGCTAGGTTTGTTTCCTTTACCAATGTCAGCAAAATTTTTCATTTACAGTATTGTTGACTGATATATCTGTATGGCTGGTAGATTACTGAATCAGCAACTCATGGATATCTATCATTTTCAATGTCATTTTGTGGTAAACACAAGTAATTATGAGCTGAATATGTCTGTATCAGGGACTGCTATATATTAATTTTTAATGGAAAATAAATACACAATATTGAATATTATATTAAGAATAAGATTATCTTTAATTAAAGGAAGAATTTCTGTATATAAGAAAGAAGAAGGTTAACGAGACAAAGAAAAAAATATAAGAAGCTATATAACAGATAAAATGAGATTTTCCTGTAGCAATAGTATATTTCTGCATTCATTCTCAAACTTCTGTTCTGCTAGTCAGCAGTGTGTAGCCTGAAGAATAGAAAGCACTGTGTCATAGTTTACATATGTTGTGATCTGTCTACTGTCGTCATTCCATGTCCGAACTGTCCAAGGACATTTACAGCTCGAATAGGGCTCATTAGCCATCTACGAACTCATAATCACGGACATAACTAAAATTGAATTTTCAAAAGTGGATGTAACAAATGGTCATCATCACTTGTGATGGACGAACAAACAAAAAAAAGTTGTGATATCTGAGCATTATATCCTGACACAACTTTTATGGCTTTTATTTTACGTTGAGCTATAGACAGCCAACTCCAATCCTAAACTTCCTCTTATAGCATACACAGTAGGACAATGTTACTGTTTTTGTAACCCTTTTTGTGCTTAGCAACACAAAGACAAAACAACAGTATAATATAATTCTACATCAAGTCTTAAATCATCAAGTAAAAGAAACATAATTACAGAACATTGCCTGATCAGTCATGCCAGCAAAGTACTTCTCAAGATAATCATGAAAAGAATGGATGGAGCATCATATGGACAGAGAAATCAATATCGTTCAGGCAGGTTTAAGAGGAAACAGGTACAAGGGATTACATCTACAACATGAGAAATATTAATAAAGAAGTGTATAGAGTTCAATTTCAAACATACACATCTGTCTCATAGACTACTCAAAGGCCATTGACAGCGTAACACACCAGAAATTATGGATCATAATGGAAAGCATGGGCTTCCCATACTATCTCACATCTCTTAATCAAAATGCTTAATCAGGAGCAACAGACTTCTGTCCACTTTGAGGGAGAAACATCTGACTGGTTTGAAGTCCCAAAAAGAGTCAGATACGGATGAATCCTTTCACTACAACTGTTCAACATATAAGCAGAAAACATGCAAAATGTATGAGAAGACCCACATGATGAACAGTTTCAACCTCTTAATAGCGGAGGAAATGAGATTCCAGAAAATAGGTATACAGATGTCAAGAAACACCACAGGTTTAGAACACATGATTATGTCAGTTAAACATAGTGAGGTACACAATCTTTTCCTCAATTAAAAAAAGACAAAAATAATGCACAAACTCACACCTACAATGGTCATTGATAAAGAACGGCTAGAAAATATAAAATTTGATGGGTCAACAATCAACACCACAGGCAATGGTCTCTCAGAAGAGATCAGAAAGATATTAGCTGTGGACCTACAAAAAATACATCACAGATGACAAGGGGCAAACAGGAAAAACAATGTATAGTTATGAGCAATGACATCCGCAATGGAAAAAAAATATTGGCATTTAAAATGAAATATTATAGAAAGGTCCTAAGAATATTATGGTAAGAAATATGAACCAATGCAGGAATCTACAAAGATCTGAAGATAGAAGACTGGCTCCTCAAAACTATCAAAAATGCAAGTTAACAAATTTGGTACATAAAAATATACAATTGTTTATATATATATTAATCATGGAGGGAAAAGTTACAGGAAAAAAAAACATGAGGCCGACCAAGACTACAATAGACACTGGATATCAAGACCTTCTGAACATTACACTGGAAAAGGTTGGGCAGCTTGCACAGAACCACGAGGCTTACAGAGGACAACATTCTGTAAAGAACACATCACACAGAGAGAGAAAAGAATAATTTTAAAATTTCCCACATAGCAGCTTCTTCTTGTCTTAATGTGTCCATTGTAGAATGCAGTCCTCACTGCTACTTATGAAATTCTCTTGTTTTACACAAACTGTAATATTTCTATTATATATATATATTTTTTTCCTGAGTAAATAAATGTTTTTGGCAGCTTCTGTTTTCTATTTCCTGAGACCTGCCCTTCGAAGATTAATATTTCTAATACATTGTGTCCTTTATGCATCTAAAAGATGCTAGTTAATTTTTTTTATATTACACAGAAGCTAATATTACTCTATATTCAGGTTGCTGTGAATGCCTACATTGGATCATCTCTCTGTCCATGATATTCTTAAGAACTTACTAGAGCATATTTAATCTTGCTATCGACATTTAACCCATCCCACCTTCAGTTCTGTCCAAAAGGACAAACTGAGTTGTCTTTCCGTTATATCCTAAGTAGTTTTAAATAATTTGATTGGTTATAAATGTTCATTATAACCAGTCACAGACAAAGAAATAGAAACATGGTGTCAGGAAGCAAACACAATGAAGTACGAACTTTCACCATTACACCACATAAAGATTAAGATGGAAATCAAAAGACAGATAATATTTTCAATTTTTACACCAACACTCTGTTACCAATGTCAAACATGGTGATTAAAGTCTCGCAGCAGAGGAAAATCATTACATGTGAAATGAAGCGTCTGAGAAAAGCTGCAATAGTTACTAAACTAGATAAAATAGGGAAAGAGTAAGTATAATATTATGTATTGAACATATCAAAAGACAGCAAGTAAAATGGTTCGGTCACCTTATGAAAATGAACCCAAACCAAATACCAACAAGAGCATATGACAAAAGAATATCCAAATATAGAGCTAAAGGTAGACCAAGAAAATGGTGGATAGAAAACATCTAGATAACCTTGAACATAAATAGACTCAACACAACCAAGGCAATATGTCTGGCATTGGAACAACTGAGGCTCCAACCTCTACATTTAACGGCAAGTGTAGCAGACATTATCAACCATCATCACCTGGTGATTGACAATAAAAGTTCATTATTTCCTGAAAGTATATATTTATTAACCCCCTTTCTAATTAATGTGCATTACATATAAATTATGATTTAAAATGTTGCATACCTCATAGTTTAAACAAATATTAACAAATGAAATTACCAAATGTGCTTCAATACTGTACAGGCTTTCAGGAATGAGAAAGAGGTAGTCAAAACATTAATGGACATGTGAAATTAAAGATCTTCTAAATATGACATATAGAATTACCTAAAACCAGAGACAATACAATAAGCAGGCAATGATGACAGTGGCACAAATACAAAACTAAATATTATATATAATTAGGTAAAGTATGTGTAACACTAATATATGACTAATAATGATAAGATAAATAAACATGGCAATACTGGTTGATCTTTCAGTATAAGATCCTCTTCTGAACACTAATGATACAATAATAAAAAAGAACAATTAAAAAATATATAATTGAAAATATATGCAGTCAAACTGAAACAGGAATTATGGAATATCTACTGGAGGAAGCAGCAGGAGAGCTTGCACAGAACTAAGTGATTAACAGAATGGTAGTGAAAGCAATGTTCTGCAAAGACCATAGCACACAAGAGAAGCTGTGTTTCAAAACTAAGAGTTCTTGGATAATAAACAAACAGCGAAGCACTCCATGTACAAATATAACTGATCAGTTCTACAAAGTGGATATTGAATAGCATGTCCACCAAAGACAGATGTGTCTGGTCACTGGCGCAAATAAAATGATGACACAACGCATTTCCATTCTCTGGACTACATCCTGCCGGAAATCTAGTAGGACCATTGTCCTGCTACAAGAGATATCCAGCAGGAGTTTGTGAATGAATGCTGAAGAAGAAGAATAGCATGTACGTTAATTGTTCCTGCAACTTTTGTGATTAAATGTTAACCCTTTAGGCACACAGCTCTACTTGTGACACATTTTATGCCAGAGTCTCAGTACAGACACATCATCAACATTTTCTATAAGCTGCACTGTTGTGTGGCAACCCATCTCAAGAGTGATATGCACAGAATCTAACTCTGCGTGCACAAGTCTAAATCTGCAGACTTGAATTAAAATCACCAGGTACTATCAAAGAGTAATTTGCACATGCAGTTTTTGCATCTGCCCAGAACATTATTTGACTCGTACATGAAAGAAACATTTTTGAGAGAATGTGGATTATCAAATAGTGTGTTATCATCTACGAGGCGGTTTCTAAACAACTATACATCCTCCGTATCCACCTTCAATACACATTATATAGGTGTTTTCAATGTGATTACCGGTACTCTCTGATTACTGCAAAGACCTTTGTGTTCAAGGATGTAGAACCATGAAAGAAATTTACAGATGGAAGCATTTATATATGTTATCCACTGATACCAGCCATTGTGATTATTTTAAAGCATGGATAGTCAGACATAATAATTACATTAGTACTATGTGTTAGTGGAAAATAGGACATACATCAGGATTAACTGATAATTTAGCAAGGTGGGTCTTGTTCCTGAATCATAGGAGAAGAAAAAATAACTCATGAGATAGCTGTAACTATAATTTGGTGCTAGAAACACATGGAAAGACTAACACAAGAGAATGGTGTACAGTTGTTAAAGACCTATTTTCTTAAGGAGGCTGGACAGTTTCTTATTATATATGATAAAATGCTAGTCACATAACACATGATGATGATGATCATAAACTGATAAGTAAAGAAATGATGCTTTACAGGTTTCATTTTTACACTTTTCTGAAAAAATAACATAATTGATTAATTAAATATTAAAAGTGAGCTCAAGATAAAATAGAAATAAAATTATCCGTAGACAGAAATGGACATGTTTTATTATCTGTATATTGCAACATTTCAAACTGTAAAAATAAATATTCTAACTTTTAAAAACAACTTTCTTGTACTTTGCTACTTACATTATAAATATTTGAATCCATTTTAATCACATATTTAAACATTCATTACCAACATTAAGTCCGGTTCTGTTGGCGTTGTACAGAGTGTGTCTGTGACAGCCAAGGTACCGGGTTAAATTCAGTCACAGGCAATTGTGCATCCAGACTGTTCTGAAAGCAATGACAAACTACTGAACATATTTATATGGCCTAGAAATCAAATACAACCAAAAAATGCTGGGTTGATTATTACACACTGAATAGGATATGCTACCAATAATCATCGAAATTATATGAATAGTAGTAGTGTTATTTTGGACACTTTAAAAATACACAGTGGATTAGAAAAATGAATCATGGAGGGAAAAGTTCCCAGGAAGAGAACAAGAGGCAGACTATAACAGATGGACACAATATTAAAGACCTTTTAAGCTTGGCCATAGAAGAGGCTGGACAGCTTGCACAGACTGAAAGGCTTATAGAGTGGCAGTGAGGAAAAAGTTATGTAAAGGATACTTCACATAGACAGACCAATAATCAACATAAGTATGGTTCTGTTGTAAATTCTGAATCAAAATGAAATCACTTTCTATTTATCAACTGTCATTACTGCATGTTCTCCAGTTAAGGAGTGTAGGAAGGTATTTGTGGCTGAGTAATAAGAGCTGCATGTCCTTGCTGTTGCTACGATATGTACAGGGTAGGTATTTTTAACTCACCTAACAGAAAAACCAAGTTCTTACCAGGAGTCAAACCCTAGACCTCATAGCTGTGAGACTAATACTCTTGCCCATGTGCCACACTATTGATAAACAATTCTCATTAACAAAAAATCAAATTATTTTCTTTAAATGTTTCTATAAATTATATACAGTGGAATCCTGTTATAACAAATTGGTCAGGTCTGACATAATATGTGAGCTATAACCAAAATTTGTTACATATGGTTATGACAATTATTAACATACTTTAGACTTTATAAGACTTTCAATAATTGTTTCCCTTGTGCATTGCTTTCCATGATAAAATTATTGCATGTCAATTAAAAGAATGGCATTTCACTATCAGTTACTGACCTCTCCTCCAAGTATCAGCTGTTTCTTATGAAACAGTTACACAGATCAAGTCTCGCTGTCAATTACATGAACTATCACCATAATTTCATGTTTCTCTTTCAACCAATCAAAATAATTTAAGGTCAGTATGGCCGCAACCGTCAGTAGTATAGGACACCTGTTGTTAAAACGTAAACATGAACTAGACTCCAATTTGCGTGAAATCTATTGGTTGACCTTAGCTATTTTTTGCATTCGACTCCTAGTATGTAAATAGCAACCAAGTAAAAATCCAACAATAATAAAAAATTTAACAAACAGGGTCCAAATTAACTCAGCTAATAGGTCTGTATTGTCAAGAGTCACAGTATAGCCTAGGCTTTCAGGGACGCCCTTCCTTTTTTTTAAAATAGAATATATCATGTTTCCCTGATACAAGGGTTTTAACAAAGCAAAGCAAGCATTGTGTGTTTAGATCAGGAGAATGGAATGCAAGGACAACTGCCCACACCCCCCCTCCCCATTGTCAGTGATTTAGTGCCAACTAAATGACCATCGACAATATTTCAGTGTGGTTTCATTTGAACAAAGCCTTGTAAGATCAGTGGGCTAAATTAGAAATCATCCTAACTTGACTTTTCCTGTGAGTTTCATTGGCTGTTGACAAAAAGTGACAATTAAATTATGGGAAAAGACAAATGCCTGACTTTAAAAGGACAGGTCTAATATATAAAAGTGAGACTTTATTGGACACGCGACACATTTTAAAACAAAATTTTGATAGTGTAGGCCATAGATGTCAACTAGTATGGATTTTCCATATTAATACGGATTTCTGATTTTTTAATTTAAAAAAAAAATGTCACTTGGTGTTAAATTTCCTAGTAATTATTCACGATCACATACATACATACAGTGTATGCCAAGTCATGCAATGAAGGAACGATTCAAAAGTCTAGCAATGGGGCGACTGAAAAGAAGCAGCTTTATCCACCAAGCTGAACGACAGTAGAAAACTTACAGACCTACCTGAAGTTGACAGCCACTTAAGGTCTGTACCAGAACAGACCCATTGGAGTGACAGGCATGGAATACCAATATGCATTCAGATACGCATGAAAGGAATGAACAGTGAGACAAACAGCGAAGGACAGTCACCTTCAGTTTCCGGAAAGATGAATATCCACAAGACATATGGGTCATAGTATATACAGATGAGTCAGCACAGAATGCAGTGAGGAATTGAGGTGCAGGTGTATAAAAAGAATATTCACACAAGCCTAGAGATATGATCAGAACTCCAACAGGGAAATTCTGCAATAATTATGATGCAGAAATCTAGGCAATTAGGGTGGCAACTGAAAAACTGCTAAACTCAAACCTTGGCCACAGCCTTCCTGACAGATGCAAAGTCAGTACTTCAAGCTCTCCAGTCTGGAAAACTAACAGAATTACAAAAACTACTTAATGAACTGTCTTACCAGTATAGGGTAACTATGCAATGGATACCCTTTCACTGTGGAATACCAGGAAATGAAAAAGCAAACCAATTGGCTAAGGAAGGTACTTGTCGAAGAATAACCAGATGTACCAATCACCTACCATCAGAAAAAACAGATGATCAAGTCAATAAGAAAGTCACGAATACCAACACAAGATGACTATCACATTAAGAACAGATGAGATCAAATTGTAATTCTACGCCTCAGAAAGGGACACAACCGACTCCGAAGTCACATGTACAAAAATTCAAGATTGGGAACACGGCCATGTGTACAGGCAGCACAGAGTGCCAAACATATACTTCAGGAGCATTCTATGAAATGCTGAGGCAGACATATTGGCCAGAGGAAACACCACTGGAATCAGAGCTCTATGGGCCACTGGGTGAACTACAAAAGACAGGGAGTTTTATTCAGGAGACAGAATTACAGCTATAGACATGATTCAAGTGAATGCAAAATAAAGAAGAATCTCACATGCTCATATTGAGGGACAAAAAAAAAATCAAGAAAAAAAATTAGTGGAGGTTTTTTTTGGTGTCCTAAATACGGATGTTTTTTTATTGAAATACTGAAATAAATTCTTAAAAATACAGATTTATGAAAAAATAAGTTGGTGCCCATGGTGTAGGCCTATCCTATTCAGGATGTAGCTATCAATCTAGCATTCTTTAACTGTAGTGATTTTTTTTTACAGAACACTGCTACAATACTGAATAGTAGTGAATAGAGAAACAAATAGAAATTTGTTTCTGGGTAAATGTCTCACCCTCACACAGTGTTGGAGTCTTTTTAAACACACATGCACCGATCAAAAGTTCAGAGACTACCTTTTTCCGAAAAACAAATTTCAAATAGTGTGTTATAGAGGGATTATTTTTATTAAGGCAAAGAGTGATAATAACCACAGTGGAAAAGTGTAGTTAAAGAGATAAATGAGTTAAAACCGGATTTGTTATAACAAGATTCCACTGCAATAATGAACAACAATAATTCACTTAAGTTGGTTAGCAAAGTATTTTCATTCTAGTTGAAACTATTACAAATATCAAAGAATTAATGCAAAACAATGGAACTAATATACATTAAAAAAATGTTAAATGTATTTAAATTTGTATTAATATTTGTAAAATTACAGTATGCACTAATGGATATTTCTGATGTTGGCACAAGGAATATCCTTGTTGTACAAGGAATTTCCTTGTTACTGTGGTTAAGCATCATCTTGTGTTCATGAACTCACAGGTTCAATACCAAGCTGTATTGTCTTGTTTACAAATGGGTTTTTCTGGGATGATTATGTATTATTGCTTGAAGCTACGGAGTTACGTGCTATAAGTAGTACTCTCTGCAGGCAGTGTGTACTGTTTTGTTGAGAGGAGTAGAGTATACATGGGAATTCCGAGTACAATTAAAGTAATCATGCATGCATCATCTCCATTTTGGGCACCTTTACATTGAAGAGATGGGCTAAGTGTGAAAAGCATAAGGGCTGTCTATAAATGGCATTACCAATTGGGTTGGAGAGGGAAGGGGCTGTTTTTTATAAAAGGTTGACAAGGGGGACGGTTGAGGTTAAAAATAGTGGGGTTTTTTTTAAATACAATAATTAATTCGCTAGAATTTGAGAAATGGCTTCTACAAATCTAAATCTGGAAAAATTAAAAATCATGTTCTGATTTTGGAGGCGAAGAAAGAATTATTGGGGGGGGGGGGGGCATAATTTGTTGTTTGTCTATATCCTCAAGAATTCAGAGTGATTTATGTGTGCTCATTTGAGTGGGAAGGTATCTCAGAACATTATTTCATACCCTGGAGACTTCAGCTTTCGGCTTAATGCAATGCCTATTGAAGAAGCTTTCTACTAATTAAGCAGGGGATATCATTGAGTTCTTGACAGGATTTGATGGGGAGAAGGGAGACGATGTGATTTACGGACAGTCCCTTATGTTGAATATAACAAGCCTGTATTAATCTATCCAACTCGAATAATTGAAGGGCGACTTCCAAAATCTTATCGTATATAAAATCCAAAAATGAGAAGTCAATTCTATTTTTAAATCATATTGTTCTTCAGTTATTTACAAATCATCCATTGATAGCATGTGGGTATCTGTCACTACTGTTGCAAGTGTTAAAACCATTGGTTAAGCTCACTACCTGATGGATGATTAGCTCATTCAGATTGTTCCAAGATGTCAGAGAGATATGCTCAAAAGAGTTGAGATCAGGTGAAAGAAATGGTCAGCCCACCCTGATGACAAGTTTGTTTTATCTCATCTCAAATGCACAATGAAAGTAACCCGTAACTTCATTAGTATAGTGTTTCGTAGCTATGACAAAGCAGGACATGTTAATATGAGGTAGCTTCAAAAAGTTCAAGGAACTATGGTATTATATAGAAACAAGTAACAATAGAATAATCTACACATTATTTACTTCAAAAGTAGTTCCCTTAGGCAACTACACACTTTTGCCAACATGCATACAGCTGTTGGAAACATTCGTAGAACCCATTTTTTGTACACCTCTCCCAGCTGTCTTGCCGCATTAGTGATAACGTCATTTGCATAACTGAATTGCTGTCCTTTCAGTGCCAATTTCAGTTGAGGGAAGAAGACAAAAATCAGCCGGTGCAAAACGGAAGAATATGGAGGAAGTTTCAAGGTAACCACATTGTGCTTTGCGAGGTACTGCTCTACCAGTTGGGATTGATGTGCCGGTGTATTGTTACGCAGCATAATCCAAGTGTTCTCCATTTTTCGGATCGTTTTCTTCTGATTGCATCTCTTAGATGACAGAGGATATCAACGTACATTTCCTTGCGAAGCAATGTTAGTGTCTCTGAGGGTGACTTCTCAAGCAAAACACAGAATTTGACATTTATACATTGTTCAATCAAGGACATTTTCAACTTCAACAATGCAACTAGCACAAAACAAACATTTTTATCTTCTTTTTGAGAGTATTTGTGGTCATGTCTGCCATGTCCTTTCATTAAGTTCATTACCAACTTCTAAACATATAATCTCTATGGCATCATCTTTCATTCAATTACTAGTTAACTATTTGTGGAAGCTACATGCACGCACGCACACACATATGACCATAAAATTACACTAAGAAATAATAATTTTGGATGAAAGGTCACAAGAATATAAAAGAGGCTTCCCACAATGTTGATAGACAAAAGACATTGAGATCTCTTAAATATGACACTGGAGGATGAAGGACAGAATCAAGAAGCTAACAGAAGGGCGCTGTGGACAATGTTCTGCAAGGGGCATCTCAATTTGAAGGTAACAATGATGACATCTTGGACACAGTATACGAAGACATGACTATTGTGCAGCGATCTTGAAACAAGAAATTTCAGCCTGCGAACTGGAAGAAATATGACGAGAAAGTAACTGGGATGGAGACAGGTAAAGAGAGAAAGTCCTTGGCAAATGTGATACAGCTAGGAAGAGTGTTCATGAATGGGCTGTCACCAGAACTGAGGAAAATAATATCTCTTCAATAATAATATCATAGTTTTCTTCTGTGATAAGTTTCCTATGCTCAGAAGTCTATACAGGAAAGAGAGACACCTGCACAAATTTAGTCATCAACAGGAGTCCTCACGGTGCCCAACATCTTAACTTTCAGTTTTGTCTCTTGGAAGCCAACTTTTAGTCCCTAAGTTGCCAAAGAGAGGACAATGCAGAATATGTTCTGGAGTCTGGGGCCCCTTTTGTCATGGACGGTAGTCATTTTTGGCAACCTTTATTTTGTGGAGATGTGCTTGCAATCTACAGTATCAGGGAATGATACAATAATTAACTAGAAGTACTCAAAATCACAGATACATTTAGGCATAAGGTTCAGCAATAAGTGAAAACAGGCGTGAATGGAGTTTCTTCACCTAGTAAAATGGCAGGAAAAGTATGGAAAAATCTGCATATCCCATAACAACATCAAGTATGATGTTTGTTTTTGTTTGTTTTGTGTTTGCTCCACTGTAACCATCACGGATATCCGTGCGATTTCCGCCGGGAGCGTGATTACGTTGTGCCACCGTTATGCGTCTTGTAGGCCTAGCACATCCGATTTCAGCATGCCTTGACAATTCGGGTGGGCTACCCTTAGCCTGTGACAGCATCTATATCTGTCTCCAGGCACGCGTAGTGGCGACTCTTCGCCCAGACGATTTTTGCTCTCGTCTGACTCGCACAAGGTGTTCCACTGTCTATGAACTTGCCTCGTGTAATTGGACGTGCTGTGCCCATTGGGTACTGAACCATTTCTCATCCGTGAGCCTGGTTCCCTAAGGGGAAGAACTCAACAAAGGAGTTGGACCCTGGCTCTTTTGCCCTCTTAGCCGAGGTGTCATTCACCGACATCGTGTACCCCATATCCAAGTTCGAGTCTCACACCACGCGTTTGAGAGCAAGGCGTTCTCGAGCTGAGCGTCCTTGTCCCAATTGCGCCTGAGCCCATCAGGTACTGAACCCTTTCTCTCTTCAAGTGTATTTCCGGTGTAGGAAAACCTAACAGTAGAGTTGGGCCAGGGCTAAATCGTTGTCCCTTTTGTGCCTGAGCCCATCTGGTACAGAACCCTTTCTCTTCGCGAGCATATTTCCGGTTTAGGAAGGCTCGACATTAGAGTTGGATTAGGTCTTCTTGCTTTACCAAACGCCAATGAATGGGTCTGGGTCTCTGCCTGTAAGGAACACAGGTAACTAGAAGCTCGACTCGAGCTGATGGAGCTTGTAGTTCCCCTTTCCTAGGGACTTTTCACTTTCTATTTGCAGTTTGTGCTGCCCTCTAGCGCTGTTCTGCCCTTTCATTATTTCATTGTACTCGGTATGAAATCTATTTGTCTCTCGCCATGCATCTACCTTTACGTGCATTTTACATTGGCCACCCCTCCAATGTTCGGACTGGACTGACTAGCTTCACTGTATGTCGACAGTGTCGCTATATGTGGTGATGCTGGTGGTGTCGGAGATATTGTCTGTCTCTTGTGCAGTCAAATCTCTTTCCATCTGCTACCTCTACATTCTCGGACACGATCCCCAAATGATTTGGCCAGAATCAGCTCGAGCTGCTGTATTTCTGTTTCCAGGGTGCACCGCGTGGAGGTACATTTGGGATCTTGGTTATCTGCTAACCCTGGGTCCGCCTAGAGCAATGCGTTCCCTTTGCACCCCATCAAGTATGAGAATGGAAGAGACGATAGCATCAGCTTTCAATTGGTCGGTGACAAAACCACCAAAGCACTCAGTGATACTATCTGACTCCATGCTGTGCAAGATAGAAAAGTGCATAAGAAAGAAGTACCGGTAGGTAACTTCTAAAAAAACACCCAAAGTATCACAGATTTAAATTCCATGTCATGCAGGAATTAGAGGCAATGCAAGAGCTGATGCATTGGTGGGTAATGATATAGTGACCAAAAGAGACAAGAATAAATTAATTGGGACAGTTATGGATATGAGACTGAAAGAGACAATGTACATGTTCAGAGAACGATTAACATGGAAGTGATGAAAGATAAGAAGAATCCACAACCAACTATTAAATGCAACACTGATACCATTAGATAGCTGATAGACTGGCATACTTAGCACTTATGGGAATGCCCTCAGCGCTGTGATGCTGGTTCCTAATCAAGGATCAACATCTTAGGCAATTTATCTAACACTGCAATCTCTTTTTGTACCTTAGATAAGATCTATTTTTTAATATTGGATGCAGAAGATTTTCACCAATGGAAACAATAAAAATGAAGGCAGATGTATCTGAAAATATGATATTACTACTTATTTCATGCCTAGACGACGAGCTTTTACCCATAGATCATAGTTTTATCTTTAAACATATTTGTGATATATATCTGATGAAAAGATAACACACCAGTATAACATATATGCTAAGCTGTTTGATGAACATATGTATAACAACTATTCAAAATAGTTTTATGTCACCGTAACCTTTTAGCTGCTATGCATGAGTTTACACGCTCCTCCCTCTGACTGCTAAAGATTAGTTCACTGGTTTTTTTTATCCCCTCATTACTAACAATTATTTCGCTCTGAAATTGGTATGAGTCACTGCATGTCAAACTTCCCAACCAGTTTATATTTTCTGGAGTCAATAAAAAAGAGAGTACCATGGAAACTTATTTTTATAGGACAAGAAAAGGAATCAGCACAGGAGAAAAGTCATTGGGCAAAAGAATTTAGCACAGCTTGGGTTGGTTAATGATAATAATGTAGCAGCTAAAGGGTTAATAAACAAGAAAATTGTCAATGGGTCCATTTCTTAATTTTAAAAATTATATATATATCTGTTTACTAGAAATTGTGAAATATTAAAAAATGAAATGTGTATCGGAAATAAATAACATTCTGACAAAGAATGGTGAATAAATATTTTACAAAATTATATGAGGGCTACGTGTATTATGCAAATATAGTTTGGTTTATAAATAATAATAAATATTTAGAAGGCAAACTTATAACAATGCTTGCTTAACATATTGTCTCAGATAGACAGTCATAAAACACCTACAGAATTCTTGCTGTGCCCCTGACAAGCAGGTCAAAAATAAATAAATAATTTAAAAAAACTCTACAAGCAAAATAAATTAGCATTACCTTTATATCTACCTATCACGAATGGCTTATCAACTATTGCCACACAATCCATGTTGAGGATAATTGATACATCTCTAGATCTCAATCACATAGTGGTTTTGCTGAGGTCAGGAGACCACGGGTTGGATCCCAGATTATGGCATCTTCGTTACAAATGCAGTTTTATAAGATATTTGGGAATTATTACTTGAAGCTGCGGAGTTATGTGCTACAAGTGGTGCTCTGTAGACTGCGTATGGCTGTATTATGAGGGATGGAGTACATATAAAGACCTGATTACAATGAAATCAATCCTCTACATCTTTGCACATTAATCTAGCAAAATCTGCTTATATCCTATTCTCATGTCTCTAAAAGAGGAAATTGTTTTTTTACACTGGGACAAAAACCATATATTGCTCATTAAACAACTCGGTTGGAGAATGCACAACTTATATCAACCAAATAGATGTAGCTATTTATGGAAACATCGTATTTTATACATATCCACCTGCCGAAAGATACTGAACTCCTATGGGTATGCCCAATTTGTACTTTCATAGGGTCAGAAAATCACAATCACATGTCTTTCATACAACTAAAATCCTTGGCTGTGCTTCATCAACAGAAACATAAAATAACATTTGGCGTACATGAAGTGCTAGAAGCTGCCAATTTTCAAACTGTATAACTTCACAACATGAAACTGCACATGTTTACATGCTCACAACCGCAAGCAAATGATTGAATTATATAGATTACCACAGTCTGCTGATACACTTTTCCAACATTAAAGAATACATATTCACTCTTTATAAATTGGAGGCAAAATAGTTCTACCCAAAGTCCTGGATTAATTACATATGTACATACTAAACCAAACAGAAATAATTTTATATTTGTAATGAACACTTTATATGCTTGTATATATATATATATATTTATATATATGCAGAAGGAAATCTCTTCAAAGGATATTTATATCTTATGCACTATAATTTATCCAGTAGTTTCACAGAAAATATTTTGGGTAAACCTTTTATTTAAAAAAAAATTAAGCATGTTTCAAGAAACTTTAGTCTTGTAAATGCACAAAGAAACTTAATGTGTTTAGGTAAGTCTGATATAAACACAACCATAACTACATACATTAGTGCTTGTCACCAGTATCAGATTTTCCACGAGACCTTCGTCTTGAACCTGGTACCCAATCAGTGTCCGTGTTGTCACTGTCTATATTTTCATCATCAGTGTCAGACTGTTCAGCATCACTTGTTTGAATGATTGGTGAGCGACGTTGTGACTGACGACGCGGTCGTTTTTCAGTTTCAATCTGTTCCTCTAACCGGGCCCTCTTAAATGGTTTCATCACATGCTCTTGTTCACTTATAATCAGTGGTTGAAAGTTCATCACATTCGTTACTGGTACTGTGTTCTCACGAGTCACTTTCACACTATTTGGTACAGCAGGTGGATTAGGAATCTCCCCTTCCTCCTCTTCATCATCAACTTCCTCATCATCAGTATCAGGATTCTGTATGACGAAAGGCTTCAAAGCTCCTACAGGCTGCTGGTTTGCTGCATTTTCTACTTCAACCACTGATGCTTGTGTTGTCTGATGAGGGAATGTAGCTTCTTCTCCTTCTAAAGTTATCTTTCTAGGAATTGATTTTCTTCCTTTTCTGCCAGATTTTCCATCCCCACCTTCTGCTCCTGAACCAGGGCTGAGGCTCTCTGCCTCACCATCAACATTGTGTTCATCTCTAGCTCTCTCTGATAGAGAGCTCAGGAAGTTGACAGCATCTTCTTCCATCACATCTGTTGTTTCATTCAAACCATGCTTCACCTTCTTGTGACGGTTCAGATTTCCTATCAAACAAACAAACAAAAAGTTGATATAATTATACATGTTTAATCTATGTATATATGCATGTGGTCACGTACCACAGCCATAGATATATGACTGTGTTAGGGATTTATGAGTGAGGAGGAAAGGTTTAAAAAAATAACAATTTCATTTTGGAAATACTTTTGTTGGAAAGAACCACTAAATTTCAAGTAGTTTTATCACTATGGTGATATTTTCTTAAAACTTGCTTAGTTGTGGTAAATAACATATTCTAATTTCCTGTAGTTGATTTAAACTATAGTTGATTTATTGGAACACATCAAAAGACAACAGATCAAGTGGTTTTCACACGCTTCCAGTCTACCGACAGATATCATGCCACAAATGGCCATGATACATAGACATAACAGTTATAAAGCCAGAGGCAGACCATGTAAAAGATGGATCACAGAAATCAAAGAAGCCACAGGAACAAGTTTACAAACAGCACACAAGAAGGCCATCTCCAGAGAACTCTTCCACCTGATGCCACAAGGCAAACAAGGGCCACAGCGCATAGATAGATAGATTTAAATTTCTACAAACATCTCCTTCCTCCCCCCAGATACATTTTTTATTTAGAACCAGACCAAAAGTTATAATTGATAACCAAGAACTAGAAGATGTCACAAAAAAGTGAATCTTTAGGAGCAAATATAAACAACTCACAGAATGGTGTGCAGCAGAAATTTAGGTAAAAATATGCAATAGTGACATAAATCTTAGCTGAAATTAAACATCATTGGCAAGGCACCAGGAGTAGCTAAATTACATCTTATCATAACAAGCATATTCCCATTAGCCATTTATGGCTGAAAACACTTAAGAAAAAAGGAGTGACTAAAAGAATTTCTTCCTTTGAAATGAGATGCTGCAGAAGGACATTGAGAATAACATGGATGGGGGAAAAAACGAAGTGTTAAAAGGTTGAGTATTATGTGGTAGAGGGTTGGCAGTTAACATTATAACAAGAAAGCTAATTTTCTAAGCTGTGAAAAGTTATATAACAGCATGTGAAAACCAATAATAGAAGGCATTGTTGCTGGTAACAGGAAAAAGGGCCACCCACGACAACAATGGATAAAAGTCAGAGTGCATGTCCTCAACTTGACCAGAATCATGAGCTGTTCTTCTTCAGTATTCATTCTCAAACTCCCGCCGGATCTCTATTGTAGCAGGGCAATGATCGGTTCTTGTTTGGAACATGTACTCCTCCAATATGATTATTTCCCTTGGCAATGTCTGTCAGTTTATGTTTATCTTTTATTAATTTTAATATAAATTTATTTAGGATTCGTTATGCAAAACAAAACCTCTCCTAGCCCAAACCATAAAATAATTAATAGTTAAATTAATAATTGATAAATACCAAGTGGAAACACTGCCAAGGGAAATAATCACATAAGGGTTACATGCATAATCACATGCGTTCCAAACCAGAACCCATTGACCCTACTAGATTTCCAGCAATATGTAGTCCAGAGAATGGAAATACATTATGTTATCATTTATTTTTGTGCCAATGGCCCAACACACCTGGCTGTAACAAAATGAGCTGTTCAGTGCATCCATAAAGAGACTATGTTCTGAAAAGAGTATGTCACCTGAATATATTTTTTATTGCAGTCTTTCACTATCACACAAATGACACATCTTTGTAAGAGAGGTAATGCAGAGCTTTAATCAATGTTAGATGCACTACTTGAGTAGTGAATGATTACCCTCCTTTTTCAATAGTTGGCTCTGTGGTTGATAAGAGTATCCATCCTCATGTTCCTGCACTCCATGTGTGAATGTCTAGAATGTATACAGAATGAAGAAATGTGTATCTTGCCCATGTGTTGCCAAGGCCCGATGGGGAAGTACAAGAAAAATAGCACACTGTTACCTGCCTGTCATCTGAGGCAACTAAGGAGGTTTTTGGGGCTCAAGTTTGAGGGTCACAGGGGTCATGCTGAAGTTGGATGTTTCATTTTTATATCGCAACTAAACTGTAAACCAAGGCACAAAGGATTCCTTTCTGTGCCTGTTATCATCCTGCTAATCTGCATGAGTGTGAATGAATGTAGAAGAAATGTGCACAGACCTTATTGTGGGGATTTTCTCCTGATGAAAATGAGATATATGCTAGAACTTCTGTTAATATATTCCCACCATAGTCTCATGCTGAAGCTGTAGACCAATATAGAAGTAGCACCAGCACCCAACAAATAAGAATACTTATTTTGCAAGCATTTAATTAGTGCATATAGCTTTTTGACATTTTTCTTATGGCACAATGTCCTACCACCAATAGAAGACTTCTAGGTTAGTTTTAATGTTGTCTTTTCTTGTTGTTTTCAGTTTCTGTTATATGATGTTTAGTTTTCAAAGAACGAACTTAGCTTTTGTGCTGATATGAATACAATTAATTATCGAGAACAACAAAATAAGATATGTCACAACTTCAAGTGTTTGAGAACAGAACGTTATATACAATAAAGTTAAATATTATTAAGCTTAATAAAATGTGAACATTTAGACATATCAAATTAGTTGGCAGCACATCCAGATGCATATTAAGGATACAGCAATGAACACAGGATTTTTTGGCTGTAGTAATTTGCTAAGCAATATAAATGTTTAGTAGGGTGCTATTGTTTTCTGAATGGTCTGGATGCACAGTTGCCTGCAGCAGAGTTTGGAACTGATACCTTGACCATCCTAAACATGATGTGCACCACTGTGCCACAGAACAGCATAATCAAATTAGAGACAATGAAATTCATGATTTATATAAACAGCTAACAATCTGCACAATCTTGAAAGCAAACATAGGTGGCTGGGACATGTAGAAGCAGATACTAGACAGATACAACAAGATATCTACAAATGTTATCAGGCAGAAGATTGAGAGACAACATGGAAACCTATAGACAAAATAGATGAAGATCAAGAACTAGAGATAAAAAATTGGTTCAGAAAAGTAAGATTGATGGACAAACACAGAGTCAAATCTAAAAGAATTAGAGATAAAAAAATTATTAAGACTGATTGATGGGCAACATAGAGTAAAATCTACAAAAACTAGAGATAAAAAATAGGATAAGACCAGACATTGAGACAGGTGGAGAAATATTGGATAAAAAATAGGATAAGACCAGACATTGAGACAGGTGGAGAAATATTGTATCTGCAGCATTAAACCTTTATCGAATGCTATGTTGAGAAGATAATAATAATAATCAGCAAAGTCACAGAAGAACAGGTATTAAACATAAAAGTACATGGAGAGAAACTACAAGTAGAACATCAAATCACATACCGGGTAATCACAAATGATGGCAGATGTGAAACTGAAGTTAAAAGGAGAATAGGAATGGCTAAAAGTATTTCAATGACATGAGAAAATATTAACATGTAAAAAAATTACAAACAAGCTAAAAATGAGAACATAAAATGCTACATCTACTCTATATTAATTTATATCTCGGACACATGGACAATAAACAAACAATTAGAAGACAGAATTGATGCTTTTGAGATGTGGATATACAGAAGAATAGGGAGGCAATTATGGAAAGCGAAGAAAACAAACAATAAAGAGGTTCTAACAACACTTTATATGAATAAAGAAAATAAAGATCAAACAGACAAAATATTTTGGACATATTAAAAGACATACACCTTGTTGAAGACTGTATTTGAGTGGGGGTGGTGAACAAGAGGGAAGCAGACATACAAGTGGAAGAGTAACATAATGAGATGGACAGGTTAGTCTAGCAGAGTGCACCACCAAGACAAGTGACAAGGGATGTTGGAGGTCTGTTGCAGTCAATTTTCGTTGCGGAGACGGTACCTAATGATGATGCTGTTAAGAAAAAAAATGATGCATAATTAACTACTTGTCTGTGTAATCAAGGCCAGAAAGGGGAGCAAAGAATAGTAACATTGTCATCAGCCATGCATGTTATAAGAGGTGACTAAGGAGGCTGGAGTTCACTTATACTACCGGTGATCTTAACTGTGATTAATCCTGTTTGAGACTCATGTTTGGACCATTAGGAGGTAATTAACACTTTTACTCGCAGCTTGCATCAAAATTCCAAGAATATCACGAACAAAATCCATTTTCAAGCAGAAGATTGTCCAACTTGTGGTACTATGTGGTACTTTTGTTTTGCAGAACTCCACAATACAATTGGAGAGTTCTTCAAAACAACTGTGGGAGTTCGACAGGGATGCATAATGTCCCCAGTACTTTTATTATATACTTAGAGCACATCATACAAGAGACATTACATGACTACAACACGTCTATATCGATCGGAGGTCGCCCTATTTGCAACTTGCGTTTCGCTGATGATATTGATCTTATAGCTGGGTCAGAACAATCATTGCAAGAATTAACATCAAAGTTGGAAAAAGTTACCAGCAAGTACGGAATGGAAATCAATACAGATAAGAGCAAAATCTTGGTAAACAGCAGAGACACAGAAAACCAGACTAATATCATGATGAATGGACATAAGCTTGAGGAGGTGAAAACCTTCAAATACCCCGGTTCCAGTATATGCAGCGATGGTAAATGCAAAGCAGAACTAAAAATAAGGCTGGAGATGGCTTTAGCGTCCTTGTCAAGGCTAACTGTGATTTGGAAAAGCAACATCAGTGTTGGAGTGAAAATCAAACTGTATAAGTCGCTGGTGCTTTCTGTTGTGTTGTATGGTTGTGAGAGTTGGACACTCACTGCAGACATGGAGAGAAGATTACAGGCTTTCGAGTACAAATGCTACAGAAGAATTCTACGAATTTCCTATAGGCAACATAAGACCAATGTGTACGTAAGAAATAAAGTAGAGATGTGTGCAGGTGTCCAGGAGCCATTGCTTTCAATAGTGAAACGACGAAAACTAGCATGGTTCAGACATGTATGAAGGCACAATTCCTTGTTATAAACAATACTGCAGGGAACTGTCGAGGGTGGAAGAAGCAGAGGAGGACAAATAAAGACATGGACAGACAACATCAAGGAATGGACAGGGCAAGATATTTCCACACTCATCCGCATCGCTGAGGATAGAATTCGCTGGAGGACTCTGTGTGCTGAAGCATCCAATGTGGTACCCCTACAACCCTGAAGGGTTATGGGTTTATTGATTGATTGACTATGTCACCTGGGACTTACAAAATCTTGAGAACCTCATCAAAAAGAATACTAGAGAAATATAGTGGAATCTTGCTATAACAACTTGGTCCGAACCGATAAAATATGTTTGTAATAACAAATTCTCTATATACAGTACAAACAATATAGAATAAATATAATAGGGAATTTTGAAAAGTGTTGTAACATAGGAAAATTTGTTATAGCAGAATGCACTGTAGAGGGATTCCACTATACCAGTCTGGAGAGTGGAAAGTAAAACTCCACTCCTGGCATAGACAACAATAGTGACAAACTTGCAATCTTTTAGTGTTCCATCGTAAACATCATCAGTTAATTACTGCCTGAAGTATGAGACAGTGGCACAAAGATATCAATAAGAACTAATCTATCAATACAAAGCAAAGATAAAGATCAATTAAAATTTGTCTATTCTAACACACTTGCTTGGTTTGAACATACAAGCTGACATGACTCCTTGTCAAAAACAATACTACGGGGTACAGTAAAGGTGAAAAAAGAAGAGGGGTTAAAGAAAATCAGTTACACAACATAAAGAACTGAACAGGTCAGTACTTTTCTTCACTCATTTGCATCTTGGAGGACTCTGTGTGTTGATGCATTCAATGTGAAACCCTTATGATTGGCGGATTAATTATGGATGGATTCTAGCTAAACTAGAACCTCATTATTCTTACAGATACTAGCAATTATTTGTAAAATCTAGCCTCTTCTATAATTATAAAACACTATCGTTCTTGCAAATATATGTGTAAATGAGAAGAGAAGACACCATATTTGTAAAGCAGTGTTAAAGATTTCTTGTTACCTTTCAGTGTAAAAGTACTGCCACAGAAACATACATAGGGCTTGGAGTTGGTATGCATATGCATATGACCTTGAAGATTGTGATAGCGTCCAAATTCTTTTCCTGTGAAGAATATTTAAAATATGAAATATCTAGTGCATTATAGACATGCACATATATGGGAGATGTGGTACAGTGTTTTATAGCCATGGCCGGTAATTTGTGACCTCAGGTAATACACTGTCAATTACAAATATGGCCTACGGAGATGGTACTACTTCCAAATTTGAGGGGTTCCATGGATGACCTGAAGAGAATCATACAATTCATTGAAGCTATTTGTGTCTGATATCTGACTGAAGAACGATGAAGAAGAAGACTGTCAATTATAATACAGTTAGATCCCGTTTTATTGAGAGAGATTTTGTTTTATATAATATCTGTTTGATTTTGTGGTTCCACTCTGTGTTTGTGTGTCCCTATATTGATAAAGACCTTTTAGTTGAAATGTCAATCCTGTGTATTGTTCAATGTAGAAATGCTACTGAACCCTTTTTATATTTCTCTCTCTCTCTCTCTCAATAATTAGTCCAGCTTTAGACATTGCCATTAAGAACTGAAATATGGTGCTCACAAGAATTTAACAAATTTATAAAACTTACTTAAGACTGTTTAATGTGTACCTCTATCTATATTGACATATGGATGTGATAGCTGGAAATTCACACAAGCAATAGACACTAAGTTTAATCTCCTTTCAAACCAAGTACTTTTGAAGAATATTGAACATAAAATGGACAGATTTTAAAACAAGCAACCCATGAGGGGAAAAAAACAAAAAACCAAGAATTGTTGTGTCAAGTTTTATAAGAAGACATTCAAATTATATGGGTCATGCACTTAGAATGGGTGAAAACAGACTTCCTAAACAAACCAAAAGAAAAATATGTTGTCCAAAAGAATCTCTACACAGATACACAAAACAATCAACAGAAAAAGCTCAATATGGGTCATAAACAATACACAAAAATGATGGCAACTTGCAACAAGGCGCTCAACATGGAAAGAAATTACTGCCCCATGTGTTCTTTTTTACCAAAGAGGAACTAACAAGAATGAGGATCATTAGAGACCCAGTCTTCATACTTCCAAGCAGGACACAGAGAAAGACCCAGTCGATAAACTGCAAGTATGTCAAGACACTATCATTTCTTAAGTTTTAGTAAACAAATACTAAGGTCACTATTTATGTATTGATTCTCATAGACTACTATAAAAAATACCAATGCATGTAGTTTTTAATACTCTGTTAATGCACATATCAGGAAATAACATTCATTTCATAGAAATGCCATGTTGAAGCAATGTAGTTAGTCAAAAGACACCACTACAGTGTGATTGTCAGTAAAATCTATCGTTTCATAGAAATGCCATGTTGAAGCAATGTAGTTAGTCAAAAGACACCACTACAGTGTGATTGTCAGTAAAATCTATCGTTTCATAGAAATGCCATGTTGAAGCCATGTAGTTAGTCAAAAGACACCTCTACAGTGTGATTGTCATTAAAATCTATCGTTTCATAGAAATGCCATGTTGAAGCCATGTAGTTAGTCAAAAGACACCTCTACAGTGTGATTGTCATTAAAATCTATCGTTTCATAGAAATGCCATGTAGTTAGTCAAAAGACACCACTACAGTGTGATTGTCATTAAAATCTATCGTTTCATAGAAATGCCATGTTGAAGCCATGTAGTTAGTCAAAATACACCTCTACAGTGTGATTGTCATTAAAATCTATCGCTTCATAGAAATGCCATGTTGAAGCCATGTAGTTAGTCAAAAGACAGCTCTACAGTGTGATTGTCATTAAAATCTATCGTTTCATAGAAATGCCATGTAGTTAGTCAAAAGTCACAACTACAGTGTGATAAAAATTAGCCAACATGGATATCACTAAATGTTTGCAGGCTTTGATGTGATTGAATGTCTGCATACATAAAGGTGCCTTTTAAATATAGACTATGAGTTGGAGGTTTCTTTGAAAGCATTGCTGAGATCAAGCCTTCTGTGCTTGAATGGAAGCTTTAGAGAAACCTTCCCATTGCATATAGAAAACACACACAAAAATTGGATAGAGAGGTTGCCCGTGTTTTATGACAAAAGATGTATTTCTCCAGAAGCTATATCAGTTCTCTGTGTTATTCAGCTTATCCACTGCAGGACAGAGAAAAACTGTGAAAAGGAGAGTCTGTTAAGAGGAGAATGTAACTGCTTCAGTTCTTGATTAGAAACGGGCCTCACAGCACGTGGGGTATTCCCATAAGTGCTCCGCTCTCTGTTCCAGAGCCATCCAACGCGATAGTGTTTCGAGTCTAATGCCACTGAAACAGACATCAGGGCACAACTCTGGCCCTTGTGACAGGTTTCTTTGTTGTTCTGCCCACCCACACCGTGCCCATAGCAAGTTCAAGCACAACGTTGGCCTGTCCGAACAACATGGTAACTGTTATCGAAGGTTACGACTACGGAATTCAGTGTACTACAATATGACATAAATTTAGATCACATTGACATCTTTGTGACCTTTCAACCATGTGAACAATCAGTGTTTCATTGATTGTGTTGATGTCAATTCCCTTGATGATTGTGATTTTTCTTAATTTGGTTATGGCAGTTTTTAGAAAAAGCTGACAGAAATGAACCTTCAACACTTTCCGCCTTTTGCTTTGGTACATTCTCTGTTTATATAACTGTTATTTCTTCATCTTTTGATGTTTTCTTCCCATTTGTATCTTTGTCTGTCTCTTGCTCTGTCAGTGGCATGCAACGTTTTGGGTTGGTGAGCCAGGTTCACCATTCTTCATGTGGGGTTGGCTCAACAAGTTGTTTTTTTCCTCTCTATTCTTTGAAGTTCCACACAGCTGTTGTCATTCACCAACAACTTTCTATACATTAAAAGGCTTATTGTATTTGATGTCTTTAATGTTGAATATCAAAAGCAGGTAGCATCAAAAACTATTTCCAAGTAGTAACATCAAATATTCAATGTAATAATTTTCTCTTTATGACTATTTAGCATCATATTTTATAGTTAACTCTGCGATTTGAAATTTTTTTAACCCAGAGGTCATTTTAGCAGATGGGTGGACCAGTACAGATTGGCTTGGCAGGCAGGATTGGCGTATTTGGCACCCCTGCTCTATGTCCTTCAATGTATTCATACAGTAAGGTTTTTTTTGACAAAGTGTCATGTCTTTAAATGTGTACAAAATACTTTGTCTAATTTTTATTTTCTTTAGTTGAATGAATGAGACTACATTCAAACTGTGCACCACATGGTCAATATAAAAAAATGGTTAAATAATAGTTTTACAAGAAGTAAAATCATGATAGGCTGCATAATTATGTGAGGTCTTCAGCTCATTGTTCCTTCAAGTCTGTGTGTTTTTCTATCTTGATAAAGACCTTTTGGTCAAAACATCAATTCATTCTATCTTGTTTTCGATCATTGTAAAACTGTTATTTAACCATTTAAAAAATGGTATTTTCCTTTTAAGTTCCAGGACCTCCTCGTGTGTTTGTTGACATATTTAGGTGAATATACTGTTTCATTTATTAACTGGTCATCTGTGCATGGTTAGAAAACTAGTTTAATCAATTTCAAACCTGTTTGTGTTGGTGAATACATTTATACTTTCAGTTCATCTTCCAGTGTCTTGCCAGGAAATAAATAATACAAAAGAATAGAAACACATTGACCTGTCATGCATATAATAAGAGGCTACTAAAGATATTTTGGGGTTGACTTTAAGGTAAAAGTGACACAAGTCACTTTAAGAAGGTCAAAGAGAATATGGCAGGCCAAAAAGTAAAGATATCACAGCCTAACTGTAAATCTTGACACAATACATTCCACCCCCAGACTACATTATTCAGCATGAAATGCTAAAAAACTCATCTATATTCAATATATATATATATATATATATATATATATATATATATATATATATATACTAGAAGCAATACCTGGCGTTGTCTGGATGAGAATAAGAAAACAAAAAGAAGTATTGCCCATGCTTTCCACCTCAATAGGTTTAGAATAGAACAATTTTATCCAATTACACCTCTACATACAGTAGGCCTATATGATTTGAAAGAATACATTTAAAATAAAAAACCAAAAAAAATAAGACACAAATTATTATTCAAATGTGCCAAAGAGTTTCATGTGTGTTAGTTTTAAAAATTGATTTAAAAAAAATAAACCGTCAGGCTCTGGGACTGAACTCAGAAAACAAATATAGTACACATCGGACTCGCTCTGCTATCAACTGAGCTAACAGTCAGACAATATAGGTCGTAAAATTGCCCTTTTATATAAAAACATAGCAGTATTCACATTACAATCGCTACTTGGAGAATTCAATGGCCAATCAAAAAGAATACAACAGAAACGCAGATATATAACAGTATCATGCAATTCACTCATAGACAGATATATACACGACACTAGCAAAAAGTAAGAAGAAAGAATAGTGAACCTGTTAAAATAGAGTAAAAATCATTAAAAGAAATATTAATTTTTACCGTTTAGTAAACCTACCAATAGTTGTTTACATTTGTTTGGCCTTTGTGCATCGGTCACAGGAAAAAGGTTAATCAATCTTATCAATGGTCAGCTTTGTCAGACCACAGGAGCACTTTTTAAGATTTCTCACACCACCTACGGGCGAGATTATGACCCAATAAGTCAACATGCCAAACTTCATCAGAATCGGTCAAGCCGTTGAGATTTCTATACTGAGTAGACATAATCACAGAGTTACAGAGTTTATCCAATTGTATATATAGATATATATAGGAATAAATGTTTAAGCTTGCAACACATCAAAAATAAATCCACCAGAGTAGAAAAATATGTTCAAGTATATCAGCAGTGGTACAGTACAGTGTATGTCTCGGACGTCAAAAGTACCAGGTTTAAACCCAGCAGCAGGAAACAGTGCAACAGGTCATTTAGAAATCAATGGCAACCTATTGAACATACTCATATTGCTTAGATAATCAGTACTGCAAAAATATGCTGGGGTACTTAAGAGTCCTGAATAGATTATGAAACCAACAATATTAAGAGAACATAAGCAAAGTTTTTAAATACAAATTTTTAAAATATTAGTACACACATGCAGTCACCTACCACAGATGCTACACTCGAATGGTTTTCGATCAGCATGGACAACTTGGTGGGCTTTCAGAGTCTGTGGCTGCGTGAACAGCTTGCCACAAACATGACATTTGAAGGTACGGGTTGTATCATGTATGAGCTTGTGCCGCTGAAGATTGGCTCTCTGGTTGAACGATCGCCCGCAGACATCACAAGTGTATGGTTTTAGCCCCGTGTGGGTAAACTGATGTGCTTTTAGATGATGTTCCTGAAAAATAAGTCAGGACTGATTGAAGCAATAGAAACAAACCATTTCTGGTATAACGCAACTTGCTTTACAGCAGCATCAGCACAATCCAGAGAGTCAAGATATTTTTACTAGCCTGCCAGGATGATTTAAAAGTATCAGTTGCACTGGCCAGTCAGGTTGATTTAATAATATATGCACTACCTGCCAGGTTGATTGCATTGACCTGCCAAGTTGATTTAAAAATAATATATGCACTGATACACTGGGCTAATTTAAAAGTGCTATTTAATATGTCACCTGGTCCATCAGGATGATTTAAATTATTGTGCACTAACCACTAAGCGCAGAAGATAATATCTGGAACTTTACAGGACTACAAAAATTCCACCAATCTACAAGGTAAAAAGTATAAAAAATTCAAATGATGTCAGAAAGTATTTTAGACACTGGCCAACCAGGTTGATTTAAAAGTACTATAAGCACTGGCCCCTCAGCACAAAAAATATGGTACAGTACAAGAAGACACCACCACAGTCAAGTTAGTTCCCTTGTAAATGTAAATCTCATGTTCATCATTTAATAATTTAAATATTAATTTATTTTAGGTTTGAGTTAGGATAGTTGTGTTTTACATAACTAACCCTAACCCCAGCCCTAAATAAATAAATATTGCAATTATTAAATGATGAACATGAAATTGAAAACTATAGACAAGGAAATAATTAAATTTGTGGTGGTATCTACTTGTACTGTACCAAAAATACTACCTGGAACCTCAAAGGACTAAAAAGTGTTGGGACCAACCTACATGGTAAATACCTAATTGGGTTCAATGATTAAAAAGTACTGGCACCATCCTACATAATAAATGCTTAAGGCTCACTGACTCAAAAATGTTGACACCAAACTATAAGATAAATATTTAATCAGGTTAATCAGACTCACTGACTCAAAAATGTTGGCACCATCATCATGAATTGCTGTCTCAGCAATGAAGGTTGGCTGCAACAGACCTCCAACATCCCTTCTCTTGTCTTGGTGGTGCACTCTGCTAGACTATAACCTGTCTATCTCGCGATGTTACTCTCCCACTTGTATCTCTGTTTCCCTCTTGCTCGCCTTCCCTCTTCTTTACCTTCAAGTAAGGTCTTCATCAAGGTCATGTCTTTTAATATGTCCAAAATATTTTATTTGTTTGATCTTTATTTTCTTTATTCATACGAAGTGTTGTTAGAACCTCTTTGTTGTTTGTTTTATTCTCTTTCCATGATGGCCTCCCTATTCTTCTATATATCCACATCTGAAGAGCATCAATTCTGTCTTTTAATTGCTTGCTCATATTTCTGAGCCATACATTACTATAGAATAGATGTAGCATTTTATAATTCTCATTTTTAGCTTGTTTGTAATTTGTTTAGATGTTAATATTTTCTCATGTCATTGAAGGTGCTTTTAGTCATTCTGATTCACTTTTTAACTTTTGTTTCACATCTGCAATCATTTGTATTATGTGTCAGAGATATTGGTAATGTTATATTTGTTGCAGAACAACAAATGTACTTTTCTGTGTAGCACCTGTTTTTCTGTGACTTAGCTGATATGGTTTTTGTTGTCCGGATGTTTATATCTAGTTGGCACCAATCTACATGATAAATGCTTACCTGATTAAAAAATGTTGGCTCCAACCTACATGGTAAATGCTTAATCAGCTTCACTGATTCAAAAATGTTGGCACAACCTATGTGGTACCAACCAGACTCACTGACTCCAAAAATGTTGCCCTGTTCTACAGGGAGAAAATTTGACCAGCATATTAAAGATATAGATTTCTTCACTTCACTCAATTTTGTGTGTGGTCACTCTCAAACTCCCAGTGGATCTCTTTTATAGGCAGGACAATGGCCCTACTAGAGTTCTAAAAGGAACTAGTCCAGAAAACAGAAATGCATTGTGTTGCCATTTTATTTGCGCAAATGGCCATAAATGTCCAACTTTGACATTGGTAACTAATACATTTGGTGTTTTTACCACTTCCAGGTATAAGTGTGGGGTAACCGAGGCCTGAACTTCTAGTACAGGGTGCAAAGAATAAGGCTAGGGCCACTGTCTTCTTTCTAGGCATATGATAGGAGGCAACTAAGAAAAGTAGGTAGATGGACTGACAACCTGTCACTTGGGAAAGTCATTATCACTGCATGTCTTGCTTCAATTTCTTACCTCTGTCTTACTGGGGATGACAGAGTGATGTAGGTCAGTGAATATTGTACCTTTATCCTTTTGTGACAGACTCCAAGGTGGCAGGGAATGCTAAGTGTGCACTCATCACTGCAGATGGATCAACAGATTTGATTGAAGAATGATTTGGCCCAGACGTATATGCTGCACTCTTGGCAGGACTTGATAATCCTGTGATACTGCCAAACCAGAATGCTTTCTTTCAGGAACTAATCACACATCAAGAAACTTCCCTTAACCCAACCATGTCTTTGAAATAATAAACCTTATGTGTTTGAGTGTCAGCTCAGTTACTCAAATGAGTATGACCTATGCTTTTGTCAGAAACGAAGTTAAGGACTGTTATGAGCTACCTGCTCACAGTTAAAGGGGTTATTTCATAATCATCATCACCATTTCCACAATACGGTGAACATCTATAACCATATCGCTAGTATAGTAGGCCAGCCATACGAGAGAACTGCTTCTCGTACTTTCACGCTGGTCACCAAGCTCAAAGCTAACCACAGTCACTAATGCTTGACCTTTTTTGCCGCTATCAACATATCCACAGATGTCCACCATAGATGTTTATTCCTTGAAAGACAGATGAGCAAGGATGAAAGTACATTAGGTTTGGTGTTTATCTGCAGATTACTAAATAAAAAGTCCAATTTGGTTCTGGAAAAGTATGTTTGAATGTGAACATTTCATGAACAAAATAGTGTAACCTTTTGGCTTAACATTCTTCTTCAACTTCCATACAGATAGCTATCATATCTCCTAATCACTCTCATCTTTTCTGAATGAGGCTTTCTTGTTCCACTTGACTGCAACTGTTTCTAAGACATATTCTTTAGCTCATTCATGAGGTTCTGATTTATCTATCACAGTAAGAACATTTTTATCAATCTCTTTGTCCACCACTTTTTGTGTTTCATGACCTTCATTTTCATTCTCTCTGTCATTCTCTTTCATTCCAGCAATGACTACATCTTAACTTATTTATCATAACATGAAACACAACATCAACTGCTTGGAGATTTCCATTTGAATGCCAACTTCAAAGAAGCAGACAGAAAATTGGCTAAATCAGCAAGATAAGTTTTACCAACCAATGCTTTAATTTATTAATCTACAGATGCATGCTTTTACAGCTATTGTTGAATTTTTAGGCACCATGTATACATTTCAGTAACATTGCAAGAAATGGCACAGCTTAAGCAGAATTCAAACAATGACCAAATTCAAACAGTTGGGATCATTTAACTGTCTCAATACCCATTCCACCATGAAAGCTGACCAATGGTTTACATTGCTAACTAAAATGTCTGGACACATAAGATCAACTAACATTTTGTATTCCTAGGTGTGGACAATAAAAAATATGACTCAATTTATAGAAATATACACAGGTCAACTTTACTTTTCAATAATTAAAAATCCATGTCACTACAACTGAACAAGATGTGTTAGGTCACAGGAATGAGTTATAAGTACAGGTTATGAATGAGTTATCAGCACCCACACCATGAAAGTCCATAGGTGATTCAATTACCATCTCCTTAAATCTATCAGAGTTTAGTAGCTCACAGTTTCAATTTAATGTTGATTATCAGTTTAAATATCTATGATATTTCTCTTTTCAGGTCAATCCCCACAATCTTTACTCCATTCTCTACATAGGAATAATGTACAGTATATTAATTTAGAAAATTAATAGAGATGGTTGTCATGTTTATATGCTTGCCAAAGTTTTAGTGTTACGGCATTGCTGTCAAGTGTAATACTACATATTATACATCAATGCTTTCACTGCCGTGAAAGACTTGAGTCTGCCAAACACTGAGTCCCCTTCATTGCCATGAATGACAAAATTTGTCAGTGAATGTGACTTTTTCCATGGGGAATCTATCTGAATCTAGACTGGTTTTACCCAGACTTCATGTTTATTACAAATATCATTCCAAAATTGTGGAGCTGGTTATTTGATTGGTTCAATGCTGAAACTAAATTGGAAATTTAAATATTTTATTGCAGTTTTTCAACAAACACTTCAAAATGGACGGTGTAGCCTATGATATCCGGTCAAAAGTAAGTAATACTCTGACGTTTTATAGTGAGTGATATTGATAAAACAGACTTACAATCAGATATGGAATAGGATTATGATCCAAATAATGATGGTCAAAGGTTAATATCAAATAGTTCCAAGGGACCAGGAGCAAGTGATGGACACCTGATTTGAAAACGGGAGCATGGCACTGCCACTGCTAGGCAAAATTATTCATAAAATAATTAGAAATGTAATTAAAACCTTAATAATTGAAACCTTTTTGGTAAAATCTTGAGATAAATGTTTTCGGAAAGCTTATTCTTGTCTGAGCATCTTCTTTAAATTTCACAGCTCTAAAGATATTGGTGGATTTCTTAAATGATCACTTGCAAAACTCATCATAACTAAATAAAATAGCACGGTAGTGGGGAAAACACTTGGATTCAAAGAATGTGGAAGTAACTGTGTTAATGGAAAGAGGTAAAGCTGTAGATTAATTCTCAAATGAACTTAGTAGCACTATTTTTTAACTACAGCAGAAAACTCAGTTAAGAATAGAGATTCTGGATCCAAAAAATGTTAAAACATATCCATTAAGCTTGACACTTACCTCTCCAGTTACTTAATTATAATCAGTCAAGTGTATTAATTAATATAGAAAAGTTTTTATTTTTTCATTCTTAAACTCCCACTGGATCTCTTGTAAAAGAATGGTCCCACTAGATCTCCAGCAGGATGTAGTCCAGAGAAAAGAAATATATTGTCACCATTTTATTTGCCTCAATGACCTGACATATCTAACTTTGGCGGTATACTAAACATAAATTCAGAGAAGCACAATTTCTTCACATTTTTCCCGCTTCACTACAGTATGCACATTAGTTATGTATTTACAGCTAATTAAAAATAGCAGGTGATTACTAATTAATATAGAGTGCTGTATCTTCATCAAAGGTTGGCTGTAACGGACATCCAACATCCTATCTCTTGTCCATCTTGTGTTTCTCCCACTTGTATCTCTGCCCCTCAGTTTTACCCTCATGTAAGGTCTTCAACAAGGTTGAAAATGGATGAAGGCCTTTTAATGTCCAAAATATCATATTTGTTTGATTTTACTTATTCTAATAGTTTTTTTTTCCATACTCAATGCTACTATAACCTTTTTGTTGTCTTCTCTTTCCATGAAGTTCTCCATATTCTATATATCCACATCTCAGAGGCATCAATTGTCTTCTGTCTGTTCATTGTCCTTGTTTCTGAAACATACATTATTGTAGAGTAGATGTAGCACTTTACAATTCTCATTTTTAGTTTGTGATTTGTTTGGACTTTAGTAGTTTCCTCATGTCATTCATGCCATGACATTATAACTTATAGGAGCTAATAGAAAGCATCCCTTGGGTATTCAATTTACAACAGGTGTTTGTCACCAGCATCAGTTGTATCAACTTCAGCATTATAGTTAATACCTACACTTATAGTACAATTGTGACAAATTAGAGCATTTGATGATGAAGACATTCCTCTTTCGCAAGTAAAGATGAGCATGTTATTGACAAAAAATCAAGTAAGATTTTTGTGTATGTGAGTACTCAAGATGAGTCACTCCCAACTTTGAAAAAACTGTTGCAGTGTGAGCAGGAAGTAGTAGGTCTTGAGATAATGAAAAACAGTCTGATCTCTACTGTAGTATTTGTCTCTTCCAAATAGCCTGCAGTGTTCTATTTTGTTGAAAGCTCTTAACCTGCAATGATTAGACCATGCCAGACTGGATGGACAAAAGCTTTGATTTCCTAAGAGCTTGGGTCAATCCTGCACTGCTTGAGAGATACCCTTAAGCACTCTTTAAAATGTTTTTTTCAAGCCTCTACTTACATTTCACCAAACAAGTCTCGTTGGAAGGCGCTCATTTGGCATGTGAACAGCGTGACCAGTTCAAAAAAATTGAGACTTGATCAACAAGGTATAGATGTTTTTCAAAGTGATATGCTGAGCTACAGGTCTAATAGAATAGCAAACAACACAAACTCAATAAATGTAGAAAACTCCCATCACAGAAGTCACACAGACAAAACTTGAAAACATGATAACGAAGTTGTGATCATCACTGGAAACTTTTTAGCAAAATTTCAATAACTTCTAGTAGAAAACATCAATTTGTGTTAATTTCCTGTGTTTTTCTAGTGATTAACAGAACATTATTACCATGTTTTTAAGCTTCACTTGTCAGATTACAGTTTTTCTGCAGTTGTTATCTATTCTCGATCATCACAGAGATCTCATTTTAAGGACAGTGCTGTGTATTCTATTTTGAGGACTTTATTCTCACTATTTATCGTTACTACGTTTTCCTGTGAAGGAGTGCAGGGAGGTTTTCTATGGGCTGTGGGAATAAAGGACGCTTTGCCATAGCAGATGCTGCGACATGTACAGGAAGAATTTTGATTGTACCCCAAAAGGAAATATCCTGTCCCAACCGTGGATTGAACCAGGGACCTCAATGATCTGAGAACGGCATTCTAACCACATGGCCACTCTTTATCTACTGCACTATTCCTTTCAAATTATTCATTCATTCTTGATTGTATAAGGGTGATTAATATCTCAAAATCAATTAAGCCCTTGGGCCATCTATGGTGTTTATACAACCTTGGGTGTATATGCCACGGACAAGGATTTTCCATTTGTCTCTATCCATGTATATGTTTTCAGCCTCATTCCATACAATTTCCATTTATGTCAAGTTCTTCATGATCTTTCTTCATCATGTATTCTTAGTCTTCCCTGTTCCCTCTTTCCCTGTAAGTTCCATGTCACTGATCTTCTAGCTATATATTTTACTGATTTTCCATGTGTGAGTCAATCTAGCTCCATATTCTGTCCTTTATCTGCATGACCACCAGATCTAGATCTGTTCATCTCAATATATCTTCATTTATCTTGTCCGGCCACCTAATGTTTAAAGTAATCTTCTTAAGCAGTTAAGCCTAGAAATAAAAAGAGGGGTGAGACAAGGATTTATTTTATCACCCAGCCTATTTAACATCTATACAGAAAACATTTAAACATATAGAAGGAATGCCAGGACTCAAAATCAATGGGAAAATAATAAAAAAAACCTGCAATATATAGACTGTCCTTTTAACAGAAAGTGAACAGAAACTACAAAGATTAATAGATAAAGTTGACAAATCAAGTAATGAATATGGACTAGACATAAACATTCAAAAAACAAAAACTATGATAATCTGCACAATTGCAGAAGAACAGGTGCTAAACATAAAAATACATGGAGAGATACTACAATAAGTAGAACCTAACCAACATCTCGGACACATAATCACAAATGATGGTAGATGTGAAACAGAAGTTAAAAGGAGAATAGGAATGGCTAAAAGAACTTTCAATGACATGAAAATATTGAAATCTAAACAAATTACAAACTAAACATGAGAATTATAAAATGCAACATTTATTCTATATTACAAAGAAGTACAACAATGAAGGCTCCCATATATTAATTACAGAAGTTGAGGAAGTTATGCAACACTTGAAATACAATAAATCTTCTGGACCAGATAATATTACAAAGGAAGAATTAGAAGTGATGGGGGAGTATGGCATAGAAATAATCACCAAAGTGCTAAATGACATCTATAACAGTGGCGATATTCCATCTGATTTATTGCAATCAATATTCATAGCCTTATCAAAGAAACCTGGTGCAGTAGAATGTTAAGACCACCAAACAATCAGCCTCATGAGCCAGATGACCAAGATCATACTTGTATAATCATGAGACAAATACGAGGAAAATTAAAACCAAAAATTGCAGAAGAGCAATGTAGATTTGTGGAACGAAAAGGTCACAAGAAATGCCCTATATATAATATAAACATTGATGGAGAGGGCAACAGAAGTACAAAATGACCTACACTTGTGCTTTATAGATTATAGTAGAGCATGTGAAAAAGTGAAGCATTCAGAAATAAAACTGATAAAATTGTTAGCAAAACTCAACGTTGATTGGAAAAATCTAAAGATAGAAAAATGTATTGGAAACAAACAGCTGCGATGAGGGTTGATAGAGATGGACGTCAGACAAGGATGTATAATGTTACAAGATCTTTTCTCCCTGTATACAGGGGGTATTATGTGAAACAGAGAAAGTATGCCAGGAATAGCAGTTGGAGGTTACAATCTGAATAATCTAAGATATGCTGACAATACAGTTTTGACTGCAGGGAGTGAACAAAAACTTCAAGCCCTGTTGCACATGGTAGTACATGAATGTGAAAACAAAGGACTCAGTCTAAACAAGAATAAAACTGAAGTAATGGTTGTTTTTAAAAAACACGCGCCACCAAAATAAAGTATTACTATAAATGATTAAACATTAAATAAAGTGGATAAAGTCATGTATCTTGACACCATTTTAACGTCAGATGGCAGGTGCTCCAATGAGATCAAGAACAGGATATCAAGCCAAATCAACATTTCAAAAAATGAGAAAAATTCTATGCAATGGAGTAATATCAATGCATACACGAGTTCAAATACTAGGATGTTATATTGAGCCAATCCTTCTTTATGGAAGTTAAGCTTAGACAATAAACAAAAGTGCCCAAGATAAGCTGGAGGCAAGTGAAATGTGGTTTTTAAGAAAAAGATGACAATTCCATGGACAGCCAAGAAAAACTAATGTAGAAGTTCTCGGATATGCTAGACCCCTTGCTGATTTTTTTATTTTACATAGACCTGCCTTATATTGAATTTTCCTAAACATATTATCTTCAAATGCGTTTTGACAGCTGATACAGTGCTGCTCACTTTGATTGTGTTAATTTCTTCTTCTTCTTTAGCATTCATTCTCAAACTCCCATTGGAGCTCTCTTGCAGCAGGACAATGGCCCTACTAGATTTCCAGCAGGATATAGTCCAGAGAATGGAAATGCATTGTGTCGCTGTTTTATCTGCACCAATGACCCAACACATTCGTCTCCGGTGGAGATTGGGTTTATTTGTAGAGTGGACAATTGTAAAAATAGAAGAACATGTAAAATTTGTATTCATACCATTATTGATAGGAGTACATCTCGTGAACCCTCAATTTTTTTCTCTCGCCGACATGCAAGTCAGAATCTACCCTTGGAGGTCCAAATAGACCACTTTGGGAACCTGTGGGTTAGAGTCTAGCAGAGTGCACCACCAAGGCAAGAGACAGGAAATGTTGCAGGTCTGATGCAGCCAACCTTCACTGTGGAGATGGCACTTGATCATGAACAGATATTTGTCGTTTATGCTGTACTTTTTTATCATTTTTCCAGGTTTCCTAGCATACCATATCTCCAAGCTATTTTCTTAATGAACACTTTTAATGGTATTGCAAGTTTAACATTGTTAACTTTTAAAAATATACACGCAAAATGAAATGTGTATAGCAATGTTCGTGTGAACTTTAAAAGCTAAAGCTGTTAAAGGTCTCTACTTCAGCTGTAATGTTCACATTTTCCAAGTATCTTTTTCCTAAAAGGATTCATGTAAACAGTGCTGTTTCAGCAGATTTAGCAGTGCCATTTCAGCAGATTTAGCAGTGCCGTTTCAGCAGATTTAAAGCATATGAGTATTACATTAAGTGAATCAGGCTGCAACATTAATTTTCAAAGGGTATGCCACGAAATTGCATAAGATGAAAAACCCCAAAAAATTGTTACTAAATAGGCTGGAGTTCAGTGATGTCATCTACTGCACTGGTGCAGCATAATATCCCATGTAACAGAATAGTGTGTAATGAGATAAAGTATGAGAATCACTGAGCTGCAGAAATGACTAAGAATTATTTTACAGACATGAAACTACTGTTCTATGGATCATACTACAGGAATGACTATGCTATTCTAGACAAGATACATGCATAACAAGATTATTCTAAGGAGCAGATTACAAGAATGACTAAACTACTGTCCAAAAAAACCGGTCAATACTGCATTTTACCAGTTCAGGCGTTGCAGAGAGTGGATTGAATAGCTGTGTGATAAAGGCTGCATACTCTTGCTGTCGCCACATCATGTACAGGATGAGTTTTTAATTTACCCTCCGACAGAAAAAAACCCAGTCCTTACCGGGGATCAAACTCTAGACCTCACTCGTGTGAGACAGCGTTCTAACCTCTCAGCCATGCGCCACACTACTAAACTACTATTTTATGAGTGCCTGTTCCAAATGATTTGATATGTTGTTGCAATTAAATCTAACTTCCCATGTGCAATGGGGTTGTTTCTACAGAGTTTTATTTCATACCCAGAAGACTTCATCTCGAGGCAGTGTATTGCCCCCAGAGGAAGCCACCTCGAATTAATTTTGATATAAGTGTCAAATAAATTATGAAACCATTTAAATTGAGTTAAATTTGTAAAAGTTCATGTGCTAACAATATAAGTGTGTTTTTAGGTCACATTTTATAGGCTTAAGAATGGATAAACAAACTTTTGAAACTGGTTCATGCAGACTTCATTCAGGAGAAGAATGAGTAGACTCTTCAAGCAAAATTACAATCTACTTATGTAAGATTTCATACAGAAGCCACACTAAACACAGAAACATATCATACCGGTAATTATACAGCAATGCAGATACAGAAATTATTGCAGCACTAACAAGCTTTTTCTGACTTGGGATAACAAAGGAGATGATTGCTTGGTAGGCCCTATAAGCTGAGAAGTACCCACATAGGATGTTCCAACAATAAATGATACTGAATGCATGCCTATAGCTAAATGAGTACCTTAATTGTAATAATATATGTGTTTTTTTCTGAGAATGTATTTGGAAAAAAGGTTACATTTCTGCGTTTTCTCCCATAACCTTTACATCTTATATCACAGTTTGTTTCCAATCTTTTCCTGTGACTAGAGTATATATGAACCTTTTTTTGATTGGCGCTGTCATCATAGGGCAGGGGTGGGCAAACTACGGCCCACGGGCCACATGCGGCCCGCCATTGGATATTATGCGGCCCTCAAACACATTTATAAATAAACGAACGATCGTCACAAATGATTTTTTCCATTAATATTACGCAGAAATCCATTGGAATTTTAATTCGACTTTCTTATATATTAAATATACAATATTTTTTTTTCCAATTTGACATTATTTAAATAGTAATATTTATATATATATACACAACTTCCCTCAAATTCTATAGAAGCAACTTGTAGTTCACTCATCACAAATGATGATGACCATTTGTTACTCCCATTTTGAAAAAATGCACATGTACGTCCTTGTTTATTCACTAGAAGATGGCTGTCCTATGCTGGCTTCAAACGTCTTTGGACAATATGGGCATGGGATTATCATTTAGATAGTGTTCAATCCATTTGTGTCTTTCTAGTCAGTCTTCGCTCTTGACCTGCTGCATTTCTCTATTTTTAAACAAGATGCTGTTCTTATTTTTAATGCAGAGCATCATGCAGCTCAGTTTTTAATAGTGTCTTCCCATGTATACTGGTTTATGTCAAAGGCTATCAATGTCTGTGATGAGTAACCAAGTTGTAGAGCTTCTTTTGATCCCTTTTAGAACGCATTCTCTTCTGCATCTCACTATCGAGGAGTATCTTTGGTAGATGGTGATCTGGTAGACATACTACATGACTGCCTGATAAATGTGTGACAGCATCAGAATATTATCAATGTTAGAGATAGCATCTCTGTCAAGGACAGAGGTAACCAGAAACTTATCTTGCCATCTAATATGTACAGAAAAATCAAAAATGTATTGTTTAAACAGAGAGTCATCATTGGTGTTCAGCTGCAAGAAATATTAAAGCTGCGTACCAATAAAAAGTGTGTCTTGTGCAAGTCTCAAACCCCCCTAAAGACTATTACTGTTAGTTAAGGGTATAGCAACATGCAAGATCTCGTGGCATAGTGGTTAAACCATTTTTCTGGTGTTCAAGAGGTGACAGGTTCGTTCCAGCTTGTGACATCCTGTATGAAAAGTGTGTTTTCCTGAGATTCCTGGAGACGATCGCCTGAAGCTACAGAATTATACGCGCTATGTGGTACTCTTGGCAGGCATACCTCTTCATTGAGAGGTGAAACTGGAACACAATGAAGTCAATCTTCTATGCCTTTTGAGGTTGTTTTTTAACACTACATGCAAGTTATACCTCTCTGTGAGTACAAAACTTTCTGGTTAAAGGCATATCCATCTAATCGCTGAAACTAAAATGTCACTAATTTTAAGTTGTCAGAGTCATAAGTTGATATGGATTACTTCAATGCAATGTAATTAGTTACCTGCAGCAAAGCAGGACCATAGAGCTCATTTGTCAGAGCTACTTCAGATGGCTACAGTTTTCTTCTTGTGGTGTGGTACAATGGGCTGTTCCATAGAATATATTCTGTGCTTTCTTGTAATAATTCAGAAGCACCAATCTGTTTCAGCAACCCTAAACATCCTATATTAGAAGCTTCATTTGTCCTCCCCCCATTTGTGTGCATGGCTAGCCCCCATATGCACATACATTTAGTTGTACCCTTCACAACGACAAATAGACAACCCTTAATCAGTATTCATATTAAACCAAAATTATATTCTGACCCTATACATAACAATTTAAATGGGTGAAGATATATAAGGACATCCTGTACATGATGTCAATTTGATGATTAGATAATATTCTATTAACAGTTCACTCTGACCAGCAGACCTGACCCAGTGAACTTTAAATCCCGATGTTTCTAACTACCTTCATAAAATCCATGCCACATTCTGTACACATGTAAGGCCTCTGGCCATTGTGTGACTGCATGTGATCCTTAAGCTGGCTAGGGTAGCGGAATCTGCGGTCACAGTAACGACAGAGCAGTCTGCCACCAGCTCCATTTTTATCAGAATCTTTAGTGTCATCCATGTCATAATTCTCAGCAGAATCAAAGACCTGGTTCTGATTTGGATATCGTTTACTTGGTGTGTGTACTGGCTGAAATAAGAAACAACATGACCTGAAAGACTAGCATCAACACTTTTTGTGCTTTTTCTCTTAAATCTACCTATCTATAAACCCATAACTCGTCAGGGTCGTAGGGGTACTACAATGATGCATCATTATCTGTACTGTCCTTGATGTTATCTATCTATGCATTTGATCCCTTCTGCTTCTACCTACTTCAACTGTTCCTGTAGTATTGTTTTTGACCAGGGGTCATCTCAGTTCTCATACATGTCCATACATTGCAAGTTGTCTTCGTTTCATTATTCAAAGTAATGGCTCTTATGAACATGTATGTATCTATATTTTATTTCTTATGTACACATTTGTCTTATTCTCTCGATATAATATTCATAGAACTTGTCAGTCTATCTATCTATTCGCTAAACGCTTAGTTGACTTTCAGCGCCAGGGGCAGAAGAGTTTTCTGGAGATGGCCCATGTGTGTGCTGAGTATGTTGTGGAATTTGTTGCCTCTTTTATTTCAGTGGTCCATTGTTTTCGTGGTCAGCCTCCACTGTATCTGTGTAGCATAGCTTACTGTGGTATGCTGTCTGATGGTAGTCTGCTGATGTGTGCAAACCATTTGATCTGTTGTCTCTTAATATATTCAAAGATTGGGGTGGTACCGATTCTTTGTCTATTTGTCTAATGTCCTCATTTCTCACTCTGTCTCTTAGCGATATTCCTAGGATTCTGCGCAAGCATGCCATTTCAGCTGTCACAAGTTTACATTTATCTTGTGCTGTTGTTGTCCATGTTTGGCATTGGTAGCATGGCTTTGACATAATAATTGTTTTGAATAGTATTATTTTGGTGTTTAAATCTACATTTTACTTCAGAAGATTAGTGCCATTTGCCCTAGGACTTGATATGCTTTACTACATCTATTGTGTATTTCTTTGCTGCTCTTGCCATCTATTGTTATATTGCTTCCTAGGAATGTAAATTCTGCCAATTGTTTAATTTTGTTGTTGCAAATATATATACTGTTGCTTCTTTCTGTTCTTACTATCTTCATTACTTTGGTCTTTTTTATATTTATCTTCATGTTAAAGGCATGGCATGTTGGATGTAATCTGTCTGTCTTTGTAATTGCTCTTCTGATAATGCTACTAGTGCTTGGTCGCCTGCAAATATCAACTTGTTTAAGTTATCCTTCAGATAGTTTTCTTCCGTTATCTTTGCTACTTTGCAGATGTGATTTATGTATATTATGAAAAATAGGGGGATAGTACACATCCCTGTCTCACTCCTGAGTGAATATGGAAATTATCTGATATACCTGTGCTCATTCTTACTGTGCATTGACTATTGGCGTATATGCTTTGACATAGGCTTATGAGATGTTGGAGAACTCCATATGTCTGTAGTGTTATCCATAGTTGTGCTATATCCACTTTGTCAAAAGTTTTTTCGTGGTCCACGAAAGCCAAAAATAAGTCTTGGTTATGTTCTGTCACTCGTCTGTAACATTTGTATTTTAAGGCCTGTAATTGTCTTCCAACGTCTGTAGTGAGTGTCAAACTCTCACAACCATATAACAGTAGAAAGCACTAATCAGTTATAAATTTTGATTTTCCCTCGTAACACTGATGCTTTTCCAAATAAAGTTTAGCCTGGGCATAGAAGCTAAAGCCATCTCCATCCTTATCTTTAATTCTGCTCTGCATTGCTAAACATGTTGGATCCAAGGCATTTGAAAGAATTCACCTCCTCAAGTTTATACTCATTCATCATGATGCTAGTCTGTGCTTCTTATGTTGTTGCTGAAATATTTCAATGTCTACAACAGATAGAACATCAAACAACCAACAGTTAAAAAAAAAACAGTAACAAATGGTAGGTTAACAAATCAATCAAAACCAAAAATGGTAAATAATAATAACTGTCTCCCCAGACACTTTCAACATTGCAGTCACTAGTGTCTGAATTTCGAGCTGCAATAGCTTCTGTATGCCTTACAACCAAACTATTTTTCTAGGGACCATGCTCACAAATGCGCACATTTACTGACAGGGTGGACAATAGTACAGTTAACTACTATACAATGTTTTAGTTCTAAACAGAAATGAAAATGTCAAGGTTTTTATTTTCATACTTCACAAACAATTATGACTCACCCCTGATGATCCAAGTTGAGAAGATGAAGGAGAATGACCCAATGGATGCTTAGATCTCAAATTAGCACAGTATCCGTTTTTTTCACTCACGACAGAATGACGTTTGAGGTGACTAATTTGAGTGAAGCCTTTACCGCATAAGTTACAGGTATGTGGCTTGATCTTGTCATGAGTCAGCATATGGGTATTCAGGTGACTAAGTTGCTTAAAGTACTTGCCACATTTGAGGCACAGGTGAGGCTTGATCCCACTATGGTCCAAGACATGCATCACAAGGTTGTGTTTAGTAGTGTAAGATTTATCACATTCATTACATTGCCAGCGTTTTGCACTGCCCACTTGTATATACTGAGTGTCATCAATGCGGACACTCACCTCCATTCTCTCCTGTTCTAAGTCTCGAGCCTTCGCCTTTCTCTCCTCCACCAGCTGCTCATAATTCTCTGGATTCTGATCCTCATTGCTGTCTAGGTTTTCTCCACTGCTTCTCGAGTTCTGATGCTTGTAAGGCACCTTTGAATTATGAGAATTATGAGAACTATTTCCTGTGGCCATTATTCCCTTCTGATAAGTACTACCTGTTGGTTCAACCCCCCCAAGATTTGCTGGTCTACTTACAATCCCAACTGTGACAATTGTGGCTTTGTTGGAAACACATGTAGTCATGGTAGCTTTACCTGCAGAATCTAAAAAACTTGGTGAAATTACAGTTTTCAATTTGGAGTTTTTGTTGTAATCACGATATTCTCCTCCTTGTGAAGGCTGAGGGTCATATGGGAATGTAATACGGGGTGATCCTCGAGGTGTTCCACGATTTTGCATTGATCTCTGCCTTCTACCACCTTCATCAGAAAATTCATTATCTGACTCAGGTTTGTATAATTCAGCTTTGGGGATTTTTATTTTTAGTTCACCCATGGATTCATCACTAGTCTGCGTACTTTTATTGAAAACTGAAGGTCTTTCTGTCTTACCGATAACAAAGAACTTAAATGGTCCAATATGGCGCCTCGGAATATGCTGATTATGAGAAAGATACTTGTGTTTAAACTTTGGAATGGTCATGGATTCACTAGGATTTTGGGAAATGCTTCCATGGCTATAGCTTCCATGACGGTCTGAATGTATTCCTCCAGCAAGGTATTGCTGTTGGTTGACTGTTTCTTCTTTGTACGATCTTGGTGAGAGCGATGACAAATGCTGACTGCTGCCATTGTGTGCAGAGTGCTGCAGGATAGAAGAGTGAGGGATATTGTTGCTGTAATTATTGCTGCTCATTCCTGGTGAGGTAGATCCAAGTGAGGGTGATTTACTATAACTCTTCCCTGAGACCTGATCTGTATATGAAGATGAATCAAAATGGGTTTGATGACTGCGACTGCCTGAAGGCTGGAATGCATGTTGTTGTCCTGAAATACTAGAGTATAATGACTGACTACTTTTACCAATGTCACCACTGCTGCTTCCACTGCTGGAGACAATTGTGCTGAAACTAGGCAAGCGATCAGACATCATTCCAGATGCAGATGATGGGATAGGCATGGGTATATGTGGACTCTGATCTGAGGTATAATCTGAGAATCGACTTCGAAATGAACTTGAAGGAAGGCTTGACATTGAGGGCATACTTGTCTGTTGGGAATAATTCATGTGGAATGGAGACATACCATAACTGCTCCCTCTCTGGTTCTGTGGAAAGACAGGTCCCCCACCAGCAAAGCTCATCCCTGCTTGCATATCATTCTGAAGAGAATTTGGAAAATCAACTGGACCATAGTCATCTCCAACAAATTGAAATCCAGAAGGAGGTAGATTGTCCATTGCAGTTTACCTGAGGCCTAACTGTGCAACAAAATAAAAAACATTTTAATAAAGCCATACAAACTGAAGAACAAGTATATTTTGGAACAGTACACACAATATTTTCTGTTAAAAAAACGGTTTTTTTAAATAAGAAAACAGACATCATATACTTTGGGAGGAGCCATAAATGACGTCTGCATAGCAGATGTACAAAATATGCATACAGGTAGTTCATGTGATCTGCTGGTTGAACACTCTTCTGATACAGGTAGTTCATGTGATCTGCTGGTTGAACATTCTTCTGATACAGTTAGTTCATGTGATCTGCTGGTTGAACACTCTTCTGATACAGGTAGTTCATGTGATCTGTTGGTTGAACACTCTTCTGATACAGGTAGTTCATGTGACCTGCTGGTTGAAACTCTTCTGATACAGTTAGTTCATGTGATCTGCTGGTTGAACACTCTTCTGATACAGGTAGTGCATGTGGTCTGTTGGTTGAACACTCTTCTGATACAGGTAGTTCATGTGACCTGCTGGTTGAAACTCTTCTGATATAGTTAGTTCATGTGATCTGCTGGTTGAACACTCTTCTGATACAGGTAGTTCATATGATCTGCTGGTTGAACACACTCCTCATTCATTAACAATGTAATGCATCCAGTTTTACTAGTACAACATTTAAAATTTAATTCCCGTCGCAGCTTAGAATCATTATCAATCACAGTGTCAGCATTCAGAAGTTTCAGCATGTTTCCCTTTTTCACTGTATATGTGTATAATGCATTGGATGCAATCAAACTGACTCTAATTACTGTAGATGCCTGCATGTCACAGGTATTAAATCCATATAATACCAAGACTGAAAGTAGCTATAGCTGCCATCTGCTAATATAGGACACCTGCTGTCTTAGATCTTTCAAAACATTAACAAAAACACAATAAAAATTCAGCTCAACATTTTACTGTCTGTCCAGCAATCCAGAACATTTTTATCTCCCATTACCAAGGGTGTTCACATAATTTTTTTTGACATTGGCAACTACTTCTTGAAAAATATGTATAGAATCTAACTCAAGACAACAAGGCTTGTAGTTCCTATTCACTTCCTGCGATCAGTACTGTGTCATCAGCATATCTCAAGTTGTTTATATTGCATCCTCCCACTGTTATTCCTGGCATATCTTCTATTTTTCACATAAACAACCTTGTCTGACATCCATTTCTACCTTTTGAAATCTTCCTATAGTGTTGTTAACTCTCATTGCATCTGTTTGTTTCCAATACATATTTCTTACTATTCTTAGATTTTCCCACCAGTGTTTTCAAGAAGTTTTATAATCTCTGAATGCTTCACCTTGTCAAATGATTTGCTGTAATCTATGAAGCATAGATATAGGTCTTATTGTACTTATATGGCACTTTAAATTTCATGTACCTTTTCCTTTCATGAATCCGCATTGTTCTTCTGCTATCTCTGATTTTATTTTTCCTCTAAACTCCTCATTATTATATGCAGTGGAATCTTGGTCATTTGACTCATAAGGCTGATTGTTCTGTGATCTTCGCAATCTACTGCACCAGGTTTCTTTGGTAGGGCTATGAAAATTGATTGTAGTATATCAGATGGAATATAGCCACTGTTGTAGATGTCATTTAACATTTTGGTGATAACTTCAATGACATAATCTCGCAGAGCTTCGAACTCTTCCTCTGTATGTCTCTCATATCCTTTCCATATCCCGATTTCACCTGCAAGGCAGTAGTTTTTATTTAGAGTGTTCTTTCCTAGGAAAGCTGTCTTACTAGACTAACAAGCCTTTCCTACTAAGTTGCCTCCCCCTAGCCCTACCCTACTTCCTCCCTAACCTCAAAACCTACCCCCAGCACATTCCTGGCATGGTGTTGGAAACCCTCACGTCAGCAACATGAGCTTATAGTTGCTCATACTGCCTTGATGCTGCCCATGTGGAATTTCAGTGGAGATATTAGCACCGCCTGATATCTCATTTGGTAGGCAGTAATACTGATCCGCAACTGCTTATTTATTCTGAGAAACTCTGGCTCATATTGCAGCTAACCTCTATATCTAGAGGCTTTTCCACTATCTCCTTCCTCTGAATGTGTCTGATAGGACGTATAGTTATAAAATATAGGGTATACCTTTCACCCTAAGTAATAAAATAACTTTGAGAAAGTAAGATACCCAAATATAATAGTAGGCCTCTATTTAGTATTGTTGTTTGTCCATCACATGTCATGATGACCATTTATTACATCCACTTTTGAAATTAAATTAGTTATGTTCTTGATTATAAATTTGTAGATGGTTAATAAGCCCTATTCTGGCAGCAAATATCCTTGGACAGTTCAGACATGAGATGACCACTATTAGATGGTTTTTGGTCTACCCGTGACTTTCCTATTATTCTCACTGTTGAGCTGCTGCATTTCTCCTCTATTCACAAGATGCTGCGCTTTTTTTTAAACTGCAGAGCGCTACACAACTATATTTTGTGTTTGTTATTCTCATATTTGGTCTATTTCAAAGCCTTTCAATGAGTTCTTTAAAGAGTCCTTGTAGCGCTTCTTTGGTCACTTTGGGAACATATGCCCTTCTGTAACTCACCATAGAGAAGTATCTTTGGCAGTCAATGATCTGACATACATATAATATGACCTGCCAAACGAATCTATGTCTAGGAATACATCTAACTCTGAAATCTTGTGCAATCTGATGTGCATAACTTTTCTGAGACAAGTGGTGTGAAAGTGACTAAGCTTCCTCACATGTCGTCTATAGGGCCTACACAGTCCATGTTTCATCAGCATGTAACTAACAGTATTGCAAATACTACTGCTTAATTTAATATTAGGCTTAATATTATAGACAGACTATTACTAATAGTAAATTACTGAGTTTCGAGAACAAATGTCTTTGTAGGATAACTAACACCCATTGGAGTGAATTCAAATAAATGATAAAATCAGAGAAGAGACACATCAAAATTTCATCACAGATTTTATCAGGAAACGCCGTTGGTCCTACATCGGGCATGCCCTATGCGCAGACATCAACAGAATACATCACCAATCACTTGAATGGATACCTACAGGCAAAAGAGCCAGGGGTAGACCAAAAGAAACAATCAGAAGAACAATACTTAGAGAAAGTAAAACAGTCAATATCCATACTATCCAAGAACTGCACAGAATAGCTTTGAACAGACAGAATTGGAGAGATCTGACCTCTGCGCTAACTTCAACACAAAAGGAAAATAAATGAATGAATTACTAATAGTATATCTATAGGACAGCGTAGCGCAGTGGTTAGCGCACTGGCTTCGCGTATGAGTGGTCCTGGGTTCATTCCCCAGTTGAGGCGGAAATGTTTTTCAGGTCGCAACAGCTCCAAGGTCGACCCAGCCTTAAATGGGTACCGGATTAATCTGGGAAGTAAAGACTGCGAGGGAGAGGAGATGTACCGCCCTCATATAGCAGAGTCACTGAAATGTGAGATTGCTAACATCTCACACCCCTATGGCATTAATAAATGCTATAGGTTACTTTACTTTAAAACTAATAGTCTATTAGCAATACTCACATAAATGTACTCAGCAGGCTTTTGCTCTGATTTTTTGTCTCGGGTCTAGATGTATGTACCCAACATTCTTCTACAGTAACAAATCAGGCTACATGGTGTACACCATTCATTTGCCCATGCCTTTGTCAGGTTTTTATAATATTATAATTAATTTAACACATCTAAATATTTCAAAACCATCATTGTCATTGTGTTTATTTTAGTAAACAAGGACCTAAGTGTAATATTATTATTATTATGGATTCATTAGTGCATAATTACACAATTAATGAATTGTCATAAACTATACCTAAACAATGTACAATGCAAGGTGCATCAGCTGGTAGTAGTGGTAGTGTACTCAACAGAGCTGTACTGTAGGCGTAGGTAGTAGTGTGTGTGAGTGTGAGTGCATCATTATTTAATGTGTAAAATTAAAACTTTTAATTAAAAGTAACTGTAAACAACGCCTCAGCAAAAGAAACTTCTGAATGAAACTAACACTAATATCATAATATGTGTCTACTTAGTACTATATCATAATGATTGTGTATGACATGTTGGCTAAGTCATAAATAATATAAATAATTTTAATATTTTTGTCACTTTTTCTTATCCACCTTTTGGCTTTTCCCCATCTATTACATATAGATTATTTTATTATTTTAATTAAAAGTGTTTTATCTTTATTACTATTATGCCAGGTAATATATACATAAAACATACTATTACAGTATATGCATTGAGATCCAATACGTAGCTCACTTTGAACGCTGGCAACTACAACTCGATTGTAAACAATTGTCTGCTATGTTGTTAGTATTCCAAGCTGAAGGACGGACGGACGGCACAGGCAGATGGAAGAACATGGCGTCAACGAAGAACGACTGAGGAGAATCATGCAACATCTTGGCTAGAAGATATTAATGAATGTGATATCTGTGGCTTTCAAATAAGCGTCCTTACTTTAGCATGGAGGGTTTGCCAAGCAGTAACAATGAATATAAATAGTAAGTTTACTTACAATGTTTACATAGATGATAAAAAAACCTGTGGCGGCACGTTTGACAGCACATCAGGGAAGGAGTGAAGGAAGTAGATTGTTCTTCCACCTCGCGTTAGAATAACTTTACGTGTAAATGAGACTGTGTACAGAACTTCTACATATACAGTTTGAAAATGTAATACAATACATTGTTTATATATTATAATAGTTCAGTTTTAACAACAATTTCAGTTCCAGGTCAAGGTTTCTTTTATACACAAAAACTATGTTTCATGCGTATGAAGAAGACCTAATTTTGTCTGAATGTCGTGATGCGGTTGTGAACAATAATGACTACTATACGCTTACTCCAACAAAGAAATGATATTGTGCATTGTAAAGACTTGCTTTATATTTCACGCAATTATACATATATGCAGTTTAATGTTTATTTGCTCCTCATCACTGCAATATTTGTTACTCCAAGATGGAAATATAAAGATGTTCGTTATTGAAAAATGACGGTACAGAATTGGTACGGACGTTGCGACTCCTATAACACGACCATGAATTTAGTGAATTATTGCCCTTTGATATGTTTACATGATAGTGATTACTCACTAAACCTGTAGGGGATTTGCGTGTTTACAACAAAAAAAAACCTGCTCTAGATATTGTGCAAGAAAATGAAAAAATCCATTATAGATCGGTATAACAGCTCACATGATAACGTATCAATCCACCATAATGACACACAGAACAAGAGATCATATGAGGAATGAAGATTACAAGAAATGGAACAGCGTCTGTTGTTATAGGCCCTTATTGTATTAAAACGCCAAACATGCTAGAAAACTCAACTATTTCCATCTAAGCTGCCTTCGTAAGATACTCAACATCCATTGGTGGGATAAAATACCAGAGAGTTTGTTTGTTTTGTGTTCGCTCCATTGTAACCATCACGGGTGTAGTGCGATTTCCGCCGGGAGCTTGATTACGTTGTGCCACCGTTATGCGCCTTGTAGGCCTAGCACATCCGATTTCGGCATGCCTTGACAATTCAGGTGGGTTAGCCTGTGACAGCCTCTATATCTGTCTCCAGGCACGCGTAGTGGCGACTCTTCGCCCAGACGATTTTTGCTCTCGTCTCACTCGTACGAGTTGTTCCACTGTCTATGAACTTTCTTCGTGTAATTGGACGTGCTGTGCCCATTGGGTACTGAACCGTTTCTCATCCGTGAGCCTGGTTCCTTAAGGGGAAGAACTCAACAGAGGAGTAGGGCCCTGGTTCTTTCGCCCTCTTAGCCGAGGTGTCATTCACCGACATCGTGTACCACTTGTCCAAGTTCGAGTCTCACACCACGCGTTTGAGAGCAAGGCGTTCTCGAACTGATCGTCATTGTCCCAATAGCGCCGGAGCCCATCAGGTACTGAACCCTTTCTCTCTTCAAGTGTATTTCCGGTGTAGGAAAACCTGACAGTAGAGTTGGACCAGGACTACCAACGTTGTCATTTTCTTGCCTAAGCCCATCGGGTACAGAACCCTTTCTCTTCGCGAGCATATTTCCGGTTTAGGAAGGCTCGACATTAGAGTTGGATTAGGTCTTCTTGCTTTACCAAACGCCAATGAATGGGTCTGGGTCTCTGCCTGTAAGGAACTCAGGTGACTAGATGCTCGTCTCGAGCTGACGGAGCTTGTAGTTCCCCTTTCCTAGAGACTTTTCACTTTCTATTTGCAGTTTGCGCTGCCCTCTAGCGCTGTTCTGCCCTTTCATTGTTTCATTGTACTCGGTATGAAATATATTTGTCTCTCGCCATGCATCTACCTTTACGTGCATTTTACATTGGCCGCCCCTCCAATGTTCGGACTAGACTGACTAGCTTCACTGTATGTCTACAGTGTCGCTATATGTGGTGATTTCGGAGATATTGTCTGTCTGTTGTGCAGTCAAATCTCTTTCCATCTGCTACCTCCACATTCTCGGACACGATCCCCAAATGATTAGGCCAGAATCAGCTCGAGCTGCTGTATTTCTGTTTCCAGGGTGCACCGCGTGGAGGTACATTTGGGATCTTGGTTATCTGCTAACCCTGGGTCCGCCTAGAGCAATGCGTTCCCTTTGAACCCCTACCAGAGAGTAAAGTACAGATGCAATCTAAGTCTGTAAGCATACACACAATGATGATGAAGACGCATGACACATGGTCCGCGTGAAAGAGCATCGTCTACCAAAAACAGCTGTTATATGGAGAACTCCAGACTGGTTACCGCAAAGCCAGAGGACAGAAAAATCATTTTAAAGGCACCCTTAAGACTCATTTCAAAATAAATACAAACTCATCGGAGAATCTTGCACTAGACAGATCCGACTGGCGTCGCAAAATCAAGAGTGGGGCAGCAGTTGCAGAGAACCTCAGATATCAATCTGCGCAACAAAAATGCTCTAGCAGACAGTCAAGATCTGCTCAATGTCCCACAGACTCCTCTCACGCATGCTCAAGGTACATTCCAGGCACACGTAGGACTCATTAGTCACAGTCGAGCACACCGCAGACATCATCATCCCAGTTGAGCTGAATGGTAGTCGTCAACATCGACGGACGAATAACATTAAAGAACAGGCTTATACGGTTCTGCCAATTAATAAGAGGGAAGTCATACTAATCACATGCAAGAGCATACAATTTAAAAATGATAACAGCAAGAGACAGAAAAGGACCAAGAAGAAGATGAATTAAATGAGTTAGCAAAGTTCTGAGATGTCAGAATATTTCTGCTCATCAAGCGAAAAAAATTGTCATAGTCCGAAAACCGATCATCATTCAACCCTGCGACTCCTTCCAGCAAAAACAGAGAAAAGAGTTGGAAAAAACCCAATAAAATAGATGTTGAAATAAACCCTTTAGCTGTAAGCAGGTAGCTCACGACAGTCAGTAGTCTATGAAAAAGGCACAGGTTCTCCTCAGTTGTTTAATTGTGGCAATATTCCGACTCATATAAGGTTGTCTTAAAGGCATGGTTGTGTTAGGGGTATATGACTGCATGTTTAGTCCCCGAAGGGAGGCGTTCCAGTGTACCGGTATACCAGGATAACCGCGGTCTGCCATGAACACAGCACACACTTCAGGGAAAACGATTTCATCATTCTTCTATCAGAGTTGTTTATCCATCAGTAGCGATGGCACATTTAGCACTCCCCGTCATTTAGAAGTCTTTCACAAAAGGACAGAGATGCAATGTCCGCCGGCCTTCATCTCTTCGTCATCCACGGGGATTATTTGATAGAATATAAAAGTAAGAATTTTAGACAAGATGTGACAATTACGATTATATTAACAGGTAACAGGTTGTCAGCCTACTCCCCCCAACCTTCCTTAGTTGCCTCCTAGGATATGCCTGAAAAGAAGACAGTTGCCCTATTCTTTGGACCGTGAGCTAGAAGTCCAGACCCAGGTTGTCAGAAGGGGGAGAATAAGTAGATATATTAACATATCCCCACAATCGTAGTCGTTTATTCTGATATTAAAAGCTAATGATAATTAATGTGAATATTTCGTACGCCAAATTTCAATGGTTATCGAAACGTGCAATTTTTATATTAATTTTTTCTTGTATATCGGAACGTGTATTATTTTTTTACACCTTATTTCGGTTGTATTTGAAGCTATCTAGTCACCATTACCAAGTGTCAACTCCGCGTCGAAGGAGATGCTTGCAACGGACCTCTAACATCCCCTGTCTTTTGATATGGTGCACTCTGATAGTCAAATAGGCTGTACACTTTTCCCCACACTAATTTTGATAAATAAAAAATAGGACTTATTATGTTGAGGTATGCTTTTTTTTTAAAACCGGGGCTGTTCAATTAGATTACATCTTGATATCAGAGCTATTGACCGTAACAAATAATTGAGGTCGCATTTCAGGAAATCCTTCCACTACTACATCCAAAGGTTTTGACCAAAAAAATTGACAAGTTGTGTGTTGCTGACATAAAGTGATTACATGTGATTGAATGTCTGCATATAAAAAAAAACGTTCATTACTGCATGTTTTCCTGTGAATTAGTGCAGGGAGGTTTTTTTGTGGGCAATGGAAATAAAGGCCACTTTGCCATAACAGACGCCGCGACATGTACAGTAAGGATTTTGATTGTACCTCCGAAAGAAAAAAATCCTGTCCCAACCGTGGATTGAACCCAGGACCGCAAGGGTCTGAGAACGCATTTTAACCACACGTCCATGCTCACCACTGTCTGCATATTTTGGCAGCATATCCTATTCATGGCGTGGCTATCAACCCGTCATTGCTTGGCTGTAGCACTTTTCTAGGCAAAATAACTATGTTTAGTATTTTGCCAGTGCTTTCTGAACGGTTCGGATGCACAATTGCCTGTGGGGGATCGAACTCTGTATCTTGGCCGTCACAGACGGTCCCTTTTATCACACCGCCACAGATCCGGAGCTGCATATATTATGTCTGCATATAAAATGATATAATATTTCTTCTATATAGACACATAGTGTCTCTGAGTAGGGGGCTTCTCAAAGCATTGTACACATAGCCCCCCTCCCCCACCCTCTGAATTGGATAATTTCAAAACATTGTACACATAATCCCTTTCTGTGTAGGAGGGAGTAATATTATAGGAGTGGTTAAAAGTGTTATGCTGAAGTCGGATATATCAATGCGTAGATACTTTAGCAAAGTTGTTAACAGTGAAACAATGCATCCCGTTCTTCTGACTAAAAAAAAAATTGGTAGCATATCCTATCCAGGACGTAGCTATCAAACCAGCATTTGTTGGCTGTGGTGATTTTCTAGGCAATATAAATACGTTCAGTAGGTTGCCATTGCTTTCTGAACGGTCCGGATGCACAATTGCCTGTGGTGAGGATCGAACTCGGTACATTTGCCGTCACAGACGCGCTCTGTACCACTTCGCCACATAGCCGGACGTTCTTCTGACTACATACTGAAAATCTTTAGGGGTTTTATAACGAATGCAGAAGTTGTATATGCATATTTTGTTACCGGTTGTCTTTCATCTTCGATACCTACTTATTGGCTGTGTGTAGATTTTTATCTCACCACGACCACTTGGAAGTGGTGTAGGGTTTTTTGCAGCTTTGTTTCGCTGGCCTTGATGATATCTGTCAGCTACGTCGCTGGTTACTTACAGCGCGTGAGCTCTTCAACATCAGTTCAACACATAATACATCCGAATGTTTACATACTTTGATGCGATTGGATGTACGCATAAAAAAAATGGTGCAATATTATCTCTAACATACACACATAGACCACACCTTAATACAGTGGAATTCCCTCTTTAGCGCATTATTTTATTATTAAAAATCTTCCCTATAATAACACTTTTCAAACTCCCCAATTATATTTATTTTATATCCTTTGCGCTGTATATAGCGAATCTCTGTTATTACATAGGGCCTAACTATTTTGTCAGTCTGGACCAAGTTTTTATAATGGGATTTTATTGTACAAGGCTTCTTTACGAAGCATTGTATAATAATGAGTTATTAATGAAATGAGGTTCCAAGAAAATTTTAAAAAAACAGAACCATAAGAGATCGTGTAAGGAATGAAGAGATTACAAGAAATGGAAAAACGTATGTGCTGACAAATATTGAAAAACAGAGACTGAAATTAAATGGTTTGACCACATAATGACAATGAACCCATACTTGCCGGTGCAAGATCAAACAACATGAGAAGGAAACAACAAGAGACAGAAAAGGACCAAGAAGAAGGTGGATTGAATGAGTTAGCAACGTTCTGAGACGTCATAATATTACTGCACACTGAACTCTTCTGTATATGAAATAATAATTTCATTATGCAGCAAACATGATTTGAACCAGGTTCTCTATACTTAAATTGTTAATTTGCACATGTCACAGCTAACGTAGGACTATCTGAACGTATCTGGTTCAAACCCGGTTTGCTGCATTATGATTTTTCTTTAATAATAAATCCTCTATGTTGTTATATTATCTGTCCCCTTCCAATTGTACATAGGAAACAAGAGCTTTAATGTTTGTAATTTCTGAGGATCAAAACAAACACAATCAAATATATCAAAATGTCATAACTGGTTTGGAATTAGTGCCTACCTATATTATTATTTCTCTGGGCTATGTTTATTAGTTTTTGTTTATAATTTATTAATATAAATATATTTAAGATTAGGATTAGTTATGTAAAACATTACTAGCCCTAACCCGAAAAAATAAATATTCAAATTAATTATTGATTAATTATTGATACAATATTTATATATTAATTAACCATAAAATACGTAGATTGTGAATTTCGTTGATCGGCCGTAGCTATTTTTGGCATGCGACTCCAAATAAATAAATAGTGACCAACGAATACACGACAATAATAAAAAATGTAACGAATTGTAATCAACTGTTATCGTTGCCTAGCAAATCAATTATTATCCATGATCGTCACCTTTAAAGATCATTAAACATAATTAATTAGGACCCCATTCGTTACGTCATTTAATTATCGTTTGGATTTCGGTTGGTCACTATTTACATACTTAGAATCGCATGCCAAAAATAGCCAAAGCGACTCCAAGTATATAAACAGCGACCAACCGAAACACAACAATAATCAAAAACGTAACGAATGGGGTCCAAATTAATTCTGTTGGAAGGTCTTCCACACAGTCGGCCGTCTTGTAGTATCCCATCGTATCTAGAGATCAGTGGTTAATTGCAATCGCTTCCGTGGGGTGGGGGGAGGGAGGGAATGGGTGACGTCAAAATTTTGGGGTGGAGGTGTGGACAAATTTGACTGCTATGACAAAAGAGCTGGGAGGATTGACAAAAGTTGACTTCGGTAAAATATTTATCGAAAATGTTTTTGTTTTTTAATCTTGTAGTTTTTCTTACTTTTTTTAACATTTTTTTTTGGGGGGGGGGTTGACATAATTAAGCAGGGGAAAGAGGGAGGGTTGTTCCTTAATTCATGACAGTTTGATGACAGGAAGGGTCCGAGAGGGGAGCCACAAATCGGAAAAGAAAATTTTCGTAATTTATGGACAGCCCCTAATGTGTGCAAAATATGTCAGCCATCTTAAAGTGTTGGGTTACCTTGATGAACCCCATCTTAAATAATTTCCTGAAATAAAAGGCAGATGTACATTTTAAACAAAATTTTTCGAATGTTAACATCTTAAAATGTTGGGTTACCTTGATGAACCCCACCTTAAATTATTTCCTGAAATAAAAGGCAGATGTACATTTTAAAACAAAATTTTTCGAATGTTAACATCTTAAAATGTTGGGTTACCTTGATGAACCCCACCTTAAATTATTTCCTGAAATAAAAGGCAGATGTACATTATAAAACAAAACTTTTCGAATGTTAACATCTTAAAATGTTGGGTTACCTTGATGAACCCCACCTTAAATTATTTCCTGAAATAAAAGGCAGATGTACATTTTAAAACAAAACTTTTCGAATGTTAACATCTTAAAATGCTCACTTCTTCACCTTCGTCGATCTTCTGCCAGTTATCAGGTTACAACACTAATACAGTGGAATCCTTCAATAGCCCATCCCTTTATAACAAATGTCCCCACTTAACACGTTTCGAAATCCTCAATTCTACGTATTCTTTATTGTGTGTATTGTATATACATAAAATTGTTGTTATTGCATACATATTTTGTCTATCCGGATCAAGTTGTTATAATGGGATTCGACTGTAGCTTCAATGAACTGCATTCTATACCTCAGGGGATCCATGGAATCCCGCAGGTTAAGAAAATAGTGCCGGCTCGGTGAATCATATTTCTTCTTGTTCAGTTTTCATTAGAGAGCACGTATGATGAAAACACAGTATTGTATGTGAGTGCATAACATGTGCAGATAATTGACCTTAGTGTTCTCAAATTGCCCTATATGTACTATGTTGTTATAAAAAGAGTACGCCCCCGAAAAGAATATCACCCACAGTACTAAGTAGCTAGCTCGTGATAATCCCTAAGGACCTCCGAAAAATAAACTTGTCAGAAAGACATCGCGCACGATTTCGAATCTGAAACTTCGTGAACATACTACAAAGTTGTTACCACTCTGCCGAGTAGATCTCTGCATTAATTAAACTGAACTTCAATCTGTACAGTTAATAATGTACTAACACAAATGCTTCACGGATTGTCGTAGAAACGCGAGTTAAAATAATTGGGAATGATAAAGAAATAAAACAATTAGGTCTATAAACAATTGTCTTACAGTATAGGGTAGCTATGCAGTGGATACCCTCTCACTGTGGAATACCAGGAAATGAAAAAGCAGACCAACTGGCTAAGGAAGGTGCTGCCGAAGACCAACCATATATACCAATCACCTACCATTAGAAAAATCAGATGATCAAGTCAATAAGAAAGCCACAAACAACAACACAAGATGACTATCCCATTATGAACAGATCAGAACAAGTTATAATTCTACGTCTCAGAACAGGACACAACCTACTCCACAGTCACATGTATACAAATTCAAGAAAGGCAACACTGCCATGTGTACATGTGGACAGGCAGCACAGAGTGCCAAACATATACTTCAAGAGTGTTCTGAGCATGAAACGCTAAGGCAGAAATATTGGCCAGAGGAAACAACACTAGAATCAAAGCTCTATTTGCCACTGTATGAACCACAAAAGACAGAGTTTTATTAAGGAGACAGAATTACAGATATAGACATGTTTCAAGTGAACGAAAGAAGAAGAAGAAGAAGAAACAAATAGAATGACAAAACTTCCCTCCCAACCACTAAATAAGTGAATAATTTGTTTTCCGATAAATACCTTAAGATTTCTATAGGGCTACTGCATTACATAACGATTTTTAGGGGCACACTTATCCACTTCTTCAGTGGAGCAAGATTTAATTGCAGTGGCTTGAATGTTGCGGAAATCCCGAGTGATCAGCTCCACTGAAATGCAAAGGGACATGATAAGAGATCTAGGATTAGTAGTGGCATGAAGGTATCAGAAACGGTCACTTAGTCTCTTGCCAGTTTATCGTACATATTTTACGTTGCAATGTTTGCAAATGATCACGTAAATAACTCACACGTAATTCAATCGACAATAGTAAAAATGACTTTACGAAATGGCTCGGAACGTATCTGCATTACATATGCATAAGTGTTACAACGCCAGCGTCTGCAACGAATTGTGTCGAAATTCTAAAAAACATCAGGTCAGAGGTGACAAGACAAGATGGCCAAGATTTTTATCATACTTATACCCAGGTAAACATCCATCTTAGCGGCTCGAGTTTGAGGATAAGGCCTGGTCAAGGAATGTTTGAACAAGATTCTACCTACAATATTGCTATTAGGAAAATTTTAACACAAGTTTATGTCAAATGATGAAGTACCATGATTATTATCCAAATCCTCGCCCGTGTGTTGCCGGGGCCCGAAAGGGGAGCAAAGAATAGCAACATTGTTTACCTTCCACGCATGTCGTAAAAGGCGACTAAGGAGGTTATGGGATGGAGTTGGCTGTCCCATCCCATATAGGGTCAATGACCCAAAGCCATGCTGAAGTCGGATGTGTCAGGCAGATATAGCAGCAATGCTGTAAACCATGACACAACGCATTCCGTTCTTTGGATTACATCCTGCTGATCTGCAGGAGTTTGAGAACGAACGCAGAAGAAGAAGAAGAATACAAATCCTCTCGAGAGAATTTCCAAAAGCAAGGCAAAACCGATAAACTGCGAGGGTACGAGCGTCTGTGAATGAAGGCAATCATCTCATAGGCTTTATCAAGAAAGTCGCCATCATCAACTACATACGCAAAGAAGTTAGAAGAATGGCGAAGCGTTACAACTGGCAGGTGGTGGAAAGGAAGTCTATAACAGAAAAATGTGTGCTTTAGTTGGTTTGTAGTATACTGTATATTTTTAGTCTCACTTATTGTATCTCCCTACTTATTATAATTGTAGAGTAACGTATACTTACAATACCCCCCCCCCAACTCAGTACTTGTAATAATTGTACAGTAACGTATGTTTCCAATACCACAGTACTTGTAATAACTGTAGATTTACGTATACTTCTAATACCCCCAACTCGGTACTTGTAGTAATTGCAGAGTGACGTATATTTTAAATACCCCCGATTATGTACTTGTAAAAATTGTAGAGTAACGTATACTTCCAATACCCCCGACTCATTACTTGTAATAATTGTAGAGTAACGCATACTTCCAATACCCCCGATCCATACTTGTAATAATTGTAGAGTAACGCATACTTCCAATATCCCCGACTCATTAATTGTAATAATTGTAGAGTAACGCATACTTCCAATACCCCCGACTCAGTACTTGTAATAATTGTAGATTAACGTATACTTCCAATACCCCCGACTCAGTACTTGTAATAATTGTAGAGTAACGTATACTTCCAATACCCCCGACTCAGTACTTGTAATAATTGTAGATTAACGCATTCTTCAATACCCCCGACTCAGTACTTGTAATAATTGTAGATTAACGCATTCTTCAATACCCCCTACTCAGTACTTGTAATAATTGTAGATTCACGCATTCTTCAATACCCCCGACTCAGTACTTGTAATAATTGTAGATTAACGCATTCTTCAATACCCCCTACTCAGTACTTGTAATAATTGTAGATTAACGCATTCTTCAATACCCCCTACTCAGTACTTGTAATAATTGTAGATTAACGCATTCTTCAATACCCCCTACTCAGTACTTGTAATAATTGTAGATTAACGCATTCTTCAATACCCCCTACTCAGTACTTGTAATAATTGTAGATTAACGCATTCTTCAATACCCCCGACTCAGTACTTGTAATAATTGTAGATTAACGCATTCTTCAATACCCCCTACTCAGTACTTGTAATAATTGTAGATTAACGCATTCTTCAATACCCCCTACTCAGTACTTGTAATAATTGTAGATTAACGCATTCTTCAATACCCCCTACTCAGTACTTGTAATAATTGTAGATTAACGCATTCTTCAATACCCCCTACTCAGTACTTGTAATAATTGTAGATTAACGCATTCTTCAATACCCCCTACTCAGTACTTGTAATAATTGTAGATTAACGCATTCTTCAATACCCCCTACTCAGTACTTGTAATAATTGTAGATTAACGTATATCATCATCACTCGATCTCATCACTGCTACAATTGTAGCTAATATTTTCAGCCTCCCCCCCCCCGCCACTGAATTGCCATATCAGATGTTACTATTTCTTCTTCTTTTTCTTTCGTTCTCAAACTCTTACAGATTACAGGATGTAGTCCGGAGAACGGAATGCGTTGTCATGGTTAACATTATTGCTGTAATATCTGCGCCAGTCATTCAACTTCAGCATGGTTTTGGATCACTTTGACCGTATATGGAATGGAACAGCTAACCCATCCCATAACCTCCTTAGTCGCCCATTACAACATGCATGGAAGGTAAACAGTGTCGCTATTCTTTGCTCCCCTCTCGAGACCGTCAACACTAGGCGATATCAGATGTTACTGACACAGATAACAAACTGAACTTCAATCTAATTAATTTTTTTAAAATCACTCTTACACTAGATGTTTGCCTCAGAAGAGTGTACACATTAATTTTGACCAAGCAGACAAGCAAAAGGAGTCTTTTGTTTAAAAATAATATGGTTGGCAATAGCCCCTTGCGGCAGATTAAACAAATTTTTAAATAAATCAACAGAGCCGTTTCGAAGAAAGTTCACATTTCATATCCACACAAATATTGAACAAATGTCTGTCCGTCAGCAGTGCGGATTAAAAATAAAAATGACGATGACTCAGTCCAATGCAAGCAGTGGTGTGTTTTTTTAAAAAAATGTTCTGTGAAATTTCCCATGTGACCTGAGTTTATCATCATTGACATTGACAACTGCCAATTTATTCATTTGATACAATCAATCAATCCTCTCTTTTCCCAACGGAAAGCAGGAATTCAAACGTTGCTGACAAGATTCTAAGAGCAATCACAACACGGCTACAGTTTGACATTGTCTATATGTTCACAGGAAACTATCTCGCAAAAATGTGTTGTAGTCCAATCCTTTTCCTTCGAATTCCCTGTGAATCATAGGGATTCATCGTCTAAGGCAGATGCATTATCCACTGGACCAAATAAAACACAACATATAGGGCCTATCCGTTCTGTGGGCCATATACTGCTATAAATCTAGTAAGGCCAGTGTCCTGCTAAAAGATAGTTCCAACGGAAGTTAAATAATCTTTATTTCTCTTGAGCATTCACAGTTTAACCGTCATCCATCACACCGTGCACAATCCCTCACCGCACTTATTTTGTATCTCCTTCTCACTCTCACTGACACATTTATCTTGGCACATTTACACACGATCGTATAAACACACCTAACTTTCCTACAAACAAGCACTCTTTATCTAAAGAAAACACCCACACACGCAGATTGACAATACACACTGCCGACTTCCTCTAAGTAAATCACATTTTTGTAAGTTAACGCCCTCTTCAACCTCGTTTTGAAAACTCTTGTATGATGTCTCGTGGTTTGAGTATTGTCTTGTTTCTTCTGTTTGTTCTCATATCTTCCGTCGGCTACCTGCGCGTTGACCATAGAATAAAGTGCGTTATATCGCTGTTTAAAGCATAAATGCAATATTCGTTCTTTTTGACATGATAAATCCGAGTTCAGCAGGGTATTTATGTGACCATCTCAGAAGCGTATGCACTGCATGCCTTACAATTTTGAAAAGGGAAAAAACAGTGCGTCATTTATTTTAGCAATTAACACCAAAATAGTGTATAAATATTTCTAGACATCGAAGAATGTATGCATATGCCTCTGTCCAATGTAGAACTGCTTGTCCTGGACAGAGAGGCGTTCAGAGTATCCACGACGAAGAAAAAGTTCTGGAAAGATCGTCAGTTGATATATAGTTTCTAGTAGAAAAATTATTCAATAATCACGAAGTGATAGCATCTCTCTTCTTGATTGTTATCGAGGGAAATTATAAAGGGAATATCACAAGTAAAAGTAGTGTCAATGCTTGCAACTGAAAACATAAAAGTCACAGTGAAAACGCCTTCGCCATGATAGCATCGCGGGGGAATAGACCTATTGGCTTCTATAGTGGATCAACTTTAAATTTTACTGTAACCTTACGAGAGACAAAATATTTTATTGCAAAACACAAAATGAATATCTTGATTTTTTTGTGGAACACTTCTCTAAGCCAGTTATTGGTACATAATTTTTTTAAAACACACACACAAAAACCGCTTGCATCGATAGTTTAATGAGTTGACTTGCGCATGGAGTTGTGCCTGTGGGTATCACCAATGGCTCACTAGACAAACCAACCATGCAACAGAAAACCATAGTAGATGACATGACTTTATATTGAGGTTATCTTCTTTACAGAAGCTTCATGGCACGTCATCTATACAATCCCGTAGTCGTAACCTTCGATGACAGTTACCATGTTGTTCCGACATGCCGACGTTGTGCTTGAACTAGTTACGGGCACAGGTTGGGTGGACGGAACAACAAAGATAACTGTCGCAGGGGCCATAGTTGTGCCCTGTTGTCGACGTCTGTTTCGGCGGCATTGGACTCGAAACACCATCGAGTCGAATGGCTGCTGGAACAGAGGGCAGAGCACTTATGGGAATGCCCCACGTGCTGTGAGGCCAGTTTTCTAATAAAGAATCAAGACTAGATTTGCAATATTTTACAAAAATAATGTTCGACCGAAATGCGACCACAAATTACTCAATGCATTCTGTCTCGAATGTATAGGGGCACCCGTGTGTTGCCGGGGCCTGAGAGTGGAGCAAAGAATAACAACACTGTTTCCCTTCCGTGCATGTCGTTAGAGGCGACAAATAGGTTGTGGGATGGGTTTTGCTGTTCCATCCCAAATAGGGTCAGTGACCCAAAGTCATGCAGGGCCGGATGTGTCAAGCCATGATGCGCAGATATCGCAGCAATACTGTGAACCATGAACACATTCCGTTTTCCGGACTACATCCTGCTGCTCTGCATGAATTTGAGAACGAACGCAGAAGAAGATGAAGAATTTATATAAGTAAATGAATAATATAATACAGAATCATCGAGTATTTTTCAATAAAAAAAATTAAGAGTCAATACGTTTCCCATCGATCACACCTATCCCTAAAAAAAGATGCGATTTTAGCCAAGACTTAAAACAAGTTTATATTTTCAAGCTACTATGAATAGGGACTGATCGGTCGACACACATACAACAACACATTGCACAGGTATCTAAATTCTGAATATTTCATGCTTCTATATGCTATTATTAATTTATTCATGTCACATCTGAATTATTGTCACATTATGTCAAAAAAAGTACAACTGTTACAAGAGAACGTTTCACAATCGGTATAAAAAACAATGAAGACCTAAAGCAAATTGCAATGAAATGAGAGACATGGAAATCTATAACATCCGCCCTATGGCCCTAGTTACTAAACTAACTAGCTAACTAACTAGCTAACTAACCAACTAACTAATTAACTAACTCACTCACTGAGTCACTGACTGACTGACTGACTGAGTGAGTAACTGACACCTCCTGGCACTAACTAATGTTAAATGTTTTTGGTTCTCGATGAATGTGCATATGCCGTACCTGTGTAACGTGTGTGTTGTTGTTATTGTTTGTGTGTCGACGGACCGGTCCATATTAATAGAAGCTTGCCTCAGAAAAAGACACAATAGACTAAACAACCACTAAATAGACTAAGACCGGTTCCATCACTACTGTGTCCATGTGGGCAGGCAACACAGATCGCTGAACATATCCTGCAAGACTGCAATACACTAAACCAGTTAATGGAAGAACACTGGACCACGGAGATGGATATTCACATAAAGCTATATGTGAGCACCAAGGAGTTTTCAAATACAGCAGCATTTATTAAGAAAACAGGACATGTTGTGTAGACATGTCATACTGCGAACGAGAAGAAAAATAAGCTTGTAGCTTGAAAAAATATTTTTTTTAGGAATGCAGAGTTGTCGAGACGGAAACCGCGTTGACTCAATTTGCGAGACGAGTGGGTGCCATTTAAGCGAACCTGGTTCAAATCCTGTTTGCTGCATGATTTTCTCGAATGTTCACGCGTCTCCATTTCTTCGTAGTTTTACACTACAGACGAGTCCCTAGTTTGCAAGTCCGAGTTCACGTAATGCATAATACATATAATTATTGAAGTAAGAATTTAGTGCTATGTTAATGTTAAATAGGGGTTGGTTGTATCGGAAAATGATGTTGTTGTGTTTTTATTTGATCGACGTGTACATTTAATGATTCTTGATTCTTCTTCTTGATTCTTGATTAGAAACTGACCTCACAGCACGTGGGGCATTCCCATAAGTGCTCCGCCCTCTGTTTCAGTAGTCATCCGACTCAATGGTGTTTCTAATCTAATGCCGCTGAAACAGACGTCGACATCAGGGCACAACCCTTGCGACAGGTTTCTTTGTTGTTCCGCCCTCCCACACCGTGCTCGCAGCTAGTTCAAGCACAACGTTGGCCTGCTGGAACAACATCGCAACTGTTATCGAAGGTTACGACTACGGGATTGTATAGATGACGTGCCATGAAGCTTCTATAAGAAGATAACCTTAATATAAAGGCATGCCATCTACTAAGGTTTTCTGTTGCATGGTTGGTTTGTCTAGTGAGCCATTGGTGTGACCTACAGACGCTACCGCATGCGCGTACATTGCGCGTACATTGAATGAGAAACTAAGAAATATAAATGAACGCAAATAATAAGTTCTGCACCAAAATGACAGATAATGTGAACACGAAGATCAGCAGAGTAGAACTTAGCTACAAATGAAATAGTGAATGTAGGCTATTTAATTGACTATACTTTTTAACATATACTTAGAGCACATCATACAAGAGACATTGCATGACTACAACACGTCTATATCGATCGAAGGTCGCCCTATTTGCAACTTGCGTTTCGCTGATGATATTGATCTTATAGCTGGGTCAGAACAATCATTGCAAGAATTAACATCAAAGTTAGAAAAAGTTACCAGCAAGTACGGAATGGAAATCAATTCAGATAAGAGCAAAATCTTGGTAAACAGCAGAGACACAGAAAACCAGACTAATATCATGATGAATGGACATAAGCTTGAAGAGGTGAATACCTTCAAATAACTCGGATCCAGTATATGCAGCGATGGTAAATGCAAAGCAGAACTAAAAATAAGGCTGGAGATGGCTTTAGCGTCATTGTCAAGGCTAACTGTGATTTGGAAAAGCAACATCAGTGTTGGAGTGAAAATCAAACTGTATAGGTCGCTGGTGCTTTCCGTTGTGTTGTATGGTTGTGAGAGTTGGACACTCACTGCGGACATGGAGAGAAGATTACAGGCTTTCGAGTATAAATGCTACAGAAGAATTCTACGAATTTCCTATAGGGAACATAAGACCAATGTGTACGTAAGAAATAAAGTAGAGATGTGTGCAGGTGTCCAGGAGCCATTGCTTTCAATAGTGAAACGACGAAAACTAGCATGGTTCGGACATGTATGCAGGCACGATTCCTTGTCAAAAACAATACTGCAGGGAACTGTCGAGGGTGGAAGAAGCAGAAGAGGACAAATAAAGACATGGACAGACAACATCAAGGAATGGACAGGGCTAGATATTTCCACACTCATCCGCATCGCTGAGGATAGAATTCGCTGGAGGACTCTGTGTGCTGAAGCTTCCAATGTGGTACCCCTACGACCCTGAAGGGTTATGGGTTTTATTGATTGATTGATTTAATTGACTAACTTACCATTATTAGCAAGTCCATAGATAGGGGGTGTGGAGGGGTGGGGGGGGGGGGTTAAAACCATCCAGGCAATCAGAACATGATATTTAGTACTATGGATCAAGAAAAACAAAATTAGATGAAGCTACCACCATCTCCAACATTAATAAATGTCCCAAAGAATGTCCCTAAAATTTCTCTAAAAAAAGGGATTTGATGAGGGATAGAAGAGATTGACTTTATTTTAGATACCCCCTTTCCACCTTTTATTTACCACAAACAGATCTACGTGCCTGATTATTATTTATAAATACATGCTCTCTACCAAAATCTAGTATTTCCCACTAGTTCCTTTGATCCTCTACAGAATGGGGTAGCTAACTTTCATAAACAATTTTTCATTGCCCAACTTTCTACATAAATGGTGGAGCTCAATGTTACATTTCTTTGATCGCTCTTCTGACTAGGATAATATAGGGCCGAGTTGCTGTTTCTTATTTCATTTTTTTTGGTATTAATTCTTAAATTCCTGCTTGTTAGTAAGATGTAGTCTAGAAAATTGAATTTACTGTGTCATTGTTTGCAGATTGGCTGAAATATTTGCGCTTTTCTTCTTCTTCTTCATCGTTTATTCTCAAACTCGCGCTGGATTTCTTTTGTAGCACAGTCTTGGTCCTACAGGATTTCCAGCAGGATGTAGTCAATATAATGGAAATGCGTTGTGTCTCCGCTTGCGTTATGGCCCGACACATCCGTCTTCAGCGAAGCTCCTTTCGATGTGGCTTACTTAGTACATGAAGAGTTATTTTCATCCCCGACGGTAGGTTCCTGCCATAGCACTTACCGTACCTTACTTTGTTAATTAATGGCAATAATTCAGTGAGCTCTCCCATGCTTTAATGTGTCACAAAAATTTTGATAAAGACATTTTGGTCGAAACGTCGATGTGTGCGTGTGTGTGATTACGTGTGTTTCCGGGGATTATCAAAACATCTTTACCCTGTCTCAAACGAGACAAGAGGCATGGGATGTTGGAGGCCCGTTACAGGCAACCTCGATGTTGAGACATCGCTTGGTGATGCGATGTTTCTGCCTTAAAAAATACGTATGACTGGGATAAGACAGATGATCAAGATGATTCTTATCTCAGCATTTTAATAATTGTATAATTTTCCGAAGATGGCTGGACTACTTCCTGGTTCGTGGACGTGAATAGAACAAAATCAGTTTATTAATGTCGGACATCTCGAATATTTACGCATCTTGAATGTGTGTGCTTCCCGTAATGCTGTGGTGTTTAGCGGTCAAGCGAATAGACTTTTGTTGTTTATCGGTCAGCTGAAGAGATTTTTGTTGCTTAGCGGTCAAATGGAGAGGCTATGTTGTTTAGCGGTCAAGTGAAGAGAGTTTTACTTTTTAGCTGTCAAGTGTAGTGGATATTGCCGCTAAAAAACTGAGAGGAGAGCCATATGCGACCTTAGTAACGAGTGTAAAACAATAATATTACAATGTAACAGTTCAGCGGACTATATATCATTATTCACTGGTGATCTACAGATTGTTTATTAATTATGCCTTCTGTCTTAATTATTGACCAGCTGCCTTACTGGTTAGCACCGGAATAATTTAAGCTAATGGAGTCAATCCCTACAGATAATTCCCACTGTTGAGCGCGTTAGCGCTCGAGTGCCACAGACCAAGGGAGTAAACCCTTACGGAATACCTTAAGGCCGTCGATGGTGCTTTAAGCCATCTTCTGTCATTTGCAATTCTGCTTGTTTCCAAATTATTTGCGTTGCCTTTTCCTTGGAACTAATCAACATAGTCGCGAGGAGGTTAGTGGAAATGGACAAGGTACTTTCTACATAAAATCTGCCAGGGCAAGCACCCATGTGTGAAACGTACGGATTATGTGTCGCGGAAATTTAATCAATTTGAGGGCCATGTTGAAAGTCCAGTTCAAGCTGTACACTGACCGGAAGTAAAGGCGAAAAAAGGCCATAATCATAATCTTCAGAACCATGAGAGTACCTTCCTCACGGATGTAAAAAAGAAAGACAGCAGTGATTATTTGTTTTTTGTTTATGGCAATAGTGTTTGGATCTGGTGTATTATGTTTTAAATGTATAATCCGATTCTTTATATGCACATGTTAGCTCCACGCGGAACATTTGTATTCAATAAATCTTCTCGAACTTGTCTTATCTAATGATAATGCTTCTAGTTCTTACCATGTTCTACCGAGACTTTGGGCTCCGTATTGTTATTTCTTTTCCTGTTCTTCTTTTCCCCTTTCCCTGCAGATTCTAGAATAATGTATGTTTTACAATGTTTTTATATTTTTTCTATCCATCCCCATCACTGTATTGTTAGTTCTTCCTCCACTGGAGTTATCTAATAGATTATGTACCTTAAATTTTAGAAATATTGTATTTCGTAAATAAACTACACATTTGTCAAGTTTACAACATGCTATTTCATAAATAGACTACTTGTGCTTTCCGCATCATACTATTGATATTGCTTGATGCATGATGTTTCACATTATAAGACCTACTGGCTAATAGTAAATCAAGCCTTCTTAATGACTCGTTTGATTATTCCCGTGATTTTCATTGATCACTATGATTATATTTTGAGTGGCAGACCATGAAAATCAAGGGTATAGTGAAATGAATAATTTTTGGAGGGTTGATTCTCGAGTGTCCGATAGGTCGATCTTTTTATGTAGATTGTCATGCTTGATGGTATATATAATTTTTCTATATAAATTTGTCCCTGTACTACGACGATCGTGACAATTTCGCCTGTTTAAGTAAGACTAACATTAGCATTTATTTGCAGCGATAGAAAGATTCGTTTAATCTACTGTATAATGTAGAGGTGTTGAAAGAGTCAAACGCGAAACGGACAATATAATCAACAATATAAGACAAAGGCAATCTTCTTTTTTTTTTTGCCACTTCATGAGACAGGAAGGTTTAGAGAACATAGCCACAACAGGCAAAATTGAACGCAACAGAGACAGAGGGCGACAACGTGATAAAATATTAGACAATTTGACAGACTGGCACGGTAAGGAAACAACAACGACTTCGATACATAATACTGTGGACAGAGAGCTGTGGAGAGCCATGACCTCCTACGCCAGCCGGCATGGCACCTGATGATGATGAGGAATCTACTGTATAAATGCTCAGAAACTGTGAATTTCAGCCAAATGAAAGAGACTGTTTATGTGTCTTCTTCTGCTTTCCTTCTAAAACTCTTATAGATTATTAAGATTTAATCTTGAGAGCTAGTTAAAATCTGGCAAACAAAACCCTTCAAGACACATATCAAGATCATAATGTTCAACTCCTGTGCGATACCTGTACTAACAGACGGACGTGAAAGATGGATATTCACTATGCCTTAGAAAAAATACTCGATAATTTTGAGAAGAAATGTCTGCGAAATATCCTGAAAATATATTGGAAAAACGTTGTCACAAATGAATCAATAAATATTTAGCGGATGTTTAATATCAGACGTGAATAGACTTTCACACCAATTTCTGTCATGATCTGTACAGGAAAACGAAAACGTGGAATACCCAGGACAACACTACGAAGAACAATCAAGAACGAAGCAATTACAATGGGTATTAAGACCACTCAAGAACTACAACCGCACGCAAGGAATGAGTGAATGAATAAACCCGTAACTAGTCAGGGTCGTAAGGGTACTTCATTGTATGCTTCAGCACACAGAGCCCTCCAGCGATTTCTATCTGCAACGATGCGGATAAGTGAGGACAAATATTATCCTGTCCATTCCTTGATTTTGTCTGCCCTTGTATTTATTTGCCCTCCTCTACCCCCCCCCCCTTCGACAGTTTCTTGCAGTATTGTTTTTGACAGCCTGCATACATGTCCAAATAATGCTAGTTTTGGTCGTTTCACTATTGAAAACAATGGTTCTTGTACACCTGCATACATCTCTATTTTATTTCTTACGTACAACTTTTGTCATATGTTTCCTACAGGAAATTCGTAGAATTCATTTGTAGCATTTGTACTCGAAAGCCTGTAATCCTGTCTCCATGGCCGCAGTGAGTGTTCAACTCTCACAACCATACAGCACACTCGCAAGCATGGAGAAACATGACTTCTGCCATATGTGCCACCCTTGGAACCAAAGGAACAAACAAACAAATGAACTAACTAATCCAGAGAACAGAATGCGTTGTATCATATTTTCAGCTTGCATGTGAAGTCTGCACATAGGACTAAACCCTACGATAAGTATTTTCCCCTTAATATTTTATCATTATCATTTCCACATCACCCGTTCTTATACCTATCTCTTTTCTTTTCTGCTCATATCTTGTGGGATGTATTTCTTCTCATCATTTCCCATGACATGCTTTAATATCAACTTGTTCTTCATATACATATATTACATGCAGTCTCCTCTCTACGGAGCAAATTAATTCAAGTAGGAAGCAAGAGGATAACTTAAAAATTCTTGAGACAAACGAGGATTGAACAAGTCCGTTCTGATGGAAACTTAGGTGACGGAAGGTTCTGAAGTTCTGACTTGAGTACACAGTTTGAATGTCTTGACAAAAATGCATCATTTATTGGCGATGCGGTTAGTCAAGCACGGAAACACCCGATTACTCTAGTTGCCAGGCGATTTTGTGCCGTCAGAACGGACATGTTCAATTCCCGTTGGTCTCAAGAATCTCTACGGAGCTTAGGTCCTGTACAAATTTCTTCTTACATTTATGTCTTCTCCTCTCTACGGTGCTTAAATCCTGAACACACTTCTTCATACAAATGTATTCTTTTCTCTACGGAGCTTAGATACTGAACAAATTTCTTCTATCTTACATCTTTAGATAATGTATCCTCCTATTTGTCATGTCCTATCCGTTCCTTGTGTCGTCCTATCTTATTTGTTTCTTCAGGTATATCTCATTTAGCACTTTACACATGTTTAGTATTTAGTATATACAGTCTACGTCCTCATCATCATCAAGTGCCGTTCTCCGCAACGTTGGCTGCAATAGATCTCCAACGTCCCCTGTCTTTTTGTTTTGGTGGTGCACTCTGTTAGACTGTAACCTGTCCATCGTATGATGTTACTCTCCCACTTGTATCTCTGTCTACCTTTTTCTCGCTTCCCTTTGACTTTACCCACAAGTAAGGTCTTCAATAAATTGTCATGTCTTTTAATGTGTCCAAAATATTTTATTGCCTGATCTTTATTTCTCTTAGTAATTCTTTTTTCAGTGTTTTTAGCACCTCTTTATTTGTTTTCATCTCTTTCCATGGTGTTCTCCCTATTCTCCTATATATCCACATCTCAAAGGGATCAATTATGTCTTTTAATTGCTGATTTAATGTCCATGTTTCTGATTCATACATTAATGTGAAATAGATGTAGCATTTTATAATTCTCATTTTTAACTTGTTTGTAATTTCTACGTCCTAAGCACAATCAAAAAGATTTCGGCCCAAACGACATCCCAGATAAAATAAGAACCAAATTTTGCATAAACAGGAAGTGCCATGGAATGCTAGTTCCATTTATTACCGGTGAATGCATGCTAGTTTAAAATACTGCCAATACAGCACAATTTAACCCACATTTCTCAGATCTTTTACTGAATGAGCAAAACTAATTAATCCTTCCTACAAAATAAAAAAAAACAATGCGCGCGTGAAGTATTTTACGGTATGGAGCTTATAGCACAGATATTGTTGAATAGTATTAATGCGCTCTTATAACGTGAGTGGCGGTTCTTAAAAGTACAACACGTCATCAAATTTGGCACTTTTTGTTCTAGCTTCCGTGAGCACGTCTGAAAGGTATACAATGGGGTTCATTTGATTATGATCAGACATAGTCCTTCTCTTACAAGTTATGTTATTTATTTTAAACCAGTTTCCTTTTCTCACACACGTATACACACATCCACGTACAAATATTGTCTGGTGTAGTTCAAATTTACACTGTTTTGCGAATGATGTGTATGTTTATTTGCTTTTTTTAAATTCCATGGAACCCAGAGCAGTCCTTCTGTCTGTGATTATTTTATATTTCCATTAATGATGTTAAATTTGTTATTTTTTATATTTAGACAATGAATACGTGCCTGGTGACAAAGAATAACATTGCTCGTTATTATAAATTATGTTTTTTTAAAAAGGTTTATTCTATCTTGTTTGTGAGATATTATGCTTCACTAGAACGATTTATGCCTATAAAGTCAGAGGTACTAGCTCTAATCGATGAACATTCCAGGGAAGGTGATATGATTGTATATACAGATGGGTCGGTTGAGAGACACATCAGAAGTGCTTGGACCTTCACAGCTCAAAGGTGGGGGGGGGGGACCATCAGAGAGGAAAGTGGTGCATTCGCTCAGACGACAAACAGCATGACAATGGAGATTTTGGCAGTAGCCAAAGCTTTGCAGTGGGTCTGCTCGCAGACTATCAGCGAGCATGCCTGCATACTCAGTGACTCAATGCGCATGATTGTGAAAGTTCAGGCGGGATACATTCGGGAACAGTGGCTCGAAGCAGTGACGAATTCCTGTATGCGTAGTGACTTTCATTTTTATGCCTGGACATGCGGGATTCCGGAGTAATGAGAGAGCAGATAGGTTGGCCACACACGCTGCAACTATGGCTGTTAATGGAGCGATGGATCGGGCAGACATTTTGAACGCCCTCCTGGAAAACGCACGAGCAAATGACTGCATAAGTGACGAAGACTCTTGTTCCATGACTAGAATAAAGGAATTTGGTGTGAAATGTGGTGTCGCTAGAAAGGAGCGGTTTCGTGGGCAAGAAAGAATGATGGTCAATCAACTGCCTACTGGGACCGTCAGTCAACGTGTAATGGCGGCTACACTCAAGGAGTGATCTGAGCACATATGGACTTGTCCGGAGTGTAGTGACGATGATCCAACGACTAACTAACTATGTCTATAAAGTTGCTGTGTACTGAAATCGAGATGAAATATATGTGATAAATATGACGTCATTGAAAGTTGTGTATTTCCTAAGTCCAGTGTTCAGCGCCGCAACCCGACAGATTGTCTGAAGAATTAACTTGTATTTTATAGTATTGTATTGTGTTTATTGTATTGTATATATATATATATATATATACATATATATATATATATATATATATATATATATATATATATATATATATATATATATATATATATATATATATATATATATATATATATCGACTACAACACGTCTATATCGATCGGAGGTCGCTCTATTTGCGTTTCGCTGATGATATTGATCTTATAGCTGGGTCAGAACGATCATTGCAAGAATTAACATCAAAGTTAGAAAAAGTTACCAGCAAGTACGGAATGGAAATCAATTCAGATAAGAGCAAAATCTTGGTAAACAGCAGAGACACAGAAAACCAGACTAAGATCATGATGAATGGACATAAGCTTGAAGAGATGAATACCTTCAAATACCTCGGATCCAGTATATGCAGCGATGGTAAATGAATTCTACGAATTTCCTATAGGGAACATAAGACCAATGTGTACGTAAGAAATAAAGTAGAGATGTGTGCAGGTGTCCAGGAGCCATTGCTTTCAATAGTGAAACGACGAAAACTAGCATGGTTCGGGCATGTATGCAGGCACGATTCTTTGTCAAAAACAATACTGCAGGGAACTGTCGAGGGTGAAAGAAGCAGAGGAGGACAAATAAAGACATGGACCGACAACATCAAGGAATGGACAGGGCTAGATATTTCCACACTCATCCGCATCGCTGAGGATAGAATTCGCTGAAGGACTCTGTGTGCTGAAGCATCCAATGTGGTACCCCTACGACCCTGAAGGGTTATGGATATATATATATATATATATATATATATATATAGAGAGAGAGAGCCAAGAAATTACTTCATTGGGATACTAACCTTTTACAGATGGCATAAGCAGTAGTGTCTTTACCAAATGTTACGATATGAATGTCGTTACATAAATCTACACTAATTGCCCACATTGCATGTCATGTAGTGTTACCACCAATGTTAATAGGTGGACATAGACTATTGAGACACCCTATATATATATATATAATATATTTCAGAGTTGATACTGTACTGACAAAACAAACACAGACTGCAGTTCCTGTGTCTGTCATTCCTATTCGTCTTACAAGAATGAATGTCTACTAATATCTACATGTCCTATGTAATATGTCATACCCGTGTCTCGATCCAAAGGAATTACAAGCTACGAAACTACAGTTTTCTATGTGCATCTTTTGTAGGGTAAGGTAGTGAAATTTCCCCAAATAATTAATGTCCAGTCACCAGCTCTCAGCGTTGTGCACCAATACTCAGCGGTGTGACCTTCTCTCAGCCGTGTGCACCAACTCTCAGCCGTGTGCACCAACTCTCAGCCGTGTGCACCTTCTCTCAGCTGTGTGCACCAACTCTCAGCCATGTGCAACAACTCTCAGCCGTGTGCACCAACTCTCAGCCGTGTGCACCAACTCTCAGCAGTGTGCACCAACTCTCAGCCGTGTGCACCAACTCTCAGCAGTCTGCACCAACTCCCAGCAGTCTGCATCAACTCTCAGCCGTGTGCACCAACTCTCAACGGTATGCAATACTTTACAAGAAGGCTCCTACTACTCAAAGGCAGGTCAAAATGTTCGTGTAATGTACCACCATTATGTATGCAGCCATCCAATCACATGAAAGCCAGGCTCAGACCCGTAGATATGTGGGTGGATTTTGGGGTTTACACCCCCCCCCAACTTCTTTCTTAGGAAATCGGAACATAGCTTTCACAAATAAACAAAAAAGTTATGAATTTTTTTCCATGTCATCGCTGCGCTTTTATCAAAAAGTATCCAGGGTCGTGAAGATCAGTTTCTATTTGGAAACATTCTTGCAATATTTGATAATAATACACTGGGAAAAAAAAGAGAACACTTTCACATAGTTTCCTATAATTTATTGTCCGTATAAATGGTTGCAAACACGATGTCGTGAACAATGTCCGCGTGTTTTTTCGTCTTTGACTTCAGTCTGCGAAGATTGGACACCAGTACGAAAGTGAAAGTCGATTCCTGCACAATTTCTCAGAAAAGCGTCAACTAGCATAGCTTGAAAACACCATGCAACAGTGCGTCGGAGTCAGAACACATCATTGCTTAACACCGCTGGTCACTGAAATGATTTCTAAGTGCTCGTTGTCCTCTTGCAATCTCTCGCAAGGTTGTTTTCATGTCATCATGCAACTTGCTAGCCATAAAAATTCATCTGGACACCCAAATTTGGACACGATCTTCCTAAGGCCTTCTCAGTTAACGGTAGCGAGCATCTTAGGGTCACGAAAGTGGTGTATAGGCCGATATTCTGCGGCACTTTTCCTTTTGTTGCCTGACAGTATAAATCAAAATTACATTAAGTGACTCGAGTGCCTGTTACATTCGTTTTATTATTAGCATAAATATAACCTCTTACTGTTCTTCTTCTTCTTCTGCGTTTTACATCTGCGGTCATGCTTTATTGTCAGGCCTGTGGTCAGGGCGAAGCCCACTGTCTTCTCCAGGTCAGAGCGGCTGCCCATAGCTTTTGCCTCAAATTTGTATCCTCCGGCCGGGTCTTGTGTCTCTGCTCTTTGTATGTTACCTCTTACTATGAGGTATGTTCATTTCAACCGCAGACGTTAGTCCTATAGGTGACGTCTATAGGTGATATATATATATAGGTGATATCAGTGCTTTTTACCTAACAAAGTTATGAAGGTCGTGATATAGGTAATTTACCATCTCGCAATCTGAATAAAATAATACAAAATTAACGTCCACAGATTCTCTCTTTCGTGTATGTGTTTCCTGCCCAACAGGGGAGCAAAGAATAATACTGCTAGAAACAGTATATCGTAAAAAAAGTCATAAAATATGTGGGGTGTAGTTAAATGTCCCATCTTATAGTTCAACATGGTCAATAGGTTATGCTGAAGTCGGATGTGTCACACCGAAATGTGCAGATATTGAAGGCAAGTTATAAACTACAACTCAACACATTATCTTGGCTACATCCTTCTAGTCAACAGTAATTCGAGAACGGACGCAGAAGAAGAGTGATCTCTTTTAACTTGATATTATTGTATGTCTGGTTCTATTTTACAAGTCTGCATTCGCCATTCTACTGTCTTAATAATCCTCAGAAATATACTGGGTTTAATCATGACAGTCTATAATATAAGACCTATTGGCTCATGTGAAATCAAGCCTTCCGAATTATACTTCTGACTATTTCCTTGATTTTCATTTCTCACTATGATTATGATTTGTGAGACAGCCAATGAAATTCAAGGAAATTGTCAAAAAGTCATTTTGAAGGCTTGGTTTCCATTAGCCAATACGTCTTATATTGCAGGGGATCACCGTTTAATTATCAACACGTGATTCAATTTCAAGAAGATTTAAATCCACCAATCAGGTATCATGTTGAGTAGCGTAGGTGTTTACGTTTCCTCATTCTTCCTCTTTTGTTATGAATAAGTTCTGTTGGTAACATTCTCCCATGATATGATGCCAATCTATCTAGTAACTGATGTCTTTATCTCTCTTGTTGTCCTCTCACCTTCATCCTTGCATATAATCATCATAGTGCCTAGCATGAAATCCTGAATGACTTTAGTATACCGCCGACGACGGATGTGTCGGGCCATTGGCGTAAATAAAACGGCGGCACAACGCATTTCCATTCTCTGGACTGCATTCTGCTGGAAATCTGGTAGGACATTTTTCTGCTACAAGAGAATTCAGCAGGAGTTTGAGAATGTACGTTGAAGAAGAATGACTTTAGAACAAACATGCACAGTAATGGGCACCGAGGGAAAGAACAAAAATGACTCATAAGAACCATCAATATGCATACATTTTCGATATTTGTTACAGAAGATCTAGCACATATGAACATAGCCATGGTTAAAGTTCAATGCAGATTTGTTACAGAAGATCTAGCACATATGAACATAGCCATGGTTAAAGTTCAATGTAGATTTGTTACAGAAGATCTAGCACATATGAACATGGCCATGGTTAAAGTTCAATGTAGATTTGTTACAGAAGATCTAGCACATATGAACATGGCCATGGTTAAAGTTCAATGTAGATTTGTTACAGAAGATCTAGCACATATGAACATGGCCATGGTTAAAGTTCAATGAACAGTAATCCAGCTTGAAAATGACTAATTAGAAGTTCATGGATAATATTGAATAAGTACTGTTGAGGCAGTGCTCTGTAGCTTATACTTCTATGAATCTTACAGAAACAAAATGGAGTACATGATTCCAATAACAACGAATATAGACTTAAGTCATTTTCAATTCTCACTTAATCACTTAACATTAATCAGACAAAATTTATCGTCAGGACTACGGCTGTGCTATATATTCTTCCGCACGAGCCATTCTCACTAGAACCAAGAACATCCTAGTATACTGGGACATGCCGCCGAGCATAAATTTCTCCCTAACGACTGGGTTCTTGTATTATTGACCGCTTCTCAAAAATTTCGTGAGAAAACTTAAAAGGCGTAGCCTGGCACACAACACTGCGGCCACCCAGTAACGCTAGTGCACGCGCAGACTCCCAGGATACACACGCTAAATCATCCCACTCCTTCCCCTCCCAGTCATCAACCTCTATACAGCCCGTCTATTCGCAACTCATGTGCTCTCTACGGAAGCGCGAGCGACAACTCGATTCTATATAATCCCCATTGCATAGTCTGCGATCAACTGGAAGAGGTGTGACGACTGTACTATAAATCTGATTATACAAATAGTCTATAAATTCTTGTGATGTACTTACTCGAGAAAATAAATCACTCACAGAAAGATCATTTTCTGTTTCTTTATGTGTTCTTCGAGATTCTAACCGTGTGTTCTCGATCGATTTATTCTTTGTTATGGATTTAACCGAGAACAGATAATGCTAGCCAACCAGCCAGTGACATAATATTCGGCACATTCAATTTTGCTTTCACAAGTGTGAGGTATGCCATTTTACTGATGTTTACTGTTTGTACCTAGCCATGGCTTATAATTATATGCGATACCATTATGGGATTACTGCATAGATTATCATCATTGTTTTAATCAAAATTAACGCTACTGTTTTAGGATTAGCTAAGTGAGATTGTTTTATCGTTAACAGATTTTGAGTTCATCTTCCGAATCGCCAGCTCCTCGATCGACCCAGCTGTAAAAATTGGGTACCCGATTCGCCTAGTTGGAGAAGGTAAACACAGTGTAGTAGAATACTCCCCTCATTGCGAAGTGAGTTGAGGTTTTATTTTAGTTAAGTAAAATATATCTCTTCTGGTGAGGTACACTTCTTTCAACCGTGGGCATTAGTTCGTTTTGATTATATAATCGTAAGCAAATAGTGGAGGTCGCGGTTCTGGTAATACTGTCACCACAACCTCCCAATTGTGTAGTACTGTGGTGTAACAATACACATGCGTAACGATGTGTTCTGACTGACTGGTGTTTGAAAGGTTAGTCACAGTGGGTCAGTCTCACAAAACCGTTGTTTCTTTCGTTGCTCCCCATACGACCACACTAATCTTTATATAGGCATATAGCTGAATCTCAAGCTAGTCACTTCGCCATAGTTGTTTCTTCAGTCAACTCGCGCGTACGTGGTCATGGTTTAAGAAGAAAGGAGCCGATCCTCCCTATTGTACTGGCAATGCAGTTGGAACTATTAGTAGTGCCTAAATATTCAGCAACAGTTAGGTAATAATAGTGTTCTATATAGAATGTTTTGTAATTATATATTATTAGACATGACGGTATTCTAAGGCTGATTCTGAATGATATAGTGTCACGTAAGGTAGAAGAAGAGGAAGACCAAGAAGAAGATGGTCCAGTGACACCGAAAAATGTATGGCCAATGCAGGCCTGCTTGCTCGAGATAGAGAGGCGTATTATAATATACGATATATTATACAACGAATAAATAGATTTTACATAATTATTACAAATGCCAGAGATCTAACGAGCAGTTATGGGCAGTGTACAATATTTACTGTTTTATGGTTCTGTGTATATTCTTCTTCTTCTTCAACGTTCATTCTAAAACGCCTGCTGAATTCTCTTGTAGCAGGACCATGGTTCTAATAGATTTCCAACACAGGATGTAGTCCAGCGAATGGAAATGCGTTGTATCGCAGTTTTATTTGCATTAATGGCCCGACGCATCCGTCTTCTGCGGAGTTTTGTGTATATGATTACTCCCTTATTATGACATATCTATTTTTAATATTATGTCCGAGTGCTGTGGCTGTGAGATAGGGAGCGAGTTTGATATGCCGTAAGTGGTAATGGGTGATTTAGCAGCAAACAGTTGAGTAAACCGACCGTGCATAAAGCAATATCAAATTAATGGCACTAAATATTGCCTAGAAAATTCCTACATGTTCTGCAAATAAATGGATTGATCGGACAGTCTGGATTTGATAGTCAACTATTCCCCATTGCTCATCCATTCATCCTCATTTTTATTTGATTTTTATCTGATTTGTTTAGTTGTGAAGAGAGATGCTGTTGTTTGAGTTAGACACTTATATGAAATGATTACTTCATTAGAGACAATCTAACGTAATATGTTTGTCGGTGACAACAGTACATACATGTTATCCATTTAATGCAGACTTCTAGGTGGCATGGAATGGCATATATACAATCACTGGTACAAATCTGATATATACAATCACTGGTACAAATCTGATATATACAATCGCAGGTACAAATCTGATATATACATTCACTGGTACAAATCTGATATATAGAATCACTGGTACAATCTGATATATACAGTCACTGGTACAAATCTGATATATGCAATCGCGGGTACAAATCTGATATATACAATCGCGGGTACAAATCTGATATATACAACCACTGGTACAAATCTGATATCTACAATCACTAGTACAAATCTGATATATACATTCACTGGTACAAATCTAATATATACATTCACTGGTACAAAGCTGATATATACATTCACTGGCACAAATCAGATATATATATATATATATATATATATACAATCACTGGTACAAATGTGACATATACAATCGCTGGTACAAATCTGATATATACATTCACTGGTACAAATCTGATATATACAATCGCTAGTACAAATCTGATATATACATTCACTGGTACAAATCTGATATATACAATCACTGGTACAAATCTGATATATACAATCGCTGGTACAAATCTGATATATACATTCACTGGTACAAATCTGATATATAGAATCACTGGTACAAATCTGATATATACAGTCACTGGTACAAATCTGATATATACAGTCACTGGTACAAATCTGATATATGCAATCGCGGGTACAAATCAGATATATATAATCGCGGGTACAAATCTGATATATACAACCACTGGTACAAATCTGATATCTACAATCACTAGTACAAATCTGATATATACATTCACTGGTACAAATCTAATATATACATTCACTGGTACAAAGCTGATATATACATTCACTGGCACAAATCAGATATATATATATATATACAATCACTGGTACAAATCTGATATATACAATCGCTGGTACAAATCTGATATATACATTCACTGGTACAAATCTGATATATACAATCACTGGCACAAATCTGATATATACAATCATTGGTACAAATCTGATATATACATTTACTGGTACAAATCTGATATATACAATCACTGATACATATCTGATGTATACAATTAATGGTACGAATTTGATATATACAATCACTGGTACAAATTTGATAGAACAAAGATGAAATAGTTGTCCCAGAGGTATATGCTACACTCCTGGCAGGACTACTACTACTCTACTGGGATATTGCTGTACCGGAATGCCTCCCTTCATGCCCCCAACATACATTCATAAGCCTCCTAACACAATCTCAAAAATGAAACAACGAACCCTATTGTCAGGAAGGCTATGGACTGCCAAAAGGTACCTACTAACAGGTAAATGGATAACATCATCATAATCATAGCCAAATATGACCATTTAGAAAAACCTCTGGCCATAATATTTATGTTTCGGCCATTTACTTCCTTTTCGTCTTCTTCTGCGTTCATGTTTCCTTTGGTCTTTCTAGATCTTCAGACTGACTTCTACTAATCGTCAGGAATAAGCTCTCAGTCTTCACTAGGTCCGAGAAGCTGCCTCGAAGTTTTTGTCTCCGTTTAGTCCATTGTGGTTGTCTTTCCTCACTGCTCCTTTTTATCTGGACAGTCCTAGAGTTTTGTTAAGTTGTTTGCTCCACGCGGACATTCATTAGCGTTAGCCATCCTGATCATGTACAAGTGACGCTGTAGTCTGTAGTGGTTAGTTCTAAGCTGAAAGATATGGTCATCAAAAAAAAATGGTTTCCCTATTTTCAAAGTGTTTTAATTTCTACATATTTTCTTTCTTAAATTTAAACACATTAGAAAAGTCAGACCTCACCAGCAAGTTCTTCTTCTTCTTCTTTCGTTCACTTGAAACATGTCTATATCTGTAATTCTGTCTCCTTAATAAAACTCACTGTCTTTTGTAGTTCATACAGTGTCCCATAGAGTTTTGATTCCAGTGTTGTTTCCTCTGGCCAATATGTCCGCCTCAGCGTTTCATGCTCAGAACACTCTTGAAGTATATGTTTGGCACTCTGTGCTGCCTGTCCACATGTACACATGGCCGTGTTGCCAATCTTGAACTTTGTATACATGTGACTGCTGAGTCGGTTGTGTCCTGTTCTGAGACGTAGAATTATAACTTGTTCTGATCTGTTCATAATGTGATAGTCATCTTGTGTTGGTGTTTGTGGCTTTCTGATTGACTTGATCATCTGTTTTTTCTGATGGTAGGTGATTGGTATATCTGGTTGGTCTTCGGCAGCACCTTCCTTAGCCAGTTGTTCTGCTTTTTCATTTCCTGGTATTCCACAGTGAGAGGGTATCCACTGCATGGTTACCCTATACTGATACGACAATTCGCTAAGTAGTTTTTTCAAGTCTGTTAGTTTTTTTTTGGAGAGCTTAAAGCACTGACCTTGCATCTGTCAGGAATACCACAGGCTGTAGGCCAGAGTTGGAGTTCAGCAGTTTTTTTAGCTGCAACACTAATTACCTGGATTTCAGCATCATAATTATTGCAGAATTTTCCTGTCGGTGTTCTGATTGTATCTCTAGGCTTGTGTGGATATTCTATATATACACCTGCGCCTCCATTCCTCACAGCATTCTGTGCTGACCCATCTGTGTATACTCTGACCCATATATCTTGTGGATATTCCTCATCCAGGAAACTGAGGGTGACTGTCATTCGCTGCACACTGTTCTGTTCGTCCTCGCTTATTGTTTCTCTCAGTTAGATTTACCATACATATATAACTAAGAAATTACTTAATCCACTACCTGCACTTATTGTAAATAGAGCTCTCAAGTAAAACACACTGAGTTTAATCTCATTTGAATATTTATCAGTAGTTTTTCTACACTATTTAGAAGTCTGGTCAAGTTTATTTTACATAAAATTTGATAATAAAGATTAAAATATATGTAAATATACAGAAAGTTATAAAGTTTATAGTTCATGAACAATCCTCCCCAAAAAGCCCTCTTATCTAAATATATAAGGGCTTCATAATCTGTAATTTTTTTGGTATGGTAGCCTTAAGCCTTTTTGTCTTCATACAAACTATTCATCTATTACATAGATACGGGGCCTTTTTTTCTAGTTATTCAAGTTGTTCTGTCACTCCATTTTTGCTAGTGTTGTTTCCTTCTCGTTCCTTAGATTTTTAAAATTATTTTCTACCACAATGCGTTAGATATGTGTTGTACGTTATTGTTTCATGTTTTTTCTGTTGTTAAATTTGTGCAGTCTAGTTTGTAATATCATTATTATTACTGCTTTATCTCTTTCTGTCCTGCATTTATTTCCTTGATAAAGACCTTACAGTTGAAATTTTGATGTTGTCATTTTTGTATAGACCTACAGTTAATTATATTTTTTGATGTGTTAATCTGTGCACTGTAAAACTGATTACGTTCTGTTTTTCGTGTATACACCTATTGGTAAACAGTTTTAGCCAGTTTCACCAATTATCAATAAAGATTTCCAACTGTCTGGCAACCCTAGTCGGTGAAGCAAATGGACAAGATGATACCTGTACCTTGTTATCACCCCTGACTCCGTGCCATTGTTATTTGTACTTCTGTTTTTGTATAGCGCGGAGCTTCTTATCTGTATGGCCTTTTGTTCTTATTTGAAGCAGTTATACATGTTCCCGTTCGCTTGTTCTAGTGTCCTTGAATTGGTTTGTTTTAAGGCAGATAAGTTAGACCGTGTGTTATCCAAGATGCGTGGATCTGGAATTGTAGGAATACAGATTTTATTTTCATGTTAGCACCTTGCTTTCAACCATGGAATATAATCAGTGCTAAATTAATTAACAACACAATCAGACCTATACATATGTTGTATTATTGAAACTATGCAGTTACATTAACTGTATGGTCTGTTTTAGCCAATTTTAAAGTATATTACCGTGTCTCAATCAATTCGTGGATAAGCCGAATATACCAGTATTCCAGATCCAAATTTACCGAATTATAAAGTCTCTTTATAAGTAGACTGTTGCAGGCAACTTTCTTTGCGGTAGAGTGCAACGCGGATCTCCGTGATGGTTATGGTTATAAACCGAAAGAAGTTTGTGTCAACATGTGGACAGCAGAAATTGATGAAACCTTACGCTTAGAAAAATCTCCGCTAATTTAAATGTAATTTTGTGGGCTATAAGCTGAATGAAGTGTACACGGCATAGAGAAAGTAAAAAGACGATGCAGGAAGATGGAAAGAATATATTTGAGGAGCGTGACGACGACAATGTTAACAATGAATCACTAACAAACTTATCAAAGGATAACGATCATATTCCTCATGATCTGACGAATTCCGTGAAATGTATACATTTTCTATTTTCGAAGGATGTCAATGAATGTGTCTGTGTATAATTATGATTTTAAATACAGGTATCGGCCAAATATATCCGTGCGTACATTTCTGTATCGCGTGCATATTTTTGTGTGTGTGTGAATTTCTCACAATTACGTATTGCTGTTGGTGTCACTTTTTCCATACCCCAGAATTACTAGTGATTAGCTCTTACATCCTATGTACAATGGTGTTGTTTCTTCAAAGTTTTATTTCAAACCCAGAGGAATCCAACTCTCGGCGGTGTTCAATGCTTTGAGAAGAAGTCTTGTACTCAAAGAGGGTAAGTTCTAGGGGTATTGTAACTTTTCAATTAACCTGTTCCAAGTTTTGCTTGTTGGATTTCAGTATTGCTGCAGTGAGTACATATTATCATTCTTCAATAAGAGGAGGCTTGCCTTACACAAAAAAGTAATATCTTCAGTTTTGTGGGAAAACCATAATAATGACGGTTGTCTCCATTTTGTTTGTACAAAGTGTCATTGATTGACCTATAGGGGTCAAGTTTGCGGGGGGTGGGGTGGTCCTTAGTTTACTTCTTTCTAACAGTAACTGCGCCTTTCTATCCACGACAACCGATTGTCTTGTATCCAAAACAACCGATTGTCTTGGATAGAATATAATTTGGCTCTTTTTATATGTTCAAAACATGTTAGCTTGCATTTTTTTAATCGTTTTGAGTAGCCAGTCTTCTTATATGTTCAGTCATATGTTATAAAACAGACATCTGTGTTATTTACGGAAGCTTCACTTCAGTTTATTAATATTTTGTTATTTTGTCAAAGTTCATTTACCTCTTCCGTTGTGTCTCGTTTATCCTAATTTCATCTCATCTGGGGCAAAGTACGGTCAAGGCTATTAAAAACAAATTATTGCACAGCTTTGCAACATTTTTAGGTCGGAAGATTGGGTTGAACATTTTTAGTTTTGGATTAGGGTCAACAAGGTTTTAATATGTAGTCCTTTGAAGTTCCAAGCAGTATATCTGAGCTCGGTGACTGATGAATATCCATCCATAAATCGATAATGGGCCAAGAACGTGGATGTACTGCATTTAATGCATCAACACAGTCTTCTAGAGATTTCAACACTCGGTGATGCGAATGATTTTGGAAAAATCTGCCCAAACTTTGATGTTGTCTGCCCATGATTTTCTTTTTCTTCAATTCTTCTACCACAATCAACTGTACCCAGCAATATTTTTTTTTTCTCAGGGAATCGTTTCTGCATATATGTCAAAAACGTGCTAGTTTTAATCGCTTTACTTTTGAAAGCATTGTTTCTAGTGAACCTTCGATCTTTTCTACTTTATTTCTTACTTTTAAATCATCCCGGCGGTTTAGTAAACGTGGCTTGGCAAGTCGACATCACCCTCCACACACATCGGGACGTAGTTGCTCATATCTGTATGAGTGCCACCATACATCTCAATATAATTCTAGTGCAGAGGGGACAGCATGAATATATATAGAGATAGAAATATAGTTATACTCCAGAGGGGACTACATGAATAGATAGAAAGATAGATAACAACAGTTTTGCTCCAAAGGGGACTACATTAATGGATAGAAAGATAGAAGATAAGCCAGTTGAGCATCACGACATCAAAGAGAATGATTAAAGAATTGCTAAACAGGAAAGTAAAAATGCAGAAAATTATATTTAAAAAAAATAAAAATATTACAGGTATTCGGTTTGACCGTAGCTGAACACTGATACGATGATTAGTTGTGTACAGGTATTTAAAAAATTGGTAGCATATCCTATTCAGGACTTGGCTATCCGATATTTTGGCCGGCATCTGAAGCAGATGGGATAAAAAATAGGTGTTGAGAGGCATTGCTTAACGTGTAGTAGGACGGCATCTGAATAAGATGAGGTGAAAATTAGGTGTAGACAGGCATTACTTGACGTGTAGTCGGACGGCATCTGAAGAAGGTGGTGTGAAAAATTAGATGTAGACAGACATTACTTACCCTTTAGTCGTACGGCATATGAATAAGATGGTGAAAAATTAGGTGTAGACAGGCATTACTTAACGTTTAGTCGGTCGGAAGGTATATAAAGAAGATGGGGGGAAAAATTAGATGTTTAAAAATTTGATAATTTACTAGTAATCTGCCGCAGTTGTTGAAATAAAAGAAAATGGTTGAATTGCCCGTAGAAATGCATGGTGATGAATAGTCGGACATTATTGGAGGAAGACTGAGTAAACAAGTGTACTAATACAACTTCTCGGGCCCGAAAGGGGAGCAAAGAATAGTAACACCACCTCTTCAATGCGTTTCATAGAAAGAACCTAAGGAGGTTGGTCGTGAGGTTGACTAACCAATCCCATTATCTCCGCTGTGATTATGCCTGCAGTATCCAATGTGCTGTGGTTAATGTGGGTTCATTCTCACTAAGTCATTAAAACATTTAAGTCTATGATGTTTAGTACATTTGACAACATGTGCTGTTATGTAAACATTTTAGTCTCTGATGTATTTGACAACACGTGTTGTTATATACACATTTTAGTATGTTCTGATGTTCAGTACAATTGGCAAAACGTGTTGTTATGTAAACATTTCAGTCTCTGATGTGCAGTACAATTGACAACACGTGTAAACATTTCAGTCTCTGATGTTTAGTACAATTGGCAACACGTGTTGTTATGTAAACATTTCAGTCTCTGATGTTCAGCACAATTGACAACACATGTTGTTATGTAAACATTTCAGTCTCTGATGTTTGGCACAATTGACAACACATGTTGTTATGTAAACATTTCAGTCTCTCATATTCAGTACAATGGACAACATGTGTTGTTATGTAAACATTTCAGTCTCTGATGTATTTGACAACACGTGTTGTTATGTAAACATTTTATTTTCTGATGTTCAGTACATTTGACAACATGTGTTGTTATGTAAACATTTTAGTCTCTGATGTGTTTGACAACACGTGTTGTTATATACACATTTTAGTCTCTGATGTATTTGACAACACCTGTTCTTATTTAAACATTTTATTCTCTGATGTTCAGTACATTTGACAACACGTGTTGTTATGTAAACCATGACACAGCACATATTTTCCTGGACGAAAATGATAATATAATTTTGAAAACTTTATGGACAAACACAGATAAAAAATAGAAGAGGGAAAAGAACTTCCGAGAGATTTTAACATGTGCACATGAGACCTCCGACTGTATCATCCATATGCGATATGACTAGGCATTAGAGTATAGACCCTATCAGGGATCACATCAAATGTATTGCTTGCCCCTGAATTGTCTTACTTGTGAATCGAACCCAGGACTAGGACACCCAGGGGCGAAAGGTCATGGGGGAATCTTACCATCCCAGTTCAGCAGCGTTGAAACACGTGATCGTGATTTTAAATAACATTAGAACTGATGTCGATGATTGTATCCTTCTCATAACTATATAGATGATTGTGTCTGCACGTAGAGTAAATACGTAGCCTTCAGGTCTCCATTCATTGTAGAAACCGTATCTTTGTATTTTGCTATCGCTGTTGTTTCGTGTTTGGTTTGTTCTAGAAACGCCTGCTCGAGGGAGATAACAATATAGTAGCGCTACCTCACGCACGAAAAGCGAGTTTCTTCTAACGAAAATTGTTTCGTTTCATCGCAAGAAATTCCCAAACGTATGTTTATGCTTCAATATTTGAATAAGCTTATTCTGGGGAAATACACTTAATTTCCAACAGAAGCTTCCGCTGACTAATTGAATTCCTCATGTCTCCAACATTTGTCCTGCTTGTAAAATAAATATAAATGGAAACAAACATGAATATTTTTACTCGTATCTAGAATCTTGGTATCTATAAACTAAGAGACGAAATGGTTTAGAACGATTGATCATGGAGTGAAACATTCCGGGAAAGAGGATAAGTGGCAGATCAAGACTATGATCAACACAGAATATCGAAGCCCTTCTGAATATAGCACTAGAAGAAGATGATCAGCCTGCACAGAACCGAGAATACTACAGAGTAAAAGTGATGACTATGTTCTGTAAAGGACACGCCACATAGATAGACAGATCTAGAATCTTAATATCCATTCCCCCGCTTTAATATCTGATTAATTTTCTTAATTTTTTCATCCACTCACCTATCTAGCAGTAATATATAAATAATATTAGTTGCATATAAGTAGAATACAAGATCAGATCATGGTGACTTGATTATTAGATCAGTCACCGCCACAATTTTTGATGGTTAAAATCTCTGATATAACCAAACTGGACTACCGTATACTGTTGAAAGGAGCGCACCTACCCAACAAATGCCTTTTTTAAAACCTAGAAACATTTCCTTTATTCATATCAGAGGCGTATTTGGGAATATGATGTTAGACACATATATTTCCTTTATTCAGACCAGAGGCGTATCTGGGAATAGGGTGTTAGGCACATATATTTCATAGATCAACGGCAGACCAACGGATGATGTGGTCAACATCACACATCCTCATTTACTTTCCCATACGAAGTATCCATTCCTTAGCCTGGATCAACCTAAGTGCCGTTAGTGATTTAGCCCTATATTACATAATGTTTCTTTTACAACAAACAAATTCGAGTTAAATATCTTAATTTGTTTATTCACTATTTTAACGGATGTTTCTCCTGAAAGCCGGATGTTTTTTCGTGGATCCTTGATATTGTCAACATGATACTGTTATTTATTTGTATGATTGGCCTATTCTGCATGCATTTAAATTTGTAAAACCCATTTTTCCCCAAAAAATTGTGCAAATACAAAATCGGCGCATAGGGCCTAAGGTATATTTCTCTTATTTAGTTTCACTGTAGTTAGTTCAGTATAAAAAACGCATTTACTGTTATAATAATAAATATTTATTATTATAACAGTAAATATATAGTAATATTAGCAACAATTGTAATAATAGTTATAGCAGCAGTACTTGAAATTTAAGTAATTGGCAAAAAATTTGCAAAACATTGCTGACTTTATTTATGGACAGCCCCTAATCCCCTGTCCCTTGACCATTCAGCATCCAGCTGCTTTCATATCGGTTCTTCTCCCTTTTCCCGCAATGGTCGTATGATCCACTGTGAGAAACCGTGATTGAGATATTTCCTCAACAAGTTCTGTTAACTAGAACCTTATGTAAGTTTCATTGCTTGCCTTCTCGTCTAATAGTTCTTATTTTTATACAGTTGTAGATTCTAGTTTCGTGTCAGGCTGCTCCTGCACTTGAACCAAGTCCCTCGTCTTGTATACAGTCCTGTGAACTTAATAGTTATCATCTTTTAAAAGTGATTCTATTTTACTTTTCCCGTGTATTCATTGGCTGTCTACATACAATATAGCGATGAAAATGGCGGAAAGGCAAACCATCAGCTATGGCGATATACTTGTGTGTTCACGAGACTGTATAAAAGACGGTGGACGGTTTTACACGGAGGGACTATAAATAGTATATATTACGGAATCTGACAGAGGAATTCACTGGCAAACTCAGGCTCATAGTGTAGCATGTGGTTGTTCTCTTGCAAGACAACTTTAATAACATAATCATTAACTTGCGTACACGGAGACGAGACGGGGATGAAGAATACAGAGCGGAGCATATACAATGTAAGATGTCTAGAATAAGATGGTGGAAGTGGAACTAGAGATATGTTTCTTGGTTACAAGACAGATAAGAAGTTATTAATGTATCAGAACGAAGATAAAGATACGGTACAAGAAAAATAGGTACAACATAAAAAATAAAGATATGTATATACATTGAAATAGGAGAAATACAAGAGTGATAACACAGATTTAAGACTTCTTTTTATTCTGTTGATTTGCATGTAAAATATAGCAGAGAGATTCCTTCTGTTTCGTTTTATACATCTTTGTGCCTTGCAGTGTCAGGGGTAGAAGAGTTCTCTGGAGATGGCTGTTTTTGTGTGCTTCATATATGTTTGCTTTCGTCGACTTCTTTATTTCTGTAAATCATCGTTTGCAAGGTCTGCCCCTGGTTTTGTATCCATCGAGTCCGTATAGTAATGCTTTTTGAAGGGTCACTGTCTAATGGTAGTCTGGAAGCATGCGAAAACCACTTAATCTGTTGTCATCTGATATAATCCAGAATTGGCATTGTGTTTGGTAGTCATCTGATACAGAGATTGATGCTTTAATAATGAGTATAATAGTAATCTAAAATATAAAATATGTGTTAAATGACTGAATAACATGGACAATGACAATGGTAGCGCCCTGGTATTGCCGGGGACCGAAATCATCTATAGCAAAGAATAGCAACACTGTTACCTACCGGACATGTGGTTAGAGGTGACTAAGGAGATTTTATGCGTGGATTTTTTTGTCCAATCCCATAGATATAATGTTAAGGTGATTCAGAAGTCATGCTGAAGTCGGATGTTTCAGATATAAAAATACATATAAAGGAGTAAAGTTGTAACTGATGGCACAATAACATTCCGTTCTCTGGACTTTATCCTGCTAATATGTAGGAGTTTGAGAATGAACGAGAAAGAATAAGAAGAAAAAGAACAGAAGTAGCATTAAATGTACTATGAATTTGAGGGCCTGCACGGAATATCAGGATGTAAATGTCATGATATACTGAGTCATCTTCCTTACTAGTGTCATGCCATGGGTCATCTTCCTTACTAGTGTCATCACATGGGTCATCTTCCTTACTAGTGTCATCACATGGGTCATCTTCCTTACTAGTGTCATGACATACTGAATCATCTTCCTTACTAGTGTCATGACATACTGAATCATCTTCCTTACTAGTGTCATGACATACTGAATCATCTTTCTTACCAGTGTCATGACATACTGAATCATCTTCCTTACCAGTGTCATGACATACTGAATCATCTTCCTTACTAGTGTCATGACATACTGAATCATCTTTCTTACCAGTGTCATGACATACTGAATCATCTTCCTTACTAGTGTCATGACATACTGAATCATCTTTCTTACTAGTGTCATGACATACTGAATCATCTTTCTTACCAGTGTCATGACATCAGTCATCTTCCTTAAAGAAGATTCCTTAAATATCGTCGATTTTGGTGACGGTATTTTGACATACATGTGACCCAAATGTTCTTGATTACAGACATGTTAACATGATTAAAACAGTTCCTGGTGAAGAACATTTCAATATACTCGGACAGAAGTCAGAATAGGTTTTGGTGAAGAACATTTTAATATACTCTGTCACAAAACAGAATAGTTCTTTCTGAAGAACATTTTAATATACTTGGTCGGAATAGTTCTTGGCGAAGGACATTTTAATTTACTGGTTCAATGTAGTTCATAGTTATGGATATTTCACCATACTTCTTTGTGTGACATAAGGCCCATCGTAATATTATTACGGAATGTTTAGATTTTTTAACGATTCTGTGCCAAATTGACCAGAACATGGATATGCTTAAACACTAAAAAATTTCTCTGGTCCACCATAGTCTTGATTTTTCCATTTCCCATCTACGTACAATAATACCACCCATTAATAATTGGACACAATGTGCGTGCTACATGCAATGAGTTGTACGTTGTGTGTATGTTCATTTCGTTTTATAGTCTTGTCTTGTCTTGTCCTATCCATGTGTGCCGGTACGCGTCCTGGAGAGCCGACTTCTTCTTTCTTTAGCTATGATGCCGCTGCCATAGTGCAGCCATAGTGTTATAGTATTTCTCTGATGTCATCCATCCATATTCGTCTGGGTCTTCCTGTTTCTCTTTTCAGATGATTTTTTTATTGGAAGGCTATCGATAGAATTGGGTTTGGTTTCATTCTGATTAGGTGGCCGAACCATTTGATCTTTTGTGTGCCTGTGTATTCTTTGCACGATATTGTTTTCATCGGATTTCTTATAGTGTCATATCTTTTTGTTACCCCCGGTGCTTTTCTCAGGCACTTCATTTCGCATGCAGCGAGTTTTTGTTCTAGTTTATCTGTCAGGATCCAGGTCTGGAATTTGTATAAATAACCCAAATATCGAAGGATGTCCGGCAAAATGGGATATCCGTCTCTCAGCCAATTTTTTATATTCGTTATGATTGTGTGTTCTTAATTGCTTTTGTTCTCTTGATAAAGGTCCCAATTGGACCAAGACGTTGACAATTGTATTTGTTCTTTGTTTTATTGTTATTTTCTATATTTTATTATTTTATATTGACAATTTTCTTCAGTAACCTTCCTACCTTATTTGTATTTACCTCTGGAATTTGTAACACAGTGTATATATATATATATATATATCGCTTTATAGTAAGACTAGTTAATGAAATAAATGACAATGATCAAGCATAGAGAAACAAGAGAAGGGCAATGACCATTTACTGTGTCTGGACCGGATATGTCGGCGTTTCCCAGTAATTAACAAGTTGCGTCACTTCATTAAGTGCAGTTAACTCCGTATGAGAAGCAGACATGAGAAACGGGCTGTGCTAAACGAACTGTAACTATCACATCGTTAGCGTAAATAATTCTCAATTAAGTTGTTACTACTTCTCACCATGTTACCGATGTCAAGAGTTAGTGTGAAACGGAGGTTAATGGAAACTATTTCTGTAATCAGAGGTAGGCATTTATAATCGTTCAGTCAGTTGTGTATAGTGTCTATAAATTTCATAGCTTTCATTATAATATCAATTGCACTGCTAATATGTTATAAAATAAACATTATATGAAATATGAAACCATATCATCAATGAAATATGCATTTATATTTTTTTCCTTCCGCTTTAAATCTTTCGTCGCTATACTAGCAGTATATGCTCTCTGTGCTAAAATACGATATTCTACACCAGCGCCTATTAACACTTTATAAGGCAGAGAAAGCTGGATATGGTAGTAACACGTTTTTGTGTGTATTTCTTTGTGTATCTTTGGACATATGATAAACTATATGCACTTCATTTTGTTAAAATATTTTTTTTTAAATTTCACAATGAGCTATTCTTCTTCTTCTTCTTCTGCGTTCGTTCTCAAACTCCTGCAGATTAGCAGGATGTAGTCCGGAGAACGGAATGCGTTGTGTCATAATTTACAGCATTGCTGCAATATCTGCGCCTTTCGGCATGACACATCCTACTTCAGTATGGCAGGGGGTAACTGACCCTATATGGGATGGGACAGCCAACTCCATCCCATAACCTCCTTAGTCGCCTTTTACGACATGCGTGGAAGGTAAACGGTGTTGCTATTCTTTGCTCCCCTTTCGGGCCCCGACAACACAGGGGCGACAATGAGTTATTGTATTAATGTAAAGATGAATGCTGGAGGGATTGCCAGTAGAAGAAGAGCCTTATTATTTAGTCATAGTCTCTACTAGAAGCATATCGTTGTTGGTGGTAGGTCTAGTAGGTTACTGGTAAGAGTTTCTACTTGTGATTCTTCCACAACAAGAACTCACAACAAATGCAAGTCATGTACTACGAGTTTGCTGTTGGACAATGGAAGATCTGATGGGCCAATTGTGAAACTTTCATGTGGAAAGGTGTCTGCAGATCTGGGAATATGTTCTCTTAGAATAATTTATCAAACCTTAAAGAGTAAGAAAACAAGGGAAGACCACAAAAGTATCATAAGCAATAAAAACTACCACGATATGTACTAGGAACAATTTAGTGAAATAAAGACTGCAGTTAAACTGTGCACCAGGTGGTAAATATGCATAAGAAAATATATAAAATGGAAAAACGTAGTTTTACATTAAGCAAATACAAGAAGTCGACGTTTCGACCAAAAGGTCTTTATCAAGATAGATACAAACAATGTGTTGCTCCATTATGTGTTTAATTGTTCATTTTCTTATTCAAAAAAGCTTATGAACGAAACACCGAACATATTTTCTTAGCGTAAATTTTTTTTTTTCACCGATTTTATATTTTGTACTTAGAACACCAAAACCCTGAACACCAAAAGCCCGTACCAGAAATCTGATCTGAAAGTGTGTGCCATTCTAGAACTGTAGGCAAGCATCATTTAAGACGGAGACGGGAATGTCCGGATTGAGGTGTGATCGTTAACAATATATAAAACCTTTTGGCTAATGGGAATACAGCATTCTGAAATGAATTATTTGACTGTTCCCATGATTATCATTGGTTTTTGACACAAAGTATAACCTTAGTGAGCGATGAAAATCACGGGAAGTCAAATGAGTCATTTTATAAAGCCGTTTTCTCATTAGTCAATCAGTCTTATATCGTCGACGTTCTCAATTTGAGACAACGGGAAAGAGAACCTCACTAATTGCTCGTACTGCGGTAAATCGAAAGCAGATTATATGTAGGGAAGATAGTGTTTCGTTTGTGCTGTTTATTTGTTCCGATTTTATCCCTCCGCACTTTAAAAAAAAATCTTTCTTCATTATAGAGATTTCAGTGACACAGTTTTTAATCAAGTTGCATTGTAATTTAGAGGTCGTGTGTTCGAAAACCGAGACATACAACTTCTTTTAAATTCCAGTTTGTCGAGGATGTCCGGGGATATTTGTTTAAAAATACAAAGTTACGTGCTATGTGTGGTACTCTCAGTAGTAGAGTTTCGGGAGGAGCTAAGTACATATGTGGATACCCGAGTACATATGTGGATACCAGAGTACATATGTGGATATCCGAGTACATATGTGAATACCATAGCATACATGGGGATACCAGAGTACATATGTGGATACCTGAGTACCCTGAAGTCAAATTTCTACTTATTTTTATCCTTTCTAAAAATACAAATATTAGTAGTCAGCATGCAGAGTAAAAAACACAAATCTTAGTAAAAAGCATGCACGAACCAAGAAACACAAATATTAGCAGCAATCACGCACCAGCCGAGAAACACAGATCTTAGTAGCAAAGAACGCACGAGTTAGGAAACACACATCTTGGCTGTAGAAAATATTTTGTCAATTCTTTTTTGCTGAAACATATTTACATATACTTATACTTGAACTAACTCACTCATTCACGCTATATGATTTATATTCTTCTTCTTTTATTTTGCTTTCGTTCTCAAACTCCTATAGATTTACAGGATGTAGTCCGAAGAATGGGTTGTGTTCTGTGATGGATTACAAATTTGCGGCGATATATATGTCTTTTGGCCTGACACATCCAATTTCAGCATGGCTTTTGGATTTTTTTCACGCTATATTGGATGGGACAACAAATTCCACCCCACAACATCCCTAGTAGCCTTTTACGACGTGCATGACAAGTAAGAATGTCTCACATCTTCTATTTACTTCCATTATGGGTCCCGACAACAAATGTGCAATACTATATATATATATATATATATATATATATATATATATTTATATATATACACCATGTGCCTACATAGTCTATATATCTAATGCTGTATAAATGACGTAGTGTCATCACTAATGCTTTCATTTTGCATTAGTGATGACACTACGTCATACGAAATGCGAAAATTTAGTGTGGGTCTGTTTACCGTCAGTGCACAGCGCTTTATAGACACCAAGTATATAGGCCATATATAAATCACCCTTTTCTTTCCATTTCTTCTGGTGCATATACGGTTTGTTTGCTTATGTACTAACATTAGAATGATGTAATTGTCTTTGTTATTGTTCAATCTCTGACATATTCGCAAGTATATTGTGATATTCACGAATACTGTTTGTATACTATCTCTATTGTAACTATTTACAGTAAAACATACAATGAAAATAGTGCGTTTGCAAAATTCATTTAAATGCTGGCTAGACAGTTGAGTTATATTGGGTAAAACCGTGTGGTATGACGGTGACTCAACAACCTTACTTTACCTTCATGTAAATGTATATACCAACATACGAATAGTATAATCCAAGACATAAATTGTTTTGTGAGAAAAACGAAATCTTAGCGAAAGCAATGTTCATACTCAAGAACAATCATTCAGTTGCCTTACGGCAGCATGTTATGTGGAAAGGTAAAAGCGGGATATCTTACCGACCCGGTATGAAGAAAATGTTGGTAGAAACAGACTTGGACTCGGTGAACGAAACTTCGACTAATGGGCAAGGCAACTGTAGTGTAACTTTACTGTTTGAGAATGTTCTTATACCAGAACAAGGTTCACAGTGGAGATACGCGCTGTATCCGAGAACATATGTGGAAATCAACCGTCCAATTACACGAGAGAAGTTTAGTAACAGCGGACCACTTCGTACTAGATACACGTTGCAGACCCAAGTCCAATTCCACTTATATCGTCTCCTCGGAAACTGACACCCAGGAACATTTTTTGCCTGTAAACTCCAAGTGAGTGATAAACTGTAACCATGTAGAGCAGAGACACAGATGTTGCCTGTACATATGACAAGGTCATATTACACAATATCCTTATATATATTCATTAATTTTCCGTTTGCGCTGAAGTTAGCGCATAGGGCAGAGGTCCGATCTCTCCAATTCTGTCTGTTCAAAGCTATTCTGTGCAGTTCTTGAATAGTATGAATATTGGTTGTTTTACTTTATCTAAGTATTGTTCTTCTGAGTGTTTCTTTTGGTCTACCCCTTGCTCTTTTGCCTGTAGGTATCCATTAAAGAGATTGGTGGTGTATTCTGTTGGTGTCTGCGCGTAAAACATGCCCGATGTAGGACCAACGGCGTTTTCTGATAACATCTGTGATGAAATTTTGATGTGTCTCTTCTCTGATTTTATCATTCGATTTGAATTCACTCCAATGGGTGTTAGTTATACTATCCTTATATAAGTACGGTTAATTCAGGACCGAAGTTGAAATTGTCATGCCTAACCAACAAGAGAATTTAATCCCGTACCAGCAAATGACAATATCCGGCATGATTTTAGTTGAGTCATATAACAGTCTTGTCATATGGATATAGTAAACGTACCATCTATTAAACATACCTCTGATCGCCCAATACTGGCTATCACTTTTCATCCTCATAATATGCCGATACTACGTATCCTATTGCGACATTTCTCTATCCTCCAGTTAGATCCCATCTCCAGTCCTGCATTTCCCTCTCTTCCACTAGTCGCTTTTCGGAGGGATAGAAACCTTCGTGATCTCTTAGTTCATTCTCGTCTGCGCACTTCTGCAGGTCAACTAGGAACTGTCCCTTGTCACCGAAATTGTTTGAATTGCCCTTTTGTTATTCTCACTCCCATGTTACAGTTTCCTAAATCACACTTTGATATTCAGGATTCTTTTTCATGTTTGCCCCGTTATTTAATATACCCTATCATATGTAAGCGTTGTGATATGAAGTATATTGGTGAGACTGGTAGACGTTTAGCTGATAGATTCGCCGAACATTTGAGAGATATCACGAATCATCGTGACTCCCCAGTGGTTAATCATTTTAACAGCCCGTCACATCATGGTAGCTCTGATATCTCTGTAACCGGTTTGTTACGTTGTTATACCGGTGGCCGGCAACGTCAGTCCTTGGAATATCGTCTCATTTGCCATATGGGAGTCTTACAACCACACGCATTGAACATTAATCACCGTTTTGTTTGAGTTACCCACCTTTTCTTTATACCCTCTACTCCCGTATTGCACTGATTCTTGTAATTATTTGTCTTTGTACACTTTCGTGAGTAATTATTTTTGTGTTTGCCGTACTTCTATATATTTCCTTTATGTCTTCTTTCTTTTGTGTATGTCGACATGTAATTATTTTGTACTCTAGTCCATCAATTGTACATTAGAATGTCATATTGTTATTGTTAAATCATTTACATATTTAGACTTTGATTTCCTCGGTGTTATTGCAGTTGTCTCTTCGATGGGTGCCCACACATGTATAGTTATTTGTATATGAATTTTGTTTTACATGGTTCTATGTATCCGCACAATTACTTTGGGCCACACATTTGTATGTATACATATGCAGTTGTTATAGCATTATCTTTATGTGAACGAACGTTTATATTTATATCAATATATGTATATGTTTCTATGTGTGCGAATGTTCATGTTATTGTTTTTATTTATGTGAGAAAGTGTTATGTGGACGCATGTTCATATTTATGTGTATATATATGTATTTATGTGAGCGCTTGTTTATGTTAATGTACGTATCGCCATTCTGTGTCAATATGTATGCCTATTCTGGTGTGAGCCCTTTCCTATGTGTTGATACATTTACATGCCTGTGCATTTTGTGTGGGTATCCTTCACACATCTGTGTCCATTTTGTTATATTTTTATTTCTTAACTCTTGGTGTGTGTATACATTTATATGTATGTTGAGGTGTGGTTGTATATATATATGTTTATGTCTATATTTGGTTTCGCATTCATTCCATGCGTTTTCAAATGATGATTCTTCTTGTATCCTTCCTTCCTCAAACCCACTAACCCCACCTCCACACAATCTCATCATTACTCATCAATAATTATCATATGCCATTCTGGTTGGCGTAGGTGACCATGGCTCTCTGTCCACAGTATTGTTATCAGGATCGTTGTTGTTTCCATGCCTAGCTAGGTTGTCAAACTAATATTTTCTCACGTTGTCCCCATCTGTCTCTGTTCCCTTCAGTCTTGCCTGTTGTGACTATGTTCTTAAAACCTGCCTGTCTGATAAAGTGACAAAAGGGGTCTTTTTCTTATCTTTTTCTTATATTATTCTTGCATTCATTATAAACACCCCAACCACTTCTATATTGCCTCTAGTTTCCTACTTTCCAGTTTGTTTATAATGAATGCACGCATTTTCTCTTTTACTGGATGCGTTTTCATTCCTGCGTCGTGGAGACGTGACTTTATGAAATCTAAGTGATCTATTTTGTTTATTATTTTGTTTACTGTTGTTTGTCTCTTGAAAAAGGTTCCATTTGAGCCGATACGTAGAGAATTGTCATATTTAGTTTTATTTTATGTTTTTTATATATACTTTTTTATATATTTTTATTCATAGGCAAGGTAAGTGTTTTTAGTAACCTGTTTAATTAATTTTGCTTTACTATTTGTTCATTCGGTTACTGCGCCACCCTCCACTTTGTCGGACACCCTCCGACCATTTGGTGATTCATATGGATATATATGTTTAAATGTATATGTGTTATTTAGTACTGCTGTAACATTACAGCATCGTGCTATTTGGCGGATTAGTCAAGTGCATAACAAGCCTTATTACAACCATGTTTAGCACAACAAAAGAGCATGTTTCTATAAACAAGCCAGACACCAAATTAACTGTGTTGTACTTAAAAACTGCGCATTGAGTTCAATTGTTGATAGTCAGCGTGTTACTGTATGAACGTGTTACTGTATGAACGTGTTACTATATGAATATGTTACTGTATGAATGTGTTACTGTGTGAAAGTGTTACTGTATTCATGTGTTACTGTATTCATGTGTTACTATGTGAGCCTGTTAATGTGTGAATGTGTTACTGTGTGAGTAGCACGCTCAAACAATAACACGCTCACACAGTAACACGTTCTTGCTCTAATACGTTCATACAGTAACACGTTCTTGCTCTAATACGTTCATACAGTAACACACTCATACAGTAACACTCTTGGCCATCACTTCACCTTTCGTTGTTTGCTATAGATGGTAGAGGCGATCAGGTTCCATTGTAATATAATGAGACGTGACATGCCGGAACAAGAGAACAGTAGGTTGGCTGCTTAGTCAAAATCCAGACAGAATGACAGAACCAATGAACTAGGAAAGAGTAGTAACAATATTGTAACAAACCTGCTTTTAGGGCACATTAAACCATATTTAAGAACGACCGTCTCTACGAAGCTAGCAAAGCAGACGACGTATGTCAACAAGTCGGTCGATGTAGGACGGTCCTGACAATGGGCATTGTTCGTCTCCGCCAGTAACTCTGCCAGAGACTCATGCGGCCAGGTATTGACATACCAGATAATAGGTATCGTTCACCGTAGCTATGTAACTAGAAAGCGAAGTGGTAAAGTATAGAGGCTTGTCTGTAACCTCTGGAGTGGGACGATACATGCCAGTAACTTGAACAAAAGACTTGCAGACAGAATATCTGGCATGTCCGATCCACGACGGCAAGTTGACCGTGGAACATTGTTTTTATGTACCTAACAGAGGGCGGAACTTTAAAACGGATGTAAGAATGTCAGAGGGAAATATTTTGATTGGTCAGACGTTTTTCTCAAATACTGGGGAACTCTGCATTTTTAGGGACTAGAGACTAGGTTGGAAGTTCGAGTTAGGACTAGGTTCGGGGCTCTGTTTTAGACCGGAGCTGGAAGTGTAGTTAGAAGTAATAGTTAGGGAATTTTAGTGTCAAAATTGTAGTTTATAATGTTTTAGGAGACATTGAAGAGCTCCCAGTTGAGAGACGGATAAAGTATCTAGGAAAGAATATGAACTAGGAGATGTTTAATATTTCCTAAGATGCTGTACATTGAATTATTGATGGTGTAACCCTGGATGTTGTAAACCTGGACATTGTGATGAAGAAATACACAGATTATATATATGAGAACTCTGATTGTTGCCATCATATTGAATGTCGTTACATATATGCTATCTTCCTCAACAAAACACTGTCAGAACAAGAGGGCATGACTTTATCATTAATTAGACACTTTCGTATCATGCTCATAGGGTGAGACCCCACATCACTTCACTTTTATAATTGTGTTTTACTCCATCATTGTCTTCGACTAAAAACATTGGTTCCGCTGAGAGTACAAGTCTGATATAGATATCTGGGAAACCACCCCATTGTTTTACCCCATCAATGTCTTCGACTAAAAACATTGGATTCCGCTGAGATTGAATTCTGATATAGATTTCTGGGGAAACCACCCCATTGTTTTACCCCATCAGTGTTTTCGACTAAAACATTGGATTCCGCTGAGAGTTGGAGTCTGATATAGATCTCTGGGGAACCACCCCATTGTATTACCCCCATCAGTGTCTTCAACTAAAAACATTGGATTCCGCTGAGAGTTGGAGTCTAAAATATAGCATAAAATAGAGCTCTGGTGAACCATCCCATTGTCTTACCCCATCATAGTCTTCTAAAAAAAATTGCATTCCGCTGTGAGTTGGAGTCTGAATTAGAGCTCTGGGGAACCACCACATTAATTTACTCCATTAATGTCCTCTCCTCAAAACTTTGTATTCCGCTGAAAGTTGGTGTCTCAAATATAGCATGAAATAAAGCTCTGGGGAACCTCCCGATTGTACAATAGAATATAATAGCCCTATTTATCGTAATTACTAGTGATCTAAACAAACATTAACAAACGAGCAAACCACCGTGAGCTTTTATTATCCGTACATAACCACAAACGTGGAGAAACATGGACGAGACATTGTGTTGAACTCAGTTTTTTTCTTGAAACCTTTCAATTCGTTTGAAGTCACGCAACCAACATGCGTGTAGTATCATCGTACATCTTATATTTAATTAGTTTGACGAGTTTTGGAGGGATTCCAGTGTGTTTTAAAGTTATCCATACTTCTAACTTATGTGCACTATCAAATCAAGACCTTGCCAGTACAGTTCCATTAGCGGATATCTCGGATATCCCAGATAAGTAACGCTTTTGACTTTTCCCGTGTATTTCGTTGGCTGGCGACATAAGTTATACACTAAGTAAAAATGAACAGTCTAGACAGCCCAGAAGCATGACTCAGCACGTAGGACTATACTGAAGAAGGTGTTGGTAGAATGTTCTATAAGTGTTGACAAAGATTATGAGAAGAGAAGATTCTCATTTAATGTATGATTCCACTATTTTTAAGTGTAGCAACTGAAGTTATACAATTTATCTTTATTTTCAGTCTACTTTTTTGTGTGATGAACAATGTTAAATGTTTGTGGTTCTCGAGGAATTTACATACATGTGCCGTGTGTGTGTTGTTGTGTGCCGATCGACCTGTCCATTTTCATAATATCTTGAGAATATACACATTGTATGTCTTGACTAAAATCGTTTTAGGGAAAAATTATTGACTCAAGTTGCGAGTCAAGTAGGTGTAACCCGAGCGGACCTAGTTCAAATCCTGCTTGCTGCATTATTATTTTTATTTAGTAATAAATCCTAGATGCTTCTATATTACATTATTCATGTTTTTATATGAAGCATTGGCCCCTACATTGTAATATTATTAATGTGTTGGCGTATATCTTAATTTTTTTTTTGGGGGGGGGGGGCAGAAATGTTGCAGTAATAATTTTGAAGATTTATAGTCCCCCAACTCAATGAAGTCTTTCATGGTTAGCTCTAGACAACATTATTGTTACATCTTGTTAATATACATGGTCTGTGTTACTGTGTCCCGTGAACAACATAACCTCTTCTGCCGACATTTTGTTTTGGTCTGTTTCTGTACAATGTATTTCAGTAACACACAAGAACTTTTATTTCTTCCATTTCATTTATGTTAGTTTTCACTGCTTCAAACGTTGCTCCGATACTTCATGATTGTTTTTGTTTATTTGTTTTTAACCCTCAAGAACTACTAGCAATTAGGGAGCCGCGTTAGCGCAGTGGTTAGCGCACTGGCTTCGCATATGAGTGGTCCTGGGTTCATTCCCCAGCTGAGGCGTAAATGTTTTCAGATCGCAACGGCTCCCAGGTCGACCCAGCCTTAAATGGGTACCGGATTAATCCGGGAAGTAAAGACTGCGAGGGAGAGGAGATGGCTACCGCCCTCATTTGCAGAGCCTGTGAAATGTGAGATCGCTAACATCTCACACCCCTACGGCATTAATAAATGCTATGGGTTACTTTACTTTTTTTTACTAGCAATGAAGTTCTTGTTTCCTATGTGCAATGTTGGGTTTCTCCTGAGCTTTTTTCCATACACAGAAGACTCCATGTATTAGCAGTATGCAATGCTTTGAGGAGATGCTTTCTACTCAAAGAATTTCTTTTTGTGTTCGTGCTGAAACTTCCATCGGATCCCTCGGTTCATCACGTGATTCATTCCAACTTTTTAATAGTATGCGTACTTTCATGCAGATTTCGTTACTCAGAGATTATAAAGTCGTAACTTCTGCTACCGATGAATCGCTCTGAGCGTAACGCTTTGAGAACCACCTTCCCAGTGTCGGAGGGCAGGAGGGGGCTCTCAGTGTGTAGCGCGAAGATATTTTAATATGGCTCGTTATGCATCTTTATAGAAATTTTATTTCGTTAAATAATGTATGGTTTTCTTTGCTAAAATACGACAACTGATACCCGTAATGGGCCAATATCTCTTATAGCACTATGTTCCTACTAATTTCCAGCAGGACGAAGTCCAGAGAACGAAAATACCCTGTGTCCGCCGTTTATTTTTGCGGAAATGACCCAACACATTCTACTTCTATGTTGGTAACTAAAACGTTCAGTATTTTAACCACTTTCACTGAAAGATGCATGTCCGTAACCATATCGCAAGAGCTGGATCTCGTACTAACACCCTGGGCAACACGCTCAGAGCTTTCAAAGAAATTTTTCCCTGATGTTTGTATCGCTAGTGAAATTGTACTAGACAATTACACTCAAAGAAATATGTGTTTTCTACTCAGAAGAAATTTCCCCAACATATTGTATGCACACATCTAATCGCATGAAAGCCTGCAACTATTTGTTTGTATACATGTTGGCTTTTTATAACTTGGTTCACATGACTGCATGACTTTAATACGGCATCCTTATTGAAAATAACCCTAGATATGCAGATGACACTGTTCTTTTGGCAGAAAGTGAACATGAACTACACAGACTAATAGATCAAGTCAATAAATCAAGTAATGGATATGGACTGGATATAAATATCTAAAAAACAAAAACCATGATAATCAGCAAAGACACATAAGAACAGGGGTAAACATAAACATGCATGGATAGAAACTACAACAAGTAAAACATTATCAATATCTTGGACATATAGTCACAAATGATGGCAGTTGTGAAATAGAAGTTAAAAGGAGAATAGGAATGGCTAAAAGTATCTTCAATGAAATGAGGAAATTATTAATATCTAAACAAATTACAAACAAGTTAAAAATGAGAATTATAAAATGCTACATCTATTCTATATTAATGTATGGCTCAGAAACATGGACACTAAATAAACAATTAGAAAACAGAATTGACGCTTTTGAGATTTGGGTATACAGAAGAATAGGGAGAACATCATGGAAAGAGAAGAAAACAAATAAAGAGATACTAAAAACACTTAATATGAGTGAAAGAATGAATATGAATAATAATATGAATATAAAGAATTACTAACAGAAATAAAGATCAGACAAATAAAATACTTTGGACACATTAAAAGACATGACACCTTTATGGAAGACCTTACTTGTGGGTAAAGTCAAAGGGAAGCGAGCAAGAGGTAGGCAGAGATACAAGTGGGAAGTAACATCACACGATGGACAGGTTACAGTCTAACAGAGTGCACCACCAAGACAAGAGACAGGAGACGTTGGAGATACGTTACAATCAACCTTCGTTGCGGAGACGGCACTTAATAATGATGATGATTGAAAATAGGTTCTTATTACTACGAAGAATATAAGTCTAGCAATGTTCTTCCTTTCTTGAACTTCCGAGTCCGACTAGGAGGCTTCTCAAAGCATATCACATTACTACGAGTTGAAACCTTCTGGGTTTGAAATAAAGTTCTGTAAATAAAGTTCCCCATTGTACAGACAAATACAAAAATTATATTGCTCTTAATTATTTGGGATTGCAACATATAAGCAAACATACTTCTGAATATTTCCATGCAATTCTCCCTTCTCTCCCATGTAAGCTAGGCATTGATTGTCGTAGTTTCTGCTGTTATATGTTTTCCATTTTTGTTTTAAACAAAAATACTGCGCTTTTCTTGTGGATCGTTGTACGAATGCCAGGTATATTTGAAACACAGCACATTCACAATCCGATATTCATTATATTTTACATCATTCTTGGTGTAGACATGTGCTCAGTTTTCAAATAAAAACCTGCTATTTATATAGAGTACGGTCTCTGGTATTTCATTTATGTAGTGCCCTAAATACAAATAAACGAAATATCACTGAGTCCTGCTGTGCACCTAATTGCAAATGTGGGTTGACCGTGGGTCGTAACCATCCTATAGAGGTTTAAAATGACTCTGAAGCTCTGAAGAAGTCGGATGTATCGAACCAAAAAGTGCAGATTTCGCGGTAAAACAGTAAACCATGCCAACCCATTTAGTTCTTCTGTTGGCAGGAGTTTTAGAATAAACAAACAATGAGAGACTAATTTGAGTGGTCTATAGTTTAGTCCAGCAGTTCCCAATTAAGTATAGACCAAATCTCTCTCCATTATAGTCATATGCGCTAATCTCAGATAAGCTCAGATTAATGACTTGTGAGACTCTTTCTGCTCTTTTCATTGGCTTCCGGCACAAAGTATAAGCAGTGACCGATGATAGGTCCAAATGAATATCGCAGAATGTAGGGCTTACCGGAGAATGGCTTGAATCTGCGGCTATCCTGGAAAGTGACTTGAAATACCTATATGGTACAATTTTAGTTGGGTGTTCTAGTGCTGAATCACGTTGAAACAGGCGTCCTAGCGAAATGAGATTGCATATGACATTATTGTATAACCTATGTAGTTGGCAAGGGAGTTAATCAAGAGCAAATATAGTTAACTGGGGGAGTAGAACATCGGAGAAAAAACGTGTACTGATCTCAACCAGTTTAGCCTTCATTGATGAAGGGCATAACAGCTGAGGAAGGGACGGGGCAGATCATTTATATTTATCCTTTATAGTAATTACATATTACAGATCATTTATATTCATCCTTTATAGTAAGTACATATTACAGGTCATTTATATTTATTCTTTATAGTAAGTACATATTACATATCATTTATATTTATTCTTTATAGTAAGTACATATTACATATCATTTATATTTATCCTTTATACTCGTAGTAAGTACATATTACATATCATTTATATTTATTCTTTATAGTAAGTACATATTACATATCATTTATATTTATCCTTTATAGTAAGTACATATTACATATCATTTATATTTATTCTTTATAGTAAGTACATATTACAGATCATTTATATTTATCCTTTATAGTAAGTACATATTACATATCATTTATATTTATCCTTTATAGTAAGTACATATTACATATCATTTATATTTATCCTTTATAGTAAGTACATATTACATATCATTTATATTTATCCTTTATAGTAAGTACATATTACAGATCATTTATATTATCATTTACACTGTTATATGCTCACGACAAGATAACTTGACAAGATAATTTGACAGTCTCTAGTAAGACCTGTTATCTAGAAATGTGACCGGACAGGGTCCATTGTTGGGATTTCGGTTGGTCACTATTTATATACTTGGAGTCGCCTTGGCTATTTTGGCACGCGATTCCAAGTATATAAATAGTGACCAACGAAAAACACGACAATTATCGAAAAACTAACTAATGAAGTCCTAATTAATTCTGTGCAGAGGTCTTTTAAGTACTGTCGAAGGTCACATACCAACAATTCAGTGTATTTACTTGTGGGGCAATTCGAAGAAACTGGTTGGTGCGTACGAATTGTAATCATTATTGTGAAGGCATGTTTTTCAAACAATAAACTGGAGTCATGTAATATTATGTTACGTAATGTTACCACAATTTACGTTACCTCATTCCATGTGAGAGACAATTATTTCTTTTATCTTCTGTATTTGTCTGTCCCTATCTTGAAAAGGGGATATCCATAAACAACTTTTTGGAATTCCCCCCCCCCCCACCAGTTGTCAAGAATTCATAAACTCCCCACCCCCCTCCCGCTTAACATTTAATATGTCAAACATTTAATCCCCCCTCCCAGCAAGAATAAATTTAATTAAAATAATGATTATTTCGTCAGAAACAGTCCTTAGTTTTTTGATGATTTTTCTCTCAAGAACTTTAGAAAAATGTTACAAATTCAAGCGATATAATTGGTGTAGAAAAACAGCATTGTTGATGTCAACGTTCGTTTCGTCAACCCCCCCCCCCCTATGTCAACAAAAGCCAGACTTTTTCAGACATCCCCCCCTCCTCCAATGTAATTTATGGATAGCGAAGTGTTTCGGCCGATTGTTGTGCTTACTTCACAGTTAAAACGGTATTTTAACCATTATTTTATCATTTTACTTTGGTTTATTATATTCAGAAAGCAGTGATATTAAATAAAGCATAGGCCTATAGGTACTGGATAATGAGAGCCCTCGTCCGCTGAGGTTTTCAAAAATTGAATCATGGTCACTCACAAAGTTGCAAGAAATTGGTGTAAAGACTGAGATTACCCCTAAAGAGAAACGCAATAGATATACGAATATATTGAAAATCAACACCTAACTGGAACTGTGAGCAACTACAATCTGATAGATTTATTGAGACCGCGATAGGAACACGTATGCACTTGTCCGGTGAGCGCTGATGATAACGCACTCAATAACTTACATCATGCAGATTTATAAATATTGCAATATCCAGTGGAATCTCATTATAACAACGTGTCCTGATTGATGAAATGTGTATCTAATAACAGAAATTCGCCATATACAGTACAAACAATAGACAGAAATTTGCTTTATGCGTTACAAACAATGAAGGATAAATATAAGTGAAGATTTTAAAAAGTGTTGTTATATAGGGAAATATGTTATATAGGATGCGCTATATGCGAGGATTCCACTATATATATATATATATATATATATATATATATATATATATTATATATATATATATATATATATATATATATATATAATATATGAGTGTGTGTGTGGATGTGTGTGTTGTGTGTATGTGGTGTGGTGTTGTGTGTGTCTGTGTACCTACATATACTAGGACATACACTGCATATTTTATTCGTTACCATGTTTGATTGGATAGCTCTGACTCAGTGATTCTCAAACTCGTTTCTGCCACCGCCCATTTCGTATAGATTTTAGATTTTATAGACCAAATCCCTCCCCACCCACAGCAAGGGCTGTAGATATAATTTGTGGAAAGGGACTAAATAAAAGATCATTTCGTCGTCTTTTTTGGATGTTTGATGACCTATTTTTAGCAAATAGTCACGGTATCTCGATGACTTCATATCTCATCGGAATACTATTTCTGTTGTTCAAACACAATGACGGGTAATTTTTCTTTTATGAAAAAAAAATGAATTAATCCGTATCTAAAGTATTCAACACTGCTAACGAGTCTTCCTTTAGGGAAGTTTCTTTTGTCATGTTTGAGGACAGAAAATATACACACAAAGTATGATATACGAAACTCTCCGCCAGACAGTCTCTCTAAAAAAATTATACTAAACCACGCGCACGCAAGCACACACACACACACACACACACACACACAAACGCATATATATATATATATATATATATATATATATATATATATATATATATATATATATATATATATATATATAATATATATATATATATATATATATATATATATATATAAAAGGAAAACAGTAACAAACACACATTGAAAGCTAAAACGCTTTCTCCTGTTAGTCGCTACAACGAGTTTAAAATGTAAACTACCAAGTTTCACTGCTCGTGTAAGCCAACGTTTACTGTTGTTAAAATGTTTTAGATTATTTTAAATTTAATACAGTTAAAAAGCTTCCAACGGAAACTTGTCACTTGTTTCAATAATCCAGTTGGGACCTGGTTTCAATAGTTCTATCTGGGACCAGGTTTCAATATCCTACTTGGGACCAGGTTTCAAATATAGTTCAATCAATATCAACAGAATTGCACCTCCCGTCATATTGTACATAAAAAGTAGCAATTACTTTCACTTACAAGTATGTACATGACATTGATGTTTTCAGTGATTCATATAAGTTCTTTCCTCGTTTAGATATCTTCAGGGGGGTTTGCGCTCACTGTGAGAAATCCTTCAGGGACGTTTGAGCTCATTGTGAGAAATTCTGCTCGAGGAAATAAAACATGAACTAAAAGTAACATGTAAATGTGAATTGTTGAAAGATATATATTATTACAGATAGAAACTCATTAGGACAGTATTACGAATTTATTAATCTAATAATTCTATTTTTAAGGAGTTATGTTTTAGATCGTTTGAAGAAGTTCTGAATATTTCAATAGATCAATCTTATAAAGGCTAAGCCCTAGCGTTTGAAGAATGCCTGAAAGTGTCAATAGATGAAACTTGTAATGGTTTAAACTTTAGCGTCTGAAGAAGGTCTGAAAGTTTCAATAGATCAATCTTATAGAGGTTAAACCCTAGCGTTTGAAGAAGGTCTGAAAGTGTCAATAAATAAACCTTATAATGATTAAACCCAAGCAAATGTCATGTTTATGCTATTGTAGACTTTTCTCTTGTGAGAGCCCAACAAACTTCATTTCTTGTGAAAGCCCAATACAGATCATTCTCACAATTACATTTTTTACCCCGCTTTAAGTAGGATGCTTTTGAAATCTTCTGAGTATTAAATAAATATTGAGCCTGAGGACCAATAACTCACCCCACCCCTCCACCCACACATACACAACAAAGGGATGTTTGTAAATCGTAATATATTTTTTGTAATTACTAGGGATCGAGATACACAGACAATGTTGAATAGTGTGAAAATCATTGTGCTAGGAATAATGTTACACATTTATTTCAAAAATACTTCTGGGCGAGCTATTGATTCTGAACACAGTTCTCGTATGTGTGGATATTTTTGTGCACAACTGAATGGGTGTGATTACATATACGTGTTAGAGTGTATATTGTGTGTTATTGGATGAATGTTCAACATTCATCGTAGAATGTGTATTATGTATACATTGTTCATATACACAGGAATCGAGATCTATTTGTGTAACATGTATTATTTTCTTCTTACAGGAGTTAGTTTCATTTGCTAACAGACCGGCAAATCACCACACAAGATGCTCTGGTAGCTCTGCACACTGTTGCTGAGAATTTATACCACAGTTTTGTAATACAGAATTTCTTGGATTATATTGGCAACGTCGTTCCAAAATGGCAATCATGAAAACTGCCGCCATTAATTGAATGGATTAATAGGCATTATAGGATATTCATCGTCTGGAGTGTTGTTATGGCAATATTTACAGCTGCTCAACCTTCACCTGGAGAACAGGCAACATGCGAGTCAGTTACCAAGCTTTATGCAGAAGGTGGAGGCTTATTCTTCTATATGACTTGTCCTTTAGAAAACATTGTCCTTTCTATGTAAGCTTCTTGGCTCTTTGAACGATGTCCTACTTTAACATATGTTAGATTTTCTGTTTCCACTGGTGTCTTGGACTGTCTCATTTTCTCTTGCCTGCAACCTTTCTCTTTCGGATTTTATTATAACCTGTTGTGACATGTCTAAAATATGGTGGCTTGCGTTTTGTGATGGTTTTGATAAGCCAATCTTCTATGTTTAGGTTTTTACGGACGTATGTGTTGATTCGTCAATGTGCCCTCAATATTCTTAGGACCTTTCATTGAGCATGAAACGCTGAGGCAGACATATTGGCTAGAGGAAACAACACTGGAACCAAAGCTCTATGGGCCACTGTATGAACTACAAAAGACAGTGAGTTTTATTAAGGAGACAGAATTACAGATATAGACATGTTTCAAGTGAATGAAAGAAGAAGAAGAAGAAGAAATGCTAATTTTTTATTTTTCATTGAGAAAATCATTGCCTAATCTCACAACCATATGTCGTCACTGGTAAAAGATATAGCTTCTTAATGAATAATTGTTAACTCTAGGTTCATGTCTGGAAAGTGTGACCAACTGCTTATTTTAGGGATATTTAATCTAAAAAGTATATCAATAATTAGCAAATAAATAATTTAAAAATTATTTTGTGTAGGGTTAAGGTTAGGAAAGTTGTGTTTTACATTATTAACCCTAAATAAATTAATATTTAAAGTAATAAATAATAAACATAAATTGATAAATTTAGACAAGGGAAATAATCTAAATGTTTGTAACATGTTCCAGAAATAAACCTATTGCTTCTTTTTATCACCCTTGTCATACACTTTGTATCTGTGGTGTAATTTTGTAGGGCCATTACTATTCCCTTTCTGATCTCTACAAAGGTAAAACCACGTGTTTCTAATAGTATAGTATTGATTATGATAATATTTTGTAAATGTATATCGCCGTTGTCATATGCAACCTTGCACCGTACATATTGCCAGTGTTTTGCTGCGGGCTGTAAGTGTAACAAATGATATCATTACTTTTGCCTACCACGCGTGTCATAGGAGGCTATCAAGGAAACTTGTGGTAGAAATGTTTATCCCATCACGTAGAGGGTCAAAATTGTCCTGCAGCCATGCTGAAGTAGGGTGTATTAAACAGAGATCGCAGCCAAACTAAACCATAGCACAACGAATTCCGTTCCCAGACCATATCCTGCTGATCTGCTTAATTTTGGGAGTGAACGCCTGTTTTGTTAGTTTAGTTTCTTAGTCGCCATATCATCATTTTTGTACATTGGACACGTTCATAGGTAATCCAATTACTCGGTGTGTCATGTCCTTCAGTAGGTGACAAATAACTTTTCCATTTCTATGCTGGGTTCAAGAGAATCAATAGAGTAGTTATCAACCAGCACAGATCATTATATTTCATATCACTGTCGACATCTAAGTTCCTTAGGATGTTGTGATTGAACACAGCATCCATTATATTGCATGGTCATAGCTCTGATATAACCAAACCGAACTAACATAGCGGTCGAAATAAGATTTTCTCACCATAAGAGGTACATCTCTAGTTTCAACCATTCACTCAAAACGAAAATTGTCGCAACAGACAACACTGACAATATGCACTGAATTTGAAATGAAATATATGTGCTCATTATTGAAGCTCTGTACATTATTGAAGACATTAGTTTTATTGAGACATTATTGAAGCTCTGTACGAAAATGCAAATAGTGCTGTCTTGTCACACAATACAATTGGAGAGTTCTTCAAAACAACTGTGGGAGTTCGACAGGGTTGCATAATGTCCCCAGTACTTTTTAACATATACTTAGAGCACATCATACAAGAGACATTGCATGACTACAACACGTCTATATCGATCGGAGGTCGCCCTATTTGCAACTTGCGTTTCGCTGATGATATTGATCTTATAGCTGGGTCAGAACAATCATTGCAAGAATTAACATCAAAGTTAGAAAAAGTCACCAGCAAGTACGCAATGGAAATCAATTCAGATAAGAGCAAAATTTTGGTAAACAGCAGAGACACAGAAAACCAGACTAATATCATGATGAATGGACACAAGCTTGAAGAGGTGAATACCTTCAAATACCTCGGATCCAGTATATGCAGTGATGGTAAATGCAAAGCAGAACTAAAAATAAGGCTGGAGATGGCTTTAGCGTCATTGTCAAGGCTAACTGTGATTTGGAAAAGCAACATCAGTGTTGGAGTGAAAATCAAACTGTATAGGTCGCTGGTGCTTTCTGTTGTGTTGTATGGTTGTGAGAGTTGGACACTCACTGCGGACATGGAGAGAAGATTACAGGCTTTCGAGTATAAATGCTACAGAAGAATTCTACGAATTTCCTATAGGGAACATAAGACCAATGTGTACGTAAGAAATAAAGTAGAGATGTGTGCAGGTGTCCAGGAGCCATTGCTTTCAATAGTGAAACGACGAAAACTAGCATGGTTCGGACATGTATGCAGGCACGATTCCTTGTCAAAAACAATACTGCAGGGAACTGTCGAGGGTAGAAGAAGCAGAGGAGGACAAAAATAAAGACATGGACAGACAACATCAAGGAATGGACAGGGCTAGATATTTCCACACTCATCCGCATCGCTGAGGATAGAATTCGCTGGAGGACTCTGTGTGCTGAAGCATCCAATGTGGTACCCCTACGACCCTGAAGGGTTATGGGTTTATTGATTGATTGATATGTGCTCAATATGACGTAATTGAAAGTTGTGTATTTCCATTGTCCCGTGTACTGCGTGACAACAGATTGCTGTCTTGTATTCGCTGACCAAGAAATAACTTCATTGTGATACGCGCGACTTTACCCTATACTTGATTGACATCAACAGTAGGGTTTTAAATTTTTTTTTTATAAATGTTGCAACGTCAGTGACTTCACACAGATCTATAAAAAATATCCACAATTCATGTGGCGTAGTGACGCAGCAATGTAAATAAGTGCACAGTGACTTTATAGACATCTGGCACATAGTCAGTTAGCAGTGAGTTTCATTAGTATTGGTTTAGTTGACTATCACTGGTGTATTTACCTTGCGAGGATGTTGCCCTGCGTATTGCTCGCGCCATTGCGGCATTCGGGAGCCTTCGTGCGAATGTCTGGATCAGACGTGGTCTCAGTTTGACAACTAAGTTGGACGTATACAGCGCAGTAGTTCTCCCAACACTGCTTTATGCTGCGTATTATACGGACTGTGTATGCGAGACACGCACGACAGCTGAACTCTTTCCACCTTCGGTGCCTAAGAAATCTCATGGGAGTACGTTGGCAGGATCGAGTACGAGACACGGAAATCATTCAAAAGGCGTGTATGCAAAGCATCCATGCCCTGCTGACTAGGTCCAAACTACACATGACTGGCCACATGTTTCGTATTCCAGACATACACCTTCAAAAGATATTATTCTATTGGGAGCTGTGTGATGGTAAACATTCAAGTGGAGGGGAGAAAAAGCGTATCAAGGATCACCTAAATAACTCTCTCAAGCAGTGGAGCATCGATCCTAGCTCATGGGAGACTACATCCCTTGATCGCTCAGCTTGGCACACCCAGAACACTGCTGGCATCACTAACTGTTAAAAAGAACACTGCGGGCAATTCACAAGTGAAGAACGCGGAAGGACAAATCCGAAAACTCTCGTGCCCCGAACCCTCTGCACTCCTACATGCACTGAAATATAACTTTCCTGTCACGAATCGGACTCATCGGGCATCTACGAACTGACAAACAAAATTAGACAATCAGAAATGGGTATTTTTGTCATACTTGCTCATCACATTTATTATTTTTTTTCATGCCATGCTCATCTTCGCTTGTGAGATATGAACATCACTATCATGTTTACCGTGTCAAGTTTAGGCACCATATCGTTAACTTTCTCAGAACTAAGCGACTTGGACATTTACCGGACCCGAAAAGGAAGCACAGAATAGCGACACTGTTCCCCGCCAGAAATATCGCTAGTGGCGATTAAGGAGGAAAGGGGAAAGATTTGGCTGCCACATCCCTTTAGAGGCTCAAAGTGACCCATATCCATGCTGAAATTACTTGTATCAGACCGAAATGTACATATATTGCAGCCAGAGCCGGTCTTAGGCCAATGCAACCTATGCGGCCGCAATGGGCCCCGCACTTCATAGGCCCATAAATTCATATTAGAATTTATTTTATTATCCTCTTCCCTACCCAGACTGGGCCCCGCGTAATCCGTTTCGCATTGGGCCCCTCAATTGTTAGGGCCGGCCCTGATTGCAGCTAAGCTATATACGAGTATGTGCCTGGAAATATTGACTCAACGCTCTTCGCTCTCTCAATTGCATTCGGCTTCTTCTTCTTTCCTTCCTCTTTTAAGGGTGTCGAGGGAGATACAATGTTATTGTTCTCGCTTTTCTGGCAGCTTCAGATAATGTTATTTGGTGTTCGTGTAATGTCTCTTTGATTTTGTCGATCCAGCGTACTCTGTGTCTACCACTGGCTCTTCTTTCTGCTTCTCCTCTCTTCATGTATGCTTTATAAACTAATTAATCATTCGGCATTCTTTCCAGATGACAAAACCATTGTATCTGTCGGTTGCATTCGGCTAGTCTGTAGAAATGTGGAAACGAATACAGAGCTTTTTCGTATCTGAGAAAGACTTCCAGTAGGTCCCGTCAAAGACTTTAACCTCTCCTTCCTAAAATATTGTTTTGGCAGAAAAGGTACCAAAAAAAACCAACATTGTTTATTTCACACTATTATAACATTTTATTCAAATTCAAACAATTTATTTGGTGTATAAAAACAGTATCGTTGACGTCAACTTTCCCTTCTTCTTTCAGCAACTATTAAAATTTTCAAAACGCGCTTTCTCCCCAATCTCCCCTAATTGTTGATGTAATATATGAACGTACATGACGTCTAGAAAAGCCAAGGTACCAGTAAAACGATGTTAGAAAATGTACGACACCTAAGAGACAGCAAACCTCAACCATCATTAAAAGTGCTGAAAGATAAACAAGGAAACATACTAACAGAAGGGAAGCATATCTTACATAGATGGAAGGAATACTGCAGTGAGTTGTATAATGACCCAAGAAAAACCAAAAACAGAACAATAAACGAATATGAAAAGGAGCCAGAACCCACAAAGGAAGAAGTAAGATACGCAATAGAAAGTTTAAAGAAAGGTAAAGCCCCAGGCAATGATGGCTTAACAACTGAAATGATACACGCAGGCGGCGAGACCGGAATCAAGATTTACCACAAACTCTGCTGCAAAATATGGGAAAGCGGTACATGGCCGGATGAATGGAAAAAATCATTATATATACCCCTCCCAAAAAAAGGCGACCTTCAGATTTGCTCTAACTACCGAACTATAGCACTTATAAGTCAAGCAAGTAAAATAATGCTAAACATCATAATGCAAAGAATCAAACAGAAATTAGAGATGGAGATAAATGAAACACAGGCTGGTTTCAGATTGGGCAGAGGAACAAGAGATCACATTCTTAATATGAGATTGATCATAGAAAAGTGTAGGGAATTTTCAACTGACCTGCACATGTGTTTCATAGATTACTCAAAAGCGTTCGACTGCGTCCAACACCAGCAACTATGGGAGATAATGAACAGCATGGGTTTCCCAAGACATCTGATTCATCTAATAGAGGAACTTTACCAAGATCAAAAGGCTGCAGTGAAGTTAGAGGACGATCTCTCAGAGTGGTTTGAGGTACAAGTGGAGTAAGGCAAGGGTGCACACTCTCCCCATACCTGTTCAACATCTACGCTGAAAGTATAATGAGGAACGTGAGAGAAGATATACACAACACTGACTACCACGCTTTAAACATAGGTGGATTCCTAATCCCGGAACTACGCTACGCAGACGACACAGTACTTCTTTCAAACGATATAAAGGGATTGGAACAACTAATCAAGAACACAAAGAAATATAGCGAAGCACAAAATTTGTATTTAAACATGCAGAAAACAAAAATCATGTCAACAGATATAAACAACACAACAACCAAAAATAAGAATAGATAATACCGAGATAGAATGTGTGGATAAATTTGAATACTTAGGAGCAAACATCAACGATGCAGGAGACTGCATGGCAGAAATAAGGAAGAGATTGGCAATGGCATACTGCAAAATAACACGGCTGAAAAACATATGGAAAAACAACAAAATAGAAACGAAAGTGCTGATGTTACGAACTTTTATTTTTCCGGTTGCAACATACGGCTGTGAAACATGGACTCTAAGTAAAACAGCGGCAAAGAAGATCAACGCCTTCGAGCTGAAATGCTACAGAAAGATACTTAGAATATCATGGAAGGATAAAATCAGAAACTCTGATATTATAAACACACTGAATATTCCAGAGTGTTGGTTACTAAACACAATAACAAAAAGAAAACTACGCCTGTTTGGTCATATAAAGAGACATAACTGTTTAGAAAGACAAATAATGGAGGGACGAGTACCTGAGAAGAGGAGAAGGGGCAGACCAAGAAGACGATGGACTGACGACATTAAAGATAATATGAATACATCGCTAGAAAATGCAAGCCACATCGCCCAAGACAGAGAGAGGTTCAGAGAGTTCATTGGGAAGACAACGTTCTGGAAGGAATACGTCACATGACACACATGACGTCTGTATATGACGTACTTCCTATGACTTATTGTCGGTGAGAAAAGTGCACATGAATCTAGAGTTGCGGACGTTCAACAAAAATGAAATACAGAGAAGGACATGAACAGCGACATATAATACAAGATGGATAATATGTGTTGTAGAAACGTGATTCATTCCCCCTTATTATGACGTAGACTGCCACTTCAGTGATGACATTTTATTGTAACAGTCATGAGAGTTGAATGGGCGACTAATAAATTACTATGTGAAGGTAACGATAATGTAGTTCCCAAGTAATTAGGAATGGCAAACTCAGAAAATAATGCATGTAAATGGCGAAAATGTAATAACTAGTTTTATACTACTCTCTTCCGATGAATATGGATGTGTTGGGCCATTGGCGCAAATAAAACGGAGACAACGTATTTCCATTCTATGGATTACATCCTGCTGGAAATCTAGTAGACTTTGGTCATATTACAAGAGAGATCCAGCGGGATTTTGAGAATGAACTGTGAAGATGAAGATTTTACTCTCTTTATAATGTGAAAGCTAAATGACACATGTACTCGTGTTGTTGTTTTTTATTCCACAAAGATAAGTTTAAATGAAGTGTTTGAAAACTGTTTCGAATAGCTGTCTAGCGGTAGGTTTGACTCTTTATCTACTTTCTTTGTCACATTCAAACTATTTGTTGACTGTGTCGCTTCGAAATTGTTTCTGTGTCACAGTGCAATTCGTTATTATCTCTGTAACATTCAAACTCTTTATATTTTCTGTCACATTCAAACTGTTTCTTATCTCTATCACATTCACACTGTTTCTTATCTCTATCATATTCATCTTGTTTCTTATCTCTGTAACATTCAAACTCTTTATATTTTCTGTCACATTCAAACTGTTTCTTATCTCTATCACATTCAAACTGTTTCTTATCTCTATCATATTCATCTTGTTTCTTATCTCCGTCACATTCAAACTGTTTCTTATCTCCGTCACATTCATACTGTTTCTTATCTCTATCATATTCATCTTGTTTCTTATCTCCGTCACATTCAAACACTTTATATTTTCTGTCACATTCAAACTGTTTCTTATCTCCATCACATTCAAACTGTTTCTTATCTCTATCATATTCATCTTGTTTCTTATCTCTGTAACATTCAAACTCTTTATATTTTCTGTCACATTCAAACTGTTTCTTATCTCTATCACATTCAAACTGTTTCTTATCTCTGTCACATTAAAAATGTTTCTTATCTCCGTCACATTAAAACTGTTTCTTATCTCTGTCACATTCAAACTGTTTCTTATCTCCGTCACATTCAAACTGTTTCTTATCTCCGTCACATTCAAACTGTTTCTTAGCTCTTTATCTTTCTAATGCCCCCCCCCCCCCGTAATTTATTTCAAAATAACTATTAACAATGAAGCTTTTATGGAATATGTTGAACAAGTTGTATTGTTGACATGTCGGATAAGGAGTTAAAACTGTTATTCATGTCATTTCATGTTTATCACAATATACATCAACAATTTCAATGACTTTCATGACGAGGTTCGGAATCATGAATAATACAAATATATTTATGTTGTAAAAATGTGTAGATCCCCAGGAATGCACTTGTTCTGATTGCTGTTTATGTTTTTACTATTTATTTCGTGTGCCCGCTATTCTGCTATTAAAAGTTTGTTTGCTGGTTATCACAGCTGGAAAAGCGTTAGAAAGTTTGTACTACGGTTGTTACGTGTATCCCGTCATGCATACACGAGTATATCTATTATTAGTCAGAAGAGGGGAAGTGGAGGGATGTCTGAAGGAATAGTTGTGAGAAGTGCGAACCAGTAGACACTTTCATGGAACCATAATTAGAACAAGATGTTGGTGGCTATAGATTAGTGGTGGGAAAAAAATGGCTCTCATGTCAAATCCAGCCCATCAAGCCATATTTTCTGGCCCATTAAGCCATATTTTCTAGCCTATCAAGCCATATGTTCAGGCTCATCAAAACATATTTTCTGGCCCATCAAGCCATATTTTCAGGCTCATCAAGCCATATTTTCAGGCTCATCAAGACATATTTTCTAGCCCATCAAGCCATATTTTCTGGTCCATCAAGCCATATTTTCTAGCATATCAAGCCATATTTTGTGGCCCATCAAGCCATATTTTCTAGCCTATCAAGCCATATTTTGTGGCCCATCAATCCATATTTTCTAGCCTATCAAGCCATATTTTCTAGCTCACCAAGCCATATTGTCTAGCCCACCAAGCTATATTTTCTGGTCCTCTATCCTAATCTAAAAGTATCATATATGATGGCTTCAGAGCTCAAAAAACACTTCTTGGAGCATCAAATGACTAAAAAATGCGCTTGCCCCATCATCATCAGGTGATATGCCGACTGGCGTAGGCGACCACAGATCACCACATATTTCTATTTCCAGTATCTTTTATCATGATCGTTGTTTACTCCTCGATGCAACGACGATGTCAGACTATCTAATATTTTCTCACGTCGTCATCCTGTCTCATACTACACGAAAAATATCTATTCTAACTACGGTTCTCCAGACCTTTCCGACACCGATACTTTACACATCTCTGATTTAGATAGTGGTGATGGAAGTACATCTTGAAAGTACATTGGTCCGCGCATACGGGAAACATTACAACTGTCGACATGTCAGGATGTTCACAAACCGTTGGTTGAAACGTCTAATACAGTGATATGATATAATTTAACAATTGGTTGTCTAGTAGATAACACCTGTCTCTCAATCAGCACGTCCCACTTCCCCCCTGGGGTTATGAACATGCAAACTACTGATAATTATGTCTATCACCACTTGTGATAGAGTAGAAAAATAGTACAGAAATTAATTTTTGAGACACTGGATGGATTCGATTTTATGATGTATGACCGATTACCAGAATCACGCCTGTCACCGATTTTTTAATATGGTTTCATATATGGTTTTCATAACCATATCGGCGGAAAAAAAATGTAAGGGACTTGAACCTTGACCCTCAGATTAAAAGTCTGATGCTCTACCGACTGAGCTAACCGGGTATGTACGAAATAATGTAAGCGACTGATTTAGTTGCATATTACGAAATGAAAGCTTATGCAACAACAGGCCATCCTCATTATCAAGTGCTGTCTCCGCAACGAAGGTTGGAATGCAACAAACCTTCAACATCCCCTGTCTCTTGTTTTGGTGGTGCGCTCTGCTAGATTGTAACCTGTCCATCTTGAAAGGTTACTCTCCCACTTGTATCTCTGTCTACCTCTTGCTCTCTTCCCTTTCGACTATATCCTCAAGTAAGGTCTTCAACAAGGTGTCATGTCTTTTTTATTTTCCTGATTTTCATTTCTCTTAATAATTCTTTCTTCATATTAAGTGTTTTTAGAACCTCTTAGTCTTTGTTTGTTTTCTTCTCTTTCCATGATGTTCTCTCTATTTCTCTTTATATTCACATTTCAAATTCATCAATTATGTCTTCTAATTGTTTGTATAGTGTCCATGTTTCTGAGCCATAAATTAATATATATAGCTTAATAGATGTAGAATTTTATAGGGCCTAATTTTCAATATTAAGTTGTTTGTAATTTGTTTAGATATTAATATTTTCCTCTTGTCATTGAAAGTACTTTTAGACATTCCTATTCTCCTTTTAATTTCTGTTTCACATTTTCCGTCATCTGTGATTATGTGTCCAAGATATTGATAATGTTCTACTTGTTGTAGTTTCTCTTCATGTATTTTTTTATGTTTCAGCACCTGTTCTTCTGTGACTTTGCTGATTATCTTTGATTTTTGTTTGTGTGGAATATCTATATCCAGTTCAGAGCAACCGGTAGACTCCAACTTTCAACCACGAACACAAAGTTATATCAGGGCGCAGTTAAAAAATAATCAGGGGTCGCAGTCAGCAGGGTCCCAGTACCTCGTAGTTCTACAGTTTGTATTTAAAAATTTTTATTATAGGCCTATGTAACAATGCAGACTAATTCTCTATACCTATTTTATCGAGAGACGAGTACGATTTAATACAGAGTGGGTTCGTTTTTAATCTATTTTAATAACAACAGTAGTTAAGTGAGTATTAGTTATTAGGCATGTTAATTATCCTCTTCGCACACCGGACACGTCCATAGGTGCTTAGATCTCCGCTTCAATAAATCTCTCAGGGTATAGCAGCTGTTGGTTCCAGTTCTAAGTTGGTTCACTGTTCTTTTTTAAATCTTTGTCAGGTGTTTTCTGCGGGCCACGCCCATCCTCACTCCCAATTCTCGGTATTGACTCATGTTCATTCATCACAAAATCCTCTGATCGTGAGGACTCACGAAGAGAAATGAGTATGTCTGCTCGGTCCATAAGCTGACCACCTGCTGTATTTGTTTTCCATTGCATTTAATGTTTTTCATGTCATGCTTGGAAAGGAGGAACATCATCACCTGTTGTAGTGGTGAGGCTAGTTAATTGGTTGACCCGTTCGTGTCCCTCCACACCCTCGTGTCCGGGGGGGGGGGAGATAAGCTTGAGTTGTCGTAGTGATGTCTGTATTTTAGCTCTCTCTAATGACTCCACCCATCCCCTACGCTCATCACCCGTTTTCACTTTCTGAATCATATTCATTGAGTCACTTAGTATGCACGCATGGCTTGCAATTCCAGCCAGTTCAGTGCTTGCGTTGCGGCAAATACTTTCATTGTTAGACTAGTTTTTTTCCTGTTCCTTCGACCACCACGTTCTTCGTGGTACCTACAGCGGATACTGCTCAGAGATAGGTGAATATAGGGCCAAAACGTCATTTTAATAACAGCAGTAGAGAGTTCTAAGTATTAATTTTTTTTTTAATGTGGGGATGGGGGTTGTATTTTACCTAACAAAGATCTTTTCCTGCTTTTCGCTGTCAATGATTTACTTTTCGTAAATTGTTGGTGACCTTTTGGAGGAGTACTGTTACCATTAAGGGAGTGGGGTTTTCTTTATCCGTTATTTTGTCTTGCTCCCCATCATCCCGACGTTTAGTGGTTGCACTAAATGACAATTCTTGATGATACAAACACTGGTGAACACAACTTCTGGTGGAATAACCAGGATGACACAATCACTGATGACTAACCTTAATGACACAACCACTGTTTGACTAACCTTAATGACACAACCACTGTTTGACTAACCTTTATAACAATCACCCTCCCCTTCCCCTTATTAAGAGCCATCTTGTAGACCCCCCACCACTCCTATGCTGTTCTTGGCATCTTGGCATTTTGATAGAATCCTCGATTTGTGTGTGGGTTTCCAGTGATTTCTAAAGCTTCATCATGTAACACTCTGTGTATATCCCGTGACCCCGTGTAAAACCTTTTCACCCGCTAGATCTCAGTTTTGCTACAATTTGCTACTGAACAACTAAAAATCAACTAATTCTGTCAATTTGGGCTCGACTAACAGTGGTAAAGGCCTGCGAGAGGATTCAAAACAAACCCCCATACGTCAAGTTTTTCGAATGTTTCTGTACATTCTTTGGTCGGAAATTTGCAGGAGACACAACATTTATACATAGTGATTAACGAAAATTACGGAAACCATCAAAAACTAAATGCTTGAAAACTTTTGTTTCTGTTCGTAGATCTTTACTATCGACAGCCACGGTTTTGGTGTACTTGATGAAGTGGGAGCGGATAACCGCAGCAAAGAAGACTAAATACTTGTGTCCTTAAATAATTATAAATGAATATTATAGTATTCAATCGTTACTGACTAATAAGATGAACCCAAACCAATTAACAACAAGAGCATACAACAAAATAATATCTGGGGATAAGGCCAAAGGTAGACCAAGAAAACGGTGGATAGAAAACATCAAGATAGCCTGAACAAACTTGGACTTTATGCAACTAAGGCACCACATCTGGCCTTGGAACGACAACTTATGCTCCCACCACTACTCTTAACGATAAGTGTTAAGTGAGAATGTTCAAGTGTGAATGTTGAATGATCAACCATCGTTCACCTGGGGATAGCAATTAGACTGACTATCATATTTCAGTTTTTTATCACTTGTTGAATATGTATAAGGCAGCGATTCTCAGCATTTTTAAGACCATTGCTGGGGTGAAAAGGGTACCGCAATGCTCTCGGCGGACCCTGCGTTAGCAGATAACCGAGATGCCAAAAGTACCCCCTCGTGGTACACACTGAAAACAGAAATACAGCTGCTCGTGCTGATTTTGGCTAAACCTTTTGGGGATCCTGTCCGTGAATGTGGAGACAGCAGAAGGAAAGAGGATTGACTGCAAAAGAGACAGTCAATATCTCCGACACTACTGCACCAACACACAGTGACGCTAATCATTCCAGTCCGAGCATTGGAGGGGCGACCAAAGAAAACGACACGAAAAGATAGATGCTTGGCGAGAGACAAAAACACAGATACTGAGTATAATGAAAGGGCTGCACAGCGCCAGAGGGCAGCGCCAAAAAAGGGAGAATTTTCCAAGGAAATCGGAACTACAAGCTCTGTTATCTCGAGACAAGGTTCTATGTACCAGTGCTCATTACGGGCAGAGACCCAGACACAATCGTGGGCGCCCTGCAAAGGAAACAGTCCTGGTTCAGCTCTAATGTCGAGCTTTTCTATACCGGAAACATGCTCGCGGAGATAAATGGTGTAGAAATGTGCTTTTCTGGTTTACATACGATTTTCCAGAGCCAAAAAACAATACAGACTTCACAGTTGTATTGAACAACCTAACCTTATCTTTCAGGGACAATACTGATGAATTCCATAATTGACGAAGAGTATAAAAAACAAAACTGGCCTTATTACTTCTATTGTCAACTTATTTTAAGAATTTTATTGTTTCTTCTTCAAATTTAAACAAAGAAACGTATTTTCTCCCTGTTTGTTCTCAAACTCCCATTAGATCTCTTCTGTACCAGGACAAAGGTCCTACACATTTCCATTAGGATACAGTTCAGAGAACGGATATGCGCTGTGTTTCCGTTTTATTTGTGCTAATAGCCTGACACATCCGAAAACTATCTAAAACGATATATATTCTTTACTTTTGTATCTACCCCCCCCCGCCGAAGACGGATGTGTCGGTCCATTGGCGCAAATAAAACATCGACACAACGCATTTTAATTCTCTGGACTACATCCTTCTGGAAATCTAATAAGGCTATGGTCCTGATACAAGAGATATCCAGTGGGAGTTTGAGACTGAACGCAGAAGAAGAAGAAGTATCTACCCGGTACTAATAGTGGGCTAGTAGACTGTAAGGGACGCAACCCTGTAATTTTTCAAAACCTACGGTTTTCAAAAGGGATACACTTTTTATAAGGGAATCAATTTATATGTACATATAGTTATGAACATTGCTTAATGTCTGGTTTATTATTTTGTTAACAGAACCCTGTAAAGCATTGGCATGTTTGTATCAAGTCACTTTACCACTATTAACGCTTTATCTTTCTATAAAATGTAAAATAATTTCTTACATTCACCAACCGTGCAGGTAGGCCGTTAAACACTATTTTTATAGTGGCTTCTAAATATGTTACGGCGTAACAGAAAACACACGTATATAGACAAAACGTTAGTGTTCAGACAATCCTGCTTCAGGTTCAATGCTGTATGCCTGTATGTAAGTTTTTGTGCCAGAGAAACAAGGTTAGGTCGTACAATACAAATGTGAAGTCTGTATTCCTTTATGGCTCAGAAACATGGCATGTAACCCAGAAAACCACATGAAAATTGTCGATATTCTTCATATATCTCGGTCGATTACCTTTGCATTAGACACTAAGTGAGGAGCTGTAGAAGAGAGCACACGAGGTTCCGGTGAAGGTAATCAAAAGTAGAAAATGGTGGTGATTATGAGACAGAAAGAAGTCTGACAACATAACAAGACATGATCTGAACTACAATCAACGGAAAGAGATAGTTGGACAGTCGAAGACCACCTGGAGAAGAATAGTGGAAGAAGAGAAATAATCAATTGCGACCTTAAGGGCACAAATGAAGAGGACATCGCAAGAAATAAATAATTGAAGAGCAACAGTCGCAGCCCTATTTTCCACAGGGAACTGAAAGAAAATAGATAGAGAAAGAGATATCTACGTTTGCAACCTTGGAAGGAGAATTGTATAGTTAAGAAATACGATAACAAGACGTTCAGGGCGTTGCCCTAACACTAATAACGATTGTTTGTAAGAAGCTTCCAACTGATGAACAGAAGAGTCTTTGTAATAAAAACAGTCTTGACTGATTTGATGTCTCCATGTTGTACTTGGTGAAGCAGACATCATGTGTGTGGGTGGTGGATAAAGAAATCAAAGCTGCTATATTATAAATAACAATAAAACACAATGGGGATTGGGCGTCATTAAACGATTGTCAGGTGACATAAACTGTTTTATTTACAATCAAGTGCTTATTTGGTTCAATTCCAGATTAGATGTCTACCTACTTATTTTAGTTCTTCTTCTTCTTCTGCGTTTGTTCTCAAACTCCTGCAGATTAGCAGGATGTAGTCCGGAGAACGGAATGCGTTGTGTTATGGTTTACAGCATTGCTGAGATATCTGCACCTTTGGCTTGACACATCCGACTTCAGCATGGCTTTGGGTCACTGACCCTAGATGGGATGGGACATCCAACTCCATCGCATACCCTCCTTAGTAGCCTTTTACGACATGGGCGGAAGGTAAACAATGTTGCTATTCTTTGCTCCCCTTTCGGGCCCCGGCAACACACGACTTATTTTAGTGATAAATAATCTAAATATTATATCAATAATTAATCAATAATTAATGTAACTATTAATTGATTTAGGATTAGGAGAGTTATGTTTTACATAACTAACCCTAATTCTTTACTTGGGTGACTGATTCATGACTTATCGACAGTAATAAACCATGACCGGTTCCAATAAAGACCTTGCAACTGAATTAATTAGGACCCCATTCGTTACGTTTTTCATTATTGTTGGGAATTCGATTGGTCGCTATTTACATACTTGGAATCTCATACCAAAAAGTCAAGTTGAATCCAAGTATATAAATAGTGACCAATCAAAACCTAACAAATCCCCCCGTCCAATCACGTGAAATTCTAGAAAACAGGTATTACTGGAGACGGTCGTGAATAAACCCTCGGGTTATTGTGCGCAACTGCGGAAGCTGTTCTGCGCTTTTTTTATTCTCTTTCAACAATTGATAAAATTATCTAAATATTTAATAAACTTATTCTTCTGTACGTATGTGAGAGTTGCATAATTACAGCAGAAATGGAGAAAAAATACAGTATTTTGAATACTTTTTTTTACAGAAGAATATACAGAACATTAAGCAAATGTATTTAAAAAACAAATGATTGCTTTTGCAGGTCAAAAAAGAACTTCACCTAGAAATGAGGAAACGTCGCAAGCTTGTGTGGTTTTGGGACGGGATGACGCGTGATGTGAAGACTGCCCTGAAGGGGACAGTTAAAAGTGGAAGAAGAAGAACAGGTAGACAGAAAGTGTGGATTGATAATATGAAAGACATGAGGGGAATCAATTTATCAAAACTCAAACAAGGCACCGAGAACAGAAGCATGGTGGGTTTTTTTGTGTTGACATTTCTAAAGTCGCACCACTAAGACCTAAGGATAATGGATTTGATGATAATTAAACTTCATGAGTTGGACAGGCTACAGTGTATGAGAATTACACCACCAAAGCAAGAGAATGTTAGATAACAGTAGAAGCTAATATGCAATGCGGAGACAGCACTGGATGGACGACATCACTGGATGGGGGAACATTACTAGATGGGAGACAACAATGGATGATACTGTGCCTTCCGTAGATCCGTGTCGCAACCTCCCCTCCCCCCCTCAGATTTAAAACTTGTTTCTTTGTGGCCCCAGTTAAACTTATAAAGCCTCGGATGGGGACATATAGCCAATGTTGAGAACCACTGCTTTAGACATACCTGCTCAAATAATTGAAAATATTAGCTACAGAACGATTAAGATTTCATCAACACTTATTGCGAGGTGGTTATGACTTTAACGCCAGAAAATGCTATGTTAATGTGCAGACATTTGGCACTAATCAAATCAGACCGTACATTTGACCGCATGTCATCAAATCAGACCGTACATTTGACCGCATGTCATCAAATCAGACCACATGTTTGACCGCCTATCATCAAACCAGACTGCCTTATATCTCACAATCAGACAAGCTGTTTGATGCTACGATTTGAGAATAAGCAAAGGATAACAATACTGTGACATGCTACACACCATGTCGTAGAAGGCGACTAATGAAGGTTGGGGGGGGGGAGTAGAATTGACTGTCCCATCCAATAGTTCACAGTTATCAACCATTCACAGAAGTGAGCGAAAGTAGCAGTTATTGCAACCAGGCTATAAGCCATATCACAATGCATACCATTTCCCGGAATAGATTCCGCTAAGCAACAGGCTTTTGAGATATAACGCAGAACACGAAATATCCCACATGTTGACAGATTTGATTACAAAGTCACGAGGTCGTCTCATAGCTCTCTCTCTCTCTCTCTCTCTCTCTCTATATATATATATATATATATATATATATATATATATATATATATATATATAGGAAGGCAGTGGCAATCGTCAAATATAATACCTGCAGACCACATTGAGAGTTATCCGTCGTTACGCATTTAACTTTTACCATGATTTTCATTGGATGTCATTACATAGTATACTCCGAAAGTGACCATTGAAAATCACGGAAAAAGTCAAATTCGTTTAACTTGAATGGAAGACTCCCAATGAGTCAACATGTCTTATATATATATAAGTTTTCACGGGAGGGCGTAACTTTGTTACCGTGATCTGACTTTGTTTACAAGTGGGCGTTGTTCATTATCCCAGTTTAGTCGATTTTCGTGGAATTGGTATTAGATTTGACCTATAAGTACACTGACCCTGACACTCAACAACATGGTGATTCACATGTGACGGAATACTTAACAAGTAAAGTAAAAGTAAAGTAACCCATAGCATTTATTAATGCCGTAGGGGTGTGAGATGTTAGCGATCTCACATTTCACAGGCTCTGCAAATGAGGGCGGTAGCCATCTCCTCTCCCTCGCAGTCTTTACTTCCCGAATTAATCCGGTACCCATTTAAGGCTGGGTCGACCTGGGAGCTGTTGCGATCTGAAAACATTTCCGCCTCAGCTGGGGAATGAACACAGGACCACTCATATGCGAAGTCAGTGCACTTAACAAGTATATGCAGCCAAAACTATATCTGGAGACACTAGAAAATGTCATTGCAATTGTTGTATTAAATGTGAAACTTTTTCGATTTTTTTCTTCTTCTGCGTTCGTTCTCAAGCTCCTACAGATTAGCAGGATGTATTCCTGAGAACGTAATGCGTTGTGTCATGGTTTACAGCATTTCTGCGATATCTGCGCCTTTCGGCCTGACACATCCGACTTCAGCATGGCTTTGGGTCACTGATCCTATATGGGATGGGAAAGCCAACTCCATCCCATAGCCTCCTTAGTCGCTTCTTACGACATGCATGGAAGGTAAATAATGTTGAGAATACATATCGCCGCAGCTTGTGATTATCTTTACACGAAGTTCAGTTGGCGAATGTGCGATATTGCGCTATGAGGACGATCATTTTCACCTTCTTCACAATTCGATTCATGAATCCATCTTGAGGTGTTGGAATAAACCATGATAAACTAAATCGATTGATTAACTAAAAAAATAAAAGACAAAAATAAAAGGAAACCACCGACGGCACATCGCTAAATAACATTAACCAACACGTGAATCTAAAATAAAGGTAGTTCCCATGGCAGCAACCTGCCATCGATGATGAAAATAACAAGCCGCAGCATCTATTAGTTGAGGTGGCCAGTTCCCTTCCTTGGTGTCCTTACCTTTTCCCAACTCATGCGTCATGTACCAATGTACAGCTAGGTCGACTAGATGAGCTATCGTAACAGGCGAGAAATCATGACACGAACAATTATTTTTGCCCGGACGTGGTTTTGAACCTGGCAAGCTGTAACCGGTTGATAAGTATGCAGGCTCATTAGGAACTAAGTTACCCCGCTCCTCGGCTAATGGCAGCCTAATGAGAGTCTGTATGTACCTAAATGTTGGCATATCTCGTTTATTAATTCGTAATCACACTTTCAAACGAATATCTCAGAAACTATCTGTTAGATCGCAGAAATATCTACCATGCAATATTATATTGTATCGGACGCAAAAATAATGTTATCAATTAGTTCATAACTGCTCTGGATTGTGGATATCGGAGAAATTCTTTGAAGTTTTTGATCCATTGTAAATAAATATGGGCACATTTTTATATATTATAGTAAAATTGTTATTGTCAGTAATTCAATGCTTTTATTTTATCACTTCTGTTGGTCCATCTGATTATTTCCATGCATATTATTGGTCACTATATTGACAACACGCAGGAGTGACCAATTAATAGATAATTTTTCAACATAAGTGACGTATGACGTCAATTTGTATTGATATCTCAAATAAAACAAAAGGTCTGCACTCAGGAAATAGTATTCCAATTCTGAAACATGTTGATATTCTCATGCGAAACAACAAATGAAAGTTCCTAGTTGTTTTTTTAACACAAACAAAACCCCCATATATCATTTAACAAGACGTGCCACACGACGACATAGCCCTGCCTGTAGATAGGAAAAACACCGTGATTGATGACGTTCTCAATTTGTAGGATGTCTTCAATTGGTCTATTTTTATACTTTCCGTCACAGCAAATGATAAGCCTCGAAAAAAAGTATAAACGAAATGTCACCAATGAATATGTGTTCCGATTATTTAGACAGTAATTTCCTGTTGGTAGACTTAGATGAATACTGTAAAATATATCACATGCAATTCAGAAGAGGCGCAAATGTATATACGTTATAGAGGAAACGTGTTAGACTACTAACATTTTTAGAAAGACAGAAACTGTTTTATGTTCGTCGATTTGAATCAAAAGTTTGATTCCAAAGATCTCTGCGATCTAATAGATCATTTCGTAGATATTTCCTGCAACGGTGATTACCAATTTGTGGACGGAGTATAATAATAATTTCTGGCATTTTCGTAGAAATAGACAACATGGGTCACGTGCGTTTTACATTTTTTAAATACCATTTTCATTAAATGTATAGTTCCCGCAACTCTAGTTGCGGTGTTGCCGACCCACATAAATATTCAATCCTTTTTTAATCTTCCATAATCCGAATATTTTCGATCGTCTACAAAGATAATGTGAGGGCGCGTATGTCAATTTTGATCTTTTGTATATGCTTGAGCGGTGGTTCTAAACTTTTTTGACACATGGCACCTTTCTGACACATGACATCTTTTTTGTGACAAATTTTCTAATCTGGCCTCCTTGGTGCCTAAATAATGGTCAGTCCCTGTCTTTACAAGTCACCAACACCTTTTAAAGCCTTACCGCCATATTTTATGTTGCTTATCGTTGAAGGTACCTTACTGTGCCCCCTCCCCCGATCAGGGTTGTGGTTTCCAATGTCCATGTTCTTTCTCCGTGGGCCCCAGGAGGTGTTAAGACGATCCACATATGATCCACGTTGAGAACCACTGAAGCAATGGCGTTATTTTCCGATTCGATTGAACGTGTAACGCATCTCTCATCTTACCATGACACACAAGTGCATTCTAACTACGTTCATACAAACATCATAACCGTTTTTTTCCCAAAGAAATTATTTGCTGAATTTATGAGAAAATATTGATATTCCTTGAAGCTTCCACGTTTTTCTTGGTAATGACAGATTCTTGTTTTGTTAATCCTCAAAGTAGGTCATGTCTTAAAATAGGTCAGACAGTGACTCAGATTGAAACGGATTCCTGAGTTGTTAGATCGATTTCACTTGAAGACAGTGATGTACGGGTATTGCTTAAACTGGGGTTTTTAAACGTGCACATAAAAGGTGGATATTGTTGTTATGTAACTTTCCAGAACGTTGTCTTCCCTATGGGTCTCTTGAAATCTCCTCGGTTTTGGGTGAGTTGTCCTATCTCCTCCAGCAACATATGCATACAATCTTGGATATCTCTTGTCCATCGTCGTCTTGGACGACCTTTTCCAATGTTCCCTTCTATCGCTCCCTCTATAGGTTATTGGATTCATATTGCTGGATTCATTTCCCAGTTGAGGCAGAAATGTTTTTCAGATTGTAACGGCTCCCTGGTTGACTTAGCCTTAAATGGGTACCGGATTAATTCGGGAAGTAAAGACTGCGAGGGAGAGGAGATGGCTACCGCCATCACTTGCAGAGCCATGGAAATGTGATATCACTAACATCTCACACCCCTACGACACTAATAAATGCTATGGGTTTACTTTACATTTTTCTTACTATAGGTTGATATTAGCACATATTTAATAGTTTGCAAAGAGGAAACTATCATACAGGTTTTGTAAAGAGTGTAAAACATCGTATGATCTTAACTTTGTATAAGCGTGGAAACTATCATATAATCTCTAATTGTGTATAAGCGTGGAAACTATCATATAATCTCTAATTGTGTATAAGCGTGGAAACTATCATATAATCTCTAATTGTGTATAAGCGTGGAAACTATCATATAATCTCTAATTGTGTATAAGCGTGGAAACTATCATATAATCTCTAATTGTGTATAAGGGTGGAAACTATCATATAATCTCTAATTGTGTATAAGGGTGGAAACTATCCTATAATCTCTAATTGTGTATAAGGGTGGAAACTATCATATAATCTCGGATATATTATGGGGTGTCAAATTAATAACTACGTTGTTGTGAAAATATTGCTGTTCAAACTTTTGAATTCCCCGTCTGCAACATAGGGCCTATACTGCTATTGTGTGTATTTCATTTTAATATTTGTAGTCGTTATTCTTTTCATACTCAGTGTTGTCAGCGACTGCTTTCTTTCTTCTCTCAAACGCGATGAGTCCACATGACTGTAATAATCAGCGAGAGATTGGCTCAAGAGGGTGCAAGTTCAAATCTGATCGTCACGTCCTGCTTACAGAGTTGTTTTTTTTTCAGCGATCGCTTGGGATTATCTCTTGCAATTACAGAATTACGTGGTTGAGGTGGCGTTCTACTTCGTTCAGAAGTACAAAGTACATATAATGAAACCCGAGTATAGTAAATGCAATCCTCTACTCATTTTAACCCATTTGTTTTTCCATTCTATACCATTAGGTTCAATTGCTAGAATGCAAAGTAACCGTTCTCTACCAGTGTAAGATGCATCTAATTAAAGTGAGGCTACAGTTCCCTTCCTCAACAAACATCCAGTCAAATTTAATTAACATAGACAGTGTATATTAATATAACACACTCACATACACGCACAAATTAACACATATACAATGTTGTTACACGTTGACAATAAAAAAAGCACAAGAAACAAGGCACATCAAAAGTCATAATTTTGGCGAAGAAAATTTGCCACAGGAAAAAAAGTACAATGTCAGTAGGAAAGAAAAGCATACACAAATTTTTCTGTGAGATATTTATTGATTTTAAACAGAGGAAGAAAAATACTAACTTTTCCTGTTAATTTTTTTTAATCTGATGACATTTTTACCTGTGCATTTTATTACCTGACTTTTTTACTTAAGTTTTATTTTGCTTGTGGTTTATTTTACCCGGATTCCTGTCCCATGTGCTCAAAGCGAAGTTTGAAATATATATAGCTTTTGTTTTCGTTTCAGATCTGGATTTGAAATTGTTTAAGGACAGTTCTTCTCATCCAAGCTACTACCGATACCTGACTGTTGACCTGGAGTCCGGATATCTCTTCGTCGGAGCTATGTAAGTATGATCATACACACGGATCACTAGATACAAGGATTTACTACGAAATGTTCAACCTCACGATAACAGTTGCTTTTAAGCCTGGGCTCCCATACAACATATACATGTTCTATCTATGTTGTTGAATATTGCCTAAATGACGATCGATGAGTTTTCATCAGTATAGCTTAAAAACGTATAGGTATCTGATAGCACCATAAAAGCAGTGGTTCTCAATGGGACCCATACCCCCTACTCGCTCCTTAGGTCTATAGCCAAAAGGTTTTGCTTGGCTACCGCATAGGAAAAAAACTAAAAATTGGTACCACGGACATGGTGACTTTGAAAGATAGTTGTTTGAATATTTTTTGCAATACTTGATAAGATATAATAACAAGTATTGAAGAAAAGTTGATAATATTTTTCTAGTTCCCAAGGGACCAAGAAAGACAATTTATCCCGAAAGGGGACACGGGTGGAAAACGGTTGAGAACCGCTGCCATAAAGAAACTTCTTATTTTTTTTGGTTTGATTTGACAGTGTTGTTCGTCCATCACAAGTGATGATGACCATTTGTTACATCCACTTTTGAAAATTCAATTTTAGTTATGTCCTTGATTATGAGTTCGTAGATGGCTAATGAGCCCTATTCGAGCTGTAAATGTCCTTGGACAGTTTGGACATGGAATAACGACTGTAGACGGATCTTGGTCTATCCGTGACTTTCTAGCTGCTCTCCGCTGCTGAGCTGCTGCATTTCTCTTCTTTTCACAAGATGATGCGCTCTTTTTAATTTTAGAACGCCATGTAGATCTATTTTGTGCAAGTTCTTCCCCTGAATCGTGGTCTGTTTCAAAGGCTTTCAGTGAGTCCTTTAACGAGTCCTTGTAGCTCTTCCTTTGGCCACCTTGAGATCGTATACCCTTCTCTAGCTCACCAAAGAGAAGTATCTTTGGCAGACGATGGTCTGGCATACGCACCAAATGACCTGCCCAACGAATCTGTGTCCGCATCAGGATCGTGTCAATGCTTGGGATACCAGCTCTATCAAGGACAGTGATATCTGGAATCTTGTCTTGCCATCTGATGTTCATAACTTTTCTGAGACAATTTGTATGAAAATGATTGAGTTTTTTCACATGACGTCTATACACAGTCCATGTTTCACTAGCGTATAGCAGCAATGGAAGTACCACTGCTCTGTAAACTTTCAGCTTAGTCTGTAGTTTAATGCCATTTCTACGCCAAACATTTGCGTACAATCTGCCGAAAGTTCTGCTTGCTTTGGCGATCCTTGTATACACTTCATCATCAACGTTAGCATTTTGTGATAACGTACTGCCGAGATATGTGAATCTATTCACAACTTTCAGTGCTACACAACTTACCTTTATGCAGGCCTCGAGATAGCTTTTGCCAAGTGCTGGTTGTAACATGACTTCTGTTTTCTTTATGTTAATGGTAAGCCCAAAGTTGGTACAGGCTTTGGAAAATCTGTGAAGATCCCTGATTGTGTGTGATTTAACTTTGGTTTTTGCTCGAAGCCGCCGAAGGTTGAAAAATTTTCCGTCTATGCGATAGGTGATGTTTACTCTCAGGTCTAGATCTCTGAAAGCATCATCCAACATAGCAGAGAACATGATTTGACAGTACTACGTCTACGGCGGACATCAATGTTTGGTATGGTAATATGCTCTGAAATTACAAACAAGGATTCTCGTCCATTGCCAACATACTATCAACTTTTGTTCAACCATGCCGCATCTCACCCCATTATACCTTGCTTGCGTGTAACATAGTTACAGCACAATTAGAGCACTCATTAATACAGTCAAACTGCTATAGTTACAACCTAACTACAACACTCATTTGTACAATCAATGTGCTATAGTTACAGTACAGATAGAGCACTCATTAGTAGGCTTACAATCAATGTGCTATAGTTACATACAGCACAACTAGAGCACTCATTAGTAGGTTTACAATCAATGTGCTATAGTTACGTACAGCACAACTAGAGCACTCATTAGTAGGATTACAATCAATGTGCTATAGTTACAGCACAACTAGAGCACTCATTAGTAGGCTTATAATCAATGTGCTATAGTTACAGCACAACTAGAGCACTCATTAGTAGGCTTATAATCAATGTGCTATAATTACAGCACAACTAGAGCACTAATTAGTAGGCTTACAATCAATGTGCTATAATTACAGCACAACTAGAGCACTAATTAGTAGGCTTATAATCAATGTGCTATAATTACAGCACAACTAGAGCACTCATTAGTAGGCTTATAATCAATGTGCTATAATTACAGCACAACTAGAGCACTAATTAGTAGGCTTATAATCAATGTGCTATAATTACAGCACAACTAGAGCACTAATTAGTAGGCTTATAATCAATGTGCTATAATTACAGCACAACTAGAGCACTCATTAGTAGGCTTATAATCAATGTGCTATAATTACAGCACAACTAGAGCACTAATTAGTAGGCTTATAATCAATGTGCTATAATTACAGCACAACTAGAGCACTAATTAGTAGGCTTATAATCAATGTGCTATAATTACAGCACAACTAGAGCACTCATTAGTAGGCTTATAATCAATGTGCTATAATTACAGCACAACTAGAGCACTAATTAGTAGGCTTATAATCAATGTGCTATAATTACAGCACAACTAGAGCACTAATTAGTAGGCTTATAATCAATGTGCTATAATTACAGCACAACTAGAGCACTAATTAGTAGGCTTACAATCAATGTGCTATAGTTACAGCACAACTAGAGCACTCATTAGTAGGATTACAATCAATGTGCTATAGTTACAGCACAACTAGAGCACTCATTAGTAGGCTTACAATCAATGTGCTATAGTTACATACAGCACAACTAGAGCACTCATTAGTAGGTTTACAATCAATGTGCTATAGTTACATACAGCACAACTAGAGCACTCATTAGTAGGCTTACAATCAATGTGCTATAATTACAGCACAACTAGAGCACTCATTAGTACAATCAAGCTGCTCTAGCTAAAAAGAAAACATTCATTATAACAATCAGTGGCTACGAAGTTAAGTTATGGAAAAATAAAAACATCAGTTATTGTCATTGGTGCGATTGTAAGATTCTTCTTCTTCTTCTTCTTTCGTTCACTTGAAATATGTCTATATCTGTAATTCTGTCTCCTTAATAAAACTCACTGTCTTTTGTAGTTCATACAGTGTCCCATAGAGCTTTGATTCCAGTGTTGTTTCCTCTGGCCAATATGTATGCCTCAGCGTTTCATGCTCAGAACACTCTTGAAGTATATGTTTGGCACTCTGTGCTGCCTGTCCACATGTACACATGGCCGTATTGCCAATCTTGAACTTTGTATACATGTGACTGCGGAGTCGGTTGTGTCCTGTTCTGAGACGTAGAATTATAACTTGCTCTGATCTGTTCATAATGTGATAGTCATCTTGTGTTGGCGTTTGTGGCTTTCTTATTGACTTGATCATCTGTTTTTTTTCTGATGGTAGGTGATTGGTATATCTGGTTGGTCTTCGGCAGCACCTTCCTTAGCCAGTTGGTCTGCTTTTTCATTTCCTGGTATTCCACAGTGAGAGGGTATCCACTGCATGGTTACCCTATACTGGTAAGACAATTCGCTAAGTAGTTTTTTCAAGTCTGTTAGTTTTCCAGACTGGAGAGCTTGAAGCACTGACCTTGCATCTGTCAGGAATACCACAGGCTGTAGGTCAGAGTTGGAGTTCAGCAGTTTTTTAGCTGCCACACTAATTGCCTGGATTTCTGCATAATAATTATTGCAGAATTTTCCCGTCGGTGTTCTGATTGTATCTCTAGGATTGTGTGGATATTATATATATACACCTGCACCTCCATTCCTCACATCATTCTGTGCTGACCCATCTGTGTATACTCTGACCCATATATCTTGTGGATATTCCTCATCCAGGAAACTGAGGGTGACTGGCATTCGCTGCACACTGTTCTGTTCGTCCTCGCTTAGTATTCCTTTCACATGGGTCTGAATGTATATTGGCATTCCGTGGCTTTCACTCCACGGGGTTTGCTCTGGTACAGACCTTAAGGGGCTGCCAACTTCAGGTAGGTCTGTAAGTTGTCTACGGAGTCGTTTAGCTTGATGGATAAAGCTGCTCCTTTTCAGTCGTCCCATTGCTAGATTTTGGAATCTTTCCTTCATTGGATGACTTGGCATACACTGAAACTTTTCTGCTTGAATTAGTACTTTTGTGTCTCTGCGTTCGCCAAGTGTTTGCATTCTTCCCATTTTCTGCATCTCTGCTATGGGTGTTGATTTCATTGCTCCCAACATTATTCTAAGTGCCTGGTTTTGCACTTTATCTAGATCTTGTAATGTGGTGTTTGATGCAGGACACCACGCAGCTGAACCGTATTCCAGGTGTGGTCTTATGCCTTGCTGGTAAACTTTACTAAGTATATTTCCACTGGCTCCCCATGTGGTTCCACTTAGTTTTCTCAGGATAGCTAACTTCCTCCTGGCGATTGTAAGATGAAATGGATGCCGGGGTCGTCAGGCTTGACAGATTGCGAAATGAATATATCAGGGAAAGAATAGGTATACTATCTTGTACAGATTACATAGAGAGAGAACAGATCAAGTGGTTTGGCCACATTATGAGAATGCATCACGAAAAGTTGCCCGTACAAGCATATAACCAAATGAGATCAGGGTACAGAGCCAGAGGAAGACCATGGAAAAATGGATAGAAAACGTCAGGTACATCCTGTACAGACACGGTCATAGCACAGCCGAGGTCACACATCTGGCTTTAGAACGCAAGCTCGAGCTCCAATCACCCCTACGCTTAACGGCAAGAGTGGATCACAAACCACCTGGGGAAAGACGATAGACAATAGGTGCGATGTTTCAGAAACGATTATTTATAACATTGCTTGTACACCAGACATGGGAGAAGACCTTGAAAATAAGAAAGACATAGCTATCGATCGATATATTGCATCCGACATACGAATGCAGAGTGCACAATTGTCTTTCACGCTATGCTTTGTTCGAATACAGACCACTCGAATACATTCAACGTTTTGCATTTTCGGTGCAATTTATATGTTTGGATAACTTGTACAAAAAACCGTATTCTTTGTTCAAAGTTTATTTTATTTGTGCATTTATGTATAACATCCACGATTATTTGTGCATTGTGTACACTGATGCCACAGCTAGTTTTTTTTATTACTAGATCGGAAGTTTTTTGGCCGTCGTGTGGCGTGCTGTCATTTTTTAAGGGTAAAATTTTTATTAAAACCCTCCATTACACCATTTTAAGGTTCTCTGTGATAAAAAATATGCTTAATGAATATTTCAAGTGTATTAGGTTCAAGTTTTCATATGCAAAAAAGAGGAAAAATAGGCACTATATTAATGATTCTAATGATGGTGTACCCATTTCTCTATAATGTATGGTTTGGAAGGGAAGCTTATTTCCTGAAAAACTGAATGCATAAGTAAACTAAAGTGATATAATACTGAATATTTCATGTTATAAAACTAACGTGAAACTAAATAACAAAAACGTAATTTGTAAAAAATTCTCAAAAATGATAAAACAATAAATGTTTAAAAATATTGCATTCCGCGATGACACCACAAACTACTAAAATATTACGATCGGCGAAATACTTAAAAACTGTGAGCATAGTACTCACTTGATCTGAGATTTGACCAAGTAATGTTATATAGTTGAGCCCTCAACTTACTTGCTCTAAAGTTGTAATGAAAGATGAATTAAAAGTAGCGTTTATCTCATTTATTGGAGACATAATAATCAGGGTTTTTATGAGGGCTTTCTAAAAAAAATTGGGATATTTCTAAAATATGAGTGGTAGCTTTGATAGTCATTATCATCATCAGGTGAAATATACTTTCCAGAACGAAGTCTTTCCTTTGGATATCTTGAATTTTCCGCGGTCTTGGGCACTTTCTTTTTAGTGACATGCGCATGAATTCTTGAATGTCTTTTGTCAATGCGTTTTGGGCGGCCTTCGGCCTTTGCCCCTGTTGCCTTTCATGATCCCCTCCGGTAACACTCTCACCATGCCGTCGTGCCTCTTAATGTGACCCAAAAATAACTTTTTCTTTAATATGGCGTTCAGAAGCCAGCCTTTCTGGGCGTTAATTGTTCTTAGCACTGTCCTTGGTATTCTCAGAACTCTTCTAAAGCTCTTTAATTCAAATGATATTAATCTCGTGGCCACTGTTTTGTTTTGTGTCCATGCCTCTTATCCACATGTCGCCACAGGAGACACACATTTTCGTAATTCGTAATAATCATTTAATAGTGTATATATATACAATGTCACTTATTTCCGTTAGCACTACGTTTTGTGCTATACGCCGTTTGTAAGTTGGTGATATTTCGGATATTTTTGTAATAGTATCCATATTAATATTTAAACAATAATGGTGATATGACAAATCCCTGGCTAACTTATGATGTTACGGAAAACCACTTTGTAAGTCCTACACATGTTCTGATGTGTTTCACTATCTTTGTATATGTTCCATTTACAGTATAAATAATGTACCTTTAAATACTGAGGCTTCAAGGATACTCCACAGTTGTGTCACTTAATTCTGATGCTACAGATGTCTGATTTACCTATCTTAACTGTTATGTTATTTGATTGCTGGTTGATACTTGAGCAGGGGCTTGTGGTAGATATCTCAATATGATGCCGTTTTCGAAATACCGCCCATTATATTTTTTTTGTTGGAGGGGGGGGGGAGGTTGTGGTTTGTAACTCGTATCTCCTTGCCTATTTTAGAATTGATTAATTTAAATATTATATCAATAATTAATTTAAGTATTCATTTTATACGGCTAAAGTTAGGGTTAATTGCTAACCATAACCCTAATAAATTTATATTTAAATTAATAAATGATAAACATAGTCAAGGGAAATAATCAAATAAGGGACACGAGTTCCAAACCAAAATGGTTTTTAAAAAAATTATGGAATCGTACAAAGTGTATTTTTATTTTGCTGCTTATTCCACCTCCTTACGGTGCCGCCTGATGCGACCGCCTCTCTGTATCATAGCACAGCACAGACCTGTTCTTGAGCCCTGTGAGTTGTTGTTATTTCAGTCTGTGATTGATTTACTGCAACTTTAGTTAGTGTTCGTTTGCAATAACCAGAACATTTTTTTGTGAACAATGAAATTCCCTACCGATTTGTTTAACTTGTCGTTGTTTCATTCATATCAGCAGACTTAAAACGTCAAACAAATCACATTTAATAAACTGATGAACATAGCCAAGGGAAATAATCAATTTTTACTATTAAATTTTAAATAATTTGTTACGCCTTCCGAATGAATTAAACCGCGACCGACCATCAGTAGAAGACGTGTTCTCTGAATTAATTAGGACTTCATTCCTTCCTTTTCTTGAATATTCCCGTGTTTTTATTTATATACTTGGAATCGTATGACAAAAATAGCCACGGCTACTCCAAGTGTATAAATAGTAACAAATGGAAATCCTAACGATAATAAAATACTTACGGAATAAAGGCTATTTACTTTTTGCAATTAGGTCTTATAGTACTGTGCATGGTCACGATCAAACACTTTTTACTTCGCCATCGTGCAACTACAAGTGACAACCTATATATGAGCTTATAATTCAGGGCGCAAAACAAAATGGCCACTATCTTCTTTCCATGCATGTCATAGGAGGTGGCAAAAGAAAGCCGTGGATAGATTGACAATCTGTCAACAGTTAAATACATTCTTATATCAAATAATTCCCGTGGAGTATGAAGAGATGCAAGCCAACATATTATTGCAACTTTGTACTTTTATGGCAGACTCCTAGGTGACAGGGATGATTTATGTGCCATCATTGTGGATAGGTCATCCGATATGACAGAAGAATGATTATCTAGTTAGTCCAGAAGGCTGTGCTGCGATTCTGGCTGGACTTGGTGATCCTGGGATACTGCCGCACTGGAATGCCCTCCATCAGAGACTGAACACACATCCGTAACGCTCCCAATACAACTATGCCTTTGACATAACTTTATACGAGTCTGGGTATCACCTCGTTTACGCAACTGATGATGGCACACTGTTGTTAGAAAGTACATTGGCTATCAAGAGCTGCCTGCTCACAACTAAAGGTATTATTTCATCAACATCATTAACTTCCTGTGTTCTTTCTTCTTTCGAACCCCAGAAATTGCGAGCTATGCGCTGGTTCCATTCTCATGACGTGACCTATCCATCTGGTTTGCTGCCTCTCGAAGTAGTCTTTACTTGAGATAGTCTTTACTCCTTTTCTGATATCCTCATTTCTCCGGTGGTCTCTTCTCGTGACATTTATAGCTTTCCTCAAACAACTCATTTCGCAAACTGTGATCTTTTTCGCTTTGCCATGGGCCACGTTTAACATCGATAACGCAGAGTTGGTATAAAAATACTGTTTATCAATTGTCCTTTTGTAACCACGCAGATTGATGGGTGTTTAAGTATTGTGACAGTTCGTAATTCACAGCATTGGCTTTTTGGCACCTTGTTTCAATCTCTCTGTCGAGTTTGCCATCCTCTGTAAATATGCATCCTAGGTATTTAAACTCTGGGACTTGCTTTAGTTTTGTACCATTGACAGATACATTTAATTGTCCTGGTGTTCTGCTTATTTTCATTGTCTCTGTTTTAGATCTGTTTAGTTTCATGTTGTATAGTTCGCAGGTTGTATGGAGCAAGTGTGTGTGCCGCTGTAATAATCAATAATTAATTTAAATATTCTTTTTTAGCGGTAGGGTTAAATTTGTTTTACATAAGTAATTCTAACCATAACCTTAAATATAATTATATTTTAATTAATAAATTATAAACATAAACTGACAACCATAGGCAAGGTAAATAATCACACAAGTAGACACTAATTGGCGCAGCGGAGGTTGGACTGCGATCATAGTACCAAAAAATAATAAGAACAAAAACTACTGGTTTTTTTCTGTATTATTGTGTGTTTTCTTAGATTTGTTTTTTCAGACTAAGATCTTAGATTTTTAAAAATCAATAGTTTGCAACATTATTATTTTGGATACGTCCTAAGTTATATTTTGATTGTTTTACCCCCCCCCCCAAAAAAAAAAAAACCCAAAATAAAACCAAACAAACCACTCAATATCCATACTATTCAAGAACTGTACAGAATAGCTTTAAACAGACAGAATTGAAGTGATCTGACCTCTGCCCTATGCGATAACTTCAGCGCAAAATGAAAATGATGAAAGTTATATTATATTATTTATGAACCGTTCAATTTAGGTTTGTTTCCAGCTGGTCTAACATATTTATGTTCAACTCTCCTGTGGAACATGTAAATGTAGCTGTACTCTATAAATATGTTTACCATTACGTAGATATATTTGGAAGTTTAATCATTAAGTGGCAGAATATAAATAGCTTAGACTAAACTGCAATGATAAGAATGAAAGCTGGAACTAAGATGTGGGGTCACAAGAAGGACAAAAGAATCTAAATGGGATACTGTTAGATCACTTTATTAGCATTGACTTACATTATATTATTTATCTTAAGAAGTTTACCGGAGTTCACTCACTGCTAATAAGCTGCCTCAGAATGACGCAATGAAGAGTGTCAAGGATCAAGAACATGAGACCCACCTGATCCTATGACGTGACTCCTAACATAAACTACAATGATACATGCAGTAACGACGGATGTGACTGCTGCTAAGAGAGTTCATAGTTCAAGATGCTACTTATTGGGAACTGCTAGATGAAGTCGTAACCCAAAACTTCCCCGCCAACTCACATCAACTTGTCACGGAAAGATGGTGTGAATGCAATATGATACTGAAATAGACCAGTTTCTAGTAAATGTACTTTGTCATTACCGAGAATAGCACCAGCATATAAGACAACTACTTCCGGTATAACAATTGACTTGAACAAGCGGCCACTAACTTTCACTGGTTATTTGAGTCTCGGTTTCCTTGACACGTGGTGGAATTTGGTCTGACTTTTATTTGTCTAGAACGGTTAATTTTGGTATAAGTGGAAAACACATATAGATTGTTCTAACGCCAAGAGTTGTAGGTGGATCTACTGTGGGGGATGTTCATTATATTACGTCGACAATTTAGTGCCAATATTTACATCCATCCATCCATCTCTCCCACCATACGGATCTTGTTTAACAGAATTATGTTTCCCCATCCATCTCTCCCACCATACGGATCCTGTTTAACAGAATTCTGTTTCCCAGACTACAGTATATCCTGTTAATCTGTAGAAGTTTGAAAACGAACGTAGAAGAAGAATGTTTCTGTTACAGATATATATAAATGACCCAAGCGGGATGAGAAAATACACGGCGTTTTCCCTGTAGAGTTTCAGATGTCACGTACTCAACATTTAACTTGCACTGAACTTAACCACACTTTGGGGGATGAAGTTAGCCATCTGGTCATTTAATGTGCATCTGTTGTGGTGAGGTACTCTTCTTTCAATTGCGCCCAATTTGGTTGTTTCAGAGCGTGTGACCATAAAAAAATAATGGGAGATCGGATTTCAGGTATCTATATCTCTCCGAGATATCTACATCAATATATAATGTAGCAATTATGGGAATTACAGCTTAAAAAAAGTAAAGTAACCCATATCATTTATTAATGCCGTAGGGGTGTGAGAAGTTCACACGAGGGAGTTCAGAGGCTCTGCAAATGAGGGCGGTAGCCATCTCCTCTCCCTCGCAGTCTTTACTTCCGGATTAATCCGGTACCAATTTAAGGCTAGGTCAACTCAGGAGCCGTTGCAATCTGAAAGACATTTCCGCCTCAACTGGGGAATGAAACCAGGACCACTCATATGCGAAGCCAGTGCGCTACGCGGCTCCCTATATACCTATATAGGAATTACAGTGCTCTAAAATGATTGTTTCTTATCAAGAACCAAGTTCATTACAGTAGAATCCCTGTATAGAAAATTATTCGCACACATAAAGTATTTATTTAATAACCAAATATATATATATATATATATATATATCACATCAACAAAGAGAAAACATTGGAAATAAACTTGACGAGGAACGTAATAATGCAATCAATGAAAATATTTGCCGATGATCAAAGTATAATATACAAAGATGAGGAAACTTTGCAAAAGCACATCAATGCATTGCTATTAGAAGTACAACATGAAAATCAATGTATAAAAAAACAGAAGTTACGAAAATTAGCAAGTCTGCAACACTAATGGATATAAAAATAGATAACACCAAAGTGAAACAAGCCAAAGAATTGAAATATCTTGTCAGCATTTTGTCCGAAGATGGAAGACTAGACAGAGAAATAGAAACAAGTTGTCAGAAAGCAAACACAGTGACCTACCAACTTTCACCATTACTTCTTCACCCAAAGGTCAAGATAGAAATTTAAAAAAAAACAGATAATATCTACAATTTTGATACTAATACTCTGCTACCAATGTCAAACATGGTCTTTAACAGCTTCACATTAGAGAAGAATCGTTACATGTGAAATTAAGTGTCTGCGAAAAGCTGCAATGGTTACCAAACTAGATAAAATAAGAAATGAAGGAATTATGAAAAGAATTGGTATAATATCATGTATTGAACATATTGAGAGAGCAAGTAAATATATATATATATATATATATATATATATATATATATATATATATATATATATATATATATATATACGAGTATATACACCCAAGTTAAACAGTGAAACACCTCTTTATTGACTGCCCTTACCTTTCAAATGCCAGGAAAAAAACGAATACTGACACCCTTAGCAGTCACTAACTTACTGTATGGATCAGTCAACTTCAGGATAAGTCAACTTCAGAATACCAGCACTTTTTTAAGAATGACATTTTGCTGACAGGAGTAACATTACTCATCATCATTTTGATATCAACAATAACAGCGCGCGCGCACGCGCGCACGCACGCACGCACGCACACACTCTCACACACACTCACACACACACTCACACACACACACTCACTCACACACACTCACACACACTCACACTCACACACACATATATATATATACACACACAGTAATAATAAATAAACTAATTAGGGGTTGTGAAAAGTATAATGGAATCCCTGCATAGGTGTATTCTGTTATAGCACATTTCCGCAGTTAACGACACTTTAGAACATTTCCAATTACAATATTTATTTATTATTGTTTACAATTATTTAATGTTTATACTGTATAGCGATTTTTTTTTAATTGAATAATTTTATGAATGTATGTGCTATAAAATGATTTCACTGTATAAATATAAAAAACCTAGAGGACGACCACGAAAACGATGAACCACGGAAATAAAAGAGGCGACAAATTCCACAATATACTCAGCACACACGGGGATATTTCCAGAAAATTCTTCTACCCCTGACGCTGAAAGGCAACAATGGGTTTAGAGAATAGATAGAGATAGATAGAAATATAAAAATAAAGACCATTATTTTTTAAGATATATTGTAGAATGACACTGACGAAACTCATCGACATCTGAATTGGATATCAGACTATCATGACACTGATGAATGACACAAAATATGTGTGTGACTACGATACAAGTTCTATGACAGCGGAATACTTGATGCAGACCTGCTCGTGGTAATACACGAGAAACACATGGTTATATCCTGTCACCTTTCAGGAACATATCTTGCGACATTGCTGGTAGCCTACTGTGGCAACTGTCAGAAAAATCAATGTTCAAATTAAAAAAAAAAAAAAAAAAAAATTGAAACGAGCAGGTAACTAGTACACATCATTTTCCAATATGTCTTGTGAACTGATGAAATACAGCGTCGCTCATCTCGGCTGATCTTATAGATTTTATGGTTGGTTACTTTTCGCATATATTTTTACCGCCAGCCACTGAAAAGAACGGATTAGTCAGATAAGCCGAGATGAGTGACACTCTCGTTTCCATTTCGCAGGATCTATATCTGGAAAAGGATGTAATCAACATTAAATACGCTACTGTTTTGCAGATCCACGTGCATATGTAATAGCTCGCACATAACATGATGATGTTGAATAACTACTTTGGACATATTGCGGATGAGAAACTTGATTAGATGAGTTTGATTCCCTCTTAGAACAGTCTAGAATGTGAAAGTACACACATTTCCAAAATGACATTTACAAAAAAAAATGGATGACGAGACAAGAACATGCCGCGTTGACCAGCCTTCCTGGGTTAACCTGAGGAAACAAAATGAGGAAATGATTTTTTGGCTTGCTGGCAACATGTCTGTGTCAACAGAATCAGATTAGAAGCTCATGAATAGTTATTGCCTGAGAGGTTTTGGCATGTCGATATTGAATCATACATAAAGGCTCTCCATTTGATCGCGATTTAAGGCTCAGCGGCCGGTTAACCGTTCTTCGACATTGATGAGAAAATTGTTAAAAACAGGCACAACAGAAGTGGACAGAAACGAAGTTCAGATTTTATGAATGCATGCGTGCGAGTGCTTGGGTTGTGTGAGTGGACTGTGTGTGCTTTTGAGATGAGTAGGTGTGTGTTAGTAATGAGTATGAGTGCGAGTGTGCCATTTTGCCTGAGTATATGTGAGTTATTAAGGGCATTTTGTCATGGTTTTCTAGATACATATTTATCTAGAGCTTTGTGATTGTATGCTTGTATATCTGCGTGCAAAATTTGATTGGGTGTTTATGTTTTGTCTGTTAGAGCTATATTATTTTTAGAAACATCTGAAGTATGCTGCACGGAAACAGAACGCAGATTTCTCATACTTGTTTGTTAGTTCTGAAACTGTTACCAGTTAGCAGAACGTACTATAGACCAATGGTTGTCCACCTTTTTCCTTCCCAGAGTAGCAACGCAGATTTCTCTTAATGGTGTGTTTGTTTATGTTTTGTTTGTGTTATATTATTTTTAGAAACATCTAAAGTATGCTGCAAAGTAACATAACGCAGATTTATCCTACTTATCTGTTTGCGATTAAACTGTTACCAGTTACCAGAATGTACTATAGACCAATGGTTCTCAGACTTCCTTGGTCCATGACCTCCTTTTGGGAAACATTTCCTTCGATTGCCATCTTGGTGTCTGGCCTTCTTTAAAAGCCACCAATGTTTCTCAAACAATATCGTTATAACTCTTCTTATTTATTGTTCAAGTTGTTACTGTCCTGTACACGTCCTTTAACAATTTTTCTCTATGACCAAATTCTCCGTGGCAACAACGGGGGCTATATGGTCAACGGTGAGAACCCCTAATACATACTACGTGCGTTTTAGCGTGGTTTGCAGCTTGACAGCAATTACCAAAATTTCAGGCAGGCGGTGAAATTATGCCTAGTTCAACTAGTATCTACTTCAAACTCGAAGGATCCCGAGCTAGGATACGAAATGGTACACATTGTGAGGACACAGGGCAGTTTTTTCGCTGTCAAATGTTGCATGTTTCCCGTTAGGGTGTTGCAGGATTGGGGGGGGGGGGGGGTGGTGTTTTAGCTTTTTTCGAAAAGGGTTCGAGTGACTATGTTAAGTGTCTAGGGTTTCTGGGTCTTCTAAGTTCGGTCCTATTTCCAACAAATCCTACTTCAATATGGCTTTACAGCCACATTAAGCTTTACAGCCACATTGAGTTCTACAGCTACATTACACTATACAGCTACATTGAGTGAAACAGTCATTTGAGACTTATGTAGGTTCTTAACATTTTGCATTTTTCTCATCCAAATGAAACATCAAACACGAGCTGGAAGTGGCAAAAAAGGAACAATCACAGTACATAATATCACTGACTGAAGCAAAAACTCTCATCAAAAGAAAATATAAACATACATGGAGTCAGAGAACAGGCAGCAACTTTCCACAGGACCCTATTCTAAAGCTAAATTATTCACAGTAAACCACAATTTTTAGACTCCGCACAGGACACTGCAGTCTACAAGCACATCTCCACAAAACTGACGTTTGGCTATCCAAACTGACCAATGCCCACGTCAAAAGTGTTCCCAGACTCCAGAACACATTCTGCAGACATGCCCACTCTTTGATGACGTGAGAACTAAAATATGGCCACAAGAAACAGATCTGAAGGTAAAGCTGTGGGGCAACCGTGGGGCAACCAATGCCCACAGTATTGTAGCATTATTATAACAGTATTGTAGATTGAAGATTGTAGATTGAAGGAGAATAAATGAAGGCTAATGAGAAGATTTTTGCCACATCATTTGACATGTACGATATTTCGTGAAATTTATGTTCTCTTTCCTTGATCTTGTTTGCAGGAACAGAATATACGGACTTGCTTTGACAAACATTGAAAATAAAACCAAGGTAGTGTTACACATTCTTATCGTCATGTGCTGCTTGTACTGTGTTGTTTTCATGTTAGCGATGGCAGAGAATACAGTGAAAAACTAAATTAAAATAGAATTGTAGATAATCGATAATACGTTCGAAGATTAGTCAATCATGTGTAACGCTGGACATCTGAAGTGTGGTTTGAAATTTAGATGGAGCTTCTGTGCCATAGGGAGATGCAAGGTCGTTTTAAAGCAAGCAGTGATTGAAGTGCAGTATATGTCAGTATGTTAAATGGAGGTTGAAGCATTCACAGTCCATCTGAGCTAGCTTATTGAAACCTTGCTACCCAAGGCAGTAAACTGCCGTGCTCTCAGTCTGTGAGTTGAGTGGTCCAAAATCAATGAGTCATGACGTGAATGACTATGACGTGAATGGATGTCATACATGGAAAGTTTCAAACCTGCGGAGTTTACTGTTCTGGATACCCAAATTCTCTTGATAAAATTGTTCCTCGTCTTGTTTTGATGTGATCTATGTCTTCCAGCCATATACAACGGTGGGTCTTACTGCAGCTGTTGGTTAAACATTGCAATACTTTTATGTTTTCATATAATTACTTTTATGTTTTTAGATAGTAACTTTTATGTTTAGATATAATTACTTTTATGTTCTGAGATAGTTAATGTTTTAACATAATTACTTTATGTTTAGAAATAGTTACTTATATATTTAAAGATAGTTACTTTTATGTTTTGAGATAATTACTTTTATATTTTGAGATCGTTACTTTTATGTTGAGAAGTTGTAATCATGTATAGCGCAATGCGTTTGAGCTATTATTTCGAGTGTAAATTTGAGCTCCTTAATAGGCTTCTTTTAAATAGGTCCCTTTATAAATGTTTATGTTCTTTATGTTATCTCCTTGATTTTCCTCAGCTAAATGTGAGCTGCATATTGATCCTTTTCACATACAACCATAGGCCCTATTTATTATATAGTATCCTGATTCACTTGTAGATCTTCTTTTTGAACTGAGGTTTAATACAACATTTAAACAAGTATCTATCATATCAGTCATAGGGATTGTTTCACTTACTATATCAATATATACAGTCAAAGTCGGATGCGACGGACCATTGACAAAAATAAAACTATCAGACAATGCATTTCTCTTCTCTGGACTGCAGACTGTTGAAAATCTAGTAGGGAACTTATTCTGAGAGTTCCAGCGAATGTCCGTGATTGGAGTCTACTCGTCATTCGTAGTTTGAAATAAAAATAACTCCATGGCTCATCCAGTCAACAGGAAGTAGGTATACCCGGACTCATGCTCTGGAAAAGGCGAGGATGGCGCCATCCCCACTGAATAAGTGCGGTAGACGGCGTCAGGCAGGCGATTTCTGGTCAACCACTAACTAGACAGCTGAGTATTTACGGGAAACTGTGTGCCATGACGCTGGTCCACTTGCAATATATATATATAAATATATATATATATATATATATATATATATATATATATATATAAATATATATATATATATATATATATATATATATTTATATATATATATATTATATTATATATATATAATATATATATATAATATATATATATATATATATATAATATATATATATATATATATATATATAATATATATTATATATATATATATATATATATATATATATATATATATATATATATAAACCTAATGGTAAAATGCATAATTATTATGGGAATAACTGAAAACAATCAACAAACATTGGTGTCCTAATATTATACTACAGATAAACAAGTAACGACTTGCATAAATTATACAGCAGCTCTTTTCTAGAGTCATCTCGTACATCCGCGTTAAATGATATACTAAGGTGAAGTCGCGTGTACGTTTGAGCCCTTTTCAGGGCTAGCTGTCACTTGTGAACAGGGCTGACTGCTGATAAGCCCTTCTCCGGGGTCACTGCCCTGCAGAGGCTAGGGGCTGCATAAGGCAAGCCCTTCTCAGGGCTGACGCTCCTTAAGGAAACAGGGACTGATACCGCCGAGGTGTTCTCAGGGATGACGGCCCCGACAAGATTGGGGCTGCTGCTGCGGAGCCCAGCCCTTCTCAGGGCTGATAGCCGCAAGGAGACTAGGGCTACTGTCGGCGAACCTTACCGTCCCAATGGAGACATAACTTGTTGTCGGCAATCCCTTATCAAGACTGTCAGTCCCTCGGGCCCTTCTTATGGCTGACAAAATAGGAGAATGGGGCTGCTGACGGCGAGCCATTTTCAGGGTTGATCCGCAACACGGAGAGGCAACCGTCCGAACAAAACACGGGCTGCTGCCGGTGAGTCCTCATGGTTTATTGTCCCCGATGAGACAGGGGTGCATCCGGCAAGGCCTTCTCAGAGCTGACAGCCTCCAAGGTTACTGGAATTGTTGTCGGCGATCCCTTCTCAGGTCTAACGGACCCAAGTGACCGGGGCTGCATCCAGCAAGTCCTTCTTAGGACTGACCGCTCCCACTGATACAGGGCTGCCGCCGGTTAGCCTGATCGCACCAAAATAGACAGAAAGAGAGATTGCTGCTGGAAAGCCTTACAGAGAGGAACCGCCCCAACGAAGACGGGAGCTGCTGTAGGCCCACCCTTGTCAGCGCTCTCGGCTACCCACTGTGAGCAGTCATTGCAGCTGGTTATCAAAAGCTGTCCGCATACGCGGAGACGGCTGCAGGTGAACCCTATCAGGACTGACAGCCCCCACGGAAACATAGGCCTCCTATAGGCCATATTTATTAATTAATTTGTTTGAAACATTGATTTTACTGTTGCTATTACAGATATTTTATATTCACAGAGATTGAAGCAAGACTTCAAGCCTGCAAGTCGTAATGTTTACATGTGTAAGATCAATGGCAAACAGGAGGTAAGTGTAGGGCATGCCAGATGCTATGTGCAGAAGTAAGCTAAAGCAGATTTCAACTTTCATTAAAACCCTCAGAATTAACTGTTAAATAATATCGACTTATATTAGGAATAGGCTTATAGGTCTTGGTTTCAGTAGACTATAGGTCCATGCACATGGATTGACTGGTACAAGATACATGATCCTACAGATTGACTGGTACAAGGTACATGATATTATGGTACCCATTTGTTTACAAGACCTGAATGTAGAGCAATAAATTGTAGCACGCCATGCAGGTAGTAAGATGTGACTAAAGAGTATTGACTTATGGTTAGTTATATCATTCCAGTAGAAGTCATAGCTACTCAAAAATATCATTGTAAAGTCAGATATCTTGGGCTGAAAGTTCATATATTGCACCAAAGCATTTAGTAAGGGAAGCCATATGCCTACTTGCTGGTAACATGAGAAAAGTTTGCCCTACAACCTCTTGACTGTAAAGGCCTATAGCAGTTTAACACGCCAAGAATAATGATGAGAGAATTCATAAGGAAGACTATGGTCAGTAAAGGTTATGTCCCCTGTTATGTTAATGTTTTGCAAGTGCAGTGTTTTGGATGCTTTAGATCAGTGCTTCTCAACCTTTGTGAGACAGTGGCCGGCTAAAAATGATATAAGAGCAGGGCCAGGGCCAAACAAAATCAATATAGGCCTATTCATAAATAACTTTGCAATTCAAGCAGAAGCTCTCGCGATTTGTTAGAGTTTTTGCAGGTGCTCGACATAAGAAAAGTCCTGCTTTAGATAATTAATATCAGCCGAAATGGATGTGTCGGGCAATTAGTGCAAATAAAACAGTGGCACTACATTTTATTTTGTAGATACTTTCAACTGAAAATCTTGTAGGACTATTGTCCTGTTACAAGAGAACTTCAGTGGGAGTTTGAGAATGAATGCTAAAGAAGAAGATAATTAATAACTTGGCTAAAAAAAATAAGAATTGTTCCCAGTTCAGGCTTGCTCCAATCAACTGTTGTGTAACGTAGTAGGACGCTATATTGTTGTTGTGCTTGCCTATAGATAGTATAGTTAATATGTGTCACCTTACAGAAGGATCATTCTATACTTCAGCCAATATTAACTCTAAATCTGTATTTTAATTCCAAGTTATGCCAAAATGTTCAATCTGTTGTCTATTGTCTTTTTCCAGGTGAATGATGATTCATAGTATCCACACTTGCCATTAAGCACAGTGATGGGAACCTCAATTGTTGTTCCAAGGCCAGAATGTCACCTTGTTTGCATTGACTATATATTTGTTGAAGACTATCTTGATGTTTTCTATCCACCGTTTTCTTGGTCTACCTTTGACTCCATATCCAGATATTCTTTTGTTATATGCTCTTATTGCTATTTGGTTTGGGTTCATTCTCATAAGGTGACCAAAACATTTTACTTGCTGTCTTTCAATATGCTCAATACATGGTTTTATACCTACTCTTGCCCTAACTTCTTCATTTCTTATTTTATCTTGTTTACCATTAAAGCATTTTGAAGACACTTCATTTCATATGTAACGATTTTCCTTTGCTTTGAGACTGTTAAAGACCACGTTTGAAAATAGTAACAGAGTGTTGCTTTAAAAATGTGGATGTTGTCTGTGTTTTATTTCCATCTTGATCTTTGGGTGAAGAAGTAATGGTGAAAGTTGGTAAGTCACTGTGTTTGCTTTCTGACACCTTGTTTCTGTTTCTCTGTCTAGTCTCTAGTCTTCCATTTGGGAAAAAATTGCTGCCAAGATATTTGAATTCTGTGGCTTGTTTCATTTTGAATCTTGGCATTATCTGTTAATGTTCAATCGCCAAATAATACTTTAATAAAGACATAGACTTAGGCCCCTATACTCAGGTAAATACTTGAAATCTAAGCATATTCTATACAAATTACAGAAACTCTGTGGAAACTGTTTAGCCACGTTATATTAAATGACTAAGACAGCTTACTACTGTTAGATCTCTTAACATATCTCAACCTCTAAAGTACATTTCATGTTATGGACACAGGCCTATATATCATTACGTTTTCATTTATGATACAGTAGAGTTATTTGTGATAACTGCCAAAGCATTACTGATAAGCTCAAAACAGGCCAAAGATTTAGCAGCATCTGCAAAGTTTTTTCCATAGGCCTACACAAAACAAATTTAATATTTGAAATTCTTGTGCTGGACCACATATAGGCCTAAGCTATACCTAATTTGCACATCTGAGATTATCACAGTGTACCACATAAAGTTCTAGACCTGCATATGAGATTGTTATTATGGACCACATAGAGTCCTAGGTCTCCACATCTTAGATTTTTCATTGTGGGCCACAGAAAAGAGACTATTTGAAGGCATCGTGCAAGGACAACAAAAATGAAGCAGACCTAGGAGAAAATTTATACATCAAAGAACTTCTTGTAGATTAGGAAAACTGGTGCAAGATACACGATCCTACAGATTGACTGGTACAAGATACATAATCCTACATGCAGATTGACTGGTGCAAGATCCTACATGCAGATTGTACAAGATTCTACATGCAGATTGACTGGTACAAGATTTATGATCCTACAAGCAAATTGACTGGTACAAGATACATGATCCTACAGGCAGATTGACTGTAACAAGATACATGATCATACAGGCAGATTGATTGGTATAAGATACATGATACTACAGACAGATTGACTGGTATAAGATACATGATCCTACAGACAGATTGACTGGTATAAGATACATGATCCTACAGACAGATTGACTGGTACAAGGTACATGATCCTACAGACAGATTGACTGGTAAAAGATACATGATCCTACAGGCAGATTGACTGGTACAAGATACATGATCCTACAGGCGGATTGTGATCATATGTACATCTTATCATGGCTAAGATTCTCAGAGTTTGTTTCTTTTGATCCCCAGGAATTGTGAGTGATAGCACTATTGTATCCTGTTGTGGAATGGGAAGGTTTCTCCACTTTATTTCATAGAAGACTAAAACTCTCTGTATTCTGAAGTCTTTTGAGAGCAAGCCTCGTACTCAAAGAGCTATTGCATTGGTTGATCTGATAGGAGGTCACATTCAGACCTTCCACATGTAGGAAATTGTCATAATAGTTCACACACTCTTAGACCTGTACACATGACAATACACACCTGTCCCCGCTCCCCATCTCCTATATAATTATATACTTAGTCATACATTCAACCTTATTTTTGGGTAAAGAAATATTATAATTGCAAATTATTATTATTATAAGTAGTTGTCAGAATGATAACGCGTTAATGAGAATTTATATGTATATTCCATGTTCTAGAATCCTGATTGCCAGAACCATGTTCGTTTTTTGGTTAGGAACTCAACCATACCCAACACATTCTACATGTGTGCAACAGGTGCTTACAATCCTATAGCATATCAGTTGAAGGTATGTATAGTTTCATACTGGCAATATTGGTACTGCTAGAGGCAGATATTGAGTGTAGATCAGAGGTGGGTAAAGACAGTCCGCATGCTAAACTTGGCTCACTAAGTCATTTTTACTGGCCTGTAAAGGCTAATTTAAAAGTATAATATGCACTGGCCTTTTTGCCCAAAGCATTACTTAGATTTCTGAGGAGATACTAACAAAAGAAAGGATTGTTGGTCACACCCAACACAACAAAGCATAACCCTACCCACCAATCCAAAAGATTGCCCACTTTTGTTTTATATTTTATATTTACACCAATGTAAATATAAAAGTGATTACTGGTAATTGTAAAAGTTTCAGTGCTGATACAGTGATGAAAAAGTCTTCATTTGTGTCAGATATGCAAATTTATCTTCATCTTTTTAGTAGTGCAATGCATGAACAATTATTGAACAGGAGATCTGAGTAATATTGCTTCCTTGGGATGAAGAGGTCTCAACAACCAAACTAGATCTCATGTCAGTTATATCCTATTAGAAAAAGTACAGAGAATCATATTTCAATGTATATGACTGCATCAAGCTAAACATGTACTTCTCCCAATATGTCTATCTATTTAAAACACTTTGAATATCCTATTCAGGACACAGCGATCAACCTAGTAGGCACCATTTTATGGCTATAGTGATTTTGAAAGTAATATTTTATATTCAGCACATTGCCATTGCTTTCAGAATAGTCGAGATGCACAATTGTCTGCATTGGGAACTGAACCTGATATATTAGTCACCGGACATGCACTATACTTCTAAATCACAAAGCTGAACAAAGCACTTTAAATGAAAGTAAATCACAATTTGAAAAATATAATAAATATTTGATATTCCCATGGGCTGCTCAAGAGTGAAAACTTGCAGCTCTAGATAGAAGAAGAAGAATGGTCCCTAATTTTTTTCTGGTCTTCCTCTATGTATGTTGTCCAACCATCTTCTTTGTCTACCTCTCACTCTTCTTCCTTGTAGGCATTCTTTTTGAGTGCCAGGACTTTATATCGAACCAATTCTTCTTTATGTTTGTGAAGCATGGATGGTAAACAAAAAAACTAACAGTTAGCTGGAGTTTACTGAGATGTGGTTTTTATTATAATAATTATTAAACTTCCATGGACATCCAACAAAATGAATGTAGAAAATTTCAGAGATGCTGGAGTAAAAAAAAGACAAAATATATAAAATAATTAGAAGCAAACAGTCAAGATATATAAGATACTTGATGAGAAGAGCAAAACTTGCACAAGAAAAAATACACTTATATTGTATTATATTTCTAAAAAACATTTTCATGTGATCTACTGCATGTTTGTTTCTACAGTTGGAGTCTGACAAGTTTGCTGTTTTGAAGGATGACCTCAATGGTATTGGTATATGTCCATATGATCCTAATGACAACACCACAGTTGTTTTTGTGGGTGAGAATTCACATAAACTCTTTACCATAATTAAAATGAATAATATATGCAAATATAAATTGTTAACTTTAAGGAAACAACATCAATAATATGCTCTTAAAGAATAGTGTCCCATATCCAGAATTATTACAGTGAAATATTATTAAAGGGGATTGATTACAGTTACGAACCATCATCACTGCACTCCAGGCAAGCCAATAGATTCCCAGTCCTGTTTAGCAGTTAACAAAGGATAACTGCATTCTGATAGTTCCTGTGACTCGGTGGTTGGACATTCTCTTCATTGTGCCCTGTAGGTGTCTAGTTCTATTACTTTCATACTAATTCTCCAAATCTCAAATTATATGTGTTATTAATAATGGTATCTACCGGTATATCAAGCAAGAATTAATATAGTAATTTCAGCATATATCTCTTATCCATTGTTAAATTCCCATCTATTGATTCCTTGAATGCAAGCCTGTCTGTTCTCTTTACCTAGTATGCCAGTATGTCCATGTTGATTCATGTGATACCTTAAAGGGGAATAAGGGGAGCTACTATCATAATTAAAAAAACAGATCATTGGTAGCATATCCTTTACAGGATGTAGCTATCAATCCATCATTTGTTGGCTGTGTTAATTTTCTAGGCAATACGTTTAGTAGTTTGCCGTTGCTTTCTGAACAATCCAGATGCACAATTGCCTGTGGCGGGGATCGAACTCGGTACCTTGACCATCACAGATGCACTCTCAACCACATCATCACAGAGCTTGACTGATTCAGATAAAGCAATGAAAATATATTTTTATAACATTGAAAAAGAAACATTACACAAGGCACTAGGAAAGAAACTTAGATAATCACGGGAGATGAAATTGCAAAGTTCAGAGCAGACAACAGTGACTATAAATATTATGAAGAACAGAACTTAGAAGCATAAGTGAAAATGGTGACATATTTGTAATCTTTCATAATTTTTAGTCTCTAGTAAGGTAAAGCAAATTTGTAAATAAAACCAGTGTGCAGTGTGAGAAATGCTTGTAAATAGGCTGCTACACATGATGGACCTACTCACAATATAGCTGGATGTCCAACCTTTAGTGAAATTGAAAAACAGTGAATGTATTATATATCACCACAGGTAACTGTGTTGGACTATTGGCACAAATAATTTAACAACATGTAACTGTGTTGGACTATTGGCACAAATAATTTAACAACATGTAACTGTGTTGGACTATTGGCACAAATAATTTAACAACATAACATATCTTAATTCTCTGGATTACATTCTTTAAAAAAACAACTAGGACAATTGTTCTGCTACAAGAGAGTTCCAGTGAGAGTTTGAAAACAAATGCCTAAACACATCTCTGATTTTCAGAGGAACTATTTTTTTTACTGAAAAATATACTTACACTTGACTTTGTAAATATTTTTTGGTGCTTATAGCCATAGAAAGATATAAGTGACAAAAGAATTACCACCTCAAAAAAATACTTAGTGACACTGAAAAACAAACAAAAAGACTAAAATAACTGTCTTTCTTAGACATAGCTGAAGGAAAGGATGATAAGGAAATTAAAAAGTGACCACATCTCCCTATCTATCTATTCACTAAACCCTTTGTTGCCTTTCACCATCAGGGGTAGAAGAATTTTCTGGAGATGGCCCTCGTTTGTGTAAAGTGCTAAAACACTTCAGACCACCTTTTGAGAGAACTTGCACCATCTAGACTATCCACACAAAATCTATAGATAAAATAGTCAATAAGGGAACATTACCAACAAACTTGTTGACATGTGCTATAGAAACCATAAACAGCTACCCACCACCAGCAATCAAGGCTTACACTGGTGGATAGGTTTTCAAGATTATCTGTTTTGCAGAATATGTAATCTATATCATTTACTGTGATGGGTCTAACTATGAATTCTGTGACTCTTGTAGTGAAAATCGTTAAAATTATGAAGCAGACCATCAAAACAGCCATTTATTTAGTGCAAAGACAGTTTTATCTCACTGAACAAACAGAACATAAAATTAAGATATCCTCTATACATACATAGCAAGAACAGTACAGTCTTATCACTGCATATTCAATCAGTGTAACCCTGAAATGGGTCCTGGACATAACGATCTAGCAGGAAATGAAATAGCTGACTTGCAAAAACAGGTGCCTCAAAACAACAAAAAGAAAGATCTTGCAGTGTGAAAACAGTCAAGCAAATTTTCAGAAATAACATCCTGCAATTGTGGCTGAACAGTAGGATGATTAAAATTTATTTGGTGAAATGACATGACCAAAGGACAATGACAACATAAAAAAACTGTGCAAGAGAAACCAATTCATTTTCTTTCAGTTTCTAACAAGACATGTCAGAGTCAGTAGCCATTTAAACCATATCAGACATCAGCAACAACCTACATGTAGACACTGCTCTCATCCAAACAAAATAGTTAAACATTTCCCTATTTACTAACCTTCCCTCTCAATTGCATTAAAACAACTTTTACAGATATCCTCAACAGATTATGGACAACAGTGCACTAAATGAGTTACCAAAATGCACTGAAAATGATAAAATTTACTCTATACACACCATCAGCTATACCAGTCGAACATGTGTTAACTTTAGACTTGCAGAGACAGTATATGTTGTTCTCTTTAGTTATGAGGACAACAAAAGCTGTGACTATAGTCTGCAAGTCTTTTCATTAGGACAATAAAGATAATTTTTTAATGCATTATATCTTGTGATGTAGCCTTTAAAAAAATCTCACCCTTTTTTCTCAGTTCAATTATTTTTAGTGAAGCCTGCCTTTGTGTGCGAAAAGTTAAAAAAGTTTTCTTCTCATATGTGGTAATAGAAATAGTATGAATGTAATATTTTTTTTGGGTAGAAAAGGCTTGCAGTAGCCCAGCACACCTGCAGTTGGCCTGCAGATTAATTATGGTTGCCCTCCTCTGCTGTAAAATTATAAATTAGTTTTTATGTATTTTGTTATCTTTCATTCACATTTTCTTTATTAACACATTATTTTGAAAACAGAAAATGGTGCTCCTGGCAATATTCCGACCCTGTTTGCTGGATCAGTTACTGACTTCATTAAGTCTGATCCCATTATTGTTCGACCATTTGTCTACCTACCTGATGGAACTCTTGAGGCAGGATATGTTAGGACACTCCGTGTTAGAAATGATTGGCTCAATGGTATGTAGGTGTTGTACACCTTTTTGTTTTTCTCAAATAACACATATGTTGTTTAACTAATTCCATCTTGAACAGTGACAGTGAAAAAGATTAGCTTCTACGGGACAGGGTGAAATATTTATGTATCAGCAACACTGAGAACAAATATTTATGTATCAGCAACACTGAGAACAAATATTTATGTATCAGCAACACTGAGAACAAATATTTATGTATCAGCAACACTGAGAACAAATATTTATGTATCAGCAACACTGAGAACAAATATTTATGTATCAGCAACACTGAGAACAAATATTTATGTATCAGCAACACTGAGAACAAATATTTATGTATCAGCAACACTGAGAACAAATATTTATGTATCAGCAACACTGAGAACATATATTTATGTATGAGTGACAGTGAGAAAGATTTAGGCCCATGCACCAGTTGCAGTGAGAAATATTAATGTGACAGTGAGAAAGATTTACATGTCAGTGACTGTGACAAAGATTTATGTGACAGTGAGGAACAAAAACAAGATAGACATTGAAGTCAGCGAAGAACAGTTTGGTTTTAGGAAAATAAAGGAACTAGAGAAGCTATACTTAATATCAGACTATTGATATTAAATACATAGAAGTCCCAAAAATTATCTATATTTGCTTCATAAACTACAACAAAGCCATTGACAGAGTCTACATGAACAATTAATTTAATATCCTTAAAAAAAGGTATGGATGAAAAAGACTGATTAGAAATATATATTGGGAACAAATTTTTGAGTATGCAAGAAAGCTCATGAGAAATACCATTCTCCACAAAATAAGCAAGAGCTCGTAGTTCCTATCAAACGAAGCACACAACAGAATCAATTATCTCTTGCAAACATGTAAGCTTAATAAATAAAACAATGCTTACATGCCACATAATTTTCTTACATACTTACATGCCACATAATTCTTACATACTTACATGCCACATAATTTTCTTACATACTTACATGCCACATAATTTTCTTACATACTTACATGCCACATAATTCTTACATGCTTACATGCCACATAATTTTCTTACATACTTACATGCCACATAAATTTCTTACATGCTTACATATCACATAATTTTCTTACATACTTACATGCCACATAATTTTCTTACATACTTACATGCCACATAATTCTTACATACTTACATGCCACATAATTTTCTTACATACTTACATGCCACATAATTCTTACATGCTTACATGCTACATAATTTTCTTACATGCTTACATGCCACATAATTTTCTTACATACTTACATGCCACATAAATTTCTTACATGCTTACATGCCACATAATTTTCTTTTTCCACTTCATATTAATACGTTGACAAATTATTACATTTTACTACAATATATTAGGGACCAAACCCGAAATAAAGGAATGACGAAAATGGATGTGCTGGACCTCGGACGTCCTGACCACAAGTGGCCAACCGGGGTGCAAATAATCACAGTTTTACTGTGGAACTTGCAGCACAATGTACTTCACGCTCCCTTGCGGAAATCACACAAAATATTCGTTGTGGTTATTTGAGAGCGAACGCTGAAGAAGAAGAAGAAGACTACAATATATATATATATATCTGAGATTCAATGTTTTCTTTTCAGAACCACAGTTTGTTGGATCATTTGATGTGGGTGAACATGTCTATTTCTTCTACCGTGAGGTGGCTCTGGAATATACTAATTGTGGCAAGAAGATATACTCCAGAGTAGCAAGAATATGTAAAGTGGGTAATCAGTTATCTACCTTTTATCTCAGTACAAATTTGTTTTGTTTTGTTTGTTGACTCTCAAACTTCTTCAGGATAGCGGATGTATTATAATGATTTGTGTCATAGCTTACAGCTTGACAGCAATATCTGTAGCTTTCAGAATGATACACACTACTTGTTGTTGTCATTAATATCCAATTGCTGCTGAGTAATTAGTTATACTCTTGGCAACACAAAACCATTCTTTAAAAAAATGGAGGTCTTTTGAAGTTGCCTTAGTGATCCATTGTAGTTTTGGTTGTTTGCTACAGACATATTCCTTCCAGCTTACTTACATACTTATCTGATCCCTTGGGTTGCAAACTTTTACTCTTGTTTTCCTGTGCCAGGTGGTGGTAGGTGCATATCTTCTTCAGCTGTGTTGTGTCTGTGTAAAGGGTCTTGGTAATGGGGGGATTGGTAGTAACGGTTGTTTTCGTAAGTCTTGTTGTGTAGGGTGTTTTACTGTTTCCACCTCTTGTCTGTTGCAGTGGTTGCAGTATGGTATATGGTCTGCAGCAATTCTATGCAGGTGTTTGTTAAGTTGTACATGTGTTGTTTGCAGTCTAAATATTGTGGTTTAATCTCTGCAGTGCAGTCTGTTTATGTTGTCATGTGGATTTGGTTGATACATATCTGCATATAGCACTCCTCCTTGTGGGTCAGCGGTCCATCTATTGTTGCTGCGTTTATTGTGGATAATGTGTTTAGCTGTTCTAAAGCTGATGGAAATTCAGAATGGATGGAGTTTGAGAATAAACACTGAAGAAGAAGATGTGATTATCACTAACACATGGGAATGAAGTAAAACTATAGGACTTAATGCCATCAATGAAAAATGGAAATGAATAGTAATGAAATGTTTTCCTTTTAATTCTGGGATTATTACAACAATCTACTCATTAGTTTATGTGTTATTTCCCAAGTAGATATAACAATTTTTTGCTTCAAAAATGCAAACAATTGAAACATGTGTCAGGAGATATAACATGAAACACAAAGTTGATGGATGATATTTGTACATAAGTCCTGGGAACTATCAGCATGTATATATATTGTCATCTACTTAAAGAGACTGAGCACTTATGGGTCTGAACAGTACCATGATATTAATTCTGTTGATTAACTTAAACTAAATAAACATATAATTTTATTGTGATCATGTCTTAGGATTTTCTTTATTTTATTTAAATTCAACATCTATTCCTGTTTTTAGTGGCTTATGCTAATAATAAATCATTTTTTAAACAACCATGTTGCAGAATGACTATGGCGGCAGCAATACTTTGCAGAATATTTGGATTTCGTTCCTGAAAGCGAGGCTGAACTGCTCAATACCTGGGGAATACCCATACTACTTTGATGAAATACGTAAGTATTTTTTTTTTTTTACAGATAGTTTTCTATTGATAAATGCTGATGATAGATCAAGGTAATGTTTCTCAAGGGAGAATCAGCATAGTTAAGTAGAAGTGAAATGGATTCTTTCACAAGTTTGTGGTGTTCATTTCTTATCATAGTTGATGATAGATCAAGGTAATGTTTCTCAAGGGAGAAGCAGCATAGTTAGGTAGAAGTGAAATGGATTCTTTCACAAGTTTGTGGTGTTCATTTCTTATCATAGTTGATGATAGATCAAGGTAATGTTTCTCAAGGGAGAATCAGCATAGTTAAGTAGAAGTGAAATGGATTCTTTCACAAGTTTGTGGTGTTCATTTCTTATCATAGTTGATGATAGATCAAGGTAATGTCTCTCAAGGGAGAATCAGCATAGTTAGGTAGAAGTGAAATGGATTCTTTCACAAGTTTGTGGTGTTCATTTCTTATCATAGTTGATGATAGATCAAGGTAATGTCTCTCAAGGGAGAATCAGCATAGTTAGGTAGAAGTGAAATGGATTCTTTCACAAGTTTGTGGTGTTCATTTCTTATCACAGTTGGTTGTTCAGTCATCAAATTGTAAATGAGAATTCTGGCTTTCTCAGATAAGAGAGAATTTCATAATTTTTGCCTCTCATGCTGAAATTGGATGTCAGGTCAAAATATGCAGGTACATATTACAATCAAACTGTAAACCATGACATACCACATTCTATTTTTTGGATTATATCCTGCTAACCAGTAGAAGTTTTAGAAATGCAGAAAAAGAAGAATTATTGTCTTAACTAAAGTGCTAGTATTCAGACTTTCTAGTAGTTGAAGAGGATTGTGTAACTATGGGAGAGCCCTAAGCACAAAGACATTTATTCTTATTCATTTGCTTTGATACTGACACATTTATGACTCTTGATAAACATAGAAATCAATACCAGGTCCCAACAGTGCCATAGAGAATTTAGAAAAAGGAGATAGAATATGGTCATATGTTTCTCTGTTTACTATTGTATGTTGAGCAGGTTTTGCTACAGGCATCCAGCCTTCATCTTGAATGAGGACGAAGCAGAGAAGGTCAAAGAATATCATGGACAGACAATATCAAAGAATGAACCTGTCAGGATTTTTCAATGCTCATCCTCATCACTGAAAATAGGAATCACTGGAGAACTCCAGGTGCATTCACGCATCAAATGTAGTATCTCTATGACTGACGGACTCATCCTAATCACTGAAAATAGGAATCACGGGAGAACTCCAGGTGCATTCATGCATCAAATTTAGTATCTCTTTGACTGACGGATTACAGATGTCAAGAATGTGCTGTGAAAAATACAGTCTATACACTTCTTTCTTTACTATATTGTCTATAGTACCAAGTACATGTCTATAATACAAGTCTTTAGAAATGGATGGGCAATAAGAATCAATGTCATTTATATGTTTTTTTTTAAATGACAAAAACGTGCATGGTTTAGACATATATTTCAACATGATTATTTGTCAAAATTGATATTAGAGGGAACAATCGAAGGTAAAAAAGTAGAAGTGGAAAAAAAATATAATGGACAGACAATATCAAGGAATGGCTTTGTCAGGATTTTTTCACACTCATTTTTATTACTGAAGATATAAATCACTGGATAACTCTTCAGGTGTTTTAATGCACTCAGTGTACTATCCCCACGATCTAGATGGTTTATAGGATTATAGATGTATGGGTTATGCAAAATACAGTGATAATGTATTTAATCTATAACTTCTTTAATTACAAAATTGTCAATATCAAGAAATTTAATATAAATATCTTCAAAACTTATGAGCAATAAGAATCAATGTCATTAATGTCACATACATGTCATCTAATACAGATTGTTTGTATTTGTATAGAAAATATTTAGACTTCATTGAATATGTACAAATGGATCTTTGGTGTTTATCTTTAGTTAAAGTAATCTTTATACAGAATATGGACATAATTTTGTGACTCAAGACATAATTTTAGGATTATATGGGTTAAATACAAAATTATCCTCTGAAAGTTGGTAGGTTTGTGCATGTATATACTGGTACATACAAATGTTTTACTTTTATTTCAGAAAGTAATAACAAGTCCATATTTTTAAGTTAATAATCCAGTTTTAACGTTGATAATGGCATATACAAATGGAGAATATACTTGCTTACTAGTGCAATGGATTGGTTGAAATGACATTTCATTGGTGTATCTGAGATGAGTAATTAGTAATAGTAAATTAGCATTTTTTAAAGTTTGAACAAGAGATCCTAATTCTCTCAAATGATTCATACCTGTTGTGCATGTGTTTGGCTTCATGTGTGTGTGTAATTATGCAATACCAATCTTGTAAACAAAAATTATTTCAGAGGATGTATACAAAGTTGGAGATACATTTTATGGACTTTTCACAACAAATATGTAAGTTTTAAGTTCTATTTGTTAATATTTAATTAAAAATAATTTTTTTACCAATGTGCACAAATAAGGCAATATTTTAAACATATATTACATTGAGTATCTTTGCCTGTGAAACAATGTCTTTTGCACTGTTTTCAAGAGCTTTTTGTATAGAAAAAAAATATAGAACCCAAATGACTGTTTTTCTAAAGTGATATTGATGATGATACTGTGGATTATGAGCAAATATAGTTTATTGTCTATTGTCTTTCCCCAGGTGGATGATTGTTTATATTATCCACACTTTCCATTATGTGTAGGGGTGGAAGCTTTAATTTTTGTTCCAAGGCGAGAATTGTCCCTTGGCTGTGTTGAGTCCATGTTTGTTCAAGGTTATCTTGATGTTTTCTATCCAATGTTTTCATGGTCTTTGACTTTATCAACGGACATTATTTCGTTATATGCCATTATTGGTATTTGGTTTGAGTTCATTCTCATAAGGTGACCAACAATTTAAACTGCTGTCTTTGGATATGTTCAATACATGACATTATACCTACTCTTTTCCTAATTTCTTCATTTCTTATTTAATCTAGTTAAGTAACCATTGCCGCTTTTCTTAAACACTTAATTTCATATGTGATGATTTTCCTTTGCTACGAGACTGTTAGAGACCATTTCTGACATATGTAGCAGGAATGTATGGTAGATTTTCTCAATATGATGCAAGTCTTTGAAATGCCGCCCCTTTAAATGATTTTTTGTCAAAATGCTGTCCCTGACAATGTATTTTTGGTTGGTGCCACCTGATGCAGCTCTCTGCATCATAGCCTGGCTCTGCCCTAATTGGTAGCAAAGTGTTGGTATAAAAATTATAGATATCTGTCTTTTGATTTCCATCCTGATCTTTGGATAAAGGAGTAATGATGAAAGTTAGTAAATCTCTGTGTTTGCTTTTTGACACTTTGTTTCTATTACTCTGTCTAGTCTTCCATTTGCAGAAAAATTCTGCCTAGATATTTAAATTCTTTCGCTTGTTTCACTTTGGTTTGTCTATTGTTATAACCATTGGTGTTGCAGATTTGCTGATTTTCATAGCTTCTGTTTTTTGTACATTAATTTTCATGTTGCATTTCTTATATGAAGTACATAGTAATGGATTTAATTATGATCTTTTCAAATAAAGCTAAGACTACCTGTATATAATAAAATAAAATATTGGTGCTTCTCAGGAAACACACTGCAGCAAATGAACTTGTCCATTTAGAAATGTGTTACTTTCAATGATTCCATGAAATAATGTGACATATTTTTAGGTTACAGTGACACAGAGATGTCCTGTTGATGTGTGAAGCATCTCCATCTACCATATCTAAATGCTAACCAGAATGTCATTAAATGTCTGTGAGAACATATACCACAACCGTGTAAAACAATGTGATCCTGAAGGAACACATACAAGTTTTTTATCTTTAAGACTATAGAAAAATCTTCATATTTAATTGTTACAGCAGCTTTTATTTTTCTTGAGTAATGATGTGATTTCTCAAAGAGAATGTTTCAATATATGCTTTCATTATCCTCTAAATGGACATGTCTATGTTCTGTGTTGGGTATCTTGAACAGAGTTATATTTTCATAATCTTCTAAATGGGCATGTCTATGTTTTGTGGTGACTATGAAAAGCACCAGAATATTATTTTTGGTTGATCATTTCAGAAATGGACTAACAGCCTCTGCCATTTGTGGCTTCAACATGCGAGACATAGATAGAGCTTTTGATGGTGCATTTAAAGAACAGAGGGATAAGCAATCAATATGGTTACCTGTAGCAGAAGTTGAGGTTCCTGCTCCACGACCAGGAGATGTAAGTTTGGTCAATGAAGAAGATCCAAAATTATAAATGTCTAACACAACTGAAGAAAGACAGCATACTTAATTATTTTCTTTTTGTTTGTTTTATTTACTTTTTTAGTTCTTTTTTTTCATATGCAGTGCTGTCAGAACCTCTGTTTGCTTTCTTCTACTTCCATGAAGTTTTCCATATTTTTCTATATATCCACATCTCAAATGCATCAATTCTGCATTGTAGCTGTTTGTTGTATTGCCTCTGAACCATATATTAATGTAGAGTTCATGTTGCATTTTACAGTTGTCATTTTAAACCATATAGCAATATAATGTATCATTCATGTGAGAGTATAAAATGTAAAAAACCATGTCAACTCATGTAAGTCTTTCAGAAACTTATGAAACAACTGTAAACTTCTAATGTTTTCTTTACAATGTAACATTTTCAGCAATATTTGACAATGTAAACCTTACTTTTCAGCATGACTTCATAATTAAAGTTATCATCTTCATGCTTTTTCCTCTTCCTCTGAAGTTTACCCTCCAATGTTTTTTTATAAGACCTTTCTCACATCATTGAACATTGAGTGTCTGGTTTGCATTTTTGGGTCATTAATGTCATACATGCAGTAGAGTGGTCAGAATCACATTTATCCACTTTATTTTCCCAAATTTTCAAAGTACACACTTTCTAATATGATGATATTCACACATCAACACTATTGAATGTTATGTAGCATCAAAATTAGTAATCTCATGTTGTTCTTCAACAATAGGTACTTGCCTAACCTCAATTCCTCAAACAAATGTCTGAGCATTGTAAAAATTAACTCTGCTATAATTAATACTTAACTAACATTAAAATTAATGACACTTCTCATAATAAACCACTAAAAAGGAATACATACATAAGACATTTGTTTATCACTTTTGTAACATGATTTGTATGCATTATCCATCAGAAAAAGGAAGTATTAAAATGTTTATAACTACCTGGTACATTTTCTCATATCCAGTGCAAAGGAACAAGTTCTAGGAGCAAGAAAGGGGATTTGCCATATGAATTCACTAACTTTGTGTCCAGATCAAGCATGCTTATGGACAGAGCTGTGTCCCATACATTTGGCAAACCAATATTTTATAAGGGCAGTTGTCTTATGCAGAAGCTGGTTGTAGTTCAGAATATAGCTGGACATGGAGAGTTGGTTTTCTTTACAGCAACAAGTAAGTTGTCAGTTTCATGGTTATGTCATTTTGTGATTGGCTGAACTGACATCATAGCACTCAATGTATACCTATAGGTATTCAGTCTCTTTCAGCAGATGTACACTTATAATTTTCATAGCTTGTTGGTTGTACACTCTTCTGAAAATCTTCCTCCCATCTCGATCTCTCCATGCACAATTTTTCATTCCTAATGTCTTTTTAACATGTTGGCCCTACACTAGGTCTATACATCATAAATATTAATTATTCAGATGGTAACAAAACAGAGCTAAAATCTGGGCATCATATTGGCAACTCCATCTAGTTTTAAAAGAGCATGTTTGCTAATTTAGTCAATAACAATCCCCTAAAAATGTCTTTTACAAAATCATTTGAATGCCTTCACCACCACAGGTATGAAATTTGGAACAAGTCTAAACATAAACACAATAACATGCAAATTGTGCAGGTACAGGTATGTAAATTCTTTGGGTATCCTGAAAATATATATACTTTATACAACAAGCAAAACATAGACCAAAAGGCATTATAATTTTGAGTGACAAACTTAAATAACATGTGCAATTTTCAAAATGAGGCAGAGTAAATAATTGGATGTAGCAGGTTCAAGTCTTCCTTATATATGCCCTAAGTCATATGTGTTATCTTCTGTCATGTTCTCAAATTCCTGCAGACGATCAGTCTAGAGAATTGAATGCGCTGTATCATTATTTACGGCTTAGCTGCGATATTTGTGTCTTTGATACATCTGACTTCAGCATGGTTCTTGAGTCATTTTGACCCTCTACGGGATGGACAGCCAACCCCACCTACAAATCCTCACTTGGTCACATCTTATGATATACATCGCAGTTAACAGTGTCACTATTATTTTCTCCACTTTGGGACATGGGCATCACTTTCCATGGAACAGAAAACCTTAGTAGATGACATGCCTTTATATTGAGTTTATCTTCTTAAAGAAGCTTCATGACACGTCATCTATACAATCCCATAGTCGTAACCTTCGATAACAGTTACCATGTTGTTCTGACAGGCTGACGTTGTGCTTGAACTAGTTATGGGCACGGCGTGGGTGGGCGGAACAACACAGAAACCTGTCGCAGGGGCCAGAGTTGTGCCCTAATGTCGATATCTGTTTTGGCAGCATTAGACCCGGAACACAATTGAGTCGAATGGCTGCTGAAACAGAGGGTGGAGCACTTATGGGAATGCCCCATGTGCTGTGAGGCCAGTTTCTAATCAAGAATCAAGAAGAATCAAGAATCAAGCACCGCTTTCAGATTTTCAGAATTTTTCATAGCTTCCTATTAACTCTTTACCTCAGTAATTATTTTCCTTGACTGAATGAAATTTAACTGTCATTCAATTTGAAACAACTAAATGTCAGTTTCATAACAGGCTCATAGCTCAATTTGAAACAATTAAATGTCAGTTTCATAACAGGTTCATGGCTCAATTTGAAACAATTAAATGTCAGTTCCATAACAGGTTCATAGCTCTATTTGAAACAACTAAATGTCAGTTTCATAACAACTGAATGTCAGTTTCATAGGTTCATAGCACAATATCAGTAACAATATCAGTTCATAGCTCAATAACTTTTGTATTTTAAAATCAAACCTAATATATAATATATAAAGTTGAAGTAGAAGGGTTTTACAACAGGATGAAATTATTAGTAGGAGATAAAATTATAGGATTAGTTTTGTATTGGATAAAGAGTAAGTAAAAAGACAACAAAGGAATGACATAATTACTAACCAAGAGTCTATTCCTGGTGAAATAGTAATAGTTTGTGATATCAGAAGCCATTTACCCCCCCCCCCCCCCCCCCCCCACATGCCTGTATTTATACATATTTATTGTTCTTAGATGTTAATCTCATGCAGACGTTCTAAATTAAGAACAGAAATCCACAAAACTGAGACATACGGTAGTGTACATTGAAAATCAATGAAAAAATATCTTGTCATGTCATGTCTTATCCATGTGTGCCGCTAGGCGTCATGGGAAGACGAAGTCTTCTTTCTTTTGCTATCTGATAAAACTGTCATAGTGCAGCCTTGGTGTTCTTGTATTTCTCTGATGTCATCTATCCATCTTCGTTTGGATATTAGTTCTTTTATATCTTTCTTTTATATTTCACCATATAATCACAAAATATATCAGCATGCTTACAAAATGTGCATATTTGATAATAAATATTTTATTCTGCAGCATCAGCTATTTCAGAATTTATTGCATATTATACTGTCATTTAAGTTTGACATTACCAGTTGGACTTTACTTCACAGTCAAGATGGTGTAGCATATTGATAGAGAGTTGCATTTGTGCACACATTCACAATGTTTTATTTTTCTTCTATGTAATGTGTCTTCTTCTTCTTCTTCTTCTATGTAATGTGTCCAATGTGTCCATTACAAAGCATTGTCTTCACCGCCACTCTGTAAACTTTTTGATTCTGGATTAGCTATTTAACTTTGTCAGTGTTAAATGATGGTTAAATTTCTAGTTAATTTTATAGTGTAGCCAACTACAAATTGATGATTAAACTTTTTGAGTTTTAAAGGAAAAACCGTAGCCATCTCCAATGTTACCATGCATAAAGTTCTCTGATATTACTTTCTATTAACCTGTATGTTAACAGGACATGAAAAGGAGCAACGAATAGTAATACTATCAGCTACCATGCATGTTATAAGAAACACTAAGAAGGTTAGGCATGTGGTTGGTTACCTCACTCCATGATATCCACTGTGATGAAATATGATGAAGATCCACTCTGGAAATTAACATTTTAACTACACCATCCTTGAGATTATAAGAAAATCACAGCAGAATTTCCTCTATAATAGAAAACTGTCCAAAGCTGAGTTGAAAAAAAAAATTAAAATGTTTACAATACTATTACTCACACATTGTTTCCTGTTTCAGATACTGGAATAATATATAAAATAGCAGCTTGGCCTGGCTTGACACCCTTGGATGCTCCAAAGACATATATAGTGACAAACTATATACCTTTTGGTGATAGTAGACCAATATGGAACCTTATATTGTATGTAAGTAACAATATTTATAATTGTTTTTATTGAGAATAGATTGTTAATAAGAATGTTCACAGTGAAACCAATGTGCAAAGAAATGTTAGTACACAAAAAGCAATGTTGTTCTTGTTTTCAAATATGGCCTATATTATAAGAAACAAGAAAAGTCTTATCTCATTATGACAGTGAGAAAATTGTTGGAAACATCACAGCAAATAGACAAAATAATTGATATTTTGACTTAAGCCATAGATATATATGAAGGAGGTGATTGATAAACTGTGTTAAAAGTTAGTAACTGTGTGGTGCCATTATCTCAAGTAGTCATGAAACATAAGATCTATCTATAGGTACTGTCTTCCTATGGTTGCGACCCATCATACAAGCACAGTGACTTAAGACATTACAAACTGTGAACATTTCTTTACATGTCTGGAGCCATAGAGAAGTTGGTGATGGGGAATAAGTACTCTGAATTCTATCTTGGCAGCATTAGCTTGGTGCAGGGCATAGATACACACCAACTTTCCATGTGATGTGACTGTTTATTTTATTTCCTGGGTGGGTAGAATATCCAGACTTCCCAGTGAAAGATATGAGTCAAAAGGCATAAACACAAGGACTGCTGGATCAGCAATCAACAATCTATAGGTACACATGAACCCATTTTATTTCTCTATGTTATTATTATTCTGTTCTGGTTGCAAAGCGTATTAATGAATTTCTCACATTTAAAAATATCACTGCCTTTGCATGACACATTTTTAAGTTGTCTTCCCTTTATAGAAGACAGTCTTGAAGAATCTCTTCTGCATTTTGTAGACTCACAAGTGTATAAGTCTATCTTACACTAGTCTTTTATCTCCTGCTGTTCAAAGTCTGAACCAAGTAGTCTGATCTTATCAAGACAACATATAAAAACGTTAAGGATTAGGGCCTGTAGTTATAGACTTATGTATGTTTCATTTACTGTTTCTGAAATTTCTGTATTGCAACAGTTTTCATTCAAGATATCATATTTCACCTTCTAACTTTGAGCTTCAATATCTACTTCTTCTGAATTCATTCTTAAACACCTGCTGATTTGTGTTATAGTTTACAGATTTGATGCAATGTCTACGCCTTTTTACCTGACACATCCGACTTCAGCATCTATTTGCATCACTTTGAATTTTAATGGGATGGAACAACCAACTCAACCCCTAAAACTCCATAGTTGTTTTTTTACAACATGTATGACAGGTTACAGTGTTTCTGTTCTTTATTCCCTTTCAGATCCCAAAAACACATGGGCAAGCACTCATATTAACTGTTATTAAATGTTAACCAAATATCACTTGGCATCAAATTACCTCAGTGTGGTCAAACTAGATGAAAATTCTATTCTCCTTTTACAGGATGCATGGATTTACTTTGGGACTGACATGGCTGTTGGCCAGATAGCAATTGAAACTTGTGACAAATACAATAAGATTGATCTTTGCATTTATGACCCATTTTGTGGCTGGGACACTTCAACAAGAGAATGTCGATCTGATAAAAGAAAAAAGTGAGTAAAATAATTGAAGAATTTATATCTAAAACACCATTAAAAACAGTTATGGAATTGCAAACTTTTATGTATGAATATTAATATTAAGAGAATTATTGAGAGCATTAAAAAGAGCAAATAAAGCTTGTTGGAAGGAGACATGATAATAGAAGAAAAGAATATGGAAAAGGGGGTAACATGAAACAATATAATATCACTTGCAAACCAATATCCTTGCATTACAAACTATAGTTTCTCAGCTTCACCCAGCAGATGTCAAAAGATACACATGCCTATGGTTCTTATGGCCTGCAGGTTAAATACACTCTTTATTAAATCTCACAGGTAGGCCCTATCAGTCATGTTCATGTCATATTTAATCCCAAACTTCCTACATTGCAGCTGAGATGTGTCTTCATGTGCATATCACATCCATTAAGCTATAAATAAATGACTACATATGCCATAAATATAATTCTCTTTGCTACCTCATTACTGTGAACATCAACATTTCACTGGAAGATTCATATAATATCCATACTTGTTCTCAGATACAGGTCATTCTAAAAGATTTGTAGCACTGGCTGAGAGTTAAAAATAATAATGTTTTAGTAAATGAAGTCTCAGAGAGCTATTGTGAGGATGTAAACATGGATAGGGGCTGCCTGGTCTAACAATTAATAATAATCACAGTGTAATGCAGCGATAACAGTTTCAGACTTGTGTTAATGTGTGCAGAGAAGACTGAAAAATTCTGAAAAATTATGAAAAGACTGAAAAAAAGACTGAAAAGAAGACTGAAAATTCTTGCATAGAATCCTGTGCCAAATTTGGGATATGTATTGTCAGATTTAGACATCTGTGTATTTGTTGTCCTGTTCTCGCTTTTTCTCTGAGATTTGATGCTTCTCAATGATGCTATCACCATTGCTATTGTTGCTGTGCCACATTAGGAGATTATGAAAAAAGAATTATAAAGCATCATAACATATACATGTTCTCAGGACTGAATTTGACGCGCCTACATAATTACATGATGTCCCATGAATTCTTCTGAATTTTATGTTCCTCTGTCATAGACATGTATTAATTTTATGAATAAAACTTGCAAAAAGGATGGGGATCTGAATCAAGCCCTGTTATGCCTCTGTGGTAACCGTGACTTGAATTCTAGTTCAGGGTGCATAGCATATGGCCATTGTCATCTTTCCAGAAATGTTGTAGAAGGTGACTAAGGAAAGTTAAGGGATAGGCTGACAATCTGTCACCTGTTAAAAATCCATTGTAACTGCACATCTTATCATGATTTCTTACTTTTGTCTTCTGTTAAATAGATCACAAAGAGATGCAGACCAGTGGACATTACACATTTATCCTTTTGTGGCATGATTCCCATAGATCACAAAGAGATGCAGGACAGTGGACATTACACATTTCTCCTTTTGTGGCAAATTCCTAAGTGGCAATTAATGCTAGGTATGCTATCACTACAGATAGATCAACATATCTGAAAGAAGAATAATGAACTGGTCAGCCAAGATGTATATGCTGCACTCTTGACAAGACATGATGGTTCTAGGATACTGCCACACTGGAATGCATCCCTTCTGGGACTGAATTTGCATCCATAAGTCCCAATAACACAGCCATGCCTTTGAGACAGCAAACCTTATGCAAATTTTAGTGTCACCTCAGTTACTCAACTGAGGAGGAACTATGCTTTTGTCAGGAAGGCTAGAGGCTGTCAAGAGCTACCTTCTCACAGCTGAAAGGATTACTGAATCTTCGTCATCATCAAAAAGCCATGTCAAGATTAATTCAGAATAGTTTTTCCCATAACTCATAACTTCCTGAGATTTTAATTTTGTCTACCTTTATTGTATAGTGTATTATGATTTAATTATTGAATGAGGCAAGTGATAGAATCAAATGCTATGATATATAACATGTATGTATGTATGTGGGTGTGCATGCATGTCCTGTGTTATAATTAACTATTATCATTTCTTAAACACACATGTTCATTGATATTGATTTTAATTTCAGCTTAATCAACTATGCTAAAATAGATCTGCTGTCGTATTCTCTCGAGGAAGCTATCAGGAAACATGTTGGTGAATTATATAGTAAGTAGAGAAGAAATGTTTATATTTCATAATTGATGCCTGCAAGACATGTTCCCTGAATCTCCTGGAGCTACTTACAATGACGTAGTGGAATATGCTTGGGTTTCAATTGTAAAGGCTGCATGAAATGGTTGGGTAATCTGAGCTCGATGGAGGATGAACAGATCCCAGAAGATTTACTATTTCTGGCATGATAATTGTAAGATGGCCTTTTCTTCACCACAAATTTTTATTCAAGCAATTTGAAAGCATTGGACATAGTTAGTCAAAAAATCATCCTCACTACACATTGAACTATCAGTCCTAAATGCTTGAATCTCCTCCTCAAGATACCTACCCCTTTTGTGTAATAACTGGCCACACCTACTCTGTGTTGGTTTAACAGTTTGTTGAAATACAGGAAGTTGACAGTGAAAAACTTATATAAAATTTGTCAAAAAGGATGTAGCTAATTCAAAATGTTTGCATAGGAATTTTGTTTGTCCATCACAAGTCATTCTTGGAAAGAACACCGATGATTGTACAGCATGTAGTACAGCATTACACTGAGTCATCCAATTGTTTGAGGGAGAAGTCAGAAGACAAGGGAAGTAGACAAAAATACCTGTATCCTTAAACACAGATTTTTTTTATGTACTGTTATCTCCCCTGTGGATAAAAAATCAGCAAAATCAGCCACAAGAGAGGCTGAAATTTGAGAGATTTGTAGTCCATTTTTAATTCTTACTAAGACCTGTTTCTTGACCATCTGCAAAATGTCATCATCATCATCACAATTCCCATAAAAATATCTTAATGATGATTACATTTTTTCAAAACAAAAAAAACATTTATTTTGCAGCACATGAAAAAATTTCCAAGATAACTGGAAGCTCTGTTACTCTACATGTGGAATACCGACTCCACATTAGTGGCAGTGTCCGATGGACCAAAAACGGGACAGGTGTGAGTGATGATAGACATATCTTGGCACATGACAACTCTCTTATAGTGACAGATCTTCACAAGTCAGATGAAGGCATCTATGCTGCAATTGATAAGCTCGGGAGGACAGTGGCAGAATATTCTCTTGTAGTGGAAACAAGTAAGGTGTTTTTTTAATTACAGGAAGCTAGTTTTAATTAAGAAATAGGGTCTAGGCCTAAGCCATAATAGTTTCTAATTCTCTTGAGATCTGCCAGAGAATAACTTTCACAAGATCATCATCATCATCAAGTACCATCTCAGCAACGAAGGTTGGCTGCAACAGATCTCCAACATCCACCGTCTCTTGTCTTGGTGGTGCACTCTGCTGGACTTTAACCTGTCCATCGTGTGATGTTACTCTCCCACTTTTATCTCTGCCTACCTCTTGCTCGCTTCCCTTTTACTTTACCCTCAAGTAAGGTCTTCAATAAGGTGTCATGTCTTTTAATGTGTCCAAAGTATTTTATTTGCCTGATCTTTATTTTTCTTAGTAGTTCTTTCTTCATATTAAGTGTTTTTAGCACCTCTTTATTGGTTTTCTTCTCTTTCCTTGATGTTCTCCATATTCTCCTATATACCCATATCTCAAAGGCATCAATTCTGTTTGTTTTTAGCACCTCTTTATTTGTTTTATTCTCTTTCCTTGATGTTCTCAACTGCCGGTCTTTGACTGCCGGTGTGCTAGTCCTGTCACCGTGACCATATCCCTCAATTTTATAATGCTTTGTATAGCCTTTTTGCCTGTGCCATCTTGCCCCCCAAAAATGGGACAAGATGTATTTTTTTTACATGTATTCAAAAAATCTCATTCTTCTGTCTACATTTAACTGTAGGACTATGTTTTAAATACTCTCATTAATGTTAGATGGATGGATAAGCTATACATTGATGGCAATTTGGTCTCTCATAGTGAAGTATAGTTGTCAGAATATCCTAAAACATAAAAAGTTAGCTGTCTTACCCCAGGCTGCCTTATATTTTCTTGTTGTAAAATTCTACATCCCGCCGAAGATAGATGTGCTGGGCCATTGGCACAAATAAAATGGCAACACAACGCATTTTCATTCTCTGGACTACATCCTGCTGAAAATCTAGTTGGTCTTGCTATAAAGAAGATCCAGCGGGAGTTTGAGAGTGAACTGAAGAAGAAAATTTGTTAAAAGAAAAATTCTACATAATAGGCCTAGGCCTATCAAATGAAAATTTACTGAGTCATATGGTACTGCAACCTCTTAAAAACTTCACCATGCAAAAATTATGGGAAAATATCACTAGAGTCAAGAGAAAAAAAATTCCAATGCCTGGCATTGGAAACAATCATGACAGAGTTGTGCTCCCTTGGAGTTTTCAATCAAGGAATCATAAAATTGGTATCATTCAGGACATAGTGATCAATGCAAAATCTTTTAGCTGTAGTGACTTTCTAGGAAATATAAATATGTTCAGTTGGTTGCCATTGTTGTCTAAATAGTCCAGATGCTCAGCCATCTGCTTTGGCAATTTAATCTAGCACATTAGCTTTCCTAGATATCCTCTGTAGTCTACCTCTTCACTACAGAGCCTATACAAGGAATCATAAAAATGCTAAAATAACAAAATTTATATCTGGAGGCTGTAAACACTGGTGAAAGTGATAAGCCCTATATAGCAATATTATTTCATTAATATTTTAGCTTTATACTGGAGATGTTTAATAAAACATAGGGCCTAATTAACTCTTCATCCACAGGTAGCAAAACTTGTCAATTTTTTACCCAAGACTTACCCAAAGTCCCTAAAAGCAGATAAAGCTTCCATGTTTATAGTGATGTCTAAATAGGCCTATATTATGGAAGGAGCAGACAACCCTTAAATAGTTAAAGTAGTAGAACTAGACATAGAACCGGTTTTTCTTTGGGGATAGGGCCTACGCAGAAATATGCCATATCCTCACATTTTCTTTTCCTCAGGAAAGTTCTTGTATTTCAGCTCTGCCCATCAGTTTGTAACAGACAAAACAAATCCCCACAAGTGACCTACTACTTGTCCATGAAAAAAACTAACACAATAATCTATCTATACGCTGTGTCCCTTGTTTGCCTTGCAGCGTCAGGGGTGGAAGAGTTCTCTGGAGATGGCCTTCTTGTGCGCTGTTTGTAAGCTTGTTCCTATGGCTTCTTTGATTTCTGTGATCCATCTTTTACATGGTCTGCCTCTGGCTTTATAACCGTTATGTCTATGTGTCATGGCCATTTGTGGCATGCTATATTGTGGTAGTCTGGAAGCGTGTGAAAACCACTTGATCTGTTGTCTTTTGATGTGTTCCAATACTGGTATTGTTTTGGTTATCTGTCTGATGTTATCGTTTCTAATTCTATCTCTTAATGACACTCCGAGTATTCTTCGTAGACATGCCATTTCTGTTGTCACTATTTTTCTTTTGTCTTGTGCTATCATTGTCCAGGTTTGGCACTGGTAGCACAGTGATAGGATAATAATAAATCAAACACAATAATGATAATGCAAAAGACACAATAGTCAAGGTACTGGATTCTATTTTGAGCAAGTTTTATCTAGAATTTTCCACTAATGTCATTTAGATAATGTGCCAGTGTAGAAATCATGTGTATTGATCTCAAGTTGACCAATGCTCATAAAATTTCTAGCAAAGGATTTTTTTCCCATTTCCAAACTGCATATCTAAATTCCTGGTAGAGTTAACTGCTAATGCAAAGTTCTTTCCTGTTGTAATTTTGCGCACTGAACCCAAACGATGTCATTTATCTTGGATAATGAAGCTTTTATTATAATTTTTATTCACTTGCAAATTAAAGTAGACATAAAAGAGCCAATGATCAGAGGCATCAGCCAAGGTAAGTGATGCTGTGTGGTTATGCACACATAAAAAAGGGCTTGCCTTCTCTAGGGCTTGTATGTATTGTCAGTTTTGTGAATGCTAAAGTAGAAAGCATTTCTAATGCTATGTTAGAGGCTTGGAGTAAACCGTATGTAGAATCTAGATTCCAGATAATACAATTCAGAATTTTTTGTCCACACAGAAGACATAAAGATGAACTAAGGGAAAAAATAATAATTTCTATCCAAATATTGCATGTTTTTAAAGTACTTCTCTTATGTCAACATTTTAATAAATATTTTCAAAGTAATCAGTTATGTCTGTGGGTGTTACCTTAAGGGGGAAAGGGGGGGCGGTGTTACTTATAAAAGATATAGGCAATTTTTTTACAAACTTAACTTGTAATGGACCAAGCGACAACCTATTTGTCATTTTTCCCTATTTGCTGCTTATGTCCTTGGTCCACTAAGAGTATAAAAAACTGTTTCCTAGCACTACAAAAAAGCACTACATAGAACTATATATAGAGCTAGACATAGAACGAGACACATTTTCTAAACATAAATTTGCTTTACAACTATCACTTTACTGTCATGCTGAAATCGGATGTGCTGTGCCTACAAGGCGCAAGACAGTAGCACAATGTAACTACGCTCCCGTTAGAAATCACACAAATATCCGTGCTGATTACAATGGAGCGAATGCAAAACAAAAAACAAACTTTACTGTCTTATTGTTATATACATTTTTTGAAGTTTATATAAATTATTTGATGTGCAGGTAAGGAGCAAATTGAGCAGAGGTGGATGCGCAAATTTGATCAGTGGTGTGATGAGTTTGAACGATATCAGGAAGATGTCCGACAATGGGTGAGCAGAATAATTTTGTCTATATCAAACACTGTTATTTTATAATATTAGATACACTGCCAAAGTCATATGTTATTAGGCTTTGTGCAAATTAAACAGTATACACAGTGAATTTTGTATTGTTTTCTTGACTACTTCCTGCTGAAAATCTAGTGGGACTATTCCTCTATAAAAGAGATCAAGTGGTAGTTTAAGAACAACAACACCCCCCCCCTCCAAAAAAAAATAAAGGATTCATTGGCCACATAGGCCTACAAGTTGATTGTTCTGGATGTCTTGGTGAGAACATTTAGCAAAAATTTGACTGGATTCTTAGCAAAATAAATGAAAGATGTAAAACAAGAATTTATTCATTTCTTCACCTTGCTATAAGAAAATAACATGTTTATTATTGCACTCACTAAGCATTCCTAAAAAAGGATGTTATCACAGCATGGTTGTTTAAATATGCCTTCATCTATGTGGATATTCATATGTTTACCTGCACCAATATTTAATACTGCATAAAATGTGCAAACAGAGCCAATATATTTATGTCATCTATTTGGCTTTTATTTAACATAGCATTGTTTATATTGTTAAATTCCAGCTCTGTGGTAGAGTGGTTAGTGGGACTGTCTTATTAACATAACTCTGTCAAACTTGTTTTATGTTTGAAAGCTGGCCATCCACCTTATACTGGCAATGCAATTAGATACCTTATGCTGCCTAAAAATTCAACAATAGTTGAATAGTAATGTTTCATACAGGATACACTTTCATTATTATTATCTACCAAGCAACTTGTGCATGCAATAATCACTAAAGAATAATTTCCTACCAAAAGACTTGATTCTTGATTTGGAATAAGCATCACAGAACTATGGAAATTCCCATATACGCTCAGTGTTCCAATCAGTTGCTGATTACATGTTTTTCTGATCTTTCTGGAGAGGGTGCACTTTAAACTCACCCATCACCTCTAATCCCTCCCATTTCTACTATTCTCTGAATATGTACAGAGTCTTGTTGGACCTCCTTCTCGTTTTCTCATAGGGTATCCATGACTGCTCCAATTAATTCAATCCTGTCTCTTCTTATTTCAGTACTATTCACCAAGGCTTTACCACCCAACACATAAGTTCTTTCATTTCACCTGACTCCAGCATGACTTGGACAGTAGATCCATGTAATACTCTGCACTTTGTTAAGAAGTGTAACCCACTCAGTTCTGAGCATATACTTTTCTATTTTGTTCAGCATGCTTTGAAAGTCTAATAGAATCACTGAGTCTATTGGTAGTTGTGTCATCACCCAAATGAGAGCTGCTGTCACCACCTCTATTTCCATTCTCGTACTTGATGTGGGAGTGAGGTATGCAGCTGACTTCTCAGCTAATTTCTTGCTATTTTGGTAGGCTACGAAACCCCAACAACACCTGTTTGTTTCCTGTGTTACTGAGACATCTGTGTAAATTATTAAAAATTATTATTTTGCCCGCTAAAAGACATTTAAGAAAAACAATGCAGAAAATCAGTTCATGAATTTTCATTTTTTTTATCTTTATAGGAAAGAAAATGCTCAAGTTGTTGTCAAGAGTCAACTCTTATGAACATGGTTCCAGCTCTTGAAGGAGGAAAGTAAATATGAATCTCAAACATCACCTCACAGATCTGTGGTCATATTCTTCTCGCTTGTGATCAATGCTTCTACTGCTACTACAATAGACTGTGTTTAAAAATGGGTATCACCAGGTTAATCACTTACATGCTGATCCAGTGACCCATGGGCTCAAGCCCTTTGACCTGGATATCATTTACATGCAAGTGGTTTAAATGTAAGATTTACCAATGCAGAAGATGATATTAAAAATAGTGTCACTTTTCAGGTGACATATCCATAGATCTGATTAACATGGAATATAAATGTAAGAATTTTCATTAGATCTAAATAAAATAAATATCAATATATAAACATCAACCGGACTAATAGATAATGTTCCTTCAATAATTTTTTCAAATATGTCCAGAATAAATTATTTGGTCACTCTCCAGGGGGCATTGATACAAATTTTTTATGTTCAAGTTGGAGGGTTTTTCTTCAGTTCACAATTTATTCATGATCAAATACTAATCTAAAAGAGTTGGCAAAAATCTTTTCCCATGAAGCAAAATTTGTGTGCTGAGTTTTGAAATTGGTGTGGAACACTTTCTGATGAACTGCTCAGCTGTACACCTTAGAGAGAAGATTGCTAACTTGTAATATGATGCATCTCACCAACTGTGATAAACATTACATTTGTTCATCATTCCTTTACCAAGCCAAGTTTCAAGTCTGAACTTGCCGTGTCAAATGTAAAAACAATAGCAGTGACAGTTTGCAGGGATGAACTGAATGTTCTTTTTTGTTTTCCTTTAACTGCATTTAAAAACCATTCTTCTGTCTACATTCTGAAGCATCAGCTAGTTAACTGAATGTAGTCTGGAGAAGAGATTGTGCTGTATCATTATTCACTGCTTTGCTGCAATATCTATGACTTCTGACCTGACATTTCTGAATTCAGTAGGACTTTTTAGTCACTTGGTCAAATGAGTTGGACAATGAACTCCACCTTCAAACCTTCCAAGTCGCCTCTTATGATATGCATGACTGGTCACAATGTTGCAATGTGACCCTCCTCTTTTGGATCTCAACAAACAAGTGGGTGAATATTCACAAGTATTTCTTTTTCAAAACAGCATTTGAGCACTTTTACTGTGAAAATATTAGCTGATATAGTTAATAGTCTGAATGGCACACATAATCATTTTTCTTGTTTTTTTTATTGTGATGGCGTTGGATACCTATATTGCAATGAACACACATTATTCTGTTTATAATGTGATGAACTTTATTTATTTTTTTGGAAGTATTATTGATACCTTCCTGAGAATGAAGGTTTTTTTAAAGTAAAAAAGTATACTTTTCAGAGGGAGTAATAACAGTTCTTGGATAGACCCATCAATATTGTTAGATTATTAGACCTGGAAGTTACTGTTTCACTTCAATCTAAAGTATTTTTACAAATGTATTGTAACAATATTAGTTAGTTCCTTTTGGGCCACAGATGACACACAGGGAAGTAGTAATTTCTTTCAATGTTGAGTGCCCCGTTACAAGTTTCTGTAATCGTGTGTAGGCCTATTGTTTATGCCCAATATTGAGCTTTACCTGTTGATTGTTCTGTGTATATTTTCTTTTGGGTGGCCTACTTCTCGTGTGCTCTTTACCTTCCACATGATCATTTGTTTAGGAAGTCTATTTTCATCAAGTCTAAGTACATGGTTGATGTAATTCCTGTCTTCTCATATATTAACAATATTAGATGACACATCATTAGATGACACATCATTAGATGACACATCATTAGATGACACAAATTAAGTAACACAAATTACAGACAAAATCCTTAATCAGAAGCTGATAACTAGATGTAATCAGGAGGGGTGCAGATTATTGTCACAATAAGATGATAAAATTGTATTAGGCACTTTATCAGAAAAGAGCTAGATGACCTTGTAAAAGCTGCCTTAACATGGATCTCAGTGCAAATGTAACATACTGCAGTATGCCAAAAAAGGATTATGTGACAAAGAACAACAGGGGATAAAAAAATCTGTATCCAGTTAAACTAGAAATATTAAAAAAAATTATCAATGGCACCTACTGGTAGGTCACCCTAGCATAAGGAAATGGGTACCAGATCTTCTGGTAAAGTAAAGGCTGCAAGCTTGATTCTAACTACTTCATCCACAGGTATCATATGCTGTTGCTCAATAACAAATATGGGCCTAACACCATATCCCCCAATATGTCTCAATGAAAAGTGAACACATTTTTCCCTTTGTATGTCCTATATTTGTCTAGGTAAATACCTTATGGTTGAAAAGTTACTTTGTTTTGCTTTGTATAATGATAACTTTTTGTGTGTGTGGCAAGTTGACTTTTTCTGAATGGTAAGATGTATTTCTCAGTTAGTTGGCAGATCATCTTCATTGCACGTCGGACCATTGGTGCATCAATGCTCAGATGTCCTCTTCAAGACATCCCTCATTACGGCTGACAGCACCCACACTGAGTCAGTTTACAGTCTGAAAGCATCTCAGCATGTAACACATACCCAAGGGGAGACTGCATCTCTGACCATGAACTATTAGTAGCTAAATTCAAATAAAAACTTAAAAATGTCAGAGGTAAAGCTACAGTCAACTTCAAGTGCTCAAAAATTAAAACAGAATACAACATAGAAATTACAAACAGATTCGAAGCCTTATTAGATGAACAAAAAAGATAACCAGTGGAAGAGTTAACCAACAGGACTAAAGAGATTTACATACAGGGTGCACAAAAATATATACTAAAGAAAACAAAGACAAGACAAATATGTATAACGGACACTACCATGAAGCTAGTGGAAGAAAAAAGGAAAGTCAAGCGCAACAACAATAACAACAGCCATGCATTATACAAACAACTCAGGAAATAAAAAGACGAATAAGAAATGACAAACAACAATTTATCAAGGACTCCTGCAAAAAGATAGAGGACCTGTATGAAGAAGGAAAAATCAAAGACATTTCTTGCAGCAAATACCATAAAGAGCAAAACATATAAAACATCTATGCGAGTATTCAAAGAAAAATCAGGAAACACGCTTACAGAGCACGGTGATGTTCTAGAAAGGTGGAAAGAATACTGTAAAGAGATGTACTCAGAGCCACCCTAAAATGACTTTGGGAACAAAATAAACACAGATAGAAGTACACAAGAATCAGAACTTACAAAAGAAGAAAGTAGATCAGCAATTCATAGTTTAAAGAGAGAAAAAAGCAGGTTATGATGACATAACAGCTGAAATGATTCAAGCCTGGGGCAAAAGCAGCGTTAATATCTTTCATCAGCTATGCAATAAGATCTGGAGAATAGAAACTTCGCAAAGGGGCTGGCAGTATACACACCAATACCAAAAAACATTGGTGTGCAAATATGTTCAAATTATAGAATAATTGCCTTGTTCAGCCAAGCCATTAAAATACTACTGCACATTATAATGAAAATAATACATAACAAGATGTAAGTTGTAAGATGAGATCCACGAAGCGCAAGCAGGATTCAGAACTGGCAGAGGCACGAGAGATCATATATTTAATGTAGAAAAATGTAGAGAGCATAACATCAAATTACATGCATGCTTTATAGATTAAAACAAAGCATTTGACTGTGTGGGTTTCCCAAAAAATAGACCTATTACACGACTAATAGCAGAGTTGTATAAAAACCAAGAAGCAGTGGTAAAAGTGGAGGGTGCAAGATCAGAGTGGTTCAATGCACAGAAAGGAGTAAGACAAGGCTGTACCTTGTCTCCTTACTTGTTCAACATCTATGCGAAAAATATAATGAGAAATGTGAGACAAGAAACAATGACGTCTGATTTTAGCCCGCAAATATAGGAGAGCTGCAGGTGCCAGAAATTAGATGTGCAGACGACACAATGCTGTTAACAACAAATGAACACGACCTACTGAACATAATTAAGTCAACCCAAAAGTTCAGCGAACTGCAAAATTTGTTCTTAAATATTAAAAAGACAAAAATAATGCCAACTGACAAAACTAAATCAAGACCCAAAATTAATATTGCAATTTAGAAGAAGTAACACATTTTGATTATTTAGGAACTAATATAAACAATGCAGGTGACTTCACAATTGAGATTAAGAGAAGAACAGCAATGGTGCTGTCAAAATTAAAACAACTAAAGAAACTATGGCATGGTGCTAATATAAGAACCAAGTTGTGTTTACTACGAACATGTGTGTTTCCTGTGGCGACATATGGATGTGAAGTATAGACACAAAATAAAACAGTGGTCAAGATAATATCATTTGAATTAAAGTGCTATAGAAGAATTCTGAGAATACCATGGACAACAAGTAAAACAAACCAGGAGGTGTTGAGAACAATTAATGTCCAGGAAGGCTGACTTTTGAACACCATATTAAAGAAACAACCAGTTTTTTTCAGTCACATTAAGAAACAACGATGACCTGGAGAGAGTGTTACTGGAGGGGATGATATAAGGAAACAGGGACAAAGGCTGCCCAAGATGCTGTTGGACAAAAGACATTCAAGAATGCTTGTGCATGTCACTAAAAGAGGCAGGACAACTTGCCCAAGAATTCAAGAGATCCATAGGAAAGACTACATTCTGGAAAGAATGTTACCTGATGATGACAATTTCTCTCCATGATCAACTTTAGTTGGTAAGGTCATCTTATCAACTCAAATATTAACTAAACATTTCTCTCCATGATCAACTTTAGTTGGTAAGGTCATCTTATCAACCCAAATATTAACTAAACATTTCTCTCCATGATCAACTTTAGTTGGTAAGGTCATCTTATCAACCCAAATATTAACTAAACATTTCTCTCCATGATCAACTTTAGTTGGTAAGGTCATCTTATCAACCCAAATATTAACTAAACATTTCTCTCCATGATCAACTTTAGTTGGTAAGGTCATCTTATCAACCCACATATTAACTAAACATTTCTCTCCATGATCAACTTTATATTACAAGATAAGATATCATGTTCATTTATTAATAGATCAACGTCACCTTTTAATTAATGTAATATATGTATATATCATACTGCTACCACTGTACTACTTTTATTTCACATATATTGTCTATATCTGCAGTGTATCTTGTATGAAAACTGACTTTTACTGTTCATTCAGAACTCTGCTTAGTTTTGTTTCTTTGTTGTTAATCTAGGCAATTAGGTTTGCCCCAATTTATAATATTCAGGTAGATCCTAGACCAGATTATAGGACCTGCATCACTAATTATGGTTGATCCAACTAATCTTTGCTCTTCAATGACTGTTGACAATAAGTATACACAAAGTGACTAATTGACCAATGCAAAGTAAGGATCAGTCAGATCAGCCATAATGAGTAACATCTGAAGGCCATATATTCTGGAGTAGGCTGTGACTCAAGGTAATCTTAAAGCATGTGCTCTGCAGTCTGTATGCCTTTAATTTTGAGAGAATTTAGTGAAGGCCTACATGTGGCTGCAGAGTGGGTTGTGACTTCTGAAGTGTAGACTGAGACAATTTGTACATATAAATATTACTTATAATTGAGCACATTTATGTGCATGTATTATGTGTCTGTAGTGTTTTTGAAGCTATCACTATGCTGGAAATAATAAGTGTTGTTCATTTGAAAGATTATTTTTAGGAGGTAGCCTACTTATGATGGGCAATTTGAGTTATTTAGAGTTGCTACTCATACAAGGTTATAGATTACAGATGAGCACTTTTTGTGCTTAACACAGTTGATTCAACAAGAATTCTGGCTAAAAGAGAAATATGCAATAAATGTAGACATTCTATTGGAGAGTGACTTTTTATTCTTCTATTTTTGAAGTTTATGGCTTGTAACTTGCACCATTACCGCCTCACAGACTTTGGCATTTCTTTCTTTGGTCTTGGGGAATCTTCTAAATATTTTTCACTCAGGTATGACCAAGCATTTGAGGAAATCTGATATAATACCACTTCTGTTTTTACATCATTCTGCTAAAAATATTACTTGGCTGAAAACACATGCTTACTTTAAACCAAAATGTCATCTGTTTGATACTATCTGTGGTGGAAATATTTAACACAAGTAATACTGTCCCCTAAACTACACCTCCCCCCACCAGAGGATACCAACTAAACTAAATGATATGTTCTCCCATTTAAATATAAGGTTATATACTTTCTGAACAGCCCTCATATACTTAAGTTTAATTTCTGCATCTGTGATCATTCTCAAACTTCTGCAGATTAGTAGGATGTAGTTCAGAGAATGGAATGCATTGTGTCATGGTTTGCAGATTAGCTGCAGTATCTGCACCTCTCAGCCTGAGACATCCAACTTCAGCAAGCCTATGGATCACTTTGATCCTCTATGGGATGGGACAACTAACTCCTCCAAATTTTCAGTCATACCTGACAGGTTGCAGTGTCACTATTCCTTGATCCCCTTCAGGCCCTGGAATAACATGAGTGAGGTTTCACTGAATATTGCTCTTTAATAATTAGTAAAATGTTCTTAATACAAAGTTTACTATGAAAATACAGAGGTTAGGTTCTTTTTGGGCACAAATACATATTAATCTATCTGGAAGTTGACAGGTAATGCCATCTACAAGCTTAACATCATGTGTTTAACTCTAAACTCTAAGGAGTGACCAGAAAAATCTACTAACTGGAAGATGCAAGACATTTTATTTCTGTGCCTATGTCCAGAATGCAGGATGTAGGAGTTTGGTACCAATTTGTCTGAAATAGTAGCATAGATGGGCAAGATTATGTGACAGACCTGTTTGATGACCAACGGAACCAAAAAAAACTACAATACAAAACAATGTTGGACCAGCAATACTGAAATAAGAAGTAGAAAATACAATAAAAACAATAAAATGTGGAAAGGTTGCAGGCTCCAATAAAAACTAGATTATTTGGTGTAGAAACTATCACAGAAATTTGCAATGACATATATGAAACAGGCCATATACCTAAAGACTTAAAATCATCAATATTCATACCGCTACCTAAGAAGTTGATTGAGGGTTATTCAATCTCAGTAGAATGAAGGCCAAGACCAAAACTAAGAAGGACATTGGTCGTAATCTCTTGTTCACTGACGATAGTGCACTAAACACTACCAGTCTGAAAGACATGCAGGATGGTATGAACTTCTTTTCTTCAGCCTGTGATGCGTTCGGTTTCACCATCAGCACCCCAAAGACAGGTTTCCCCTACACAGAACCAGTAAACAGTAAAGGGACAGAAACTCAAAACGACCAAATATGTTTTCATATCTCAGCAGCACCCTATTGCAAACTGTGACAATAATAACAAATGATGGCAGATGTGAAACAGAAGTTAAAAAGAGAATAGGAATGGCTAAAAGTACTTTCAATAACATGAAAAAAATATTAACATCTGAACAAATTATAACCAAGCTAAAATTGAGAATTATAAAATGTTACATCTATTCTATAGGCCTATAAATGTATGGCTCGGAAACATGAACAATAAACAAACAATTAGAAGACAATGCCTTTGAAATGTGGATATATAGAAGAATAGGGAGAACAACATGGAAAGAGAAGAAAACAAACAAAGAGATTCTAACAACACAGTTCTACTGTGCAAATAACACAGTTCTATATTGGGTGCCACCTGGAGTAAGAAGAAGAGGGAGACCTAGAGAAACTCTATGAAGAACCATTAACTCTTTATATCCACCGAGCCGCTAATATCTACATTTTGGAGACCCACTATGCCGAAAAGCCGCTCAAATCTACATTTTAATATGAATTTACTATCGTGTTCGGCATAGCAGGAAAACCGCACGGAGATAAAGAGTTAATAGAGAAGGCATGTCAATGAATTTAAACAACACGCAACAATTGAAAGACCTGGCAACACAAAGACAGAAATGGAAAGCTATGGTTTCTGCCCTATGCGCCACCTATGGCCCTGGAGAAACATAACATAACATAACTGTGGAACTTGCAGCACAACGTATTTCACACTCCCCGGCGGAAATCACACAAATTATTCATTGTGGTTATATGAGAGTGAACGCTGAAGAAGAACACTGAGCTGAAACAATAACTATAAGATGATTGACATATCAGCTTTGTCCGGCACTGTGGTGACAGCATGGCACAGAGCTATCTGTGACATCCATTTGCTGAGCATTTATAACAATTGTGTTTCCAGACTGTTCAGAAAGCAATGGCGAACTACTGAATAGTTATATTGCCTAGAAAATAACTACATCAATAAAGGCTAGATTGATCAGGACATCCTGGATATGCTACACCTTTTTTATGGACATATTGTATAAGATAATTGAGCACCTCTGGATGTTTCCAGAGAGCAACAATAATCATTTGATGACTATCTAATGAAAACGTATTTAAAGAAAACCACCCAATCTGTTGTGCAAAATTAAAGTCAGTATTATGTTACAATTTTTTTCAAGACTGTAGATGTTACAATACTTTCAAGCTTGTTAGTGGGGGTATGTTACAATACTTTCAAGCTTGTTAGTGGGGGTATGTTACAATACTTTCAAGCTTGTTAGTGGGGGTATGTTACAATACTTTCAAGCTTGTTAGTGGGGGTATGTTACAATACTTTCAAGCTTGTTAGTGGGGGTATGTTACAATACTTTCAAGCTTGTTAGTGGGGGTATGTTACAATTTTTTTCAAGCTTGTTAGTGGGGGTATGTTACAATACTTTCAAGCTTGTTAGTGGGGGTATGTTACAATACTTTCAAGCTTGTTAGTGGGGGTATGTTACAACACTTTCAAGCCTGTTGGTGTGGATACGTTACAACACTTTCAAGCCTGTTAGTGGGGGTATGTTACAATACTTTCAAGCCTGTTAGTTTGGGTATGATACAATATGTTCAAGCGTGTTGGTAGGGGTATGTTACAATACTTCAAGCCTGTTGGTGGGTGTATGTTACAATACTTTCAAAGTCTGTTGGTGGGGGTAGCCAAAGTTCCCAGCTCTAAGAAGTCAGAACATAAAATTTAGTACTAGGAAAACAGTGAGGTTAACACAACCCTTCCCATAAATGATTTTTTCCCCCAAAAAATTAACCCAAATGGGCATGGGGGGGGGGGGGGGAGAGCACAGAATAGTCACACTTTACCTGCCAGGCATGTCATAAGAGGAAATTAAGGAGGTTTGGGGCATGGAGTTGATTATAATTGATCAAAATGACCCATATGTCATGCTAAGTCCTAAGTCAAATTGGTCAGGTCAAAAGGCACATATATCACAGCAAAGCTGTAAACCATGACACAATGCATTCCATTCTCTGGAGTATATCCTGCCAATCTGCAAAAGTTTTGAGAATTAACACAGAAGAAGATTATACAAAAAGAAATGACCTTTTTGTTTAATAGGTAAGCCTCAACTACAGCCCTAAATACTTTCTATGTAATATTTTTGATAGATTTTTAAAATGTTTTGAAATGGACTGGCAAAGATTTTTAATGTGTTTAAATGGACTGGCAAGAAGTTTCAATGTTTCAGTTACTTTGATTTGCTTTTTAAAATTAACACATTTAATAGACCCCCACTAGGTCTATCAATTTCAAGTGCTAAATAACTGTATAATTCACTTATGAAAATGTGAGAACATGAGTTCAAAGCTCATCTTTCTTTCTTTTCACTTTCTACCCAATTATGCCTTGCAGCGTTGAGGGTAGAAGAGTTCTCTGGAGATGACACTTTTTTGCGTGCTTCATATATGTTTGTTTCCGTTTACTCTTATTTCTGCAATCAATCATTTGCAAGGTCTGCCTCTGTTATCAATCGTTATGTGATCAAAGCTTATCAATGATAGATAAGTCAGCCATTGTATTTTTATATGTTTTGTATTTTTAGAACATTTTGTATTTTTAGAACATTTTGTATTTCAAAATAATATAAATATGAAGCAGTGTGGTCAAATTCAGAAAATGTGTCGACCTTAGTTGTGAGGCCAATAGGTGCCAGCTGATTAACCTGGTTCAAATTTCCTCTGCTACCAACTTCTAATTAAGCAAAATAGCACATTCAACATTGTAAAAATATCTTTGGTAAAGAGTAATGGATAATATTATGAAGCTTTGAAGAATTACTGCAAAAATCAAAAAGGGGCACTTAAGATTTGAACTTGGTCTGTTCTTCTTCAGTGTTCATTCTCAAACTCCGGCTGGATATCTGCTACATTTCCAGCAGGCCCAGAGAATGGACATTCATTGTCACCGTTTATTTGCGCCACTGGCCCGACACATCCATCTACATAAATATTATTAATGTACCCTTGATACATCTGAAGTAACCATGTTTATTTTTGAATTATTTATGATGTTACATTAAACCACAAACAATTAATGTTGCATGTAGCATGAAGACCTAGTGGTCCATGCTTGCTAAATGTTTGTGGTCTTTGATGAATTTAAATATCTGTGCGCTTTGTCTATCAGTCCATATTCGTATTGACTTGATAAAACACACGCTGAATGGCTATAATAATCTTTTTTAAGGATGAAGATGGGTCGATTTCTGAAAATGTGTTACCTCAAATTGTGAGGCAAATTTCTGAAAATGTGTTACCTTAAATTGTGAGGCCAACTAGTATCATCTGAATGGATTAGGTTCAAAATCTAGCCTGCTATCTTCTTCTAAAAACATCTTTACTTCTTCATCCAGGAAAAAAAAAATGTCCTCATGTATTTTGTGCCTAAGTTTCTCATATTGTATGAATAATGTGAATTATAATTTTTCATAATTGAAAAAGGTTATGATAACATTTAATCAAGTTTCCACAATGAGGTGTATGTGTAGCTGATCAAGTGGAATATGTTCAGAAATTGTAGTGAAAGATCATCATTAAACTTCTGAAAACTCAACAACACTTGATTTTATATATGAATGCCATTTTCTTTTTGTATATAACATGATAGAGTTTGTTATTAAATAAAAACTGCAGTTTTAACCTTCACCGAGCCTATATCAACTCCGGCCGCCGAGAAACAAAATGGCGGCTAACGCCGTTGGCGACATACCCCATCCAATGAGATATCGTTATAATAGACGCCCCACAGCCTGATTGGTTACTCGGGAACATGCGCTATTGAAGCCGGTTCATTCCTACGTCCGACATGATCGTTGTAACAATGGCTAGCCAGATTATACAAATTTTATAGCAATTAATCTGACCACATCTGCACACCGGTACGATACCATGATGGTCGACCGATTTTATAGACCTTTCTTTCATCGTATTTTGAATAAAATAACATTGAATCGTGGCTTGAATCATGAATTATTGAGTTATTTAGTTTCACAGCAGTGAATATACAGAATGCCGCGTTGGTTTGGAGACTTGTAGACGTGTGATATCGAATATGTGGAAGTAGCACAAAAAATGGTTCTAGACCTAATCTCAAAGAACGATTTTACTGCAAATCTACATGTTTTATACAGTTCTCCCGGCTATATTTTGATAATTTTGCAGTGAAAGAACATAAATACAACAGATTTGCGTGATTTAGTTTACAGTGTTGCCAAGGAATTCGATAACTAAGGTAAGTTATTTTTTTATTAATTTTTTTCCTCTTTGTTATAAAATATGTTTTTTGTGAAAAACGTCTTTACCACTTTCTCATACGTCTGGTATCACACACACACATACATAAATTACACCAATATATGCATAATTCAATTCTTTATTTATATGTGCAAATATTATTTAAATATCTCTAACAACCAAAAAATTATCACATTTTCAAAACAGCAAATTACGCAATAACGCAAATTTTCAAAAAAGAATCCGGTGGCAGGGAGACGTTTCGTATTTTTTAATCTGGCTTGCTAAAGGTTAAAGTGGGAAAATTATTTATAATAATAATAATAATAAGACACATTACCCATCATATGGTTGCCATATTGGATAAATCTACAAAAAAAACCCTCCAAACACCTGTTCAGAGTATTGTTGAAAAATAACACATGAACCATTCCTTGATGTTTTCAATCTATGTTTGTTTTGTCATCCCTTCTCCTTCCAACCTCAACTTCACAGAGGAAACAGCAAAGCAGAGGTCATAAAGTAGATTTAACCCACAGTGTCCAATTTCCAACAGTTGGTCAACACTTTTTTATGAAAAAGAGACAGAACAAAAGGGGTAAGGTGAGAGTACCCGAAGAACACAGACATGATTCAATTTTTTAAGGAATACAAAATTCTGCTCTCTAATAACCAACACAAAATTCCATGTGATTTCTACCAGAGATTGTGAAATGCGTTGTACAATGGTTTGTGGTTAAGTTGAGTTATTTTCGGCCAAGCACATTGTTTCTGCATGCTTTAAACTTCCCCAGACTGTAACAGCTTTCTATCTGTCACCCGGCAAAATGAATGTGTATCTGCTATATGCCATGTCAACTTATCACCAACTGTGCCCTTGAACTTTTGACACTTCAACAATTTTTTTTGACTGTTTTCTTTATTGTTTTTTCACTGTTTGTTTTGTATATTCTTGACAAAGACCTAACAGTTCAAAATGTCTTGTGTATTGTTATTTGTATTTTTTCATGTTTACACCTCATATCCCTTTAGTGATAGTCTGTCAGTTGTCATCCGGTGAAACTAAAAAACCTGTGTTCTACGTTAAGTAATATTGAACTTTGGAGACCAAAATATGTCCCTGGTGGCAGTTTCTGAGGAGATGGTGAGCAACGATTTAGATGGGTTGGCTACATCTATCTCATATGAGGTGTTCTGCTGCCAGTGAACTTGTCTTGTGTAATTAGATTCCATTGTCTCATTCCTCAAGTACTGACCCTTATCTTGACTGTGAGCTTTGTTTTAGTATAGGAAAACTGCTCAAACAGACAAGTTGGAATACGTTTGGTTCGCCCTCTTAGACAAAGATTTGTTCACTGACATCCTGAACACCACATGCACGTTTGACACTTCTACCAACATTGTTTTCATACCAGGACAGTATGGTATCCTGCCTTTTGTTTCCACACATCCTTTTGCACACAAAAAAGCCATCTTCGGAGACCTCTTCTACCCCAGACTGCAAAGCATAAAGAGGTATAAAGCGAAAATAAGAAAGAAGACAGCTGTAACTTTATTCTTGAGCATGAACATTCCTTTAATTATGGTTTCTATTTTCTCACTTTTTTTGCACGAGGCTACCCTCTAACGCTTTGCTACCTTCACATGTAGTCATTTGGCGAGCCTTGCTTCTCTGAAGATGCAAGATTTATTATTCATACGTTTGTGAGTGTTTGGATATTACAACCCGACAGTCCAGGCCAGCTGTTGTCTTACACTCTGCGACAATAGCATATTGACTATGGGGATGGAGATGTGTCAACCAGAGATGTTAACTCCCTTTACCCCACACAACAATCCCTCACTCCCTTTACCCCACAACATAATAACACTCCCTAAATTTCACACCACAATGACTGTTTCATAGACTACAATCTTACTAAGCATACCATCATTGTTTTTACTCTTGTGCAACCAAAGTTCAAACTATTTCTCTGATCAACAAAGCTATACACCTGTAATTGTATTGAGTTTTTATTGTTAATATGATTTTTATGAAACATTAATTGTCTGTACTTATGGCAAAGTAAGAGGTTCCCTTTGATCTCAATGACAATATTGATTAAATTTATGAAATTCTTTCATTAGACCATTCTACAATTTGTCATCTCATATCAATTTTCTATGCTAATAAGTCGATACAAAAAGATGAACCAAAATGCTTTGATAATTCTAGTTATCAGTAGGAGGTCTTCATGAAGTCTGATGTGTCATCCGGTTTCACTTTGTCTCCTGGGGACAGGTTTTAGTTCAAAGATAGGGCATGTCTACAGAATATGTTATAGACTTACTGGTAATCTATTTTGGAAGGGACATTAGTCAGCCTTTATATTTTGGAGATGCATTTGTATTCTACAATAACCTGTGTTATGTCTGCTGATGATTGTTTTATGAGGTCTGTCTAGATATAGAAATCTTGTGGGTAGCAGCTGCCTGTTTCCTGGACCTATTCTAAGATTCAATTACCAAGACATAAAGTTGATAAGATAGATGACACACAATAGAAAAATAATATAAAATGACAACTGTATTATGTGAACAATGAATAATAATAAAATTGGCATCAATTGAAAGTTCATTAAGGCACTTACTGGTCGATAACATCAAAACAAATTTCTGATTTCATAAACAAATCACACCACACATACATAAATATAACATGCAAGTTAACTAGATAAAACATAGGCTATAGGTAGTCGTTAACTAGATAATTTGTTCCAACTATACACAAACATATACAGTGAAATCTCTCTATAGCACATACCTTTATGACAAATTTCACTATTTAACACTTTTCATAATCCCCAATTACTATTCTTTATTGTTTAATACTGTAGGCCTATATAGCAAATTTATATTACTGCATAAATATTTTGTCTGTCAAGACCAAGTTGTTATAATTGAAGTTGACTAGTAATTAGATGATTCAATGCAACAATACACAAACATGCAGTTATATAGATTCTTCAATCCAACAATACACAAACATGTAGTTAACTAGATTCTTCAATCCAACAACACACAAACATGTAGTTAACTAGATTCTTCAATCCAACAACACACAAACATGTAGTTAACTAGATTCTTCAATCCAACAACACACAAACATGTAGTTAACTAGATTCTTCAATCCAACAACACACAAACATGTAGTTAACTAGATTCTTCAATCCAACAACACACAAACATGTAGTTAACTAGATTCTTCAATCCAAACTAGATTCTTCAATCCAACAATACACAAACATGTAGTTAACCAGATGATTCATTCCAATGATATGACTGGAGACACAGGTGTTTGCTTTCTGATTTTCTGACTAATTCTATGAACATGCTTCAAACATTCAGTTAGGGTAATCTATGCCATCAGTGGCTGGAGTTTATGATAAAGTCTGTACTCAGAAGAGTTACCTTCATTTTTGTGCCAGGGGACTGGGTGTTAGGGGAAATGAAAGATGGCTAGAATGTAGGACTTTGGTGTGAAGTGTGATGTTACAAGAAATGAGTGGCATATAGGAATAAAAATGAGATTTATAACTAACACAGAACCGGGCCAGTTACTACATGCTCAGATACTCAAGGACATATTGAATAAATATATCCAAGCATCTATGAATGTGTCAGGAGTGCTATGATGATGATGATCTGATGACTAACTATCAATTCCAACATGACACAAATTTTCATTACAAACATGCAAACTTACTCTCGCTCAGTCTCAGTAATTAACTGGATCACAAAGAGCATGAATCTGTCTATATGCACATATAGAAAATTAATTAAATGTATCAATCCATACATATATAGCAAATGAACCAGATCTATGAATCCTTACACACATAGGGCCTATATAGCAAATTAACTAGATTCTTAAATCCTTAAACATATAGGGCCTATATAGCAAATTAACTAGATTCTTAAATCCTTAAACATATAGGGCCTATATAGCAAATTAACTAGATTCTTAAATCCTTAAACATATAGGGCCTATATAGCAAATTAACTAGATTCTTAAATCCTTAAACATATAGGGCCTATATAGCAAATTAACTAGATTCTTAAATCCTTAAACATAACCTACATAGAAAATTAATTTGTTTCTTCAATCTTTTCAAAATACATAGAAAATTAACTAGATCTAGGCTTATCAAACTTGATGACAGTGAAAAGATTTGTTTACACCAAGGATAGACAACCGCTTGCTATCCTGTTATGAATTATTTTATTTTAAAAAATACTGCAAATTTGATTCAGCAAATGTTTCATATATCTGAACAAAAATAGTTTGTTATTCAGCTGAATAATAAAGATTCAGTATGTGCAGTGACTTATGTGAAACCATGCTATGTTTTTAATGCTAGTATATATTGGCAAATTGTTCTGGACGAATATATTAGTATGTCAGGGCTGTATACTTATCCCAGTACACAGCTGGCTCAGTAATACAAGAAACAAACATATGGGTGAGATATGGATGAGGTTTTGTTATCTACAAAAATAGTTAGAAAGTTGTGGAGAAATATGCTGCCTATCTAACAACATTGAGCATGAGAATGGCAGTAACAGTGACTGATACAACCTTGAACAATGTGATTCTGTCAGATTTCCAGAGTGTGCTGTGTACGATAGAAAAATACATGACAAGAAAGGAGTGGTTACTCTTCTCAACAATGCTCAAAACATCACATGGATCTACTATTCCAGTCATGCAGGCAACATAAGAGCTAATTCATTGGTAGGTTATAGCTGATGATGAGTAGCAAAGTCATGAAAAGAAACAGAGCTGACATAAATAGAGCAGTCATGGATACACTCCAAAATAATGAAGAGGATACTGAAAGAGATAATGTACATGTACAGAGAATGACCAATATGGGAAGTACCAGGGGAGAGAGAGAAGGAAGTGCTTCCTCTTTGGAAAGACCATAAAAATCCACACCTGAATGGGACACTGAGCTTATATACTCTTAATGGTTAATGGATTAGTAGAGCTTATATACTCATAATGGTTAATGGATTAGTTGAGCTTATATACTCTTAATGGTTAATGGATTAGTAGAGCTTATATACTCTTAATGGTTAATGGATTAGTAGAGCTTATATACTCTTAATGGTTAATGGATTAGTTGAGCTTATATACTCTTAATGGTTAATGGATTAGTAGAGCTTATATACTCTTAATGGTTAATGGATTAGTAGAGCTTATATACTCTTAATGGTTAATGGATTAGTAGAGTTTATATACTCTTAATGGTTAATGGATTAGTTGAGCTTATATACTCTTAATGGTTAATGGATTAGTAGAGTTTATATACTCTTAATGGTTAATGGATTAGTAGAGCTTATATACTCTTAATGGTTAATGGATTAGTAAGAAAAGCACTTAATAGCAACTCCCTTTGTGCAGTGACACTTGTCTTAATCGAGAATACAATACTTTTTAACATTTAATTGGGACATATAATTCAGGAGGCCCTAAATAAATACCAAACATCATCAACTATAGTTGATACTTTGTTAACTTATATTATGCTGATGACATCAATCTCTTTACTGGTTCTGAATTTGAGCTCCAAGAAATCAAAGTTGGAGGATAGTAGAAAGTTTGCTATGGAAATCAGCATAGGTAAATTTGAAATGAAGTGTTACAGAAAGATCCTACAAATATCATGGACAGAGAAAAAGAAGAACATTGAAATTTTGAAATTACTGAAACTAAATGAAAGATGGCTTCTAAATACCATTATAAGAAGGAAGCTACAGTATTTTGGACACCTAAAGTGACAAGATGGTATCGAAAGGCTGATTCTAGAGGAAGGCTGATTCTAGAGGAAGGCAGAGTGCCAGGTGAGAGAAGAAGAGGAAGACCAAGAAAAAGATGGACTAGCAACATTTAAGAATGTATGCACATGTCTCTGGCCAATACAGGCCTGCTTGTCCAAGGCAGAGAGACATTCAGAGTATTCACAATGCAGACAACATTCTGGAAAGAATATGTCACTTGATATATATAACAATATCAAGGAAGATCAATATTTTACTAAACTGTCACAAATTCAAGCAAGTTTTCATATTTAAATACCATGTCCAAGTAAGAACAAATCTACATTTTAACGAGGTATTTATCAAGATAGGGTCAAACAAACATAGGATGGATCAATAATAATAGATGAAGACTACATGGGATTATGTAATTTTCTTATTCCTATTTCTGCCAGTTTCTAGTAGACTACATAATTCCATATAAGTTTCCCTTATTCACACCAGAGGCGTATTGGAGAATATGGTGTTGGGCCCATATTTTTTATTGATCAACAGCATATTAATGATGTGGTTGGCATCACACCTTCAGCATTTACTTTCCCAAAAGATCTGGTACCCATTTCCTAGGCTAGGTTGATTCAGGGGCTTGGTTATTTTAGAAATATTTCCAGGTGAACTGGGAATTGAACTATGGATCACATAACTAGGATTCTAGTGCATTAATAACTGAGCTACTGCAACTCCTTTGTAGTCATGTAGCAATTTCATGTAGCCATCTATATTTTTGCCCAGTATGGGTCTATATTTTTGATAAAGACCTGTTAATCTAAATATCAATTTGTTCTATCCCTTGTGTTGGTTCTTTGCAAAACCTATTTACCTAATATCTAGAAAAATATATTTATTATGGTACACAGTTTCGATGCAGACACATTAATTCAATACTTCCACTGCATAAGGTATAATTTAAAATTTGAAAATGAATCAAAAGTTTTAGTTTTCAATACGAAAAAAAAAACTGCAGTCTAAGACACACATCGAATTGGTATCAGAGAATCTGTGACCGACATATGCGAAGCAGGCACACAGAACACAAACTATAGAATTGTCCCAGTTTCACTGTTCACAGAATGACAATCGGGCCACAGGAGATTCTCTGCAAAACAAGTTGTGGAGAACCCAAGATGACCTAAAACAAACTGCTTTATACATGACATGACAAATATTGGACTGGATGTTTAACAATTGGTCTCAGAAGACGTTTCCAAGAAAATTATATGTGCATTATAAAGTAACAAATTATATACAGTATTATTTACATGTAATAATACATTAGACCAATACTAAACATAAAAATATGTGAAGAGATTCTGCAACAAATCAATTGTTTCCTACCACCTGGCATACACATTCATAAATGTTGTTAGATATGAGAGGTTAAAAAGAGAATAGGAATGTTCAAAAGTACTTTCACTGACATGAGGAAATTGCTAGCAGCAAAAGTACTTTCACTGACATGAGGAAATTGCTAGCAGCAAAAGTACTTTCACTGACATGAGGAAACTGCTAACACCAAAAGTACTTTCATGGACATGAGAAAACTGCTAGCACCAAAAGTACTGTCACTGACATGAGGAAACTGCTAGCACCAAAAGTACTTTCACTGACATGAGGAAACTGCTAACACCAAAAGTACTTTCACTGACATGAGGAAACTGCTAGCACCAAAAGTACTTTCACTGACATGAAGGAACTGCTAGCACCAAAAGTACTTTCACTGACATGAGGAAACTGCAAGCACCAAAAGTACTTTCACTGACATGAGGAAACTGCTAGCAGCAAAAGTACTTTCACTGACATGAGGAAATTGCTAGCACCAAAAGTACTTTCACGGACATAAGAAAACTGCTAGCACCAAAAGTACTGTCACTGACATGAGGAAACTGCTAGCACCAAAAGTACTTTCACTGACATGAGGAAACTGCTAACACCAAAAGTACTTTCACTGACATGAGGAAACTGCAAGCACCAAAAGTACTTTCACTGACATGAAGGAACTGCTAGCACCAAAAGTACTTTCACTGACATGAAGGAACTGCTAGCACCAAAAGTACTTTCACTGACATGAAGGAACTGCTAGCACCAAAAGTACTTTCACTGACATGAAGGAACTGCTAGCACCAAAAGTACTTTCACTGACATGAAGGAACTGCTAGCACCAAAAGTACTTTCACTGACATGAGGAAACTGCTAGCACCAAAATGAATCACAAACTAAAATGAGACCTGTAAAGTGCTACATCTACTCTACATGAATGTAAGGTTTGAAAACATGGAGAATGATGGAAGACAGAATTGATTTCTTTGAGATGTGGATATATAGAAGAATAGGGAGAACATCGTGTTAAGGATGTTCCAGCAACAGTGAATATGAAAAAGTACTATTAAAAGGAATACAAATTAAACAAATACAAGTAGATAGATATATAGAAAGGCATGACATCTTGTTGGAGATATTACTTGAAGGAAAAGTTGAAGGTCAGCGAGCAAGAAATAAGCAGATACTCAAGTGGGAAGGGGCTGTCTATTAATTACGTCAACAATTTTTTGCCATTTATTTTACCACCCCTTCCCTTGAAAACAGCAATTTACAAATTCAGAGATTTCTCCTGCTTAAACACTTAAAATACGAGACCATATAATCTTGTAAAAATTTTACGATTTCGAAACTATAAATCTAACAGTTTTTTTTTCACTATTTCAGTAAAACATTATAATTGTATTATAAAAGAAGGTTAGGTATATTGATTATCCTCTTCACACACCAGACATGTCCATAGGTATTCAGATCTCCGCTTCAGTAAATCTCTCAGGGTATAATGGCTAATGGTTCCGGTTCTATGTTGGTTCATTGTTCTTTTTGAAATCTTTGTCAGGTGTTCTCTACACACCACGCTCATCCTCACATCCGATTCTCACATTCTTGATATTGACTCATGCCCATTCATCTCAAAATCCTCTGATCGTGAGGACTCACGAAGAGCAATGAGTATGTCTGCTCGGTCCATAAGCTGACCATCTGTTGTGGTGGCGACGCTAGCTAATTGGTCAGTCCATTCATTTCCCTCTACGCCGCATGTCCTAGGACAAAGATAAGCTGAGTTTTCATAGTGACGCCCATATTTTAGCTCTCTCTAATGACTTGTTTTGACTTTCTGAATCATATTCAGTGAGTCACTTAATATGCATGCATTGGAATAGGCTTGCGATTCCAGCCAGTTGAGTGCCTGCATTACGGTGAATACTTCCATTGTTAGGCTGCTTGTTGTTGTGGTAAAGGCACTACTGGCTTCGTGTACTGTTTATCCTTTTGATCTGGCAGTAAAGGCCCATGCGCATCGGTGGTGACGGATGACTGACCTATCCGTGTAGATCACAACATCTGTGTCATCGGTATTCTCACATATTAGTGCCTTGACCTCAGCATCCACGCTCACGGGGCTGTGTTCCCTGCACTATTGAGTGTAACGACGGTCTTGAATACCTCTTGAAAGACCGTAGGAATAGGTGTTCATTCCACACCAGGAGTTATATCTTCTGGGCACAGACATGTTTAACGGTATTCTCAGCACAACCCATCCACGATTTGCCTCTTTTAAGCCTGTTTCCCTACTCGCGGGAGCTCGCTGTGTAGTTGTTGTTCTATGTCAGAACTCACTCGGAGGTATGCACGAGCATGCCACATATGAATTCTATGAGATATGCCTGGAAAATGAAGGAGAAATTTCAGCCACACAGGGTGTTACTCCTTGTGGAACCAAGGATGATCCACTTCGCTTCATTTTGGATTCTCTCCAGTCTCTCAATCTGTGTGTGGCTGGCTGTGATAGTGGTGCCTGCATATTCAATGACAGGGAGGACAAGACTCATATAAAATTATGAGCTGTGATTGTTTAGTATCAGCTGCTGCCATCACTCTCAAAGCTGAAAGTCTTTTGCGAGCATTAGCGATAACATGATCAAAGTGTTCCTGGAAACACAGACTATGATCAAATCGCACGCCAAGGTATTGTAAGGAAGAGGTCCTGATTACATTGTATCCTTTCATCTCCATCGGTGTCGCAGATGTTACGATGTTATTGTTAAGAGAGAACCATGTCACCACAGCCTTCTATCGGTTGATTAGTGCTCCTGAATCATCACACCAGGAAGCGATACGGTTGAGCTCATTCTGCAGTGATCCAACAGATTCTGTTCTATCTCTTCCCTGTCTGTATATCAGGATGTCATCCGCAAAAGACAATGTTCTACCTCTTCAATCGAGCTGCTGCTGTGTGATTGCCACAGTGTAAACATTGAATAATACGGGTGAGAGGGGAGATCCCTGTGGAAAGCCTGGGCGTATTGTTATGGATTTAGATGTCCAACAACCGCACCTAAGAGCCACCTTCCTGTCAAGCAACACCTCTGATATCCATCTGACGAAAAAGGTGTTAACATTAAAGAGCAAAAGCATGTTGATGAGGTACTTGAATGGCACTTTGTTATACGCGTCCTCCAAGTCAATCGAGACAGCACATATTTCTAGACCTGCGTGGAAGCCCTCTAGCATGTCGTAGGTGAAAACAGTGGCATTGCACCATGTTTCTTTCTGACATCTGTAGCCTCCGAACATCCCCGGAAAAATGCAGCTCTCTTCCAGACTTATTGAGAAGATTACAGCACAAGGTATCTTACATAGGCCTATGTAATTAGGCCTATACAAATTGGTGAAATGCCTATGCGAGCCGACATGGACAGAATCGCCCCACAGTTTATTCAAGTTGGTACAAGCTTACACCCACAGAATTATATAGCTTGATTATGTATGTAGGACTAATAGATCCCCCAAATGTAAACCTCTTCTGGTAAAAAAAAAGTCTTTGTGGAATGGGTTATAGGAAAAAAAAATATTGGAAAACAATTTTTTTCATCTCATTGATATATTTATGGTAAAGGCCTATACATTATTGCAAGATTGTTGAAGAAAGAATCCTGATGTAGAGGCGTTAAAGGACCAAATAGATATAATCAGTTAAATTTTACAGAGAAATTAGTTATAGAATTAGGGAATATATGATGATGTTCCAGTCGCAGGAATGCTGGCTACTTTTCCGCATCATGCAATGGACCCAGAATTTACAAACACACAGAAAAATTGTAAACTTTGTTATAAAAATCAAAAATTGAAAGAGTGGAGTTAGATGTAAAGTCTGTGATACTGAATAAGAGAAACTGTCTTTCGGAGTATCACAGAGTCTAAAAACTTGAAACCACTATGTATATTAAACTCCAAATTTATTTCATTCATCAGAGTTGAAATGAAATAAAAATACAATAACATAACTGTAAAAGTAATAGGAATATACTCACCAGTATTTTAATTGATCCTTAAATAATATCAGACCTATGTAGGCCTCTACCATTTTCAAAATTAATAGATAATTTATTTAGTAGGTCCAACTAAAATATTCACTTTCAAAACCTTTTTATTAAAAAGAATATCACACATATAAATAATTTATATGTGTGTTGTTCTTACATTTCTTGCTCTATTGGTGTAATTTTCTGCTATGCTCTGAATAAATGCAGTAGGTGAAATAAAAACTAACTTTTATATGATTTTTATTTTATATGAATATTTTTTCCTTTCCAGATGTTGCATTTACATAATTGAAGCAAAATTTTGTATTAAAAATTACATATTTAATTTTAAAGTATGGACTAACCCCTCATTGAAAGATCAAATTTGTGATAAGAATTGTTTTCTGAACAAATAGATGAATGATACATTACTGTATCATTTAATTTACATTTTTAACAATTTTGTTTTACTAAAATGACCCCAGAATTATTTTTAAAATGGCCAAAAAGTCATGTCTCTTAAGAGAGTTAATTATGTCCATTTTTACACACCCTCCACACCCCCCCCCCAATATAAAGGAGTAAACAGAAAGAAAATGTAGGAAAGAACTAAACACAATATTTATTTATTTCACATTCTAAACAAAATGTTTCAAACTCATACATTATCTCAATTACATTTAATGGCAAAATGAACACATGTCCTTGCAATGATCTTCAGGATCTGTAATACCAGACAAAATCGCATCATCATCTAACCTTTCTGCACTAAAAGAATCACCAAAAGCTCATTGTAAATAGATTTCTCTTTTTTGGCATCCACAAACATTGGTTAAGCCCAGGGTAAACACAAAACTAAAAAAAATATATGAATTTGTCTGCAGAATGTGAAAATTCCATCATTGACTCTCATCAATCAAGTTCTAGAAAGTGGTTTTTGTAAGAATGAACTAATTCTTAATTGTCACCTATTGTATTAAATCCAATTAAGTAAAAATATTTATTGAATCCAATCCATGTCCATTCAAATATACTTGGCAATGAGGAGGCATACTTCATAGGAGGCAGACACACATAAAAAGAAAATTCTAAATCAAGAACAGCCATACAAACTAACAATCATTCAAACAAATTTTCACAACTGCAAAAAATCAGATCTGACTGAACAAATAGACATTGAGAAAACATTAATTCTGAGTTGACTTTTCTTTTATCAATCTCCATATTTAAAAATATGAGGTGTGTTCAAATGAAACCCGCTCATGCGGAGTGTGACATGGTCACGGCTGATATAATAAGTAGGCCTACACATCCATAAACAAATGGTCATGTGATCATTCTCTTCATATGCTTAGTATCCCGTGCAGGCAATCAACAACATGACCAGTGTGATAATGAATCCATCCAAATTTAACCAACGAGCAGTGATTCAATTTCTTACAGTCAAGGGATGTCGACCAACCAACATTCATCGAAGCAGGTGGTATATGGTAGAAATTGTGCTCTGATGATGACAATGAAGTATTTGGCAAGAATGTTTTGGGAAGAGCGAAAGTAATAAATGTTCTTCCATGGCCATGTCAGACACATGGTGTTAGACCAATTTCTCTACATGTGGACAAGCATGCAGACACCATGCCAGGTTGATATTTTAGGTGGCTGTGTGCAGCTTGTCTAGTGCATTCTTGTAGCCAATAGCACTGATGTTCACACTAGGCTCTTTAAAATCCACAAACAAGAGTCCTTCATGGTAAAAAAGAGAGTGAGCACAACCTTTCCTGCAGAAATTTGTGATTTGAATTATTTACTCTTTTGGTGGTCCAGAATGTTTTCATTGCATGCTGGCTGGCTGCTTTACTGCATGTCTCAAAGTGGTGACATTAAAATTCATCGCCTGCCACTATTTACAACAGAAATGTATAACCCTCTACATGGTAATGCTGCAAATGGTTGAAATCTCACCCCATCCGCTCTTCCACATGATGTTCAGTCAAACATGGTACCCATAGAGAACACACTATCCAAGACTTCAGTTTCTCCTGAACAATTATTTTGAACTGTTCCTAATGAAACATATAATTTATTAGTTAGGAAACTCAAACTCCTGCGACGTTCAACATGTATTGCTGTATCCATCTTGGTGATGGCTTTTCTCATCACATCAACATGTGTCTGACCTGGTCGCAGTAGATCATTTAGTACTTGTCGCGCCCATCAAATATTCTTACCCAATCCTTCATTTTTGTCTTTGAAAGATTCTCCACCATACACAGCCTGTATTTTATGAATGTTAGTTGATCGACATTTTTCGGCTGTAAAAATAAAAATTGAATCACTGCTCGTTGGTCAAAAATCGTTATCACACTAGCCATGTTGTCGACTGTCTGCACAGAACACTAAGAATTTAAAAAAAATAGTCCACATGACCATCTCTTAATCAATTTCCACTTATTACATCAGCGATGATGTCTTGAAGCTCCTCACATGTGGCATTGTGACAGCTTAAGCGGGTTTCATTTGAACATGCCTTGTAATTCTTCATATTTACAACTCTGTCATATTTACAAAATTCAGCCTCAAGAACTTTCTATTTGTCAATAATCAGTCAGTCTACTTCTCTGTCCACAAAGAATCTTGGTCGAAAATTCGAATTGACATGTTAATCATAGACAAAATAAACATTTAATATTATGTAGCATATTTATTCATTTCACATTTACAATTTTCACAGTATGTAGGCCTACTATAGTGGTTTTCAGTCACATTTCCAGCTACAGTTTCTGATCACATAACATGAAACAATTTCTCCTCGATCATGCCTAATATCTATCACTAGCTGTTAGATTCATGTTTGAGTGTCGCAATAATGGTTTCATGTGTCTCATAAAGTTCAGTAATCCTAGAGCCTATAGTTTCTTGGAGCCGTAACAGTTCCTTACTTTCTTGTTCCCTTGATGATCTTGACTCCTGCAGTTGTCTCTGAGAATCCTGAAGTCTTAGGCTAAGAGAATGGTTTTCTTCCTCCAGTGTCTGTCAGAAACGGATAATGAATAGGAATGGATTTTAAATATTATATAGGATAGGTAGGGGCAAAGATCATCATATTTCACTTTTTAATGTATCCTGACACCTAGACTTAACTATGGGACAGCAAACTGTCAGTGTATAGCTTATCTATCTTACATTAGTGAGAGTATTGAAAATATAAGATACATGTGGAGACAATAGAATGCAAATTTATGAAATTATGTAAACAGGATCTTTGCACATCTGATGGGGGATCCTCAGGCAAAATGTAAATCATGACAAAATCGAAGGAGAATTGACAAAAACTGCAAAATAATTGATTCACTGCTTTGTCTTTACATAGCCAAGCTGTGTATAAATTATAAAACACTAAAACTATGTAGTTATGTAACTTTAACATGAAAAAAAATGTTACTGTAGAGAATAATTGTTAAGTTCTATTTTGAAGCTAATCATGTCTTTGTAATTTTGGATGATTGTCGTAATCATTTATATTTATATATATCAGTCTCTCCCAGATTCTAAATTCACCAATATCCTCATGACTTTGGCGTTACTGAAGAATAATTCCTTATATGTTTTGAATACAGACTTCTGCCCCCACTAGCTGTGTGGATCTTTACCCCAAATCACATTGTTAGTTACTATCATAAATTCTCATGGAAAAAAAAGTAATCTGACATGGTACTGTGCTTAATAACAACACAATATATTTTTCAGTTAAAAATATAAAAATCACAATATTAATGATAACAACATACAGAGAGTGAGAAGTTGAAAAAAAAATAGATCAAATATAGTGAAAAATATTTTTCCTCATTGTTGAAAATTGACTTGACCTTTTTCAAACTTCATTCTATGAAAGATTGGAATGTTGGCATATGAAGTAGTTGTGTATGGTATTAGTATTAGGAAAACCAATAGATTAGAAATAAAATTGCTGCATATTTTTGTCCTATGTGGATCTTTACACATATCTACCCTATATTATATTTAATACATAGGTCTTAATTATATATAATAATAAGAAATAAGGTGATCTGTAACTATCAATCTCATTAAATACTTTTTTCTAAAACAAAAACAAAAAAATTCTAACTTACAAGAGGGACATTAATCTGAACATGAACTACTGTTATATAAAAAAGAATGTCACAAACCTTGATTCGTACTTGAGAAACTGAACTATGGTTGACTGCAACTGTCAACTCTTCAAGTTGACTTTTCAACTTTTTAGTTTCCTGAAAATATAATATAAATATTGTTAATATATAGGAGGTGCTCTGTAAAACCACAAAAACTGATCTAAGAAGATAATGTTATCTTTTCATTTATCTTCCTTTATCTTTGTATTCTAATCTTGTTTAAATACATTTGTAAATGTTATAGTTAACCCTTTAGCTGCTATACTGGAACCAGGCTCCCAGATGTGGAACATTATGTATCTGAATGCACAGTAGATAATGGACTATCTATTACATTAGATGAGTTCTCTGATAGTGGAGCACCTCATGAGAGATAGATGTATTTGATTTTAATCGAACTCCTTGCATACCATTTCCACCCTGAAAACTGCTGCCACTCAAGGGTATGTTTTGGTCTGTAAAATGCAAGAGCATAGTGAGTGATAAGCCATCTGGCTAAGAACTATTACACTAATTGCCTCGTGATAGATAGAAAGGCTGTCACAAGCTAGGGAAACCCACCTAAATCAAAGGTACACTGAAAACAGATACACTAGGCCATTATGTCCATCTATCTATTCGCTAAGCCCTTTATTGCCTTTCAGCATCAGGGGTAGAAATGAACTCTGAAGATGTCCCATATGTGTGCTGAGTATATTGTGGAATTTGTTGCCTCTTTTAATTCAGGGGTCCATCGTTTTGGTGGTTGTCCGTCATTGTATCTGTGTAGCATAGCTTGCTGTGGTATGCTGTCTGGTGGTAGTCTGCTGATGTGTGCAAACCATTTGATCTGTTGGCTCTTAATATATTCCAAGATTGGGGTGGTGCTGGTTCATTGTCTAACGTCTTCATTTCTCACTCTGTCTCAGCGATATTCCTAGGATTCTGCATAAGCATACCATTTCAGCTGTCAGAAGTTTACATTTGTCTTGTGCTGTCGTTAACACTACTTAGACCATTGCACGAACTGGCCACAGCAGAATGAGAAATCACATGTTCCGAAAGCTGAAGATTGGTGAGACAGACCTGTGAAATTGTGGACTGAGCCCAGAGACTGCAGAACACATTCTTCATGCCTGTCAACTCTACCAAGAAGAGAGTGAGAAAATATGACCTACTGAGACGGTACTACAACCAGACTTGAGGGGTTCCATGGATGACCTGAAGCGAATCACACAATTCATTGAGTTATTGGTGCTGTAGCCTGATATCTGACTGAAGAACGATGAATAAGAAAAAGAAGAAACCATTGCACAATATACTTCATGCTCTCTGACAGAAATCACAGACAAATATTGTGTCCGTTATTTGAGAGTATTGTTTGAATGCAAATAAACAATAGTGGTTACATCTTTTCACGGAAAGACAGAAGACTAAAAAAAGTAAAAATGTACAGAAGGATAACAGACAAACTGTAAAGGAGATAAACTAGACAAACTGTTGTTGATAGTGTATCCTTTTCAGGATTCAGCCATCAATCCAGTATTTTTTAGCTATAATGATTTTCTAGGCCACATAAATACATTCAGTAGTTCGCTACTGCTTTCTGAACGGTGCGGATGCACAATTGTCTGTGGCGGGGATTGAACTTGGTACCTTGACCATCACAAACGCACTTTGTACAACTCTGCCAAAGAGCCGGATAAACTGTACAGGACAAGAAGTAGATAAACTATATATGAGATAAACTGGACAAACTGTACATGAATAAAATTATAAACTGTACCTCTTGATAACTATTATTTTCAAGTCTGATTCTCTCAATCTGGTCAGTCAGCTGTGCTACCATACGAGGGTCATCACCACCACTACCACCTTTGTCCAACTCTTGTAACTATGAAACAAAATACATTTAAACTCAGGTGATGCATATATGCATATTTCTTGAGTGACAGCAATAACAAGTGACTCTGTGTAAAGAGCAAAGAATGAGTTTAGGAATGGAAACTGAGGATACAAAGTTTCATTATTACACCTCTTTGTCAATTTAAATACTGTAAAGTCTTAAATTAAAAAAGACTTCATCATTTGTATTGTTTGCACAAGTAGGTTCTTTACTATCATCAAAACAAATAACTTAGTTTTTCTGAGCTTCAGTCGCAATTGAGACAAGTTTATACCTATTAACTAGTACTAGAACCTCCACCATTTTAAATAATCATTAATTGCACAGAATGCCTGTAATTATGTGCACAGTATATCACTACTCTTGAATGCCTGTAATTATGTGCACAGTATAGCACTACTCTTGAATGCCTGTAATTATGTGCACAGTATATCACTACTCTTGAATGCCTGTAATTATGTGCACAGTATAGCACTACTCTTGAATGTCTGTAATTATGTGCACAGTATATCACTACTCTTGAATGCCTGTAATTATGTGCACAGTATATCACTACTCTTGAATGCCTGTAATTATGTGCACAGTATATCACTACTCTAGAATGCCTGTAATTATGTGCACAGTATAGCACTACTCTTAACTTGAATCCCATCCATCTCAATAAAGCATCACACTGGCTGCTGAAAATACCCCTCACAGCAGGTAACTCTGTATTAGCTTCAAGCAGCAATCCACAAGAATGTCCTAAAAAATTTTTTTTTAAACAAAACATCACATGCTAGATCTAACATGTGATCTCAAGCAAACAGCTTAATCGATATTCAAGGGAGATCCTTGATTTGCCATTAGCAAAGTCATATTTAATATAGGATCATATTTAATACAGAATATAGGATCAAAATACAGAATTTAAGGTTTACTTTAGTAATGCAAAATGATGTAAAAAGGTTACTAAAACACTTACCTAGCCTATTAATAAAAATATATGTTATACTTCTACACAATTTTAAACATTTTCTTAATACAGAAAGTAGTTACTTTTACTATTACAGTGTATGGAGAATAAAATATTTTTCATATATCTGTCAATATTTTAAAATTACCATAAGGATGATATGGTCAGCAATATGCCCATCTCCTCTGCTTTTCTAGATTTTATCTGTAATAAACACTTCACAAGATGCATTGACCTGATAGCCCTTTGATAGAAATTTGGTCTAATTTGACTCAAAATCAAACCTAGAACACCAATCTTATTATATAATTATTTTCAATCAATGAGCATTCTTAGTGGACTGGTAAATATATGGAGTTCTTGAATTTATACAGTTTCCCTGGATAAATGTTCACATACTTCAGACTATCAATAAGTGAAGACTGTTAGCTGTATAGTTCTTACATATATCCTTTGTTACAATGCCATTTTAGAAACCAATTGCATGAAAATTTGTTGATAAACTTACGACTCATAAACTGCCACCAAAAAGTTAAATTACTGTAAAATACATTTATCAGGGATAAAATAATTTAAAATAATAAAAAAAATATTACAGGAATATGCCATTGTGAGAAAACAACACTGCTTGCAGATTTTTTAAATCATGGTGTCATTTAAAAATCTTACACAAAAAAATTCCATTTATGTAAACACTTGTTATTTAAATATTAAATAATATTTAATATTATAATTTTAAACACTGCCAAAATTTTGATACACAGAGTTGTCTTTACCTTCTTCTTTAATCTGCCATTTTCTTCTTTGTAGGCTGCCAGTTGTTTCCTCCACTCATCTACATTGGCTGTGCTTTCCTGCAGAGCAGAAGTCAACCTGGCATTATTGTTCTTCAGCGTTTGCAGCTCAACCTCCCACTTCTTGGCATTAGCTGAGCTTTCAGGGAGAAATAATCAACATTAAATCAACAGTTATAGGATACAAATAATGCAGATAAAAAAACAATAACATACCTTTCAAACATGTACAACTTTCATTTTTAGTGTTCATTCTCAAACTCAATCTCACACCCTTTGTAGCAGAACAACTGTCCTACTAGATTTCCAGCAGAATGCATTACAAAGAATGGATATGCATTGTGTCGCCGTTTCATTTGTGCCAATGGCCAGACACATCAGACATCAATGGAACATTTAAATAAATTTGTACAGAATATATTATTTTCTCAGAGCTGCTGGAGCAAAGAGATAAATTATAGCAAACATTAGAGGCAGACTGTCAAGATTTATAGGACATGTGATGATAACAGCAAAACTTGAACATTTAGAAAGCGCTAGTAAAACTCAAAGTGAGAAAAGACAGTGAGAAGTTGCTGGATGGGTTATCATGGCATGGGAGAATGTCACCAACTGGGCTTATAAAACAAGAGATGGCTTATATCACAAGAAATATGACTGCTTACACACTTATCATGTCACTTAATTGATTGTTACTGTTTTATTGACTATATTTATGAAATTGCTGGAAGACTGTGTTGATGCAACAAAGTAGTACACCAGACTGGATCTGGGTTTATGAATGGATATGCATGCACTGAATATGTTTCTATTGAACTTTAACATTTACTTTTATAAAAGTATTCTTGATGCGTTACTGTAGAAGAATTTTAGATTTTAAAAAACGGAATCAGATTAACGGATATTTGAACTGAAACACATAATGATCCATCTGGAAGTTGACAGACATGAAATTCAGAATTCACAACATTAAAATTGTAACAAACATCAATGATCTCATCTAGATCTATAGTTCTGCACTTTCAAGATTCACTTGAAATTCAAATTAATATAAAATAGAATCAGAAATAATGAAGATTTCATCAAGACTGATAAAAATAAGATCAGGTCAAATATGATAGTCACATTAAAAATTACCTGCTGTACTAGTCAGGTTGGAATAGCATACCTGTTTACTTTCATAAATTATCTAAATTATTATAAATTATAAATTTTTTATAAATTATATACATTTGTATAAACTGTTTATTAATTATATATAACCATGCAGCCTTTATCACACAATCCACTTGATTACTCCCTGTAATACTTTTAGTTATTTACCTTTGGTAAAATAATCTTTCTACCTAACTTGGACTCAAAACACAAAATTCTGAGGATATTTGGACTGAGCTACCAAATGATCTTTCTGAAAGTTGATATGGAACAGACAATGACAAAAGAGCACAAATTTGACAGAAATATATGCTGAAATTGAAAGTGTTGTATCATAATTTTCACAAAATAGTAGCAACATATAGTTTAGCTTTTAAAAAAAAACTGGTAGCAATATCCTATTAAGGATGTAGCCATAAATCTAGCATTTTTTGGCTGTAGTGATTTTCCTGACAATTATAAATACGTTCAATAGTTTGCCATTGCTTTCTGAATGGCCAGAATGCACAATTACCTGTAACAGGGATAGAATTCAGTACCTTGGCCATCATATACGTCATGTACCACTTCACCACAGATCCGGACTATTTTTGTTTACAATATGAAATATCAAACATGAACTTCAAGATCACTCACATAGAAACAAAACAAAGCTTTATCACTTTAAATATTAAAGTTAAATATCCCAGAAACATCTGGATGTATGCACAAATGAATCGTTAACAAAATCCATAATAAGTGGTGGCAGTGGAATATGTATAACATATTTCCAGATGACACCATGTACAAACAACCTTGCTACCACAGAAATAAAATGCACAGATTTCAGGACAGAGACAACTGCCATACTCACATCTGTTCAAATACTCCACAATCAAAAGTTCAAACCACAAAAATAAATCGTAATCTTCAGTTGTATAACTCATCCAACATATCAAACAAGATAAACTCATTGACAACATCAGAAAAACATCTCCAAATTCTCAACATTAGTACTACAATTGATGGCTTATATCACAAGAAATGCTCACCATGCTCACCATGGCATTCCTAACAATGATTGGCATTATGGGAGGTAACCTCCCTCAGTTTCAAGGACAATCTATGAGACGCTAGTGGAGAACTAAATGGAAGCTAACGTGAACAATACAAAATCATGAAACTTAACAGAAACAAACAAGTCAAAATATTTCGACTGAGAATGGGACATTGCCAACTAAAAGCATGCTCACAGCAAAGTGGCATACTGCCTGCATCTGCAGAGCAACAACATACACAAGAACACAAACTGTTCTTCAAATACATGCAGATAAGGAACACCCATTGCATTCCGAAATACAGAAAGTTAAAGGCAGCAGACTCAAGAGAGGAAGGTCGTGGATGGGACGTGCTGAGGATGTAATACAAAGCGTGTGCCGATTACAGGATGTGGCAGCTGGTGCGGAATGGATAGGTCTACCCACAGATTTCGAAACTTGTTTGAGAGTAGTAATATCACTTAGCAGGGAATGCAGAGAATGGTGTCCCACAGCTGTGGAGAAAGAAATGCAGGCTTTAATCAGTGAGAATACCAAAGAGGGGGATGTGATTTTATACACTGATGGATCTGTAATTAGGCATGTTCGCAGTGCTTGGGCCGTTACAGCTCAGTGCGCAGGTAAAACGATCAAGGAGGAAAGTGGTGCCTTTGCGGTCACTACGAGTAGTATGACCATGGAGACTATGGCGGTGACCAAGGCATTTGAGTGGCTACGCACACAGAAAGTAACGCAGGTCTGCATCTTGAGTGACAATATGAGTATGATTAAGAAGGTACAAGTGGGTCTCGTTCGCGAACAGTGGATTGAGGCCTTGAGATATGCGAGCTTGAAAGCGGTTACATTTATTTTCGTTCCGGGACATGTGAGCGTTCGAGGCAATGAAAGAGCGGATCAACTGGCATCGTGTGCGATTGTGGCAAAGTGCGATGGGGCAATGGATCGCGCTGACGTTTTGAACTCCTTAAGAGATATAACACGCGAGAGTGAGACGAATGTGGATGATGATTCCTTTTCAATGGCTAGGATTAAAGATCAGGGATTGAGATGCGGTGTTGCTAGAGGTGAACATTTTGGAGGGCGCAGAAGAATGATGGTCAACCAGCATAGGACTGGTACTGTCAGCAGAAGTGTGATGGCGGATACACTCAAGGAGAGATCGGAGCAACTATGGATGTGTCCAGTTTGCAGTGATGATGATCCGACGACTAACTAACTAACTAACAAACTGTTCATAGAACAACAGTCTGACCCGTGGGAGTATCTCTGCATCACAAATTGTGGGGAACACACATGGACCTAAAACAAACTATCTTTATATACGACTAATATTAGTATAATAATTGATCACATAAGAAGATGCTATATTTTTATCGCAGAACTTTATATTATTTTGTAGGTACTAGTCACCGTAACCAGATTGCTTACCTTTGTGCCAATGCTACCTTCAGTCTATCATTCTCATACTTCAGCTGAGCATCTGTTGATGCCACTGTATCATTATCATTACCTCCGTGTGTGAATGAGTTCCTACGTTCTCTCAAATTTCCTGAGTCATTCTGTGTTTGAAAATGGAACTATTTCACTCAGCATTTGTAACGTTTAGTTTATAACAAACTCACACACTACATACTTGAGACTCACAAATTCAAATTATAAAATATATGTCTATACATGATGAAAAAAATACATGACAAGATTATAATAGTAGGTTTCCAGAGCTATGATTATAAAAACAAATATGCAATTGTAAGCTGAGATTAAATAGGTCAGTCATGCAATGAGGTTATGTTCAGGAATGCAATGAGGTTTAATAAGGTTATGTTCAGAAATGCAATGATGTTATCACCAGACAGCTTCCCAAAAACAATGTTATTTCAATTAATTAAATAGTTTTGCGAGCATCTGTGGCCAGGTTGGTACACAGACAGCAAGTAAAAAGTTTTCCATTAGGACCCTGTCATCATAAACAATATTACACAAAAATTCAAATATGTTTTGGCAGACAGAAATAAAATTGTCAGTATAGAAGTCGACATCTGATTTTAGATTATACAACAGGGTGCAAGGGAGTTCACATTGCTCTCGTGTGATTTCCAAAGTTAGCAGACTCTATATTGTCTATTGCCTTTCCCCAGGTTGTTTGTTATTCACTCTTGCCATTAAGAGTAGGGTTTATTGGAGCTCGAGCTTGTGTTCTAATGCCTGATGCATCCCCTCAGCTGTGCTATGACTGTTTGGTCAAGATGTCCCTGATGTTTTCTATCCATCTTTTGTGTGGTCTTCCTCTGGCTTTGTACCCTGATCTCATTTGGTTATATGCCTGTATAGGCAACTTGTCATAATGCATTCTCATAATGTGGTCAAACCACTTGATCTGCTGTCTTTCTAAGATTCTTTATCTAGCTATCTATTCACTAAACCCTTTACTGCCTTTCAGCGTCAGGATAGAATAGTTCTCTGGAGATGGCCCTCGTGTGTGCTGAGTATATTGTGGAATTTGTCATCTCTATTATTTCGGTGGTCCATCGTTTTCGAGGTTGGCCTCTAGGTCTGCCTTCATTTTTGCCAAAAATATAGTTCAAGTTACACACTAGAATAAACGATCAATGTCGGTCACGATTACAATAGACCATATAAACACAACATTTATTCAGGCCTATGCCTCATGTAACATGCTAAACAACGAAAACGAAAGACTCTTTATATACAAAGAAAATTAGGCTCAGTACCAAATGGTATAATGGGTAATTCTTTCATCTTTATTACACAATATTTGTTCACAGACTGTGATGATACTCATCCATAATCAATTTAATCAACTCACTTCTTTGAATAATAAAGATCATGGCTAAGAATTGAAATACAGACTGTGCTTGATGATGGATTAGAAGACCATCACAGGTGGATGAGGCAAGGGAAATGCATGGATAAAATCTCAGAATCTGGATATGTTTAGCGACTGGGCAGATGTAAGGACCTCATTTGTGAAGATGAAGCAACTCAAGTCCAATTTGAATGTCATCATTGCCAAACATAGCTCATACAGAGAAAATTGGATTTAGCGCCCAAACATTGGGCAATCTTCTTCTTCTCATTCACAGGTTGCCTCCAGCTTGTTCCTGCCAATCAGTGAACAATAAAATCATGTTTCTACTTGGGGAATGGTTAACTGGCTGCAAAGTGCATAATTTTGAAGAAAGATGCGCTGGGGGTAACCCATGCACAATAACTGTTCATGAAATAGATGCCTTCTAAAAGAAATTTTCTTCACAAGAAATTGCATTATGCCAAAAGCTGTCTCATGGGTGTAATATACAGCTGTGAAGAAACTACCCCACCCAACACTGGAAGCAAGAGCAGATCACTAGTATTTCCTGGGGATCTAAACAAACATATTATACAGATGTGCTGCAAACAATACTTTTATAAAAATTGAATGTAATCAATATTCAGGTATCAATACCTGTTATTTTTTCAAAATGGAAATGTTAACTCCTGAAATTCTAACTGGATAGGCTGACCATACCTGTATAGAGGAAAGACTGCTGGTTCGTTGGTGGAGGTTTTGTCGAGTATGCTGAGGTGACAGGATGTGGTTGTCTACTCCACCATTGACCTCAACATTTTTGGTTTGATCTACTTGTCGTGTTAACTCTTTAATGTCTTTAAATTTTTCAACAAACTGAAACAAATTCAAATAAAAAAGTTGAAATTCTCATGACCTTTAATCTTTATTTATATTTCTTCAGCGCATAATATGTTGCTTATGGCAAAAACCAGTTTGAGTTATGTGATGCTGCTATGTGTAACTCTTACGTGTTGTTGAGATCCATAGTCATATCCTCTTTGAAGGTTCTTCTGTTAAAAATTGTCTTTGTCTTCCTCTCTTTCTTTTGTTATCTGGTACACATTTTTAATTTTTGTAGTGGCAGGCTATTTTCATTCATTTTAATTACATGTCCAATATAAGTAAGTCCACTGTTTTTTTCTTATTGTTTGTTGTAGAAACATATTACTGTTTAGTATCTTCGCTTACTTTCTTGTTTGACTTGAAATTTCCTGTAGCAAAAACATTTTTTTTAAAACTGGGATAAAGTCTGCAATATTAATCCATTATTACAATTACAACTGACTTTGGTGACAGAAGGTTAGTAAGAGAATTAAAACTCGCATGAAACAAACAAGATCAAGGTTTGAGTGCAACAGATGTGCCGTGAATGCGTTTGGACATAACTAGGAACTACATTTTCAACAAATATTGGAAATCAATGTCCTTGTATGCTTTACATGTTATCAAAATGTTATCAGATATCTGTGTCTTTTTTTACACACCTGACTTTAACATGGCTTTTGGTTCACTTTAACCCTTTATAGGATAAGACAGCTAACTTCACCCCTAAGCTTCTTAGTTGCTTTATACAACATGCATGGCAGGTAACAGTTTTGCTTTTTACTGATTTAGTTAAATTATATATATATATATATATATATATATATATATATATATATATATATATATATATATATATATATATATATATATATATATATATATATATATATATATATATATATATATATATATATATATATATAACACACACACAAATATATATATATATATATATATATATATATATATTTGTGTGTGTGTGTGTGTGTGTAATAATAATAGTGAATAAGTAATTATGTGCTACAAATACCTATCAATACTAATCAAACAATGATATTTTACTAAGATCCATACCTGATTGTTGGATCTTCCCTTATTTTTTGGTAATCATATATCTTATGATATACTTTGTCACCATGAACTTCAATAAGTATAATATTGTTGAATATAACGGAAAAATTATTTTTGGTACAGCACAAGTAGATGCCACCACATGTTTATTTCCCTTGTCTATGTTTGTAAATTTCATGTTCATCATTTAAATATAAAACACATATATCCTAACCCTATCCGAAACGAAAATATTTATTTAAATTATTAAATGATAGACATGAAATTTACAAACATAAACAAGGGAAATAACTCAACTATGTTGTGGCCTCTACTTGTTTTTTTTTTAAAGAACGCAATACCATATCTTATAATGGCACATGATTATGTGGTATAGGACTCACAGTACAATGCCCTCATATTTGGCAGGGTAGCCAGTTTAGTTATAACTAACCTCTTCCATAATTCAACAAGCAAAGCACTCAGCTGTACCCGGGATGACTGCAGCCTGATCAAACTGAGAAGACTCTTTGCTTGTTTGAACTGTGAAGCCTCACTTTACTAAACTAGCACTTGTTTCACCTCTAACTTTATAATTTTTTACTCTTCTGGTGCATATCTATATTTAGCTGTCATGCGAACACAGACAGTGCTTTACTTACATGTATTATGTTGTGAATGTGTTTTTGATAAAGGCACATTTTAGTCAAAATGTGCATTTGTGTGTTATTCTATGTTTCCAGTGATTAGCAAAACTTCATCAGCCTGTTTCCTAGTTGTTCCTGTTTACCACTCAATGCTTTAGGAATTAATTCTTTATTTTTTTTGCTTGGATAGAAGGATTTTTAGACAACTTTTAACTATTTACAATCTATAATTTTTTTTATATTCTCAATGTACGAGGCGTGTTCAAATGAAAACGGGACTTGTGGATTTATTTAAAAAGTATCATACGCAATTTAATATTTTCAACGGAATTGAACAAAGCAACCACTTGTGAATAAGAATGCACCTGGGTTCATCAGAAAAAATCTCCGTATGCATTTAGGCAAGCATCCCACTGTTTAGGTAGACGTCGAATGCCGTCCGAGAAAAAGTTGCGTGGCTGTTCTCTGAACCATGTGGTCACCGCTGTCTTCACGTCTGCGTCGCTGTTGAATCGCTGTCCCTTTAGTGCTTTCTTCAACGGTCCGAACAAATGGAAATCACACGGGGATAAATCGGGACTATAGGCTGGGTGATGAAGAACTTCCCAATTCTTCTTTGCCAATGTTTCCTGCACAATTTTTGCGACGTGCGGACGAGCGTTGTCGTGGAGAAGAATCACACCTGAGAAAGTCTGCCTGGTCGCTTAGCCTTCATTCTCCGATGAATGTCTACTGCTTGACATCCTTCAAATGAAAGAAACTGGATCACAGCACGCTGATTCACTTTGGACGGGTTCGGAATCACACCCGCCATATTGTTAACAGTCTTCTGCAGCACATATGCATGCTGGGAAGATGAACACGTGACCGTATGTAAATTATTGGATACTCATTACTAGTGCAAAATGTCATCAATATCAGTGCGCTCTATCACGCGTGGTGTAACAAGTCCCGTTTTCATTTGAACACGCCTCGTACATACTGAAACTCTTGAGTTTATTAAAATGAAGTATCTTTGTTTATCTGGTCATGTTTATTAATGTTGTGATATAGTTTGGTATCAGTATTTGTTCAGAGTGCTATCAATGAACCAGTAGTCAAAAAATTATGTACACAAATTTTGTCAACATTTATATGTGAAGGGCCATGGCACTTGATTTGATTTCATTGTGAGAATGGTTGAAGATTTAGTGAATATGCACCTGTGTCTCAGTCAATATCAGATCTTGTGTGGGAAGACCTCTCTGCTGACAGAAAGGTCAATAAAGCAAATATCTCACTCAACAGCCTTGTTTGCTTACAATTCTGACTTCCCCGTGGAACAAATATTTGTTACGTAAGGAATCTCTACCAAGGCCACATTTTAAAATCATGTCTTTTGTGCCAGTGTGTTTCCTGCACCCGAAAGTCGAGCAAAGAATCATTTTCATCTGCAGTCAATCACTATGTACCCAGTCAGATATTGGTCATGTATAGAACAGTTTGCTTTAGATCACTGTTAGTTCTTCACAACTTGGTTTGCATAGATGACCCCGTGGGCGACACTGTTGCTCTGTGAGCAGCAGAACTGGGATAGTCATGTAGTAAATGTTCTTGTGTCTGCATTATTGCTCCACACATGCATGCAGCAGAGCAGATGAGGCCAACTCAGTGTGTGCAGTTAGATGGTGGTGAGCTGGTATCCATTGTAGTACTAATGTAGTTTCTCTAGATAATTCAAAACGAGCAGTGACACTGTGACCTGCAGTGTACCTGTATGTCATAACAAAGGATTTTCTGGGGTTGGCTGTCCCATCACATAAAGGGTCAAAGTGACCCAAAAGCCATGCTGGTCAGATGTGACTGTTTCTTCTTCTTCTTCTTCTTCATCGTTCTTCAGTCAGATATCAGGTTACAGCACCAATAGCTTCAATGAATTGTGTGATTCGCTTCAGGTCATCCATGGAACCCCTCAAGTCTGGAAGCAGTGCCGTCTCAGTAGGCCATATTTTCTCCCTCTCTTCTTGGTAGAGTTGACAGGCATGGAGAATGTGTTCTGCAGTCTCTGGGCTCAGTCCACAGTTGCACAGGTCTGTCTCACCAATCTTCAGCTTTCGAAACAAGTGACTTCTCAGTCTGTTGTGACCAGTTCGTAGTCTGAAAATTATGGTTTGTTCCTTGCGTGACATTTGGTGGTAGGGGTCATCTGGTTCTGCAGTTGGGTGCATTTGCTTCCACTTTTTCTTATATTCTGTTTTTAACATGGTCTTACTTTCATAGTACGTATTATCATTTTCTATTTGTTCCAGTGATCCCCCTTTCCTTGCCAGGAGATCAGCTTTTTCATTTCCAGGTATGCCACAGTGACCTGGGATCCACTGCAGTACTGTTTCTTTGGTGGTACTGCTGAGGTGTAGTAAGCAGGCCGTAAGTAGGCTGGACTATTTTGTACCTTTCGGTCCAGTGTCTCCGTCTTCTATCTTACTTTTGAGTCAGGATGTGTTTCCCTAGCCCTTATCCATCCAAGGATTGTCCACAGGGCAGTGGAGGTTTCATTTTGGAGTTTAGATGTGACTGTTTTAAAGCAATAGATATCAGCTAAGATGTAAATCATGACAATATCATGACAACACTAAAGGAACAGATATCAATAGATATCAATCTATTGTGAATGTTTCTTGTGATCTTTTCCATGACGTGTGGCATCATAATCAAAGATCCTGATGAGTAATGGTTCTCAAAATTGATTATATAGCTTCCATAAATGGAAAGCCTCACTATATGTGTATGTATACATGCTTTTGGGATGGAGGACTCTGCGTGCTGAAGCATCCAATGTAGTAACCCTATGATCCAGATGGGTTACTGGCTTTATTAATTCATTCATTCATGTACCACAATCGATAAAAGGTAAGACTGCTGTAAAACTGTATAACAAATAACAATAGTACTTATGTAGAACACAAGTTTTATCAGAGTTTTATGATGAGTTTCCCCATAGTCCAATACACTGATAGTCATTTTAAAACTCTGACAATACTTCTGTTCTATGTAAATACTAATATATACCAGGGGTTTACTGCTGCATGATAGTTGGTATGATGGGCTATTGGTGAGACCATCAGACCTTCCGACCAAATGCCGTATAAATAATCTTTACTGTAGGCAAGTGGTTGATGTTATATTGCTCAAGAAATGGAGAGTAGCGAAAGGTCAACCATAAAACTACAAACATTTATCAATGGGTGCATACATAGAATAGTAGATATCTATACACTGTATCCCTTGTTTTCCTTGCGGTGTCAGGGGTAGAAGAGTTCTCTGGAGATGGCCTTCCTGTGTGTTGTTTGTACACTTGTTCCTGCGGCTTTTTTAATTTCTGTGATCCATCTTATCACAAGTAGGTCTGCCTCTGGGTCTGCCTCTGGCTTTATAGCCGTTATGTCTATGTGTCATGGCCATCTGTGGCAGTCTGGAAGCGTATGAAAACCACTTGATCTGTTGTCTTTTGATGTGTTCCAATACTGGTATTGTTTTGGTTATCTGTCTGATGTTATCGATTCTAATTCTATCTCTTAATGACACTCCACGTATTATTCGTAGACATGTCATTTCTGCTGTCACCATTTTTCTTTTGTCTTGTGTTGTCATTGTCCAGGTTTGGCACTGGTAGCACAGTGATGGGATAATAATAGTTATGTATAATGCAACTTTAGTGTCTATGTTTACATTTCATGACATGGTAGATATGAAATGGTATGATGATAAGACCACCAATGACGATCACATTCAAAGATATTCTTCTTCTTCTGTGTTAATTTTTTAAACACACTGCATTCAAATGCTTTGTGTAAATGTTTACAGCTTGGCTGTGATATCTGTGCCTTTTAGTCTGAAACTTCCAAATTCAGCATGGCTTCTGATAGCTTTGACATTCTATGGGATAGGACAGCCAACTGCACCTCAAAATATCTCGTCATAATTCTTTGCTTCTCTTTTTTCCCTGGCAACACACAGGCCATGCAAAGAATTAAACAGACAGCAGCAGAGATAGAACTTAGGAAACAGTGCTAGAGTTGGATAGCATATTGGAACACATTGTAAGACAAGGATTGTTCAGGAATCCACTGTGAAGAAGAAGACCAAAATATTACTGGAGGAAAGAATTATACACAGATACTTCTTCTTCTTCAGCATTCATTCTCAAATTTGCACTGAATTTCTCTTTTAACAGGACAATGGTCCTACAAGATTTCTAGTTGGATGTAGTCCAGAGAATGGAAATTCGTTGTGTTGCCGGTTATTTGTGTCAATGGCCCAACACATCCATCTTCGGTGGGATACACAGATACAAAAAGGTTGAATAAGTAATAAAGAGAATTGGAAACAATAGTTAAGGAGAGGATAAAATGGATGCAGCTTGTTGAGGATCTATGGTTTGCAGGGAGTGAATAAAATAGAAAGACAAAAACTTCTGCATTCGTACTCAAACACCTGCAGATTTGAAACTGTATCCTGCAGATTGTATTCTGGAAAATGTAATTCATTGTGCCATGGATTACAGCTGTGCTGTAATATCTGTCTTTCATCCTGACACATAAGACTTAAGCATAATTTTTGTGACACTTTGACAGCCAACTTTACCATGTACCCTATTTAGTCCCCTCTTACAACAACCATGGACAGCAAACAAAGATATTATTATTTGTTCGCCTTTTGGACACTGGTAACACACAGGAAAGACAAATACTAAAGATCAATATCAACTTATTCAATGAAACCTGAGATGTATGTTCTGTACAAAATGCATAAAATATTTACAAGTTGACAGGTTTACCTATACAACTAAAATACGCTAGAGAGTAAAAAAATGTAGCAATGACATGTTTATGGCTGCTCGCTGCAAGTATTAACTGGCAAAGTTACCTTTGTAAGCTCTTGCTCAGAAGAAAATCCAAGACCATACACTGTGTTTGCTCTAGGATCTGACCACTGTCCAAATTTCTGTGATGTTTTAGTGAACGTCATGTTTGGAGTGATAGTACTGTTGACGAGAGCCTGGGACAATAAGAAAGAAGTACCACAAATATGCAGCTTAAAGATGTCATTTAAACATTGGAAATTATAAATTGGCTCACTTGATGGTAATGAAACTCCATCTGTTCTCAGACTCCTGCAAACTAGCAGGATGTATTCCGGAGAACAGAATGTGTAGTCTCATGATTTACAGCTTGGCAATTTATTAGCTTCTGGGTCAATTTGACCCTAAAAGGGAATGACCAAGCAACTAAATTACAAAACCTTCTTAGTTGCCTCTTATAACATGCATGGCAGGTAACTGTTGGTATTCTTTAAGCAATGAAGTAACTTAAGGTTTTAAAACTGGGTAGCTATAGCCATGCTGTTGATGAGAAGTAATGAGACCTTTAAGAATCCAGATATTGTACTGGGTTCATAATCAGCTGAAGGCAGTTCAGTATCTACCCAGTAGATCATTCGGAAATCAATGGTAATCTACTAAATGTAAATATTGCCCAGAAAATAAATTTGCGTTGATTAACTAGATCCTGAGTAGTACATGTTAGAAACTTTATGATGGTACGGTGATGTGTAAAGATCAGTCTGTCTATGCTGTTGTTGTTGGATACACATTGCTGCTGCAGAGTTGATCTCTTGGCAGCTCAACAATATTCTTAAAGAGTGAAGGTCTTCTGAAGTTGACTTTACAACCCATACAGTGGATTTAGTCAGCCTATCAAATGCCACATTACAATGAAGTGTACATGGGAAGAGCATCTGTGTCAAACACTGATGTTGTGGGACTGATACGTTATAAAGCTGTCCTTGTTAGCATGTTTTAATTGCCAGGAATTATGAGCAGTGAAACTATTGTTTCCTGTGTGCAATGGGAGATTTCTCTAAAACTTTCTTTCATACTCAGAAGATTCCAACTCTCTGCAGTTTGCAATGCTTTATGAATCATCTTAATCAGAGGTACATATGTGTATACAGAAGGCCTGCTACACTATATGTAGCCTATTTCTAAAGATGACTATATGTAGCCTATATCTAAAGATGACTATTTGTAGCCAATATCTAAAGATGACTATATGTAGCCAATATCTAAAGATGACCATTTGTAGCCAATATCTAAAGATGACTATATGTAGACTATATCTAAAGATGACTACATGTAGACTATATCTAAAGATGACTACATGTAGCCTATATCTAAAGATGACTATATGTAACCTATATCTAAAGATGACTATATGTAACATATATCTAAAGATGACTATATGTACCTTCATCTAAAGATGACTATATGTAACCTACATCTAATGATGACTATATGTAACCTATATCTAAAGATGACTATATGTACCTTCATCTAAGGATGACTATATGTAACCTATATCTAAGGATGACTATATGTACCTTCATCTAAGGATGACTATATGTAACCTATATCTAAAGATGACTATATGTACCTTCATCTAAGGATGACTATATGTAACCTATATCTAAAGATGACTATATGTACCTTCATCTAAGGATGACTATATGTAACCTATATCTAAAGATGACTATATGTACCTTCATCTAAGGATGACTATATGTAACCTATATCTAAAGATGACTATATGTACCTTCATCTAAGGATGACTATATGTAACCTATATCTATAGATGACTATATGTACCTTCATCTAAGGATGACTATATGTAACCTATATCTAAGGATGACTATATGTACCTTCATCTAAGGATGACTATATGTAACCTATATCTAAAGATGACTATATGTACCTTCATCTAAGGATGACTATATGTAACCTATATCTAAAGATGACTATATGTAACCTATATCTAAGGATGACTATATGTAACCTATATTTAAAGATGACTATATGTAACCTATATCTAAGGATGACTATATGTAACCTATATTTAAGGATGACTATATGTAACCTATATCTATTGATGACTATATGTAACCTATATCTAAAGATGACTATATGTAGTCCATGAGGTAGCTTCAAAAAATTCCAGGAATTAGTGAATTATATAGAAATAAATAGCAATTGTATTATGTACATTAAACTTCCTTCAAAGTAGTTCCCTATGGCAACTGCACACATTTTTCAACGTGCATACAGCTACTGGAAATATTCATGGAACCCATTCTTTGACATCTCTCTCAGCTGTCTTGCCGCATTGGTGATAATTTAATCTGCATCCTTGAATCTTTAGCGCTTCAATGTAGATTTCATTTGAGGAACAAGAAAAACATAAGCTAGTAAGATTGGGAGAATATCGAGGCTGTTCCAATGTAATCACATTGTGTTTTGTGAGGTACTGCATTACCAGTTGGGCTCGATATGACTGTTCATTGACATGCGGCATAATATAACTGGGTATGTGATATGCAAATGTGGCTTCATCACATGATAACAGTCCATCTTTTTAATAGTAGGTTTAATTTCATTGAGCTTCCGTGATACGGAGATAAAAAACGCAAAGCGTCTGCTAGAGCTAATTTGATCTTTGTATAACGCACTAAAAGCCCCCCCCCCCTAAAGGTTGTTCCAGGGGAGGGGGAAGGGGGATCTCTCAGTGCATTAAGCACAAATCAATGGATGCTGCATTGTATGCGCCTTTAGTGAAAGTTTGTTTCATTAAATATTGTACAAGATGATTTGTTCTGTTAAAAAAATAGGTCACATCTGCTTAACATGAACCTCCAACTGCTTGGTTTCCATTTTTTGTGTCATTTTCTTCAGATTGCATCTCTTATATGACAGAGGATACTAGTGATTTCTTCATTGAGGTATGACCATATAAGCTTTATTAAGCAATGTTAGTGTCTCTGAGGGCAGCTTCTCAAGCAAAACATGTAATTTAACATTTGTGCATGGTTCAATTGAGTATATTTTCAAATCTGATGATGCAACTAGCACAGCAAGCACACAAACATCTATATCTTCTCCATGAGAGTATATGTCTGCCATGTCCTTTCATCAAGGTCATTACCAACTTCTAAACATATAATCTCCATAACATCATCTTTCATCCTTAATTCGAACACTGGTTAACTATTTCATATCCTGCTGAAGCTACATCGTATATCTAAGAATAAATATATGTAATCTATATCTACAGATTACTATATGTAGTCTATATCTAAGGATGATAATATATAGCCTATATCTGAGGATGACTATATGTAGCCTATATCTAAGGATGACTATACGTAACATATATCCGAAGATGACTTTGTAGCATATATCTGAGGATTACTATATGTAGTATATATCAGAGAATGGCATGGTATATATCTTCCTCTTCTTCTTCAGCGTTCATTCTCAAACTCCCGCAGGATCTCTCATGTAGCAGGACAATGGTCCTACTAGATTTCCAGCAGAATGTAGTCCAGAGAATGGAAATGTGTTGTGCTTCCGTTTTATTTGCGCCACTGGACCGACACATCCATCTTCGGTGGTGGTATTTATCTAAGGATTACTGTATGTTATGTATATTTAAAATGATTATATAATTTACATATATATAACGATGACTGAATATTATATCTAAGGATGACCATAAGTAGTTTATATCTAAGTGTGTATACATGACTAAGGACAACCAGTTATAGTCCTTATCTAAGGAGAGTTGAGCATTAGTATCCAGAAAAGAACTTATGTTTTTTGCTGTAGAAAGTTGCATATATGCTCCAGAGATGATGACCAGAGAGAACATGTTGCAGCGATCAGTCCATTTCATGATGCATTTTCATAGAAAATGCTGAACAGTCTAAGACTGACCACTGCCTACAGGTACAACTACTTCAGTATTGGAGCAATGAGTATTCAATAGACTTACTGACCTTTGACCCATCCACACTAATGATTCTGTATGTGTTTCTGATGCTGTCAAAGTAGAATGAAACACTTATTGCACTTTTACTAGCAGGAATCCAATCTTTTTTAGTTTCTGCATCTATCTGGAATACATGAGCCTTTGTTGTGAAGATTGGCTGCTCCCTGGAGAAGTTTCAAATTAAAGTGTAATATATTTAGAAAATGTGATCCAGTACAAAGTACAATCATCATTGTTGACTTTGTTCCAGTCTTATTACTTTTAGGTAGCAGTAAAAGAATGTCATTACTGCTTAGTGGCATAGCGAGGGGGGGGGGGCGGATGTACAGACCGCCCCGGGCGACATCATCGGGAGGGCGGCAAATTTATTTTCGTCCAGTCTTTCATAATCACTGACATATTTTTATGATGTCACAAGGGCGGAAAATTATGATTCCGCCCCGGGCGCCATTGACCCACGCTACGCCACTGTTACTGCCTGGCTTCCCTCTAATTTACCTCTATGAACTTTTCAAAGCATTGGACGCCATTAGGTCTTCTGAAATTCTGATGATATTCTGATTATTTCTCATGGAATTCTTCTTCTTCTTCTTCAGCGTTCATTATCAAACTCCTGCTGGATCTCTCTAGTAGCAGGACCATGATCCATTCTAGATTACCAGCAGGATGTAGTCCAGAGAATGGAAATTCACTGTGTCGCCGTTTTATTTGCGCCAATGGCCCGACACATCCGTCTTCAGCGGAATTTCTCATGGAATAAAGTTCTAGAGAAACTACCCCATTACACATAGGAAGTAAGAACTAATCTTTGGTAATTTCTGGGCAATGAACCAACAACTATCTTCTGTATGAATGTCAAACAGTATTTTATTTAATGAAGTTTCTGCTTCATTGACCCCATGTAATGTTGAGTCTACTTTATTACTGTTGTTTCTCAGGTGTCCATCTCAGAGCAATTTTCATGACTCATTTATCCTTCAAGCAATAGTGCCTATCAATTTCACCACCAGTGTCTTCTCTGGATGATTGATGGCATTCATAGCCTCCTCATTACTATGCATGAAGAATGTTTTATCAGATATTACCAGTAGTTGTGGTTAAGACATGTGGTTTAGAATTAGAATTTTCAGCAAGCATGTTTGTGTGGAAGTGGACAGTTTAGTAATGTCTTACCATGTTATCCTATAATATATTCTGACCCAATAAACAGATAGAACAATAGGGCACAACTACTAGCTATGACATGTTTAGCTCCAAGCTTGTATCGGGCAAATCTCTAGACATTCTGTTGTCAAAAACATGTCTTGTTTTTTCAACCTGCTTTAAACCTTAATTCCAGATAAATCACAATTTGTAAAATACATGTAAATAGGTAAAAAATAATGGTATAAGAAACAGGTTAACTGTCCTGTATGATGCAGTCACCTTGGTTCCCCAGATGAATGGATAATTTCTGGTCTTTTTAGAATTTTATTACCTTCTTGCAATAAACAATACTATCAGGTAAGTGAATATAACTGTGTTTGTGAAGTTTTTATGACCTAAGTCTTACAGGTGTTGAAGTTATGATATTCACTGCCATTATTTCAATTTTATTCTATAAAATCAAAGCTCTTGAACCAGTATATGGTTCAGCCACATGTGCATTTCTGTAAGTCATGTGTGTGTGACACAAAAACGACATCATAAGCAAAATTAGAATCTTTCAATGTAGAAATTGAGTAACTCTTGCTGTTATTTTGTGTTATTTTCATCATCATTCGTCTATTAATATAATAATTATAATATTATATTAATATTATAATATAGTATTATAATAGGGAGATTTGAATTGTTTGGCCGTCAACTTCGGAACTATGAGATTCATGGAAAAGATGTTATTTTCATCATCATTCGTCTATTAATATAATAATTATAATATTATATTAATATTATAATATAGTATTATAATAGGGAGATTTGAATTGTTTGGCCGTCAACTTCGGAACTATGAGATTCATGGAAAAGATGTTATTTTCATCATCATTCGTCTATTAATATAATAATTATAATATTATATTAATATTATAATATAGTATTATAATAGGGAGATTTGAATTGTTTGGCCGTCAACTTTGGAACTATGAGATTCATGGAAAAGATGTGCTAATCTCCAACCACTGACTTTGGAGACAAGCAATAGCTTCTAATAGTCCAAGCAGTGTGGAGTTTATTATCATATCTGTCCACAGATTTCTGTTTTGTGTGCTGCCAATCATTTCTGATATCTATGTTCTGCAAAGCCATAACGCCAGGTTGCCAAGCATTTTCTCTCTTGGTCTTCCTTTATCTCTCTTATTCTTCAACTTGCCTGTTGTCACAAAGTGTTCCATCTTTCTTCTTCTTCTCATGATGTGTCCAGTAAAATGTGAACTGTCTCTCGTACGAGTGAGTATCTCTCTTTTTGAACTAGTTTATACCGCAGAATATGGATGTGTAGGGCCATTGACGCAAATAAAACGGCAACACAACGCATTTCCATTCTCTGGACTATATACAACTGGAGATCTTGTAGGACCATTGTCCTGTTACAAGAGAAATCCAGTGGGAGTTTGAGAATCAACGCCGAAGAAGAAGAAGAACTAGTTTATTACAAGATATCTTCCTTAATAAGTGAGACAGCTGTAAAACTGTATAACAATAGTACTTACATAAAACACAAGGTCGATTAGCTTCACAATAAATGCACAGATTGTTAATAACAGACTATAGGGCATGGGTTTAAATAAAATTGATATAACACAGTTTCAATCGTAATGTCTTTTTCAAGAAAACACAACACAGACAGTGAACAAACAGTAAAAATAATGGCACTATCACAAAAGTAGTAGATGGCAGACATTTAACAGCATTCTTTGGATGTCTCATCCAAGGTAACAATGACGTTCATATGCACAATTATTGTCATAGAGACGCGTATTAAAAACATATGGGGAATGAAAGCGAAATACAACTATGCATGAAAACAAATTGAACGACAACACAACAAAGGCCCAACTCCCACCCACCCACCCCCATATCTAAATAAATGATGGGTATTAAGACCAAATGGCTTATGGGTGCCAAATTACAATATAGGCCTATAGCAATTTTCATTGTTAATGGTGGAGCTAGCTCTATCGTCTGCGGTACAAGATCTTAAGACAGTTAATGAATATCACGGCAATCCAATGATCAGCACCAATAAAAAGTATAGCTACCGAGTAGGTGTTCTGTTGTAAACGGCATGAAGATCTCGGCAGAAATGGTCACTTGGTCTTTTGCCAGTTTCACCTATATATTTATTGTCATAACGTTTACAAATGATAACGTAAATGACGTTGCGTAATTCATATGTGAAGGCATCGTTGATAGTGAATGTGGCCTTAGGCAATGAAACGGAATGGATCTGCACTAATTAGGGTATGTGTAACAATGCCGGCGTCCACAACGATCCATGCCAAAATGGTCTGGAACATTATCCCTACTGAGGTGAATGTGAACCGAGATGTTAAGATTTTTCTCATGCCTATAGGTAACCAGATGTAAGTTCTGGCAAACGGCATGTGTTTGAAGATCCAACTGGAGAAGGGAATACTGTCTGACAATAGTCTACCGAATGTTGAGCTATGGGGATGCAAAGTGAGGACAAGTTTAACTCTTATCAAAAGAGGAAGTACCATGAGTATTAATCAAAGTATCTTCACGAGAGAATTTTTGGACATGAAGCGAATCCGCTGAAAGGACATTGCCAAGGCATGAGCGTCTACGTAAGAAATTATCATCACTACATTAGCAACGAAGGCGATGAAGAATGACAAAGAGTTACGGCAAGCAGGTGGATGAGAAAAAGTGTAATGTAGAAAACTATGTGCATCAGTAGGCTTGTAGTATGCAGATATGCTAAGGTAAGAGGATTGAATTGTGACAATTATGTCCAGAAAGTTGACAAAGTAGCTGAATGTATTGAATAGCAGGATTAAAATGGTTGTTAAAAGTTGGTGAAACGAAACAGTTCCGGCTCAGACATGCCAGTAATAACTGTACCATCATCGATGTATCTATGAAATAGAAATGAAAAAGGGCCTTCATAGGTCTCCCAAACTTGATGTTCCAAATGCCGCATGAAAAGGTAAGCATTACTAGGCACCATCTTAGTACCCATAGCAGCGCCACTGAACCGATCAACAAAGTGCCCATCGAATTAAAGAGAGTTGAGTGTCAATAGAAGTTCAGCGAGGCAAATAAGAGTGGGAGTAGATGCAGAGGGGTGAGGACTCATATCAAGACAGAACTGCAATATCATAAGCCCACCTGAATGAGGTATATAAGTATATCAAGAAAAGCATCTGATCTTATAAGAGCAGATGATAAGTGCGATCAGAAGATAATTGAACAATAGAAAAGATAGTTAGTGCATGTTTAGTGTCTTTTAAGAATGAAGGACATTTCTCTACTAAGGGTGGGAAAATACTGTCAATGAAATCAGATATATGTTTGGTGGGACAAGAGCAAGCAGGAATAAATGGACTTCCTGGATTAGGTAATTTTAGGCAGCATATAGAAAACAGGTCTGCCTAAACTGCATTCATTTATGCAATGAGCAGCATTTGTAGGAAGGTTGTTGTTTTAGATAAAAATGTTTATATTATTGTGGACCACGCGAATGTGAGATATCATAGCATCAGATGTTTGTGGTTTGTAAAGTTTGATATTTGTTTGTGATCCTCCTGTAGATACAGGTCCTTGCCCCACTAAATCAGTACACCCCTTATCAGCGGGTTTGATGACAATGTCATCCCGACGATGAAGCTGCGACCACGAACGTGGCTTAAAGGGTGATGTTGAAGCGTCTGACGCGGTTGTGATGAAGCAATTTAATATCATAGAGATTATTCTTGATGTAAAGATCCAGAGAATGGAGTGCACTAGGCATATTTCTTAGTCGCGTCTCCGGAGAACATATCATCAGTATTAGATGAATCTTTATCGGAGAAATCATAACGAAGGCGACACGACGACGATAGCGGTGGACGCCTTGAAGAAGAGAATATTGATGATATGTAAGGTGGTGAGGGACAAGCTTGAGGCTCTTACTAAGGACATACAATTTCACGATCAGAAAGACTAAGTCTGGAGGAATGCAAACATCCATAGCACTAGACTGACAAGATTGTGGAATATTAGCATTAGTGGTAGGATTGGGGTATATTAGAAAAATATAAAGGGGCAAGAAATTGGAAGATTAGCACAAGTATTGGAGCAAGAAATTGGAAGATTAGCACAAGTATTGGAGCAAGAAATTGGAAGATTAGCACAAGTATTGGAGCAAGAAAGTGGAAGATTCGCACAAGTATTGGAGCAAGAAATTGGAAGATTAGCGCAAGTATTGGAGCAAGAAAGTGGAAGAATATCACATGTATTGGAGCAACAAAGTGGACGATTAGCACATGTATTGGAGCAAGAAAGTGGAAGATTAGCACAAGTATTGGAGCAAAAAATGGACGATTAGCACATGTATTGGAGCAAGAAAGTGGAAGATTAGCACATGTATTGGAGCTAGAAAGTAGATTAACGTTAGATGTGGAGCAAAGAGAGTTAAGTTTATTGTTATAAGTGCAAATAACGTAATACAGTCTGCGTGTTGAGACCATGGGCGTTGTCTAGAATAAGGGAATACAGGAGCCTGTTATTATATAAGTAAAGAAACGTAAACGGTTTAATAGTTGACATTTGGAAGTGTCTACTTCAGATAAAAGATGAAAAGCATGGTTGTGATATTTACGCCTTACGGTCAGATTTCAAAGTGACATTTGAGATCATCCTGACATTCCACAGGATTGGTTGCTCAAGCCTACTTTGGCGCCTCTTACGAAATACATGACCAAAAACTTCAGCAGAATATGTCCTGCGTGCTGAGTTCAGACAGTCTCTCATTTTGGCTGGTCCGGCTTTTCTTGTACTTTTCATTGGCTGGTGACAAAGTATACGCAACATTACGAATAATCCATCGCATCAGCCAAGTAAGTGACGCTTACTTGGGATCATCGCGGTGAGCATAAACAAGAGAAGGGCGTGGACAGAACACTACTATTATAAATACTATTTCTTGCTCTCATTTCCGTTTCCAGCTACACCAATCTAATTTATGTTTCACACCGAGAATCCTCTGTAATGATCTCTCCAAAATAGAGACTGACCTTTCCCAATTTGCTATTTGTAGGCCTACACTAGACTAGGTTTGTTTGGTAACTACTATCCATTTGTTTTAGAAACATCTGCCAAATAATGTGTTCTCGGTGAACAATGTTCTGTAATGATTTCTTTTCATTCATGATGGCTTAGTTCATAGTGTGTTGATGATGGTAACATTACCTACTCACGACCAAACGATAAGCCCAGGCATTTTTAGCTTTAGTCATTTTATAAGCAATATACATATATTCATTATGTTGCTGCTGGAAACATTCGTGGAACCCATTCCTTGACACCTTTATCGGCTGTCTTGTTGCATTGGTGATAATTTCATCTGCGCCCGTGAATGTTTTACGTTTCAGTGAAGATTTAAGTTGAAGACACAATAAAAAAAATCAGCATGTGTAATGGAAGAATATTGAGGCTGATTAATGTAATCACATTGTGCTTTGTGGGGTACTACTTTACCAGTGGGGATCAATGTGCCAGCGCACTATCGTACAGCATAATCGAACTGTTTGTTCTCCATTTTTCAGATCTTTTTATTCTGATCTCTCCATCTCTTAGACAACGGAGGATATCTACGTACATTTTCGTGTTAACCGTTCGGTCTACATGAATGAAATCATGATAGACAATTCCATGGGAATAAAAAAAAATTCCAACATAACTGTTCCTTTTCTTTGGACCACACGAAAATTCTGTGTCCGGAGATTTCTTCATTGCGCTATCACCATAAGATTTATTAAATAATTTTAGTGTCTCTCATGATGACTGTTCAGGCAGAACACATACTGTGACATGTATACGTTGTTCAATCAAGGACATTTTCAACTCTGACGATACAACTAGCACAACATAAAATCTGTATCTTCTTGGAGAGTATATGTGAAGGTCACGTCTGCCATGTCCTTTCACCAAGGTCCTTACCAAATTCTAATCATATAATCTCCATAACACCATATTTCATTCAAACATTAGTTGAATATTCCGGAACTTTTTGAAGTTACCTCTTATATTATTTAATGAATTCCTATTCTCTGAAGTTTTACACAAAACGTACTCCCAAAATATGACTGTACTTCGGTGAAGTGGGATATTTAAATCTACAATTCTAGTCATCAGTATTATTCTAAACTGATAAACTAGATGGATTCAGTTCATTAAGGGCAATCCCACGTGTGTTGTCGGGGCTGAAAGGGGAGCAAAGAATAGCAACACTGTTTACCTTCATGCATGTCGTAAAAGGCGACTAAGGAGGTTATGGGATGGAGTTGGCTGCCCCATCCCATATAGGGTCAGTGACCCAAAGCCATACTAAACTCGAATGTGCCAGGCCGAAAGGCGCAGATATCGCAGCAATGCTGTAAACCATGACACAACGCATTCCGTTCTCCCGACTACTTCCTGCTAATCTGCAGTAGTTTGAGAACGAACGCAGAAAAAAGAAGAACAAGAAGAATTAAGGACAATCAGGCACAGTGCTAAAAATGTTAGGGTTATTTGAGAGCAATGCCGTAGATAATTGTGGAGGGGGAGGGGGTGTATAACATATTTAGTACATAGACAGTTTCAAAAGTGAGCAAATTCCCCCCACTTCCAATATTTTCTCCAAGAAAAGGCAGCAACCAAAAATTCAACTAAAGCGTTAGAAATACCCATATGTAAAACAAGGAAATGCCTTTTTTTAAACGTCCCCCCCCCATCCCCAACGAAGACGCGAGAGAATAATGTTGATCATCAACAAAATTATCATTTTACAGAGAATAGTAAAATTGACAAAGTTGGATTCAATGATGCCAAAATGTCTCTTCACACAGAAATGAGAATATTGACAGAAGTTAGTTCAAAGAAATTGAAAACGTGATAGCACGTTCACGAACTAGTATAATTTGTGTAAAATCTGATGAATTATTGAAACTATTTTGAGTCTACTAAAGACACTCTAGGTCAGAGGCCATCTGCTGTGTGACCTGTGACTTAGTCATTCGTGACCATCAGACCTGTTGGTGTGAGCGGGCCGGACTGAGCACCTTGCGTGCCGGACTGAGCACTTTACGTGTGCCAAAGAAATATTTTGTTGATAGTTATAGTGCGGTGATAGTGCATCCGGACCGTTCAGAAATAATAGCAAACTACTTCACGCATTGCTTATAAAATGACTATAGCCAAAAATTCTGGGTTGATGACTACGTTCTGATAAAAATGGTTATACCATTTTGTTTAACCGTCTGGTCATCTACGGCAGTGATTCCTAACAATAAAAATATAAGGCATTTGGGTAGGGGGGGGGGGAAGAGGGTGGAATAAAAAATTTGTGTTCCACAGAACGTTACTTGCCAGAAACTATTCGGACGATAAATAACAAAATGAATGATAACGTCGTGAAGGAAGTTCAAGTTTGTTTTAGGTCACGTGGGGCTGCGGCTACTAAACATGATTAGTGAGTCCCGCGTAAAATGGTTGAAAATCTGTTATTTAGAGTGCAGTCTCCGATATCCAGATATACCAAAAAAGATCGAGATCTGGGGTTGGGAAAAGTGCACCACTGGGGAACAAATCCGACTTGTCAATGCAATGTTTCTTTGACGTGTCGGGCTGATTTAAAACTAAAGTTCACTGAATATGAACTGGCCAACTGAGATCAGAAACAGCACATGGAACTCCATTGCTAAAAAAAAAACGCTTTTTCGTTCCATATTAAATTATAAAAAAGACCATCTCTGATCTAGATCTAAACGTAAAAAGATTCTAATTGGAAACACTTGGTTTATAACAGCTGCAATTGCTTACAGAAAAAAAGTGGAAGGAATGTCTCCACTGAAGATGGACACTGAAAATGGGGCGGAGAGTAGATAACCTGGTATGCGGATGACGTGATTGGTTTAAAGTAAAAAAACAACACATATGGCTAGGCTGCACATGATATTGACTAATATTTTGTAAATAAAATAGTTGTGCATGCAACATTCTTCGAAAGTAATATTGTATGCACTTCTTGACCTGTTGAGGTTAAGAATATGTCCATGAGTTGTCAAACTGCCATGAGGACCACGTGCTGACATTGTTACGGAATGCAGGTCAGTAACCAGCAATCACCCGTGTGTTGCAGGGACCCAAAAGGGGAGCAAAGAATAGCAACACTATTTACCTTCCATGCATGTCGTAAAAGGCGACTAAGGAGGTTATGGGATGGAGTTGGCTGTCCCATCTCATATAGGGTCAGTGACCCAAAGCCATGCTGAAGTCGGATGTGTCAGGCTAAATGGGGCAGATATCGCAGCAATGCTGTAAACCATGACACAACACATTCCGTTCTCCGGACTACATCCTGCTAATCTGCAGGAGTGTGAGAATTAACGCAAAGAAGAAGAAGTAACTAGCATTACACTACAAAAATGTGATGCATTGAGAAGGCCGAATTAGAGAAACTTCTAACAAATTGTGAGTAAGTGGAAGCATATGTACAGGCAGTTGTTACTGCACTAGTTTCCTTGTCTTACGTTTCCATGATCAACTCCAAGTTGAGCCACGAACATGTTCATACCATAAATGTTTTCTGGTTCACACACTTTCGGCTAATTATAAAGGGTACACGAACAAATTCTGAATAAGTAAAGGCGATAGGCGTGCTACTGACAGCGTTAGCGGGTTGTCCATAAATTGTGTCAACAATATATTATACATTATTGACCCTCCTTCCTCTCTCTAGTAAACAAATATCAAGAATTCAGGGACACACCTTCTTAATTATGTAAAATAAACCTCTCCCAATAATATAATAATTCAACAAAAACAGTACGAACAAAACCATGATTGTTTTTAGACTAAGAAAAATGTTTAAAATTCAAGAAATTTATTTGGCGGTATAAAAACAGTATTGTTGACGTCACCTTTTGTCAACCACCCCTCCCCCTTAACTGTCAAGCTTTTTCATACTCCCCCACTCCCCAATTGTTGACGTAATTTATGAACATCCCATAACATTAGCTGCTGTTGTCATATAAAAATAAGGACATAACACAGTTTTCCCTATATGCCTCAATAATACAGGAATTTCTTTACAAATTAGAAGTACGGACATTGTAGAAGCTAGTCAATTTAAGGACATGACCGGTTATTGTGGACATTATAGAAACCAGCCACGTATGAGGACATTGTGGAAACCAGCCTGGTATTGAGGACATTATAGAAACTAGCCTGGTATTGAGGACATTATAGAAACTAACCTGGTATTGAGGACATTATAGAAACTAGCCTGGTATTGAGGACATTATAGAAACTAGCATGGTATTGAGGACATTATAGAAACTAGCCTGGTATTGAGGACATTATAGAAACTAGCCTGGTATTGAGGACATTATAGAAACTAGCCAAGTATTGAGGACATTATAGAAACTAGCCTGGTATTGAGGACATTATAGAAACTAGCCTGGTATTGAGGACATTATAGAAACTAGCCAAGTATTGAGGACATTATATAAACTAGCCTGGTATTGAGGACATTATAGAAACTAGCATGGTATTGAGGAAATTATAGAAACTAGCCTGGTATTGAGGACATTATAGAAACTAGCCTGGTATTGAGGACATTATAGAAACTAGCCAAGTATTGAGGACATTATAGAAACTAGCCTGGTATTGAGGACATTATAGAAACTAGCCTGGTATTGAGGACATTATAGAAACTAGCCAAGTATTGAGGACATTATAGAAACTAGCCAAGTATTGAGGACATTGTCAAATCCAGCCGGTTATGATGACATTATAGAAACAACTATCAAACTACTATAGTAATACATATCACATTACTCGTTCATTGAAGATCCGTATAGACATAAAGTAGCTAGTTGGATGTTACGATGACAGTAGTAGGACTACAACGGGCTGATATTAAGTAAAAACACATTTAGTTAGAAAGGGTATCTTTTGATTGGGTGATAATTTCCTAAAAGATTAATTCCTCCTGAAATTTTAATTATAGTGTTTTATCTGGAGGCAAATTAGGGATGAGATTTTTAAAGCAGACACATCAAATATACATGCACGTATTTAAAAAAAAAGTTTATATTAAAAATATACTACAAACATTTATACATTCCCTTTACAAACGTATTTTTGAATGTTTAGATTTAAAATATACTACGGATACATATACCTTCCCCTTACAAACGTATTTATTCAATAAGACGTAGAGGATTAACTTCATTGTACTCAGGTTCCCCCATATGTATCCCGTCCTTCTAAACAAAGCGGCACGACGTCTGAAAGGAGTACCACTCAAAGCAAGTAACTCCGTAGTTTCAATGGATTATCTCAAGGGATCTCCTAAAACAGGAGTCGGCAACTTATGACACGCGTGCCACACTTGGCACGCCAAGCAATTTCAAATGGCACGCAGACTCTTCACGTTTCCTGTCTAAAGTTGATTATAAATCGATTAGCGCGGTTTCCTCGCTCATTTCGACACTCTGAATAATTTGAAACCTTACGTTAGCAAAAGGTTGCCGACCCCTGTCCTAAAACAAGTACTTGTAAAGAAACATCACAACCCGGGATCGAACCCGCAACGTCTTTAGCTCAAAGCAAACGTCATATAAATGTGTCATGGAGATCCCACGTTTATCAGTACACACACCTGTAAATAAACTGAACGTGTCTGCTACCTTTCCCAGCTTCCAAAAAAATAATTATGTAAGGGTTATTTCTTTGACGAAATTAGTTAATTATAAAGAAGTGCCTTGTTGTTGGATCTTCTTCTTCTTCAGCGTTCATTCTCAAACTCCTGCTGAATTCTCTTGTAGTGGACCATGGTCCAACTAGATTTCCAGCAGGATGTAGTCCAGAGAATGGAAATGCACTGTGTCGCCGTTTTATTTGCGCCAATCGCCCGACACATCCGTCTTCGGCAGGTTGTTGGATCAATTAGCCATGAATACTCATAAAAAGCAGCCATATTGAGCATGTAGTAAAGCTACATATTCGATATATGTAAAGTATAGCATATTCGAGCTAAGTATATTGATATTAATGAACTGTTGGATTCTCTGGAGTCAATGTGTAAATGTGAATGTCGAGGTTAAAAGATGATTCTTTATCCACGTTGACGAAAATCATTTCAACCTCGTTAGATGTTGGTTCATTATAACGACGTTGATCAGATTGATGATCACGTTTGAAGACCATGTTTACTATTGGGATTTCTCTTCTAGTTTGAGCAGCATTCTGAATCTCTCTTGTTTCCATATAACGCGTTAACTGATACGACTGTGCTAGTCTATTGTGTTGACAAAAAAAATCAATCGATTTTATCAAGAATTTCTCTTTCGTGTGTAGCATTCGCTGTGTGTGATTGGCGAACATCTAGTGATTGAGTACTGTCCAAAACATACAACTAAGCGAACTGTGGAACTTTGTTGTATGGCGGTTGTATATCAGAAGTTCGATGATAAGTTTGTCTATAAATTTTTAAAACATATGGACCTTGACAATCCGTATTTTTTGCTCCCATTGACGTGAAAGAAAGAGCACTATTATAAGAGCGAATATTCTCGCGGAAATGTCTCTTCTTCTTCTTCTTCAGCATTCGCTCTCAAATAACAACAACGAATATTTCGTGTCATTTTCGCCAGGGGGCGTGAAGTACGTTGTGCTGCAAGTTCCACAGTAAAACTGATTATTTGCACCCCGGTTGGCCACTTGTGGTCAGGACATCCGAGGTCCAGCACATCCGTTTTCGTCATTCCTTTATTTCGGGTTTGGTCCCTAGTCCGTGACAGCCTGTGTATCTGTCGCCGGGCACGCTGGTGTGTAGTGCCTCTTCGCCAAGACGCTTGTCGAGCGCACGAGGTACTCCACCGTCTATCGTGCAATTGGACGAACTCTGCCTGTGTCCATCGGGAACTGAACCTTTTCTCATTCGCGAGCCTGGTTCCGTCGATGAAGAACTCGCCAGAAGAGTTGGACCCTGGCTCGTTCGCCCTCCCACCCGAGGCGTCGTTCACAGACATTGTGAACCCCTCGCACAAGTTTGAGTCTCACACCACGCGTCTGAGAGCAAGTCGTTCTCGAGCTAAGCGACCTTGTCCCAATAGCGCCTGAGCCCATCAGGTACTTAACCCTTTCTCTCTGCAAGTGTGTTTCCGGTATAGGAAATCTTGACAGTAGAGTTGGGCCAGGACTGCCATCGTTGTCCCCTTCGTGCCTAAGCCCATCGGGTTCGGAACCATTTCTCTTCGCGAGCATATTTCCGGTATAGGAATGCTCGACATTAGAGTTGGTTTAGGTCTTCTTGCTTTTCGAGCGCCCACAATTGGGTCTGGGTCTCTGCTTATAAGGATCACAGGTAACTAGAAACTCGTCTCGAGCTAACAGAGCTTACAGTTTCCCTTTCCTTGGAACTTATTTACTTTTCATTTGCAGTTCGCGCTGCCCTCTGGCGCTGTTCTGCCCTTTCATTGTGTCATTGTACTCATTATGACATATATTTGTTTCTCTGCATTCAACCACCTTTACGTGCCTTTTACATTGGCCGCCCCTCCAATGTTCTGACTGGACTAACAGGCGTCACTGTATGTCGACAGAATCGCGGTATGTGGTGATGCAAATGGTGTCGGAGATATTGTATGTCTATTTTACAGTCAAATCTATTTCCATCTGTTTCCTCCACATTCTCGGACACGATCCCCAAATGATTTGGCCAGAATCAGCTCGAGCTGCTTTTTTCTGTTACCAGGGTGCACCGCGAGGAGGTACGTTTGGGATCTTGGTTATATTGCTAACCCTGGGTTCGCCTAGAGCATTGCGTTCCCTTTGCACCCCGGAAATGTCTCCATTTAGGGTGTGTATTATCAGAGAGCATCAAGAGCAAGAACTCTGAATACTCCAGCTTATTACCATGGATGTCTTGTGGCTTTGGAAGCATGATCTTTCTCTTTCAGCAACAACTTGTAAACTTGCCATCTTTAGAACGTTCGTCAAAAACTATTTTTTAGCACCACAAAATTGACATATAATATAGAAAATTCCGGGACATATACAGCAACACGTCCCTCAGTAAAATGCACAGCTTCATTTGAAATTTCTTGACTTCGCATTTGTGACTGAGTGAGCCTCGGCATCTGCAGCTCGGCGTCTCTGCGTTTGCTAAACAGTTTCATGCTGACTGTGACGACATTGGTATTCTGTATTCATAGCTAGTTGATTTTTTTTTTTTGCGCTGGTGATTCTAGCTTAGCTCGAAGCCGATGCAAATCAGCACCCTTAGCAAGTCGTGTTTGTCTTTGTCAATTCTTTGCATCTTTCTTTCAATTCTATTTCTATGCTCTGCATCATTTACGGCACGAAAACGAGCGAGTGACTCTTGACGACTCAACCATCTAGCTTTTCGCTCTTTTGGTTTTTGACACTTTCTTTCCATCCATCATCTAAAGCAAAGTATGTGTATATTTTAAATATAATGTATTTTAGATAACTTTAACCACAAGCCGATACAGAAGTTAACATGTTAGCGCAAAACTGTAATCTTCTTTGAATAACATCAAGACACCAATCGTTTTGATTGAATGTCGCACGCAATTCCGTGAGGTATATACACTATTTATGGAACGCACCAGCGATCTGGGAGAAATATCATATATGTATGTATCTATCTATGTATCTATGTATCTATCTATCTATGTATCTACGTATCTATCTATCTACGTATCTATCTATCTACGTATCTATCTATCTACGTATCTATCTATCTACGTATCTATCTACGTATCTATCTATGTATCTATGTATCTATCTATCTATCTATCTATCTATCTATCTATCTATCTATCTATCTATCTATCTATCTATCTATCTATCTATCTATCTATCTATCTATCTTAATCTAATCTAATTCTAATCTAATCTAATCTAATCTAATCTATATATCTATCTATCTATCTATCTATATATGATAACTACCTTCCTCTGTCAAAGTACAGTGTGTCTACAAGTGATAAGCAACGTGTTCTTCTGCGTCAATTATCAAACTCATGCTGGCTAGCAGAAGGAAGTCCGTAGAATGAAATGCGCTGTGTCACTGTTTACAAAATTATCGTAATATCTAGGCCTATGTCTTTTGGTATGTCATGGCTTGTGGGCCACTTTGAACTATGAACGGGACAACCAGTGACCATCCCAAATATCCTTGATCTTCTTACGATGTGCATGGTAGGTCAGAGTTGTGCGTTGCTCTCTTTAAGGCAACGTAGTATGAGGGCGGTGATAAATAATAGTTTTGATGTTTCTACTCAATGTTGTCAAAATGTTCAGTTCGTAGCTATTCATATCTTGTATACAGCATTACTGGTTTAGAAGAGCAATGGACACGACTAAGCTTTTTTTTATTGGTGGGACGAGGAAAGTAATGGCATTTTTTCCTCCAAAAAACACTGCTTTAAAATATCTTAATTTGTTAGATGGGAAGTTTTTCTTTTCCAAAATATTGTCTTTTCATTTTAAAGACTTTTCCGTTGTTAAAACACTACAATATCCCATGCAGTATTACTGTAACGGGATAAGATTGTGGGAGAGGGGGGGGGAGACACACTATCCGTCGACTCGGTCATAAGAGTTGTTAGTGAAACCGTCTCACAAACAGAACTAAATCAAACTGCTTGTGGTTCGAAAGCCGATAACCCACATTGATCTGGCAAAGGGATTGAAAGTATTAGTAGTGCCTCAAAATTCCACAATAATTTAATAGCGATGACCTACACATGAATTACTTGGAAATCTATTCAAATATTTTTCCACTAGCTGTACCGTAAAATGGAGCCGGTTGCTGTGTTTTAAACTTATCGTGTAGCGGTAAATGTTATGTTCGAATTTTCATAAGAAAGGGGGATGGGGAGATTTTAACACCCTTCCCCCAATCTACGAGCTTGCACGAATGCATAACTAATTGCTACACAAGTTACACTCTTGCATAATTTCTCCACACTCCGTGTAATTACAAGTTTTGTCTTCTTAAAGTAAATATTCTACTAATTTTAAATTACTTCTTATAAATACGTGTTTACTCTAGAAATGTTTTGCATTCTAACGAACTGCAGATCGAGCAAGGCTCTCAATAACATTTTGACACGTTCTAGAAAGTGATATTGTTTATCAAGGTTGCCGTATAGGTAATAAATTGTACACACATTTGTTAAATTTTCAACTAGCCTTAAAATTTATGATTTAGAAGTTTTAGTGAAATTTTTGTCAATGTAAAAAATATATCAAATTGTACCCAATTGTTTTTACTTATATTGATGACAATATTAAAAGTCTGGTAATTCCTGTAATATTGTTAATTCTTGATAGAATAATTTCGATCATAACTGTTGTGAAAACACAACCAAGAAACAAAACACAAACGTTCAACTCCAAAAAAAGCAATTATTAGAATTAGGTTTTTAATTGCTTTTCGATGAATTCAAGATTACGTTTTCAGTAGTATTTGTGCACAATGAAATAGTTTGGCAAATGTTTTTTTCCGGTGCCATTTCTCACTTAAAAATTGATCATTAACAAATCTAACAATCTGGCAGCGATGTTTTCAATGTTATTTAAACGGAAGAGAACCCATAATAACACGGATACAGTTCGTCATGTCTTGATGGCATGTGATCTAGGCTTAATCCCAGTCAAAAACGGCTAAAGTCTATTACGGGATAAATGTTCCAGTGTATGGTAACAACCCTAAACAGGAAGTAGGTGGCTGGAGTAACACAGACCAAATGTCAAAATATACAAAAATAGGTAGATGTATTACCAAAATAAAACATAAAACAACATAACAACGAGATACAGAGACTGTATCTCGTTGTTAGGTAGTTTTATGTTTTATTTTGGTAACAGATTTACCTATTTTTGTATATCTTAAAGTCTGTTAGTCTCACATTATGTTAACGTACTTAATATAACTTTGCCTGCAGCATTACACCAATTATTTGCACCAAAAATATTACCTAAACAAAACAAGTCTAGCATATACTGTTCACGATGTACCCATGTATCTGCCCATCAATCTAATGTCTTTTTCTCTGATTTTGTTGTTAGGTTTCCCTGAATTGAATGACATCTGTTTTCGAGTTATGACACGTTTAGTCGCATCTTCGTCCTCGTTCTCAAGTAAAGGTCAGGCGTTGATATGATTTTTATCAGTGAACTGTACTGTAGTCACAAGCCCCCGAATAGAAATGTAATGTTGTTTCAGACAACTACAGTTTTCTGATTGTTTCTTCGTGATATGAAGGAGATATGAATTCCATCAATAAACTTTACTATAGTCACAAGCCCCCCAAACAGGGCCGCCGGCGTACAATATCGACGAACACGAGGTCGCGAACAATGTCCGAACAGTGAATTGTACTGTAGTCATCAGTCCCCAAACAAGGCCGTAGTGTTGTTTCAGATAACCACAGTTTTCTTATTGTTTCTTCGTGGTATAAAGGAGGTGTGATTTTCATCAGTGCATTGTGATGATGTTCCTCCTTTACAAGGGAAGATGAGCATGGCACGGAAAACGATAAATGTGATGAACAAGTAGAAAAAAAAACATTTGTGATTGTCTAATTTGGTTTGTGAGTTCGTAGATGTCCGATGAGTTGATTCGTGCCAGGAAAGTTCTATTGCAGTGTATGCAGGAGTGTAGAGGTATCGGGGAAGGAGAGTTTCGGATTTGTCCTTCCGTTGCTTGTAAATTAACGTAGTGTAATTTTTTTTCTTCAAATTTAGCGATGCCAGCAGTGATCTGGGTTTGCCAAGCTGTGCGATCAAGGGCTGTAGTTTCCCCAGGTGCTAGGATCGATGTTGCAGTACTTGAGATAAGTTTTTTAGATGATTATTGAAGCGCTTTTGCTGCACTCCGCTTGAACGTTTGCCATCGCACCGCTCCCCATATAATAAATCTCTTTGGGAGGCGCTTATCTGGCATACGGACGAGGTGGCCAGTCCATCGGAGTTGGGACTTAGCAAGGCATGGGTGCTTTGCATAAGGGACTTTTGAAGAATTTCCGTGTCTAGTACTCGATCCTGCCAACATACTCCCATGAGGTTTCTTAGGCACCGAAAGTGGAAAGAGTTATGTCGAGCGTGTCTCGCATATACAGTCCAGAACTACGCAGCATAAAACAGTATTGGTAGAACGACTGCGTGGTACATGTTTAACTTAGTTGTCAAACAGAAACCACGCCTGGACCAGACGTTGGCACGAAAATTCCCGAATGCCGCGAGCAATACGCACTGCAGAGTCCTTGTCAATTGTTGCAATTTGCGATAGGGTGCTGCCGAGATATATAAGCTTACTGGCAGTATTGAGGTTTTTGTCTATTTACTGTGATTACTGGGTCTGTGTAGGGGACACCTGGTGCTGGTTGATACATTACTAATGTCTTCGTGGTACTGATGCTGAGACCGAACGCATACCAGGCCAAAGAAAAGAGGTCCATGCTGTTATGCATGTCTTTCAGAATGGTAGCGTTTAGTGCACAAACGTCGGCGAACAAGAGGCCGTGAACAATGTTCTAACAGTGAATTGTACTGTAGTCACCAGTCCCCAAACAGGGTCGTAGTGTTGGTTCAGATAGCCAGAAGTTTCATATTGTTTCTTCTTGGTCGCTTGATATGCGTAATGTTGTGATGACTCCAGACGTCGGTAACTCCGTCAATCCATCTTTCTTGTATTTCTTTGCATCTTAGTGTTTGTATTCTCATGGTGTACGCTCTTTCTGCTAGCCAGTATGGGTTAATTCTGACTAAGTGGCCGAACCATTTTAGTTATTTTCATTTAAACACCTTATGTTGTTCCAACAGTTATTGCAATCATTTCAATACACATATAATCTCTTCTTGTCCCGTTTGCTGCTTTTCTTAGACATATCATTTCACACGTAGTCAGTTTTTTTCTCGTGTTCCTGAATTAGTGCCCACGTCTGACATTGATAATAATTTGGTTTTTTTTGTTGTTTTCTGTGCATTCGTTCTCCAACCCCCCACATGATCTCTCCTGTAGCAGGACAATGATCCTACACGATTTCCCGCATGCAGGCTGTAGTACAAATAACGGATATGCGATGGGTCGCTGTTATTTGCACCAATGGCCAGACACATTAGACTTCGGCGTTTAATATTGGTACGGATTTTTAATTTATGATTTGCCTTTTGGTTCCATTGAGGTTTTTGTGAAAACGCAAATCTATTACCGGTTTACTGGACCTGTCGTAGTTGTATCTTTGAATGAAGATTTAAATTATCACAATATCAAATCAATTAAGGCATCCTCTGAATGAATCACACTTTTTCTGTTGACATCTATGCATCCATAAATCTAGCATTTTTGGCTATAATGATTTTCTTGTTTCAGTAGTTTGTTACTGGTTTCTGAATTGTCCGGACGCGCGGAAAATGAAACCTATTACTTCGGCTGTCATATAAGTGGTAACCTAGTACTCTCTGCTTCACAGAGTCGACCCATCTCAATATTTGAAATTGAAGAAAAATAATACAATTTCCCACTTTCTTTACGCTTTGTACTCCTATATACCTTGCAGCGTAAGGTGTAGAATACATCTCTGGAGATGGCTTTTTTGTGAGATTAATATATGTTTCTTTTCGTTGACTCTTTTATTTCTGTAATCCATTGTTTGCAAAGTCTGCCCCTGGCTTTGTATCCATCGTGTCTGTAATAGTAATCCTTTCTGAGGGGCACTGTCTGATGGTAGTCTAGAAGCATGCGAAAACCACTTAATCTGTTTTATGGTCTGTTTTATAATATTGATGATCGTTTTATATAGTGCAGTTTTGGTGTTCATGCTCACATATTTGTTTTTGAAAACAGGAGACACATGCCCCAAGATTCGGTATGCTATGTTGCATCTATATTAGATTTCTTGGTGTTTTTCCCATTCGATGATATGATGCTTCCAAGAGACGTGAATTATTTCACCTGTTTAAGTTGTTGATCATTGATTAGAATAGTGGTGTTGCTGTTTTTGCGATTGACATTATCTCTGTTATTTTCCTGTTTATCTTCCTGTTAAAGTCCGTACAGGTTGTGCGGAGTCTATTTATTTGCCGTTGTAGTTGTTTTTTTCGTTGTTGATATTATTGCTTGATCATCTGCAAAAATAAGTTCGCTCAGACGGTTGTTTAGGCTGTCGTCTTCATCAGTGTTGGCAATTTTATATATGCAATTGATATGTATAATGAATAAAAAGGGATATAGAACACATCCTTGTTGCACTACAGAGTGTATGTGGGATTGAATAAAAAGGGATATAGAACACATCCTTGTGTTCTACAGAGTGTATGTGGGATTGAATAAAAAGGGATATAGAACACATCCTTGTTGCACTACAGAGTGTATGTGGGATGTATTTGAAAGCCCAACACTAGTTCTAGCTGTACATTGACTGACTGTGTAACTTACTTCTACACAAGTTGACTAGATGTTGTGGAACTCCATATTTTGATAGTATTTTCCAAAGTTGTTGTCTGTCTACTATGTCGAAAGCTTTTTCTTGGTCAACAAACGCGATATACGAAAATTCTTTGTTGTTTTCAGTTGTTTTTTTTTTCTGCCAGTTGTCTGAGTGTAAAACTGGCATCTGTACAGCTTTTGTTGTAGCGGAATCACATTTGAGTGTTGCTACGCTGTGGATCTATGAATGCACATCATCTTCTTTCTAGAATTCTGTTGAAAAATGTTCCAGAGTTAAAAGTGAAATACCTCTGTACTTTATACAATCTCTTTTGCTTTCTTTTTCTTCGAGATAGGTATTATTACAGCGTTTTTCGTCTTCTGTTGTTTCTTGTGTGTTACATATTATATTAAATCTTCTTGTTCTTCTTCTTCTTTTGTTCACTTGAAACATGTCTATATCTGTAATTCTGTCTCCTTAATAAAACTCACTGTCTTTTGTAATTCATACAGTGTCCCATAGAGTTTTGATTCCAGTGTTGTTTCCTCTGGCCAATATGTCTGCCTCAGCGTTTCATGCTCAGAACACTCTTGAAGTATATATTTGGCACTCTGTGCTGCCTGTCCACATGTACACATGGCCGTGTTGCCAAACTTGAACTTTGTATACATGTGACTGCGGAGTCGGAGTATTATATTAAATAAAATACGTAATCTTTTTATCCCTATATCTGCCGCAGCATTGATTAATTCGACTTGTATGTTATCGGTCCCTGGGGCTTTGATGAAGCTATTTGTATGACCTTTGTTCCATACTAGCGTACATAATCAAATAGGGATAATAAGAAATCTGCCGGTTCACAGTCAATGAACTAACAAAAAAGATAAATGGTTGGTTACCAGTATACGTCATTAGAAAATGATGATAAAATCCACTTACATAATAGTGACTGTGACACGAACAGCAGAATAAGATTGTTCCTGTATCGTTAGGGCGATGCTTGCCTTCACAGACCAATGACAGAATTAACCACTTACTACAATAATTATCCTACATCGGGCATGTCTTACGCGCAGACACCAACAGAATACACCATCAATCTCTTGAATGGATACCTACAGGCAAAAGAACAAGGGATAGACCAAAAGAAACACTCAAAAGAACAATACTTAGAGAAAGTAAAACAACCAATATTCATACTATCCAAAAACTGCACAGAATAGCTTTGAACAGACAGAATTGGAGAGATCTGACCTCTGCCCTAACTTCAGCGCAAAAGGAAAATGAATGAAACAAAAATAATTACTGTAGCTCTAGCTGGAGCAAGGACAAAGGTAATTGAGTTACGATTGCGTCATATTATGTAGTTTTATCCATTACTTTGTTACCTAGTCATCTGTTTCAAAAAACAAACTGCCCTAGTGTCAGCTCTTCCCGAACTCTGTAGTAATTACGGCATCTCTAGACCTTCTCAGAATATCAGCTCTGGTGTCCATTACATGGTGGTTGTAGCAAACACGGAGATTTTAGTATTTTTTTTCAGTCACGAGTGAACTCGGTCTAGTCACGAGTGAACTCGGTCTGAGTTGTTCAGCCTGTATACGAAGAACGGATTCACTCAATACACAAATTAGTAAATCAAGGCAGATTCTTAAAAACCGTGTCAATTTTCTTTGCGCTGTCATTTTTACACTTTTTTTCCTTCACCTTAACATCTGCTTTCAGAATGGTTCTCTGTATGTTTCTTCCGTCTTCACTTTACCTGCAGATTCCGGAACAAAACGTGTCACGGGATAGTGTTTCTTAATGTTTGCCCCATGCACCTATTTGTTTTCACATACCAATATGTCTAGAAGCGTCAGAACACGAAGACAACTCTGAAACTTACCTTTTTATGAGCCTCATTACAATTGTTCATAGTCCTTTCTATCTGTTATTCATCATGGTTGTTCCCTAGAGCTGCATTACTATCTATCTACCTGCAGCATCGCGTTTTGAGTGGTCCTATCTGAAGGTATTCTAGTGATATGGCCAAACTATTTGTCTGATGTCTCATAAAGACCACGCATTTTGGAACACGTTATAGTTACAAAAGAAATATCATGCCTACGCAGAATTTTAGGTAACGAAAGGAAACATGGACAGAAATGAAAGCAAGTGGGGAAAACACCAGTTGAATACTACAGTATAACTATTTATAATTTTTTTTATTTGCGTACAAAACTGTGATCGTTGTATCTTGGATTGGAAATGCTTAAAGGAGGATATTTCTAATTAAGTCAAATTTCAGTAGGATCATGAACAGTAACAGAACCGATACATTTAGCGTATACATTTATACTGCTCAAATATATATATATATATATATATATATATATATATATATATATATATATATATATATTTCAAATGTGTACCAAAATTATATTTCACAGAATTAATGTTTCAACCTTGACATAAGAAACTAACTGACTAATTAATTCAAACCCCTCTCCGGTCATTCCCACGGTCCACTGACTATTCTGGTTCGCTAACTTCAGTTGGTCTGGCGATGTCAGTCCGTAAGAGCATGACCTCTGTAGGGTCTTCTAGTCCAAAGACCAGCGTCATGCAGCCACTTCCTGACCGTTTGATCTAAAATTCGACGAGCTACTGGCATTGACTGGACTGTGGAGGGCGCAGATGAAAATCGATTTCTGAAGTAACGAAGCCGTATGAAGCAGTCTTCGGTAGGAGTTGTGACTCTGGATCTTCCACTGAGCCAGTTTGTTTAAACCATCTCCAAAGGCGACTATTTGTGCCTCTAACCAAATCGAATTGTCTGCCACTACACTTTGTGACTGTCCATTTTGTAAGCGCCAATGATGATGTATCGTTGCTCTATAGTGAGATGAATCATATTTGCGCATTTAATTTTCAACTGAATTTATTTGATGACCGTCAATCTTTTATATTCATTAAGTTTTACGGGATTCTCAAGAACTTGTCACACGAGTTATTGCCAAAATGTTGTTTTGACATTGACTTCTTTCATGACCTCACGAATCATGAGGTGAGTACAATTCAGGTAACCACAAGAAGTTAATGACCAGGTGGACACAGTCAATAGGTTGAAAAATGATGTCCAATCAGCGAATATCTTTTACACAAGTAACTCCAATAAAGTTGCGTTTCTTTTTTTGAACAGTATATAACAAATACCCCTCTTTAACACCACTTCATAATCCCAAACTACTTTTTATTTGTATTGTTTATATTGTACATATCGGATTTCTGTGAATATATATATATTTCGAGGGTTCGGACCAAGCTTTTATAATGGGATTTCACTAACATGTATGGATGGAAATCCACACAAAAATAATATACACTAAACAAATCATCTTTAAAAATAAGCGCCTTTGAAGAATATTGAACATAAAAAAAGTCGTATTTTAAAACTATTCAAGAAGAAACAAATGACGATATTAAAGAAACAAGAGGGAAGAAACAAAACAAGATATTTACACCGGCCATCTACTTAGAATGGACGAAAACACACTTCCTAATCAAGCTATCATATGGAAGGCAGAAGAAAAGTGGGTATCCCAAAAGAAACTTTACTCAGAACAATCAACAAAGGTAGTTAAATATTGGACATACATAAGTACTACAGCAACTTATAACGAGGTGCTCAACATGTAATAAAATTAAGCAATACTGACCAATCCTAACTAACTATGTCGGTTATGTACAAAGTCCAGTCAATTCTCGTCACAGGCAAAAACTTACATCATATTCCTGCCGTAATGCCCAGAATGTAGACAAACTCTCCAGTATATTTTAGCTCCTCAATGCAGTTATATCCTTCCAATGGAAGTCTACCAAATGAAATTCTTTTTATATACTATGTGCAACTTTACGGGAAAATAAGAAAACATAGCTAACGGATCAACACAGGCGAAGTTACAACCAGCGCAAAAAAACATCTGTATTTGAGGGAGTAGAGATTGTTACAGCGGCTGAAAATGTTTCGGTAACTGGATATCGGCAGGAAGGAGACGGTGAACCAGAGTGAGAAAGAAATAGCCCTGCGTATGTTGTATTCAAACGTGACTTTCACGTGAAATCTCATTTAAACAGTGCCAGTTATTATTACTTAGTTATTATTGAACGGGTGATAGCGTGTCTATGGGAAAGGGGAAGTTGAAAAAACGCATAATACTCTGAAATCAGAGACAGCGCAGCACATGATCTTTACTTGACAACAGCTGTTTTACTTAGTTTACTTATCTCTCTCTGACGCACATGCATATACCCTTGAGTGAGAATGAGGTGGGGGGAGGGAGACTGAACACATTGGGGGATGCCCGCAGAGAGATAAAATGGCAGTTCATAAACTAATAAATAAGATAGATTGTAATCAAAGTTCATTCTAATAAAAAATATATCGCAGAAGTTACTCCCCATAGTATAAGCATGACCTTTCGAAAGATATAGGTCGTTACATTACATTGCTATGTGTTACTGCCAGAGGCTATTCCGAGCTTTTCATTGGCTGGCGAAAAAACATGGAAAGTATCAATAGAAAACTCGGAGTAGCCTCTCACAGTGACACGGCACAAATGACAGTTACTGTTGCAAAGTCATGTTATAAGGATGTTTCTAACAAAATGGAAGCTCCACATTACTGAAGCTATTTACAATGAAACATCTATGATGTGACTGAGGGAATTCAGCTTTAAATACGGCACTAGTAGAAGCGAACATCTATACAGCTAAGTGATGAGTGTTTAAATGGCAGGTCACTGGAACAAAAAGCTTCGGTTATGGAGATTGCGTACACATGGATGTGTTATGATGTCAGTTCATAAGGCCTAAGCTTATAAATAAGATCGACCTTCTTCTTCTTCTGCTTTCGTTCTCAAACTCCTGCAGATTAGCATGATGTAGTCCGGAGAACGTTATACGTTGTGTCATGGTTTACAGCATTGCTGCGATATCTGTGCCTTTCGGTATGACACATCCGACTTCAGCATGGCTTTGGGTCACTTACCCTATATGGGATGGGACAGCCAACTCCATCCCATAACCTCCTTAGTCGCCTTTTACGACATGCGTGGAAGGTAAAAAGTGTTGCTATTCTTTGCTCCCCTTTTGGGACCTGGCAACACACAGGCGATAAGATCGACCGTTATCAAAGATTATTTCAATACACCGCAGGATTGTCATGGTGGTCAGTGTCTTGTCCATCTGGTAGAGTCAACTTTCAATATGAAACAGTTGGTAGAACATAGTGAGCAAGCATACTCAGACTGACTTGAAACCATGACTCTCCGCAAATATGAGATGATATGCATGTCCTCTGAATGCCAAAAAAAATACGTTTAGACGGCTTGACACAAATGACATCTTCATTGATTGAGTTAGTAAATTCTTCCCTTCACTGCCGGCAACGTTGCCAACTGTACTGATTTAGTTCGAGTAGTTGTTTTTTTCCCACACACATACTAATCACTATAATTCATCCAACCTACCTGCTTCTTATTCATTTCCAAGATTCACTTGAAGCTACCATCTTTGTTGCTTATATACTTTGTCAGCATCAAGACATATCGGTCGAAACGTCTCGCGCCTTACCCAAGGAATTATCATACCTGTGCAATTCGTGTATTTATATTTAGTGCTAGGTCTATATTCCATGGTGGTGATAAGTATAGAAGCATTCAGAGGACTCGGAGCACATGACGTATTTGGGGATACCTTTGACCAAGTTCAGTGTTGACAAATTTGGCCAGTTTGAAATGCTATTGGTCAAAAATATATGTTTCTCATCATTTTCGTGATGGTAACTTGTGATAAATATCGAAATGTATCAATTTTAACGTACTATTTTTAATCTCTTGATGATAGTATGAAAATTGTCCACACTAGTAAGAATCTTGTTATTGATAGAAGCGTGTCTTTTAATTACTGATAACAAAACATAATCAAATAACATAATTTAACTTAATCTCTTAAAATAAAATTAGATATTTAGATTTTATTTCACTCAATTAAGGCTAGCATTATGTTTTCAGCAGTTTTTTTAAACATAAGTTAGGCATTTATCCACTTCTGACATACTTTGTACCGTACCTAAAATTTCGTCGTAAACAGTTGCAATTACCTGACTGAGTTGATAATTGTTTTGTCTTTGATGTCGAAACAGCAATCAGCAAACATGGTATCACGAAGCAAGACTACATAACATGTCTCCACATTAACATGTTAAAAAATTGTCATGGTGCTCGCCCTGTGAAGTTCCCCTTAGTAGGAGCAGTACCTGATTCTTAACCTCGACATAATCCACCACAAGCTACTGGAGATACCTCTAGTCTACCTTGTGGAGCCAGAATAGGAAAGCGACTAGCCAACCAGACAAGACGACGACCCATCTAAACATCATGCTCTTGAATGCAGGGGGAGCTAACATCAAAAACAGAACTAGAAAACTTCATGCACCATAACGAGATTAGTATGTGCTTCATACAGGAAACTTACCTCGATGAAAAAAACAATCTTCAAGATACTAGGCTACCAATATTTTAGAGTTGACATTGACATCAAACAATAAGTGACATACTAATATATGTTTCTTCGTTCGTACTTCTCAAACTCCTGCAGATCATCAGGATGTAGTCCGGAGAACGGAATTCGTTGTGTTATGGTTTACAGCTTTGCTGCGATAACTGCGTCTTTCTGCCTGATACACACGACTTCAGCATGGCCTCTAAGTCACTTTGACCCTAGATGAGATGAGACAGCCAACTCAACCCCATAACCTCAATAGTCGCCTCTTACGACTTGCATGAAAGGTAAACAGTGTTGCTATTCTATTATCCCCTTTCAGGATCGTTTCAAGTGAACGAAAGAAGAAGAAGATTTCCCTTTCAGGCTTCAGCAAAAAACGGAAGACAATACACATCTAATCTTAACTGAATTTGTATTCTTTAAAGAAAAAAATCTTAAACTGAAAGTATACACAATTACTGTAAGTAATTAAGGTCATTTTAAGACGGACGCACTCCCTTTAAGATGTTTACCAGTGCCTGCTACCGGAAGAGGAAGAAGTATTGGAGGAAATGTTATACTAGAGGAAGAAAGTGTTTGGATGGAAATAGCTCGGTAAGGTAAAAAACGAATTTTTTTTTTTAATGTTCTGAAGCAGACCTCGTACATTAACTAGGTCAGTGCTGGACGAGCAGACAGTTTGTGCGTGACCGATTATTATAAGGCATGTAACTCAGTGGTATTAGACTTCTACAGTGACTCATTTGACTTTTTCCGTCATTTTCATTGGTTGTCAAACATCTAGTATATAGAAAGTTCCCAGTGAAAATCACGAGAAAGGTAACGTGAGTCACTTTCGCAGACTTTTCCAATGAGTCCGATGGAATATATATTTTCCAGTGGCCACGGTTAGTGTGTGATTCATAGGGTTCATACTGATTAAGAGGGGGTGGGGGAAGGAGAGAACATTTTAATGAAAAACTAAAGATAGGAAGGTCGAAAACTAAGGAAGCTGGAAGTGAGTCAAAGAATGGTTGAAATTGATGACATCGAGATATGAAAGCGAGCAATATGTCATATGCAGGAAGTAAAAGGGAGATATAGCAAGGGGTGAGAAGAAATAACTTCTACAGGAGTTATTCTTAAAGTGGAGAAATATAACACATAAATAGTAGATTGAAAGAGGAAAAAGAACGTTTGTGAAAGAAAAAAATAAATGACAAATAAAAAAGGATTGCGAGGGCAACTTTAAAAAAGTTGTTAGTATATATTTTTTATGACACAGAGATCAACCCAATATTTTTTAGCTGTAGTGATTTTCGAGGCAACAACTGCATGCAATGAAAATTGAAGCTAATAAAACATAGACACAATGAAAATAGGAAAAGAAAAGAATAGAATAATACTACCAGTGTTTAGATATCAAGTAGGAAAATTAAGTTCATTCTACATTGTGTAGGCGTCAAAGGTAAACTACTGTATTAGTTATGTGCATTGTTTTGCTGTATACCTCAGGTAACGGTACGATATGATGTCATCAGCTACGGATTTATAAATGCAAGGATATGTTCTGAGATTTGCCTCGTCACAGCAAGGGGCGAATATTTTTGGGGGAATTTCCTGAAAGCACTACATATTTTCTTGTAACTTTTTATTGATATGCCTCTTCTTCTTCTTTTTCTAATAGTCCATGGGCTATGGATTTTGATTATCATATCTTTTCATATTCTTCGGCTTCATGTGCTGTTAATATTTTCCGAAACCGATGTTGTCCCGTGCCACATTGGCAGGGTGGCTAGCATGTTCTATCTTAATCTTTCCCTAAACCCCAACCCTTCTTGCTTTTCAGGTTTCCTCTTCTCACGATGTGTCAACAAATATGGAATGAGCAGTTCTTTTTTGAATTATCTTCTTCCCAGATATCTTCGTTGCGATTTTTATCTGTCAATGGTGTTATTAACATACCTCTATAAAACCACATCTCTACCGCTGATATAGGCCTACAATTTTGCATTATTCTGCTGATTGCACAAGACTCACTTCCAAACATCAGAATTGGTTCTATATAACTTATAAGAAGTCTTTTTTTTATCCGAATCTTCTTATGTTATATGTTCTTGCCAGTAGTTGGTTATGGCTCTTTCTCATAGGGTGGTCCAAACCATTTTATTTGTTGTTTCTGGATGTATTCTGTGCATGGTCTTATACCGATTCGTCTCCTCATTTCGTCATTTCTCAATTTGTCTAGTGTGGTCACTTTTGTTACTTTTTCTCAAGGATTTCATGTCACATGTTGTACGTTTACTCTGATGGGTTGCTGTCAGCGCCCATGTCTGGCATTGGTAGAAGTGCTGACATAAAAATACTGTTTATCATCTGTCTCTTGACTTCCATCTTGATCTTTTGGTTGAGCAGTAATGGTGATAGCTGGTGTGTCACTATATTTTCTTTATAGTACATTGTCTCAATCACTCAGTCTAATTTTTCGTTGTCTGTGAATATACTTCTCAGATATTAAATTCAGAAGTTTGTTTCACTTTAGTTTTGTTTATTGTTATGTTCACTGGATTTGGTGACATGCTGATTTTCATTACTTCTGTTTTCTGCGTATTTATAGTTATTAATTAAATATTATTAATTATAACATAACGCAGTAATGAAGTTGGTAAGAGGAAGACAACCAGGACCGTAGATACGTCTTCAGTAAGGTAGGGAAGGGGTTATTAACAATATATCTCTAATGTTCGCCGATCTTCGTACGTAATTCCTTCTTTTTATCACGATAAAATTGATTACTTTTTGTGGAAAATTGTTAAAGGGAGTGGAGTTTACCTCTGTTGAGAGTGGAATTAACCTCTGTTGAGAGTGGAATTTATCTCTGTTGAGAGGAGTTTTTTCTGCTGAGAGTGGAGTTTATCTCTGTCGAGAGTGGAATTTACCTCTGTTGAGAGTGTAGTTTATATCTGTTGAGTTTACCTCTGTTGAGATTGGAATGTACCCATCTGTTGTCAACATTCCGAGTACTGAAAGGCATGTTCTGATGTCCTAAGGTGGGTCCGATTGAAAACCCCAACAGTTCCCCCCCCCTTATCTATAGGCTTGAAGACAACACCACAATTGTAAGATGAGACCACTAGTGTGTTGCTAGGGCAATAAATAGGAGAAAGAAGTATCACAACTGTGCATGTTGTAAGAAGCGATTAAAGAGATTTGATCATGACATTGGCAAAGATAAAGCAAGACCGTCTACAAAATAGTCCTGCTGATCCCAAAGTAATTTAACCATTAGTAACACCAGTCACGATAACGGACAATATTTGGGAGCAGCCCATTGGACTATGTTGAAGAAGAACTTCGGTAAAGCTAACGGAATATCGTAGATAACTTTAAAGCAGATAAGATAATGAATGCATCGCAAAACGAGAAAAGAAAGTGAGTTGGTGGAGATGGATAAAGAGAATGGTCTGTGAGAAAATACAACTGGGTAGAGAGTGCTATAACTAGTCTGTCATCAGAGTGGAGATTAGGTGACTACGCAGGATCGGCAATCGGAGTTAACCGACATTGGTGGAATGACAACGAAATTCCAAAATAATAAAAACACAAACATGTTTACATTTATCTTTCTAGTCGTTATAAAGAAGACAACTTCTCAGCATGATATCGTCTTGTACACAACCTCTGAGTTGTGGTGAGAAGGCTACATGAACCGATTTCTTCATTATTTTTGCTGATTGAAAGCTCTGATATAACCAAATTGGAATCACGTCCGCATGATGAAAGAGCTTACCTCTCCACAGGTGGCTTGAACGGACAGGAATATGAGATCGATTTTCTGAAATTTACACTGAAATCAATAGTTGCCGTTAGAGTGAATCCGTTTCCGTGCACCATTTGTGAGAACATCGACGAGTATGCAAATATAATCGTGTTCTTAAAAAAAAAGAATCATATTGTATGACAGAATAATGTATTTATCTACAGAAGTCGGAAAATGCTCTAAAAAGATAGACAGATTAATAGTACATCTTTTTAGCGCGCATGCCGATTTCCATGAGAGAGACAGAAAATAGGTTGGCGTTGTGTAATGCCAGTTGCTTGTTATTCTCACTCACTCCCTTGAATACCCACATGACCAGGTACGAACATGAACTTGACGCATTCCAACTTTTTTCTCTCCGCTGCCCAAATGACAGTTCACAAACACAACCCATTTGTAATTTTTGATCATACTCATCGAGTCTTTGAGGATGCAGACATCGGTTGCTCTCTGTGTACGCATCCAGTTCAAAGCCTTCGTTATTGTCATGATCGCCATAGTCCTGCTGTTTGTAACCACAGCAAAAGTACCAACGAAGAAGATAACATAAAAGACAAATTGAACGAACTACTCTTTTCAGACGACCGAGAACTAATAGCGACAGAAGAAAAATTGCAAGAACATATGAACAGACTCCACACGACATGTCAAAAATTCAACATGAAGATAAATATTGAAAAGACCGAAATAATGGCAATAACAAAGAAAGAAAGAAATATCACTATATCCATCGATGTCAAATACCGTAAGCATTTAAATGAGTTCACTTGCTTAGGAAGCATTATATCGATTGAAGGGAAAACCAGTAACGAGATACAAAATAGATGCAACAAAACATACCAGATCCTAGGACAGCTGACACGTATTTTCAAGAACAAAAATGTAAACATAGACACTAAAGTTGCATTACACAAGACTATTATTATTATTCCATCACTGTGCTACCAGTGTCAAACCTGGGCAATGACAGCTCAATTAAAAGAAAAATAGTGACAGCAGAAATGACATGTCTACGAAGAATACTCGGAGTGCCATTAAGAGAAAGAAATAGAAACGATAACATCAGAAAGATAACCAAAACAATACCAGTATTGAAACACATCAAAAGACAACAGATCAATTGGTTTTCACACGCTCCCTGAATACCAACAGACAGCATGCCACAAATGGCCACATAGACATAACGGCTATAAAGCCAGACGCAGACCATGTAAAAGACGGATCACAGAAATCAAAGAAGCCACAGGAACAAGCTTACAAACAGCAAACAAGAGGACCATCTCCAGAGAACTCTTCCACTCATGACGCCGCAAGGCAAAATGAGCCGCAGTGTATAGATAGATAGATAGCAAAAGCATAACTCTCCTTCTTGATGGTCTTCCACACAAATTTTAGCTGTGAACACAAAAGCACTGCTCACGTGACTCTACCGTGACAGAACATACTTATTTGCATTGTCTAATGAGAGTTATTATTATATTGCTCATGTGATTTTCTTCATAAATATCTGAATATTCTGGGGTTGTTTTTTTTAGCATTTATGCTTAAACTTCAGCTAACCTTTTTAGTCGGATGTTGGTCGTAATAATTTGGTTATGTCACAGCTATTTACCATACATAATAATGGAGGTTTAGGTTTGGAGTATCTTGGACACATAGTCACAAATGATGGCAGATGTGAAACAGAAGTTAGGAGAATAGGGATGGCTAAAAGTATCTTCAATGACATGAGGAAATTATTAATATCTAAACAAATTACAAACAAGTTAAAAATGAGAATTATAAAATGCTACATCTATTCCATATTAATGTATGGCTCAGAAACATGGACACTAAATAAATAATTAGAAGACAAAATTGATGCCTTTGAGATGTGGGTATATAGAAGAATAGGGAGAACATCATGGAAAGAGAAGAAAACAAATAAAGAGGTGCTAAAGACAATATGAAGAAAGAACTACTAAGAGAAATAAAGATCAGGCAAATAAAATACTTTGGACACATTAAAAGACACAACACCTTATTGAAGACCTTACTTGAGGGTAAAGTCAAAGGGAAGCGAGCAAGAGGTAGGCAGAGATACAAGTGGGAGAGTAACATCACACGATGGACAGGTTACAGTCTAGCAGAGTGCACCACCAAGACAAGAGACAGGAGATGTTGGAGATACGTTGCAGACAACCTTCGTTGCGGAGACGGCACTTAATGATGATGATGATGATGAGGTTTGGAGAATCACAATCTCCGAGTTATAAAAGACATAACATTTATCAATATACAACATATGTGTATATATGTAGGCACATATTCAGTGTGTGAGAACTTATATACCCACATAATAAAATACGTAGGCCTGAAATAAATCATATAATGTCAAATATCAACTCAGAAATTTTACTTCATAATCAGATTTCAAATGTTATGGAAAAAAATCATCATGAAATAAGAGATAATCCAATTAACTTATTACTGTCTTCCCTTTATTTGACTTACCCGTTATCTCTACTTCTTTTCTCTCCCTGTAACTGCGGCGATGATGGTCTATCCCATTCTGGGTTATGCGAAACCCAAAAGACATCAGCGAAGTCTCTCTCGGCTCCAAGATCACGCCAGCTTTTGGCGCGGCGAATCATAGTTATGTCTAAAGTCTGCTCGTTCTACTTTACGTCTGCTCGTTCTTCTTAACGTCTGCTCATTTTAATAAACGTCTGCTTCTTTTAATAAACGTCTGATCGTTCTACTAAAGTCTGTTCGATCTACTAAACGTCTGCTGGTTCTACTAAACGTCTGCTCGATCTTCATAACGTGTGCTCATTTCAACGAGGCAACTCTCCAGCGCAGATCATGTCCATGATTGCTTTGCACTATGTAGTATTTAAATACCCCAGGTACTTCACAGTTGATATTTCGGTAGACAATTTTCACAATTCTACACAATATATACTTTTTTTTACATTGCGTAAGCAATATCCTTCAATATCTTTATCCCTTAATCTCAATATTGTCATTTCCAGTAACACATGTGATATCAATTATACGTTTTAATTCTCATGCCTTGATATCGATTGTTTCTCCTTTTGTACGATTTACTCTAATCTTCCATATCTGGTCAAACAGACTTTGAACTTTTGTGGAACATGTATTTGTTATTAAAGTGTTTTATTGCAGAGACACCGATATTATTTTATGTCAGAGGCGCATATACTATGTTTTATTTCAGAGGTGCAGAAACTATGTTATATGTCAGTGGTGCAGATGGGCCAATAGAGAATGCAGTGACAAATGGAGCAGATGGGCCAATAGAGAATGCAGTGACAAATGGAGGAGCAGGAATATAAATAGATTACCCAAACAATGTTAAGGATACAATTAAAGTACCATCGGGAAAACTATGTCATAATTCAGCACTATGTGACATTTTTTCCAAAACGTGGCTTTCTTTATGAATTCTCTGAACACTCCGCGATTCTGGGCGAGTTTACCTACGGCAGCTAGAGACATGTATAAACAATTGCATATATCCGATGTTAACTCTACCTTCAGGTATTAATCTTTCCACGCTATTATGTTTCTTTATATTACCCCCAAAAAATATAAAAATATCAGCTTCTTTGTTAAGATGTTAAGGAGCTTCGACGTTTATTGATCGCACCACTTATGACAGTACCAATGTCATAATTGCAAGGCAGAAATCCAGGTAATCAAGGTGGAAATTGAAAAACCGTTGAGCACCAATCTTGGTTCACAGGCAGTATTATTCCTGACAGATGCAAGATCAGTACTACAAGCGCTCCAATTCAGAAAACTACCAGACCTGCAAAAACTACTGACCAAACTAAGCAATCAACGTAGAGTAGATATGCAGTGGATAACATCGCATTGTCGAATACCTAGAAACGAGAAAGCAGATCGCCTGACTAAGGAGGGAGCTGGTGATGATCAACCAGATGTGCCAATAATGTACCATCAAAAGAAACAGATGATCAAGGCAATTAGAAAGCCAACTCAACACAAGATGACTACACATTATAACAGACCAGACCAAGTTGTCATTCTGCACCTCAGAGTAGGCCACAACCGACTTCGCAGCCAAATGTATACTTCTTCTTCTTCTGCATTCGTTCTCAAACTCCTGCAGATTAGCAGGATGTAGTCCGGAGAAAGGAATGCGTTGTGTCATGGTTTACAGCATTGCTGCGATATCTGCGCCTTTCGGCCTGACACATCCTAATGCAGCATGGCTTTGGGTCACTGACTATATATGGTATGGAACAGCCAACTCCATCCCATAACCTCCTTAGTCGCCTTTTACGACATGCGTGGAAGGTAAACAGTGTTGCTCTTCTTTGCTCCCCTTTCGGGCCCTGGCAACACACGGGCGAAATGTATACAAAGTTCAAGATTAGCAACACGGCTATGTGTAGATGTAAACAAGTATCTCAGACAGCAGGGCATATTCTTCAAGAATACCCCGAAAAATAACATGCTGAGGCAAATACACTGGTCCATAGAAACAACAGTGGAAGACAAATTCTTCGGAACTCACAAAACAGTCAAGTTTATAGAAGAAACAAAACTTCAGATATAAGTATGTTCCAGACGAATAAAATAAGAAGAATATCAGAGATGGAGATACTGGGTTTTATGTCAGTGGTGCAGATACTGTTTTATATCAGGGTCGCGGATAATGTGTTTTATGTTAGAGACAAGATACTATGTTTCATGTCAGATATGAATATATTGTATTCTATATCAGAGATGCGCGCGCGCACACACACACGCATTTATATAGCAGAATCCATCTATAGCTCATATGTTTATAACAAATTATCATATTTAATAACAAGTATCAGAATCCTTAATTATTATTATTATTTTGTATTATTTTACTTTATATATGGAATTTCTGTTATTACATTAACATTTTTTTTGGTCCGGACCACGTTAATATATTGTCATTATTATATGAAGTTATCATGCAAAGTGTACACAAAACAGCAGAAAAATAAATTAAGAAGGAGGTAATACACATCAAAAACTAGTATACCCTAATAGTAAATATTCCTTAATACATTAAAATAAATTTTAGGGATATCACACAGAATGGATCCTCTAACATCACAGTTCCATGAACAGATTTTTGAATCCAAAATCACATAATTTACATTAATCAAATGAAAAATATTTCCACAATTTCAAAAAACCTCTTATAGGTTTCATCAACAACGTCTCTTAAAAAGTGTCAAATGTGCAATAAACATGCGATTTTAGTCACTGTGCAGTTAATATTAAATAACTTGAACATGCCCTACTACTTGGTACATTATCATACAGTTTAACAACAGATGTCGATGACGAATCACAAAGTTCCTATAACTCACTAGAAATTCCCAAGATGAACACATACCTATAAATAGCGCGCTGGTAAAACTGATCAATAGAACACATCAAGTGATGAATGCATTGAGAAACATGGATTGCGTTATGGGAATATGGGACATCTGTTTGAGGAAGTTTTGATTTTGATATAATCACAACGTTGATTTCTCTTTTTATAATTTGAGCGAATCAGCGTAAATGCACGGCTTTTTAGCGACATTTTAGTTTAGCATATGTCATTTTGTCATGCATTTCGATCTGGTTCACACATGTCGTTCAGAAATATATGGCATGATCCCGCGTCATAAACAAGAGTCGGTTGTTAATGGTTGGTTGATTGCTGATCCAGCGGTCCATGGACTCATGCCCTTAGGCTCGATGCCATTACAATGGCATTATATTACTGGGAAGTTTGGATTTTCGGCCCTCCCCGGGCCAGAGAATAAATATCACACCACTAAAAAGGTAGGTTTAAACCTATGTACTGCTCCGAGCCACTGCAGCCAAGATAGGGTTTAGTGTGCTCATTCCCGGCCACCAAATGATTTGGCCAGAATCGGCTCGAGCTGCTGTATTTCTGTTTCCAGGGAGCACCGCGTGGAGGTACATTTGGGATCTTGGTTATCTGCTAACCCTGGGTCCGCCTAGAGCAATGTGTTCCCTTTGCACCCCGGAAGACTTGTCAAGAACACCGTTTCAAGACGTGGTAATGTAGTTAAGACAAATACATGATGCAATATTAGCCAAAAGAAACTGCGATTTATATGCAACGATTCTTCCTTCTCTTCAACCCCCCCCCCCCCCTCCCGATAATTCGAGATTAACGTAGTAGAATCCCTCTATTGCGCATAATTTTAAAAACAGTATGTAACGACTCGTACATACATATTTAAACAAGTTGTAAGTTATTATAATGAGATTTGACTGTAGCAACACCAACCATCGACCTTCATTTGACTCCTTAATTAAGGTATTTTCCTATTAAGCAGACACACACATTTGTTCTTTATATTACAAAAACATACTTTTTAGAAAATTTTGATTGAATCACATGACAATAAGACTTCATTTTTATTCAAAAATATGGCTTCTAAAAAAAGTTGCTACCATAAATATTATTAACCTTACGCGAACTTAGGAGGGGCGGTGTTTTTTCTATATACAGGATAGAATAATTATCTAATGTAAATATGTGCATAAAACACGGTAGTTGGATGAGCTTATTTCTGAACTGATTTTTTCCCCCACCTCTTATTGTTCTTCTATATCTGGTGAAACATATTAAGTATTCTTAATTGTTCTCATTTCCCCATCATTTGCGCTATATTTCGTTTCAAGTTATAATTTGTGTCGTTAAATGTGTGTTGCCGCGTAACAGGAATGTACCATACTTTGTGTAACATGCATAATGGGGCTATATGTGCATCCACCACACATTGCCAGCAACAAAGTAATACTAACATATATTAAAAATACATATTAAAACATATAAATATATATATATATATAAAAGAAGCACCATCACGAAGTACCGTCGCGATATTGAATATTTGCTGCAATTGCCATCCAACAGTCTATGTTTCTTGTCTTGGTGGTACACTCTAACAGACTGTATCTTGTACATCTCATAACGTGTATCTGCCACTTGTATCTATGCTTACTTCTTGATAGATGCACCTCAATTCTTCCTTCACATCTTCGACTAGGTACTATTCTTTTAATATGTCCAAAATATGTTATTTGTTTCCTTTTTATTTCTTTTAATGGTTATTTTTTTAATACAGAGCTTTGTTAAAATCCCTTTGTTTTCTTCCCTTTCAAAATTTGGGGTGCAAAGGGAACGCATCGCTCTCGGCGGACCCAGGGTTAGCAAATAACCAAGATCCCAAATGTACCTCCTCGCAGTGCGCCCTGGAAACAGAAATGCAGCAGCGCGAGCTGATTCTGGCCAAATCATTTGGGGATCGTGTCCGAGAATGTGGAGGTAGCAGATGGAAAGAGATTTGACTGCATAAGAGACAGACAATACCTTCGACACCACCAGTATCACCACATACAGCGACACTGTCGACATACAGTGAAGCTAGTCAGTCCAGTCCCAACATTGGAGGGGCGGCCAATATTGGCACGTAAAAGGCACATAAATTTAGATGCATGGCGAGAGATAAATAGATTTCATACTATGTACAATGACACAATGAAAGGGAAGAAAAGCGCCAGAGGGCAGCGCGAACTGCAAATAGAAAATGAAAAGTTCCCAGGAAAGGTGAACTACAAGCTCCATTAGCTCGAGACGAGCTTCTAGTTACCCCTGCTCCTTATAAGCAGAGACCCAGACCCAATCATGGGCGTTCGGAAAAGCAAGAAGACCTGATCCAACTCTAATGTCTAGCCTTCCTATACCGGAGACATGCTCGTGAAGAGAAAGGGTTCCGTACCCGATGGGCTCAGGCACAAAAGGGACAGATAAATAAGCCCTGGCCCAATTCAAGCTTTCCTATACAGGAAATACACTTGCAGAGAGAAAGGGTTCAGTATCTGATGGGCTCATGTGCTATTGGGACAAGGTCGCTCAGCTAGAGAAAGTCTTGCTCTCAAACGCGTAGTGTGAGACTCAAACTTGGGCGAGGGTTTCACGATGTCTGTGAACGACACATTGGGTAAGAAGGCGAAAGGGCCAGGGTCCAACTCTTCTGGCGAGTTCTTCCTCATACTGAACCAGGCTTGCGGATGAGAAACGGTTCAGTACTCGATGGACACAGGCAGTGTCCGAATTGCCCGAGATGGGTTCATAGACCGTGGAACACATCGTGCGAGAAAGACGTACTCGACAAGCGTCTTGGCGAAGAGGCACTACACACCAGACTGCCCGGCGACAGATAGACATGCTGTCACGGACTAGGGAAGCCTACCTAAATTAAATGCATGACGAAAACGGATGTGCTGGACCTCGGACATCCAGACCACAAGTGGCCAAATGACACGATATATTCGTTGTGGTTATATGAGAGCGAACGCAGAAGAAGAAGAATATCAAAATTTCCAAGGCATCAATTATGTCTTCTAGTTGTTTGTTCATTGCCCATGTTTCTGAGCCGCAGATTAATTTTCAATAGATGTAGGATATTACAATTCTCATTTTTGATTTGTAATTTGTTTGGAAGTTAGTAATTTTCTTGTGTAATTGAAAGTATTTTGATCAGTCCTTTTTAATTATGTTTCACATCTACCAGCATCTTTGATAGTATATCCCAGATATATGAAACTTTTGGCTTCTCACATATCTCTCCATATATGTTTATATCTTGTATGTATTTCTCTAATATAGTTAACCCTTTCAACCACGTATTCTCTCTCCCACCCTCTTCCTTACTGGGAGTTACATTCCTAATAACAATATGTTTAAAAAGTAAACCAAAAGAGAAGTCAGACTACTTTCCCTCAAGACTATCTTCAATCCTGCTCAAGCTACTACCAGGTATATCAAGGGATAAATCTTCCAGTGTAGGGTAACAACCCTAAACAGGAAGTATGTGGATGGGGTAACACTGGGCAAAATGTCAAGATATACAAAAATAGGTAGGTGTGTTACCAAAATAAAACATAAAACAACTTAACAACTGTATCTCGTTGTTAAGTTGTTTTATGTTTTATTTTGGTAACCATACCTATTTTTGTATATCTTGACATTTTACCAGGTATATGTTTTTCAGAGCTCAGACTAATTATCCATCTGAGGACTCACAAACACTAAGCCTAATTGACTTTTTCAATGGCATGTTTATCTTCTCTTGTGAAATACCAACACAACAGACTGAGAAATCACATGTTTCGAAAGCTGAAGATTGGCGAGACAGACATCTGCAACTGAGGGCCGAGCCCAGAGACTAACAAAATGAGAGGGATAAAATATTACCTACTAGGACGGTACTACTTCTAGACCTGATGGGTTCCATGGATGACCTGAAGCGAATCACACATATAATTGAAGATATTGGCACTGTAACCTGATATCTGACTGAAGAACGACGAGGAAGTAGAAGAACCAACATAATGAAACTATATGTGTAACTCGATATTTGAATCATAAAGATATCTTCATGAGTTCTGATCATTCTTAAAAGGAATATCAACGTTGATAAATGTCATAACACATGGGAGAAGATGCAGACAAACTGCATTCTGGCGTCTTGGGAACACTGAATTAATGTCATCAAACATTGAGTAAAAGGGGGAATAATAACTATAAATATATATGGAGCATAACTCTTAGGTTTCCTATTACCAGAAACATCCAGCTGATATGATGTATCCATTTCAATATTCATATGTAGCATTAACAGACATCGCAGGAGATGGGAAGGATTTAAGTAGCTTATAATATACTGCCATATTGATTTTCAGTCGATAAATGACCTTTTCCTTACAATTTAACATGTAATATACCCTGTATATATATATATATACAGCGCATACTGAAATATAGAGGATAGTTTCCTGGGATAAGTTATTTCGAAAATTAAAAAAGTATCTTTTTTATTTTATCTTATCGCACTTCTTGGAGGTCGTGGTGGCAGGTATGAGTCCAGTTGTTTTCTGCGTCTGCGCCTTTCGGCTGACACATGCCACATAGTACTTAAGCATGGCTTTCTGTGCCACTTTGACCCTATACAGGATGGGACAGACAACTCCAAGCCATAACCTTCTTATGTCAAGATATACAAAAATAGGTAGGTGTGTTACCAAAGTAAAACATAAAACAACTTAACAACGGTAAAACATAAAACAACTTAACAACGAGATACAGCTCTGTATCTCGTTGTTAAGTTATTTTATGTTTTACTTTGGTAACACACCTACCTATTTTTGTATATCTTGACATTTTGCCCAGTGTTACCTCAGCCACCTACTTCCTGTTTAGGGTTGTTACCCTACACTGGTTGATTTATCCCATAACCTTCTTAGTCGTTCCTAGTGTATAGAAGACAAACAGTGTTGGGTACAGTACAAGTAGACGCCAACATATGTTTCATTATTTCCCTTGTCTATGTTTATAAATGTCATGTTCATCATTTAATAATTGAAATATTTATTTATTTAGTGTTAGTTATGTGGCTGATCAAGCGGTCCACCGGCTCATGCCCCTTGACTTAAGGTTAGCGTTAGTTATGTAAAACACAACTATCCTAACCCTAAAATAAATTAAAATTTAGATTATTACATGCTGAACATTAAATTTACAAACTTAGACAAGAGAAATAACTCGACTATGTGGTGGCATCTACTTGTACTGTATCCAGTGTTGATATGCTTTGCTCCGCTTCCGGACCCCGACAACACACAGGAGGAGTTTAGTTTTATCGTGTTTTCAAAGTAGTTATAATACTACGTATTATATGCTGGATTTCTTTTAGAATGAGAATTAAAACCATCGACGGCTTACAAAGCAAATTTTTGCACAAATCAACATTTTTTTGGGTTGCTAGATTTTCAGGCCTGTCGACAGACGAAGTCAAGCCCCAGGTGTATCTCCGTTTCAGAACTTTTGTCTCAGCCATGGTTATCGACAGTACTACTAGACTTCGAATTACTTTGAACACCGTTCGTTACGCTTGCATTATTGTTGGGGTTTTTATTGGTCTCTATTTATATACTTAAAGTCGCATGCCAAAAATAGCCAAGGCAACCAATAGAAATCACGCAAATCGGAAACTAGTTCATGTTTACGTTTTAGTTAACAGGACTACTATACCACTATTCGGTCACGCATCAGCTCAGTTCTAGCAGATAGATCTTGCCTTGCAGTTGATTCCGGGAAGTCTGGAAGCAACATCAGCTAACTCCACAGGCATGGGAACTAGGGTATGAATACTGATTAGTCAATAACCTTTACAGTGGTCTACTGGTGCGTAAACGGAATGGAGAACAAAACATTAGAACACACATAAACATCTCAAAAGAAACAACGTTGCTGTTACACGCATCTAATAAACCAGTCTCACAAACACAAAGTCTCTCTATCGAGATATGAATACTACTGCCAACACAAGTAACTTACAGTGTGAGAACCCCTGATATGTTCCCCCCCCCTTTCCTAATACAAATTCTAATCTAGTGTTCCCAGCAATGACAATAAATGGATTGTGTGACGTATTCAAGCCCTGTAGTTTTATACATGTGTATTCAATGTCTTGTTTCTGTCTTAATTGTGTATTGCGCTGAATACTCATGCGTTCCCATAACAAAAGTAAATGTGTGCCCACTGTAATAATTTGGAATGATTTATGTAAATAATATCTACCTGTTGTTAATTACCTGCACTTGTTTTCAAGAACAATGTGAACTTATTTTTATTGGTAATTTAACCTAGTTGTACAAGACTACTTTGTAAACACTGACGCTGGCACAATATTAACTAGGTTGGGGGTCTTGGGGATGGAGGTGAAATTAGAGGGTTGAAGCGAAGAGATATAAGAAATGAGATTTATTTAAAGTTCAAGAATCTCTCGTTAAAATATGTCCGGTACTTTGTTCGCATCTTGCAGAATATGCAGACAATTTAAATAACACAGTTCAAATTTAGAAGAGTTCTTAAGGTCAATATGATCTGTTTAACCAGGGCTTCTCAACTTTATCAAACGGTGAGCACCGCCCACATGTCACACTGAGTGTATGAGCACAATAACATATACAGTATAATAGGTATTCGTATATATATTTCCATATAACCTTCTTCATTGAACTGCTCATACTCCCTTCACCAACCCGTAACCACATAATCGCGGTTTGTAACACTATTTGTTTCCGTTTGTACATCAAAATTTTAATTGTAAATAAACTGATTATCGTTAAGTGCGCGGAAGGACTTTTTAACTCGCGTTTAGCGAGCACTACATGTCCGTACGAGAGAACCGCACAATTTTGAGAATACCTGTGTTAAATCATAAACACTACAAATGCATACAGGCGTGTCGCCAGCTGTTCTCAAATGTGTTGTGGCAATGTTGCAATATATTCAAACACGTCACGGTTTCCGGCCGACTTCCTATCCAGAATTACAGCCTATTCTCCTATCCTTGACCTATTCTCGTGTTTTTTTTGTTGGTCATTATATATATATATATATATATATATATATATATACTTGGAGTCGCATGCCAAAAACAGCCATGGTCGACCAACGAAATTTACTAAAATAATAAAAAATTAGCCTTTCATGTCATGTTTAGTATTTGTACACAGGTCTTTACTAACGACGGTCACCGCCACAATACACTCTAGGGGTAAGCTGTGCACAGGTCATTATGAAACTATTGATAATAAAATTTCCTTTTTAAAAAATTTTAGAACAAAACTTTTCACTCCACGACCAATTAAATGTAACACTCTATATTGAACAAAGCAAGAGCTCACAAACACTGTGACACTAGGCCACATGGCCCAAATCAGGGCTGTGCAGTAGATTTTCTCAGTGTGATGCAAATCTTCAAAATGCCGCCACCTTCCCCTTAAATGGGTTTTCTCCGAAATGCCGCCCAGACCATGTATTTTGATTGATGCCCCCTAATGCGGCCGCCTGCCTGCATCATAGCACAGTACTACCTGGCCCAAGCACCACGGACACTTTGTCAACATTGGTCACGTGTGATACGAAATCAAATGTGATTATCTTAATGATGAGTGCTCTCTGATATCGGTACTTTCAACACAATGTAATAAATGTCACTTCCTGTCAAAATAATGGCTCGCAACATAAGTACTTATGTTACATAAGCCCTCTACATCTTAAAATCTTTTTTTTTAAAGATTATTTTTTCATGAATTTCATCTAGGAAATTGTGCTAGTTCACTGAGGAGGACGCCACTCATTGAGATCTTCGCCGGTGCTTACGGAGTACGTGCATCTGAGCTGAAATTTCCATACGTTTTTCCATTACAACGATTTATTCCGATAGTTCTTACAAATGGTGACACATTACACCATTGTAGATGTGGAGGAATGAAACGACAAGTTGTGTATGTGTGTGTTTAGAAGAAAAAGAGGATAAGTCTGCTAACCTCGGTACACTGTATAAAGAATCTAAGATTGTTTTCTAGAATTATGCAAGCTCAACTAAACGCCGACCGGAATTGGACAATCTTATGTATACAGCTGATAGTGTGGCACTACAGTTAACGCAGTTCAGCACTCATGGTACTTGAGGATTGCCTGCTTTCAAAGTTTATATAACAGGCGACACTTCGGACAGACTATTCGTGTGAGAGAAGACGTTGATGTGCTGAAGATAGATATGTCCAGATGGAATCATATTCTCAATCTGCAGTTAGTCATTATTTTCGCTTTATACCCTTTTGTGTCTTGCAGCGACAGAGGTAGAAGAGTTCTCTGAAGATGGTTTTTTTATGTGCTTGTCGGGCCAACTCTCGGGTCGTACTTTGTCAATATCTGACCTATGGAAAGTATTTAAGTCCACCGAAGCCGGAACAGCGCCAATCGTTGTGGTGCGGAACATTCTCATTGATATATGTTCAATATAAGTTTGCACACAATATATTATATACGAAATTCTAGAATTAATATTAATAAATCTATAATACGCCATCACCACCTCCTATTTTCCGCATATTTGAAGTGATACATATCAAGGAAGATAACCTTATATAACATTATTATCTCGGTTTTACCGCACTCAGTTATGTCTCTTTGAGAGTGTTAATGACAATGGAGGAAACCATTTCAAGTCAGAAGTCTTGTGGTTCTTTCAGCGCCAAAATATGGGTGTATACAATCGCAGATCTACAGTTAGAACCATGTGATGCACTTTGTGTTGTCCTGTATACTCGTTGGCACTCTTAACGTTCTATAGTTCTTGCATCGTCCTGCATGTTTCCGTTAGTTTTATTTCCGCCTTATGCCCATTTCAAGTCAAGCAGTGTTTGTCTATTTATCAAGCCCGTGGGTACGAGGGGATGGGGATATTAAGAGGAGAGTGGTGAATGGTTAGCCTCTGATACGAACAATGTCTGTGACGTGTCCTTCACAGAAAGTCATACAGGTCCTCACGGCCACTCTTAAAGCCTCTCGGTTCTGTGCAAGCTGTCCAGCTTCGTCCAGTGTAATATTCAGGTCTTTGATATTCTGTCCATCATAGTCTTGGTCTGCCTCGTGTTCTCTTTCCTGGAACTTTTCCCTCCATGATTAATCTTTCTAAACCATTGTCTTTTTATGTGTCCAAAATAAATTGTATTTTTTTATTGTTTTCAGGATCTAGTCTCTTATGCTCAGGTGTTTACGGACATCTGCATTGGTTCGTCTTTCTGTCCATAATATTTTTAGGACCTTTCTTTAAAATTTCTTTCGAAGGACAAGGAACACGATATTTAGTACGACAAAATAATGTGATAACATACCACAACCCACCCCACCCCCTTTTTTAAACAATAAAACTATATAATAAATTTGTTTTAAAACAAAAAGGTCCTCCAAAACGAAGTGAAAAGCCGTTTGTATATCCTCCTCCCTGAAGCGAAGTTGTATGTATTATGCTATCTATTATCATTTGTTCTAAGTACATTATTTATCCATAAACGATCTTTGAACTGTGTTTGCTTTGCACTCTAGCAATTGCACTTATGGCCATTAATCATCTCTTTCTTACAAAATGAGAGCCACAGTAGTGAAATGGTTAAGTCACTCACCCGCCAACATGCAGACACAAGTTTTGAGTTCACATTATTATTAATGATTTGAAATAAAAAATTACTCATCTCACAACCAGGCACAATGAAGTAGGGAACAAGGAAGTAAGGTACAAAGAAGTAGGGAACAAGGAAGTAGGGAACAAGGAAGTAAGGTACAAAGAAGTAGGGAACAAGGAAGTAGGGAACAAGGAAGTAGGGAACAAGGAAGTAAGGTACAAAGAAGTAGGGAACAAGGAAGTAGGGAACAAGGAAGTAAGGTACAAAGAAGTAGGGAACAAGGAAGTAGGGAACTTGGGTTCATGCTCTGGGAAGGTTGAGAAATTGCACAATCTCTACTGAGCCAGTGTGATTCGTGATGTTAGGCGGTTTCTGGTCAACACCGATTAGGCAGCTGAACAGTTATGGGAAAACCAAGTGTTATGATGCTGGTTCTTAACTCAGCTCACCTATACCTTTCTTTCAAAATAGGATTTCAGCAGCAGTGTGCAAATACCAGCAAGAACCCACCTCCGTATACCCTGTGATCTAACATCTAACATACGCTGAAGATATCCTACTATACAACATGGGCAGGAACAGAACAGATATCGCTGACAGTGTACAAAATGGACTAGATCAATTGTCGATATGGTGCAGAACATACAACGCTGTGATCAATCCCTCGAAAGCAAAGGTCGTCAGGTACTCCTTAAATAATAATCTGGTCAATGACACACTGCCAGCTGTTAGTTGCATGGGCTCATTCATTGAAAGAGAACAGGACCTTACATATTTTGGGACAATCTTTGATAGAAGTCTCTCATTCAACAAGCATGTCACAAATATGACTCAGAAGGCTAGAAGAGGGATCAGTGTTATCAAGGTTATGGCGACCTACGACATGCAGTAATGGGTACTTTTTCTGCTTCTGCAAGTGGTGGTGCTTTCTGTAATAGATTATGTCCTCGGCCTACTAACTTTGTCACAGACACAAGTCGATAGATTGGAAAAAGTTCAAAATGAGGCAATGAGAGCGGTACTGGGGTGTACTAGAGATACACCCATCTCTGCTATGAGATTTCTGCTTGATCTCTCCAGCACTAGAGTGCGACATCAGGTAGAACAAGTTAAGTCGTACCTTAAAGTGACAGAATACAGCCACCACCCATTACACCATCGTCTAGATGAGTCAAAGGGAAAATTAATCAAGCGTAGCAGATCATGGATGGCAGAGGCTGAAGACACACTGCGAATAGTATGTGAATTGGAAGAAATAGGAAAGGGCAGTGAATGGGTGGAGGTAGAAACTGAGAAGAAATCACTGACTAAAGTAATAATACAACTAGATAAAGCGTGTCAAAAATTGACGGCAGTCAGGGCTCAGGATACACTGCACGAACTCGTCGAACTACACTCGAAACCACAAGACATAATTATATACACAGATGGCTCTGTTAGCAGAAACACAAATAAAAGTGGTTGGGGTTTTGTTGCCTACAGAAATGGCGTGAAGTTGGTTGAGAAATCTTCAGCATATTCTACTGTCACATCGAGTATGAGGATGGAGATAGAGGGAGTTACAGCAGCTCTTAATTGGTTGATAACTAATACATCACAGACCCTCAAAGCATGTTGCGCAAGATAGAAAAGTTCATGCTAAGAAAAGAATGGTGGGACTTACTGAACAACTCAGTTGTCCAGAGCATTACATGGATATACTGCCCTGGTCATGCTGGGGTCAGAGGAAATGAGAGAGCTGACTTATTGGCAGGCAACACGATAGACGGCACATTGCTGAGAAGAGATAAAGCAGATTTAATAAAGGCAGTAATAAATTCATTTCAAGATGCAGATTATGTCAATGAGGTTGAGAACGTACACATACAAAGAATGTTAGAAATGGGAGTATTCAGAGGTGAGAGGAGGAAAAGTACATTTTTTGGAAAGTCCCAAAGATCACACAATCAACACCTGACCGGAACTATGAGTCTACATACACTGGGATGACTGTTGGAGCGGAGGGCGGAGCACTTATGGGAATGTCCTGCGTGCTGTGAAGCCAGTTTCTAATCAAGAATCAAGAAGAATCAAGAACCCTGTGATTCTTTGTCCTCTTTCATTTGCTTGGAATTTATCTACATCTGCAGTTGTGTTTATTCTACATTGTCTACAAAATAACTGTGCACTCGTTTACATTGGTAGTAACACTTGACCATATGAATTGTGAGTATTTAGTGCCAATCTGCATGATGTCAATGCACATTGACTTTATAAGCACCCTATATATACTTAACTGAGTTTTTTAGCTCAGACAGATGTCCCTAAAGTTGTTTTTGCTGAGTCTGTACTTTTGTCTCAGCATACCTAATGATGAATCTTGAACTCTCTATACATGAGACTGTGAAGTCAATTTTACCTTGTTCTGAGGGATAGAATGCTAACTTTTCTAGTCTGTTTATAATTTGGTGGTCATCTTATGTTGGAATTCTAATTGCTTTGATCATCTGTTTCTTCTGATGGTAAGTTAATGGCTCATATAGTTTATCCGCAGCAGCCACCTCCTTAGCACGCCAATCTACTTTCTCATTTCCAGATATTCCGCAGTGCGATGTTCTACTCAGCATGGCTATCCTGCGTTTACTGTTTAATTCAGTAGCATTTGCAGGTCCGATAGTTTTCTGGATATTATCAGTTTTTCTTCATATAGTGACTTATTTATCATCATCAAATGTCATATCGATTGTCATGGTTAGTTGCTGATTGAGCTGTCCAATGGGCTTATGCCCTTTGACCTAATGTTATTGTGTGATAAATGCATATATTGGTGAGTTGTTTTGTTCCAGTTGATTGACATAAATGACTATAAATCTTGACAACTCTCTGTCTTCAGTATCTTGAAACGGGATTGTTGTTCCCCATCAAACCACAATTTTGAACTCTAATATTTTATCACACTAATTTCCTCTATTCTACCTCCTCACAAAGTTAAACTCTCTAATATTTTATCACACTATTTTTCTCTATCCTACCTCCTCATAATGTTCTCAAAACCCTCCCCTATCTCATGCCATGGCCTAAATATAGAGATTGCACTTTCTGATGTTGGTACATAAAGACACCACTCCACTCTCAGTATGTTTGTTTATTTTAGTGCCCTTTCATTTGTTTTTTTTCTAGCCACCTTTGTATACTTAATATTCTTCTATAAAAACATTAAATAACCTCTAATTTTCAAATTTTTTGCTTGTTTATTGCGCAAGATTATCATCAATATGTTAGAATCAGCATTATGTATCACTGACTGATAACTATCTTCCTCACATCTGACAAGGACATATTGAACAGTATGTTCTTCAATTTTTGGAATGCCCTCTATATTTCCTATCTCTGTTGTCAACAGTATTGAACTTCTTCCATCTGGAAAAGTCCATAAATTATGAAAATAATTTTTAGACAATTTTTGAGCCCCTCCCCCCTTTCCTTGTCAGCAATTTGTTAAGAATCTAGAGATCCCATCCTCCCTGCTTAACTAACTCCAATTCTTTTATGTAAAAAGACACGTTTTTCAATTTGTATTTGTTTAAATTAATTTAATTGATGTATTTTTTTTAAATGTATTGTTTATAGTTTATGTCAACCCCCTCCCTCCCAAACAACTGTCAAACTTTTAAAGACACTTCCCTCTAAGTGATTGCTGAAGTAATTAATAATATATTATATATGAACTGTCAAATTTCATGTTACCATTGTTCCCAAATATTTGAATTGGTTAAAACTTTTTAGTCATTGATTGAGTCACTCTCACATTGTTTTTGCACACTGGGATATTTTGTTCCTAACGAATAATCATTTTAATAAAAAACGATTTTAAAAAACCTGCACCTTTCCTTTGAATATCATTTACTTACCCAATTTTGGCCATATCTAGAATATCCCTGTTAATGAAGAAAACAATGCACCAAATTTGTTCACTTTCGTTGTTTTCATATTTTGACCGGAAGCTTAATGAACTTGACTATAGCCATTTTGTGAAGATAACTCTAAACCCGTTGTCATTGGTTACATAAACGCTTTATTTTAAATATAAATAGCCAAAATATCAGAGGATGTCAAACAAAATGGAGAGTGCCGCAGTAACCAAACGAATAGGCCTAAGTGATAAATACTAACATAAAGTACAAAGGTTACTATTAAAGCCTAACCATCAATTTGAAAATTAAATAACTAGCAATGAATAAAATAACAATGACTTTTTCTGCCTTAAATTCCTATAGAATCAAGTCTAGGTACACCCTAGAAAACCGTCTCATTTTTAGTTGGGCACCCTCAAGCCTTTGGGACTCAATTCCGACCACTCTTTTGCCTAGTTCTCGGTCGGATTGGTCTTTGTCTTTATTCTTTTTGTGCCGTCATTTATGTCATCTTTTTATTCTGCTGGTTCCACCTATATTATCGTCTTTGCGTGTACTTCCTGTCCGTATCATTCCGGTATCTCACAAACATATTTCACTCGGACACGCTTGTTGTGGTGTAGTCATTTCTACTAGTCGTATGTTTATATTTTTATTTTATGTGCGTATCTTGACAAAGGCCTTTTAGTTCGAAACGTCGATTATGTCCTGTGTATTGTCATTTGTATGATTATATTCTGTGTTTTGTTGTATATATTAATTCACGTAGGAATCCGACAGTGATAGTGTATCAGTCGTTATCCAGTAGAACGTCATTATCTGTCTTCCACGTGAGTATTATTTTCATAGATTTAAGGAAATTAGACACCAAAGGGCAAAAGTGATGAAAAGCCAAGGTAACAAATCAGATTGCATTTTCTGTGTGTCAATAGTGTGCAATAATTTTGAACGCACATAGTTCAACAATCATTTTAGCGTGTCTCTCATTACGCGGGGAGCGTCATTTGCATTTCAATATTTCTTGTTCGGTGTTTGTGTGTATCTTGAGAAAGGTCCCAGTTGAACCGGAACGTAGAAAAAGACCTTGTTCTTTTATTTATTGCTAGTTATTTATTTTTATCATTGATAGTTTAATAGTAACCTTTGTACTTTATGTTAGTGTTTATCATTGATCGTAACCTTTGTACTTTATGTTAGTGTTTATCATTGATAGTTTAATAGTAACCTTTGTACTTTATGTTAATGTTTATCATTGATCGTAACCTTTGTACTTTATGTTAGTGTTTATCATTGATAGTTTAATAGTAACCTTTGTACTTTATGTTAGTGTTTATCATTTATTTTTAAATACACCTCAAACATTATTTACCACTATCAGTATGTGGCTTTAAATAAATAAATATTTGCAGTAACTAGAATGCTTGACCAACAGTTATCTGACACGTTCTTATATAAAATAAAAAGACGGAGGTGTAAAAAAAAAATTCTGACATGGGCAATAGTGGGGAACATAACACTCCAGCACATTGAGAGCCGTAGGCATGACTGTGGTCAAATGTGTCCCTTAATAAAACTAATATCTACTTTTCGAACTTCGTTCTTTACATTGGTTGGTGACAGAACACCGTTCTTTACATTGGTTGGGGACAGAACACCGTTCTTTACATTGGTTGGTGACAGAACACCGTTCTTTACATTGGTTGGTGACAGAACACCGTTCTTTACATTGGTTGTTGACACGTGCTTAGTCTTTCGTACTGACACGACACAATATAATAATTGTATGGTGTTGTCTCTGCCAATATATTAAATTTCTTTGTTCTTTGCCGACATAAAGCCCGTAGATAAGGAGGAATTCGGGGTGTTCACACCCTCCCCCTTAGCAAATCAGAACATTACTTTTAGGACTTGTAACTTAGCTAAAATGTGGGTAAAAACTACTCCATCCTCCTTTAGTGATTTTTTTTTCAGAAAAGGTCCCCAAATGTTTCATCAAATTTAGGAATTTACATATCGAAAAGCACGAATGACTATTTTTAGGAAGCCTAAACACATCCCCTCTTCCCTTTTCAGGAAAATGTATCTATTGTTCTGGTCGGCATAATAATGATTGTATATGGAGAAAATATATGTACCACTTTAGAAACATATTTTGTGAGTTGATTAGACATAGGCTGTCTACTATTACAATAATGTGTACACAATGGTTGTATACCTTTTCAATGCCATTTCTTAAATGATATGTACGTAAAATACTTGTAACATTGTTTGTCATTGATATTTACTGCGCTACCACACTGGGCCTTCATTGATCGAATTATTTCTACAGATAACATCACTTTACGTTTCACCGATATCATAATGGAACATTGCTCCTCTATAATGTGCTTGTCAGTAACGGTTATGTCTTCGTCCGAATCATAATCAGATGTCGCTGATGAGAAATTGGTAACCAATTTCGGCTTTACTCATCAGATGCCATGCCGGCTGGCGTGAACTTCCTCCATCTTCTGTAATATTGTACCTAAATATTTGAATTAGTGGACCTGTTTTTTGTTCTAGTATTGCAAAATCCATTTTAAATTTTACGCTAAAACGTACATTAAAAACATTTCAACACTCTGTACAATATGTATTAATATCCATATAGATTATATCTAACATCTAGATAGTACCTCTAGTGGTACCAAAAACATTGAGATTTAGATTTAAAACATCAACGGTGATAATACTACTTTATTCCAGTTATCATCGTTTCCATGTTTGTTTTTTTATTGTTGTTGGTCTCGGTTTCATGTGTAAAACATTATGGTAAACAGGATTATTAGAAGCAAAGAATTTTCTTGCAACACAACTTGAATAGGAGCCTTATCAGAGAGCATGTTTCCCTTGGATTAGGTCTATGAGATTGAAATCATCGATTAGGTAACAGATGTTTATCTTCTGGTAATTCTGTGGATTCACTGTCTTTAACATGCGGGAGCTTGCGGCAATAAAAGTTCCGATATATTGGCATCGAAATCACCAAATTAATGGATTCATTACGGACAAGTGTGACGTATTAGAATATCTACATGAACGCTTTCTAAATGAAGACAATAGACTAGAAGGAAAACGCATGTGGTTGCGTCTGTGGGGCTCACCAATGGTCTACTAGACAAACCACCCATGCAACAGAAAATCTTAGTGGATGATATGCCGTTATATTGAGGTTATCATCTTAGAGAAGCTTCATGGCACGTCATCTATACAATTATGCTTTTTATTTTGTTGTTGAAATGTGTTTCATGTTTACCTGAATATATATATATATATATATATATATATATATATATATATATATATATATATATGCACCCTCTGTGGTTGGGAGAGAACCAGAGATGTACTATGCAGCACTAGGGAGGAGGAAACTGACAGCACTGTTTTTCCTATGCCTGAGACCCATCATAGAGGCACAGTGACTCAGGACGTGACAATCCTTTTGACTTGAACATTTGGTTGCATGCCTGGAGCAATAGAGAAGTTCGGCATAATCAGTAGTCAATTGGTGACGGGGAATGCGCACAGTGAACACTATCTTGGCTACAGTGGCTAGGAGCAGTGCATAGGTTGAATCCTACCTTCCTGGAGGTATGATAGTTATTCAACCAACCAACCAACTAGAAGGAAAAATGATATTGCGAGCTAAAGAATTTTGAATTACCCCCTCCCCACTCCCCGGCAGGCAAAACAGGACGATTTAGGGGCGTCTAAGATTTGTATGTACAACAGTGAGCTGGAGGAATCGTCAGCATGCATACTCTTCGATATGTCCTTGGAGAGATCAAGCACCTATGGTTTTGTCCCAAGTACGTCAACGTCGATTCAAAAAGCTAAACTAAATTGGTGGTAATGATGATGATGGTTTGTTTGTTTGTTTTGCGTTCGCTCCATTGTAACCAGCACGGATATCCGTGCTATTTCTGCCGGGAGCGTGATTACGTTGTGCCACCGTTATGCGCCTTGTAGGCCTAGCACATCCGATTTCGGCATGCCTTGACAATTCGGGTGGGCTACCCTAGCCTGTGACAGCCTCCCTATCTGTCGCCAGGTACGCGTGTGTGTGGTGACTCTTGGCCCAGACGATTTTTGCTCACGTCTGTCTCGCACGAGGTGTTCCACTGTCTATGAATTTGCCTCGTGTAATTGGACGTATTGTGCCTGTGCCCATCGGGTGCTGAACCGTTTCTCATCTGTAAGCCTGGTTCCTTAAGAGGAAGCACTCAACAGAAGAGTTGGACCCTGGCTCTTTTGCCCTATTAGCCGAGATATCATTCACCGACATCGTGAACCCCTTGCCCAAGATCGAGTCTCACACCACACGTTTGAGAGCAAGGCGTTCTCGAGCTGAGCGACCTTGTCCCAATAGCGCCTGAGCCCATCAGGTACTGAACCCTTTCTCTCTGCAAGTGTATTTCCGGTATAGGAAAACCTGACAGAAGAATTGGGCCAGGGCTAAACTCGTTGTCTCTTTTGTGCCTGAGCCCATCGGCTACGGAACCCTTTCTCTCTGCAAGTGTATTTCCGGTATAGGAAAGCTTGACATTAGAGTTAGGCCAGGTCTTTTTGCTTTGCTAGACGTCCATTATTGGGTATGGGTCTCTGCCTATAAGGAAATCAAGTAACTAGAAGATCGTCACGAGCTAACAGAGCTCGTAGTTCCCATTTCCGTAATCGTTTCCACTATCTATTTGCAGTTTGCGCTGTTCTGCCCTTTCATTTTTTCCATTGTACTCAATATGAAATCTATTTGTCTTTTGCCATGCATCCACCTTTTCGTGCGTTTTTCATTGGTCGCCCTCCAATGTTCGGACTGGACTAACTAGCTTCACTGTATGTCGACAGTTTCGCTGTATGTGGTGTTGCTGGTGGTGTCGGAGATATTGTATGTCTTTTATGCAGTCGAATCTCTTTCCATCTGCTACCCCCACATTCTCGGACACGATTCCTAAATGATTTGGCCAGAATCAGCTCGAGCTGCTGTATTTCTGTTTCCAGGGTGCACCGCGAGGAGGTACATTTGGGATCTTGGTTATCTACTAACCCTGGGTCCTCCGAGAGCAATGCGTTCCCTTTGCACCCCATGATGATGGTGAAATACTCACTTTAGTTGTGAACAAGTAGACTTTGACAAAACATGCCCTTCTGACAAAAGGAGATGTCCTCAGTTGAGGTGATATCTGGACTCGTATAAGATTTGTTGTCTCCCAAGTCATTGTTGTTTCGGTGGAGGGGGCCGGGGGTTTCTGGATGTACGTTTATTCTACGAAGGGAGGCATTACAATGCGGTAGTGTCCCAGGATTATGAAATCTTGCCAGGAGCATAGATACGCTTTTGGTCAGCTATCTAATTTGTTTTTCAAATATGGTGACCCATCTGCACATCTATCATTCCCCGTTACCTAGTATTCTGCTACAAAAGTTGCTATGTTCACTGACCCATCTGCACATCTATCATTCCCCGTTACCTAGTATTCTGCTACAAAAGTTGCTATGTTCACATCTATCATTCCCCGTTACCTAGTATTCTGCTACAAAAGTTGCTATGTTCACATCTATCATTCCCCGTTACCTTGAATTCTGCTACAAAATTTGCTATGTTCACTGACCCGCATCTCTTCTTCTTCCATTGCGTTAATTTGAAATAAGAAAGAAAAAGAAATTGAGACAAAACATGCAGTGACGTTGTTTTCACAGGCTTGTCATACTATCTCACAACTTACCTTAGCCTCCTATGACATGCCTGGAAAAAAGTCAGTGGCCATATTCTTTGCACTCTGAATTAGAAGCACTTGGCCCGATAGCCAAACGGGCGTAGTACCTGATAAATTCGTACATAATTAAGTTACTTGACATTTTATTTTTTTTATAAGATATTTTGGTCGTCGTTAGCTCATACGAGCTTATATGTCGTTGTTGGGTATATCGTATTTCCACCAGAAACGATGGGAAATTGCAACAGAGTGACATGGGAGCCACATATGAGGTGGACAATTCATAATTAAAAACTCTCAACGGTCGAGATGGGAACGCTAGCCCCCTGGTCAAATAGAAATTTACGTCAGCCATCAGCTCTTCAAATGGGTCAGGACGATTGTTTATGACTGTGAACGGGACGTAACAGACAGCTGTACCAAAAGTGCAGGATCAGCACGGTAGATTTGTACACCAGTGGCGCCTGCATTATAACAGCCGGACACTTGTTTTCATGAAGGACTTTACGACACTGTGACACTCTTGGAACACTTGCCTGCTTGTCTTATCAGTGTACAAGTCTGCCTGAATGTCTATTTAATTCTTCTTATGTGTCATCTTTAAAAAAAAAATTAAAAAAAAATTATTGGTACAGTGACCAAAACCGGGATATTTAATTGTTACAAAGAACATTAGCCAGAACAAAACATTGAAAACCGAGAATGCTCAGCTAAAAACTGCACGTTAATTATGAATCTTTTGAGCTTGTTTTAACTATGTCCACTGAGCCGCTAATATCTACATTTTGGAGACCCACTATGTCGAAAAGCCGCTCAAATCTACATTTTAATATGAATTTACTATCGTGTTCGGCACAGCAGGAAAACCTAACGGAGACAAAGAGTTTAAAATCCCATTCGACATCTGTTATACTAAACATAGACCCTATCGTGTTCTCTCTAATAAAAATAATTAAACCACATCAAAAAATAAAGCAAATTTCAACAGTTCGCAACATATTTACTATCATTTGCTGTGCATCTTCTGTACTTTAGTTGCAATGTGCCGTGACCACACAGTTATTTAGCCCTCCAGCGAACCGCAGCGCAATCCCGGCAACTGTTGACGACACAATCTTACACAGGCGTGGGAAGTGAATTCGTTGGACGACCATCTCAAAAGGATAGATTTTTATTCAAGTAGTAGACATACGAGTTTTATAACACGCCGGTTGGCAGATCTGATAACGTTAAAATAACACAACTTTACCTGGTCAGAAACGTTATTTGCTTACTTCAACAACTGTTCAACAGTTCAGGTAAGATTTTTATTTATTTCTCTCCTTTACGAATTTTATAGGGATAATTCTTTTCTGTGTTCGCTCTCTTATAACTAGAAATAATAAATCGTGTGATTTCTGCCGAGGAGCGTGAAGTACGTTACACTGCTAGTTCCACTGTTGAACTGTGTTATTTGCACATCGGTTGACTCACTGTGTAGCCCGGACATTCGAGGCCCAGCACATCCGTTTTCGTCATGCCTTTTATTCGAGTGGTGGGATTCCCTAGCCTGTGACAGCCTGCCTATCTGTGAACGGTCGCATGGGTGTGTAATGACTCTTCGCCGAGACGATTGTCGTTCACATCTATCTCGCACGACGTGATCCACATTCATTGAACTTGCCTTGTGTAATTAGACGTTCTGTGCCTGTGCCCATCGGGTACTGAACCTTTTCTCATCCGCGAACCTGGTTCCAGTTAAGGAAGAACTCGACAGAAGAGTTGGACCCGGGCTCTTTCGCCTGGTTTGCAGAGGTGTCGTTCACATACATCGTGAACCCCTTGTTCAAGTTTGAGTCTCACCACACGTTTGGGAGCAAGGCGTGTTCTCGAGCTGAACGACCTCGTCCCATTTGTGCCTGAGCCCATCGGATACTGAATCCGTTCTCTCTGGAAGCATGTTTCTGATATGGGAAAGCTTGACAGTAGAGTTGGGCCAGGACTGCCTTCGTTGTCCAGTTTGTGTCTGAGCCCATCGGGTACGGAACACTTTCTCTCTCCGCGAGCATGTTCCCGGTATAGGAAAGCTCATTCGAGTTGGGCAAGTGCTACTTTCTTTGCCAGGCGCTCACGACTTTGCCTGGAACTCTGCCCGTAAGGAGCACCGGTAATTAGAAGCTTGTCTCGAACTTATAGTTCCGATTTTCTTGGAACGTTGTCCCTTTCTATTTGCACTCTGGAGCTGTGCTGCACTTTCATTGTACTCAGTATGTTGTATTTTCATCTTTCGCCATGCATCTACCTTTTGGTGTCGTTTTCATTGGCCACCTCTCGAATGCTCGGACCAGACTGACTAGCGTCATTGTATGTCGACAGTGTCACTGTATGTGTTGGCGCAGTGGTGTCAGAGATATTGACTGTCTCTTTTGCGGTCAGTTCTCTTTCCATCTGCTTCCTCCACATTCACGGACACGATCCCTAAAAGGTTTAGTCAAAATCAGCACGAGCAGCTATATTTCTGTTTCCAGGGTACACCACGAGAGAAACTTTGGGTATCTTGGTTATCTGCGAACCCTGGATTCACCGAGAGAAGTGCGGTACCCTTTGCACCCCAGGGATAATTATATTTATGCGACATATCCTATGTAGACTGTCGTCTTCACTACCACTCTGCAAACCTTCCAGTTCTGTGCTAGCTTTTCAGCCTACTAGTTTGTCATATTTCAAAGGTATTTGATATCCTATGTCCATTTTGGTCTGTCACATTTCTTTCGTGAAACGTTTCCCTCCACGATTAATATTTCTAACCCATTGCCTTTTTATATGTCCAAATTATGTTAATTTACTATTGTAAACAAAAATAAGTTTAAGAAGCCATCTTCATCTATGTTCATGTATTTTCGTACGTTGGTTGACATACACCTGTATTATTTATGTAATATGAATGTTTATTTGTACATAGTTACTATGATTTCTTTAGGGATCATCGCTTGAAGCTACGAAGTTACGTGCTATTGAGTGGTACCTTCTACATGTGGCGTGCTCTTCGCCGAGAAGGGCGAAGTACATATTGGTTAGCCCAAATACAAAGAAGTCAATCATCTACGCCTTTTAAGCAGTTCAAGACAGGCCTGCTAAAGGTCGGTATCTTTCAGCAAAGCATTCATCAAAGTTTGAAGTGGGTGACATGGCGATGTGACAAAATTATTAGTCTGCTGTAACACCAGAGTTGATGTAATAAATCTGATGCCAATCTTGCATTGGGTCACTGACGTCCTGTTTGACTCGGGAAATGCCCGGTTGTTGGCCATTTATCCCGATACATTTTATTGGCTGCCAAAATGTCATGGTTTCTCTCGTAACTATGTAGAATATAAGGAATTTACTACCGAATTCTGATGTGTTGGATCATTTGCGCAAATAATACTTCGACAGGGTCACCGCCATAGTCTCCATGGTCATACTACTCATAGTGACCGCAAAGGCACCACTCTCCTCCCTGATCGTTTTGGCTGCGCACTGAACTGTGAAGGCCCAAGCACTACGAACAGGTCTAATCACAGATCCATCGGTGTATATAATCACATCCTCCTCTTTGGTATTCTCACTGACCAAAGACTGCACTTCTTTCTCCACAGCTGGGGATACCATACTCTGCATTCCCCGCTAAGTGATATTACTACTCTCAAACAAGTTTCGAAATCTGTGGGTAGACTTATCAATTCGTACCTGCTGCCATATCCTGCAATCTGCACACGCTTTGTATGACATCCCCAGAACGTCCCATCCACGACCTCCTCTCTTGAGTCTGCTGCCTTTTACTTTCTGTTTTTCGAAATGCAACGCGTTATCCTTGTCTTCATGTATTTGAAGGTACGCCCGTGCACGGCAATACTGTAATATGTGCTCAGCTGTTGGACAGGCTAGTAAATATCGCATAGCTCTTGTTGATGTGTCTCTTGTGCACCCAAGTATGATACGCATTGCTGCATTCTGGATTCTATCCAGTCTTTCGATCTGAGTTTGACTAAGAGTCAGAATTGCCAGTTCATAAGCCTTTGCCTGCCCTTATGATAACGTGATCAACATGTTCCCTGAAACCCAGACTTGTGTAAAAAAAACAACACACCACTATATATCAATGTGTTGGTTCTTTCTAAACTTTTCCCGGACAATGAAATTTGTGGCATGGATATCTTTACCATGTGATTGTTCAAGGAAAACCACGCCAGGAATGCCTTAGAAGGATTAACCACTGCTCTCGTATCTCGACACCAATTTGTCAGTCTGTCCAGTTCCTTCTGTAGTTCCACAACGCACTCTTCTCGATTTCTGCCCTGTCTATACACCAGGATATCATTAGTGTATGACATCGTTCTGCCAGCACCTGTGATTTGATTGCCAGCGATATGTAATGTGTATACATTTAAAAATTCAGGAGATAGATGCGATCCATGTGGCAGACCAGCGCTAATAACCGTTGGTGCCGATATCCAGTTACCACACTAAAGAACTACTATCCTGTGCATCAGGGCGGCACCAACCCACTGCACGATAAAATGATTTACTGCAAGATTTAACAGCTGGTCCATCAGAATATCAAAGGACACTTATTGTACGCATCCTCAAGGTCTATTGCGACCGCACGTCTCCATGCGCGAATGGAACCCCTCAAAAACATCCTGCGAAAATATGGCTGCATTCTGCCATGTCTTCTTTTCTGGGCGATACCCTCCTAACAATGTTGGTAAACACTTATTTCTTTCAAGGTAACACGATACCTTCCAGGCCACAATTTTTTTTCAAAAGCTTACTTATCGTATTCTACATTGTTATTATTCTGTAGCCTTGTATCCTGGTGTAGTTCTTCCCAGGTTTGGGTTGTGGAACTAAATAGATGTGCAGCTAGTCTTCTTTTACTGTGCCCTTTAGAAAGCTATTATTGAACATGTCCGCCAACTCACCCAACTCCTCATCCGTTCTTCGACTAATGTCATCGTATCTAATACAATCTGGTCCTGGTGCTGTGTTTTTTGTAGTTTTCAGCGCCTTCTTGATTTCTTCAACTGTGATTATCATATGTGTTTCCATGTTCAAGTTGTTACACGTGTCTGTAATCGTTTTCCTGATTTCTTGGTATGCCTCCACATTTCTCAGACCAATTTGTTAGGTGTAGTGTGCCAACAACGCCACACCTTTTGTCTCGTCTGTCTTCGGCCAGACCGTATCTTCGCTCTGAAAATCAGCAATAGTCACGCGTCTTGTCAGACCATTCATGGATTTGTGTAAACGCCAGAACAATTTTAGTGACTTTTCACGTGTGATCTCCTGGCAAAATTCGTCCTAATTTGACGCCTATGCTGACTTTGCAATCTTTTTGAATGTTTGGACTAAGATATCTTTCTCCCGTTTCCATTGTGCGACCTCCATGGGCTGAGCTGCAACATGTTTCCTTGCTCTCTGCCATAGTGCTACTGCTTTACGTTTCTCGCCCCATGCCCTTTGCACCTCTTCGTTCCACGAGAGGGGGGGGGTGGGCCTTATCCCACAACTGATTTCCCACTTCTTGAGCCTAACGTTTGTCTTGTCGAATTCTGCTCACTACATCGACTCATCTGCAATCATACTTAAAGGACCTGACCTTTGGCCTGATCTGTTTACTTTTGTCATTTTTCAAGAGCGCAACACATGGGAGGTGGTCACTGCCATGATGCCCCAGCACATCCCATTTGCAAATAGCCATAGAAGCCGATGATACGAATGCCATGTCAATAGCACTATCATCATCAGCATCCCTGCTTGACATTCTTGTTATACGACCATCATTAATTAACACCAGGTCTTATCTGTCAAGGGTTCCTCAAGTTCTCTTCCCTGCTTGTTAGAAGCGTACAGACGTTTGTTAAGAATTAGCTAGGCCCTATATATACCACAAGACAAATATATTTATCCAGGAACAAATAAACAAACTTGCACGTCATCAAGAACAACTTTTAGCAGTGGTGAAACTGTGTAAACTTGTTTAGTTTTTTAGCAGTGGTGAAACTGTGTAAACTTGTTTAGTTTTTTAGCAGTGGTGAAACTGTGTAAACTTGTTTAGTTTTTTAGCAGTGGTGAAACTGTGTAAACTTGTTTAGTTTTTTAGCAGTGGTGAAACTGTGTAAACTTGTTTAGTTTTTTAGCAGTGGTGAAACTGTGTAAACTTGTTTAGTTTTTTAGCAGTGGTGAAACTGTGTAAACTTGTTTAGTTTTTTAGCAGTGGTGAAACTGTGTAAACTTGTTTAGTTTTTTAGCAGTGGTGAAACTGTGTAAACTTGTTTAGTTTTTTAGCAGTGGTGAAACTGTGTAAACTTGTTTAGTTTTGACATATAACGAGACTCGACTCATTTTCTAAAAATTATTTTGCAAGGAACAGTCGAGGGTAGAAGGAGAAAATCATACACAAAAAATTCATGGATTGATAACATCAAATAATGATTTGGGCGTGATTTTCTACACTCTTCTGAATGGCTCGAGATAGAGATGTTTGGATAACTTTTTTTGTGTGCTGTCTCCGGTGTGGCACCCTTTAGTTTCTGACGGGTTATGGGTTTTATTGTTATTATTATACGCGATGTACAGTGCTGAACGTGGGAGACCTGGGACAACTAAGCAGTCAATATAGTCTTTTGATAATTTAGCAAACAAAACAAAAACAGTTTTGTGCCCTCATAATGTTTCCAATCATTTCGTCTCCTGGCCGGAGCCACACGGAGTATGTGTCTTCTAAGCTGCTGCCTGCTTCGCCAAGGCAGAAGTTCACCACTGGCGATATGTAGTGGGAAAGCGATGGAATTATAGATAACAATAAGTAAAAGTGTACACAAAGCACGAAGTGTTCATCGTTCCGTCCAAATAAAAACAAAACAACTGGCATAGGTTATATGCTGTCATATATGTCATATTTTTGACATTCGCTGTCACATCCAGAAAAAATCATACATTGAAAGAAGAATGCGATTGAGAAACGTTCATAAGTTCTAAAAAATAAATGATATAGCTCACCGCGTTTTCGAGTGTAAGGAGATGTTACAATACCTTTACGTGTTTAAGAAAGCAGTAACAGAAAAATTTGTTACAGACAAACACACGTTGTCTTTGTTATATATGTTTGAACTATATTTTATAGTGGGTGGATACATAATATGAGGTCGGCTAGATCTTGTTTAAAGGTTGCCTAAAGTTTTTATCTTCTACTAGAATTCATCATTATTTTTAGCTAGTGAGAAGGCAAATGGATAGTTCTCATCTTATTTTGTTTATCTTAGTTGATCTTTTGTTGATCATTATAACAACTTGCCCCAAAACGTTAGAATATGTATGTAGCAACATACCTTCGCTATGTATAGTATATCTACTAAAGAATAAATATAATTTGGGACTTTGTCCTAACGACTGCTTACAGCCAAAGTTACACCCAAAGACTTGTCGTCGTCTGTAAAGTTCATGAGAACAGTTGATCATCCGACCATCATGGCTGATTGTCACAACACACATTGTGCTTGGCGGTATATTGGAAGACCATCACAGGCGAAAAAGGCGAGTGAAATGGATATGTACAGGTCAAAACCAGTTCTCCGGATATCTTACTTTCGGCCAGACATTTCAGAATCCATCGTGGCTTCTTGGATATTTGGTTCCTATATGGGATGGGACATTCAATTCCACCCAAAACCTAATTAGCCGCCTCTTACGACATATGTGAAAGGTATTAATAACGCTCTTTAATCATACAGGTAGACACTAATTTGCACAACGGGTGTTGGTCTGTAATCATAGTACCCGTTCTTTTTTGCTCTCCTTTCGACCATACATTTCCAACTGTAGTTTGTCGTATATTTCTAAGAGACGTTTCCGTTTCTTTTTTATGATTTATTTTGCAAATAACACTAAAACGTGCAAACAGTTTAAGAAAAATATCAGATTATTCTAGCAATGTGTCTATATATAGTTCTATTGTTCGACGTCCCTATAGCAAAATAGCACTGAAACATTTCCGACACCACATTGAATAGATGTGTATGATATTAACCACCAGCGGTGAATGTTGCAGGTTTTGAGAACAGCTGTTCACGGCGATGGTGATAATGTTATGTGTCATACATGGCATTCATGAAGATTACTAAAAAGCAATTTACATTTAAAATAGGAAATGGTAGGGGGTTTTAAGGGAGGGAAAGAATGATAACGAATGTAGTATTGAAAAAAAACCACACAAAACACACACAAAAAAACAACACAAAAACGTTCCACTTTATGATCTTTGACTATTCGTGAAATAAAGAGATAAATTAATTTGATCGAGACAAATAACATTTAAAAAAAATCGAAATGAAGATTAAAAATAAATAAGATACGGCACAGTTTATGTTTCATGACATGAAGAAAGTCAACAAGAGAACTGATTAATCAATATAACTATTATAACAAAGATATTATAGCGTGTAATTTATTGCGAAAGGACATTCATTTTACTATGCGTCTTCTTAGGTGGACGTACCTCTGTTCAACTGTATCTTATCTGGATAGGTGTAGAAGTCATGAGGAGGACTAAAGTCTTGCTGTTTTATGGGCGGGAGCCCTGAAATGTGCTGATAGTCGTACAAATGACATGGTAGTATAGGTGTTCTAGCTGAGCGTGATGGTAGAAATACCCTTATATAGCAGAGGAAAATAGAGAAAACACAAACACGGCAACACCTATTATAGAAACACGCTTACTTGTATCATTTGTGTATAAAATTCGTATGTCATTGAAGTAGGACAGAAGTCTGAACGTAGACACCTAAGAATCCGCCACATAGCCGAATACCAAAGGGTATTCGTGTGACGACTAGACAAGATCTAAATTACCAACTGAACATAATTATTTTTAATCTTTTTATTTTTTATTTTAAAAATGGCTAAAGGTACTTTCAATAACGTGAGGAAAATAACATCTAAACAAGTACGAAGAAGCTAAAAATTAAAACTATAAAATGCTACATCTATTCTATATTAATATATGGCTCAGAAACATGGACAATAAATAAACGTAGAGACAGATTTTATGCATTTGAGATGTAGAAATATAGAAGAATAAGGAGAGCATCATGGAAGGAGGAGAAAATAAAGTGGTTCGAACAACACTTAATATGAAGAAAGAATTATTAAAAGGAAATAAAGATCAAGCAAATAAAATAATTGGACACATTAAAAGACATGACATCTTGTTGAAGATCTTACTTGAGGGTATAGTCGAAGGGAGGCGAGCAAGAGTTTGGCAGAGATACAAGTGGGAGAATTACTTCACAAGATGGGCAGGTTCCAGTCTAGAAAAGTGCACCACTAAAACAAGAGACAAGGGATGTTGGAGGTCTGTTGCAGCCAACCTTCGTTGTGGGACGGCACTTGATGATGATGACTCTTTATTAGTAAACAATGCGTCCGGCTCTGTGGAGGCGCCCGTCTATGACGGTCAAAGAACCGAGTTCGATCGCTGCCACAAGCAATTGTGCACCCGGACCGTTCAGAAAGCACTGGCAAACCACTGAACATATTTATATTGCATAGAAAATCACGACAGCCAAAAAATGCTGGGTTAATGGCCACGTCCTAAATGGGATATGCTACCAAATTTTTTTTAACACATTAGAACTACATTTTTCATTTGCAGACATTGCTTACTATTGCATTCTATATACATATATAGTTAATTCCTGAGTATTTTTAAATATGGATTATTTTAATGTTTGTGGCAGAAAATAAGGGATCTGCGACTACGTATAGTTTAAGAGCCTCTGAGTAAGACAACGTAAATGGTACTCATTAGAAAGCAGGATCAGGCGGTCTAGGTGTCGGTGGTTCCTTATAGAAGAAATTTATAATAAATATTTTAACATGAATTATTTTTGTGATTTTTCGATAAGATAGTCATTTAAAATTTAAATTTGCATTTATAATCGTTTATGCCCGTCTTATACAATCAATTTTTAAATTAAATTTTCTGTTCCACTTATTTAATCAATTGAATATTGATTAATTGATTATTTAAAATTATTAATTACATTTCCATCTTCTTATATGATGTGGGTTTAGTGTTGTAACGAATTTACTGTCTAGTAAAACCAAACGATTCCATTTAACTGCTGGTGACGATTTACGACTGTTTTTAACGAATGTTGAACCCAATATTAACAAACGTTTTATAATGCACATGGCTAATTCTACACATTAATTTCTTTTTTTTTCCTTTACATGTTTACTTTATAATATCGAAATAAACAGTTTTGTAATATAGTTTATGGTGTTTAAATTATTACAATAAGATTTTATTAGATTTATCAGTGGCGTAGCGAGGGGGGCTGGAGATGCGGACCGCCCCGGGCGGCATCATCGGGAGGGCGGCAAATTTATTTTCGTCAAGTCTTTCACAATCACTGACATATTTTTTTAATGTCACAAGGGCGGAAAATTAAGATTCCGCCCCAGGTACCATTGACCCACGTTACGCCACTGAGTTTAATGCAATCTCTTAATATGAATACTGAATTTCATATTCAAAACATAGTATGAAACTGTGCTTAATGGTATTCGAGTATACACTTTACAATCTTTACATATGGGTTATGTTTCATCAAAATAAGTAGTAATGAATCACTAGTTGCTATTTACGCCGAAAATATCAAACGGCAATGGCTTTGAGCGCGGAAAACTGATAAAATGGTGGGGGGGGGGGCGCTATTATAACATTTATGCCTTACAAAGTGGGCGGTGCCACGAAAATGTTTGAAAACTTATGATGTAGACTAACATGATGTAATCTTCATTAGTCACTATACGGCTGGTTATTATATCTCTGCATTTGTATAATGTAAAGTCGTATGTCGTGATCATCGCCTTAATAAGACCTGTAGGATAACTTGGGAATAATCCTTCTAACGTGAACCATTTTACTTTGAATTTATTTGGTTGTCGACACAAAGCATACACAACGTGACCAATGAAAATTATGGAAAAAATCAAATGCGTTACTTCATAACGATGATTCTTGATGAACCAGCAGGACTATATAATGAATGAAAGACACGCTTATATGGTCAACGGTTACAATCTAGTACACTTATATTGTCAACGGTTACAATCTGCGACGCCGCAGCTAGTAAATCGCTGCCAGTATGACGCGACGACAGCATTAAATCGAACGTGTGTGCACTAGGATGTCCTTGAGATTCTTGTCAAGTCTGTAGGAAATCATGCGTGCAGAGTTTCATAGTTCTCCCGTGTGCGAATCACTTTCAACGTAAAGATGAATCATATATTTATGAACATATTTACATGACCGTCTCCATAATATAAGACATGTGCACAGAAAACATAGATGGGACCTGAAAGACCCATTTTGATTTTCATGCATTTCATTGCTCGGCCGTGGCTATTTTTGGCATGCGACTTCAAGTATATAAATAGTGACCAGCGAAAACACAACAATAATAAAAATAACGTAACGAATGACTCCCTAATTAATTATGCACATAGGTTTTATAGGTCGTCCACGGTCATGCTGTAGGCAAACTTAGGGAATTCATGGTTCTTCCCCGGGCGTCTGACTACTTTAACGTAAAGATGAATCATATCTTTATGCACATATTTATCACACTGTAGATATTCAATCAATAATATTAGTCATACCTTGCCAACGTGTCACAGTTTACCAGTTCATTTTTTTGTTACCGGTGAACACACTGCAACTTTCTATGACATATACCAGAGGCAGGCAACCTGAGTGCTGTAGTGAGCTTAGTCGTCCGATCATCATCATGGCACCCCGGATAAGTCCATAGGTGATTCCTATCTGATATTCAGACTACCCCATCTGAGTAGAAGCATCCTCCAATAGGTATTGCACCAAGTTGTAAAATGAAGTCTCCTGGGTATGAAAGAAAGCTCGGAGAAACCTCTCCATTGCACATAGGAAGCAAGAGCTTATCGCTCGTAATATCTGCGGTTCTAAAAAAAACAATCCCATATTCAATACGTACTTCAGGATGTGGTAACCGAATATTTCGGTTCTGTGTTGGCTCACACCTCTTCTTCTGATTCCTATATTCCATCAAAGACGGATTTATGGTTGCCATTGGTGCAGTACATTGCAACTTACATTTCATTTCTGAAGGTCGTTCCTCTATCGTGCACTCAGTGGTATATATATATATATATATATATATATATATATATATATATATATATATATATATATATATATACTTTATTGCCTTTCAACCTGAAACCTTGTGGTGCGTCAGAGCATTATGCCACAGCGCAACATTAAATGCTTAGAGACCAGAAGTCATTGATAAAATCTGTCTCAAATGTGTGAAACTTTAAGCATAAACTGGGGGTATTTCAAGATAAATGAGTAAAACTTACATAAATAGGATGATTGGTTTAAGTTAAGTTCAGATTAAGTCGTTGGCTTTAATGTTTGTGTTGGCTTTTTTTTTTCAACATCACCAGACAAAACATTTATATTTTCAGGATACAATGTATACACTAGTTACCTCTCCCATGCAATGCTGACATTTAGACTGTGCGTGTGTGTGTGTTTTAAAAAAAACAACTGCGTATAAGGGAGGTATGTCACATAAATTATATAGCAAACCTAGCCTAGTGTCCATTGTGTTTATTGCTTGCATGATTACATGCGCAATTCGTGCGCCTACTGAGGTAAATCCCCAATGTCAAGTGTAACACAGTAAGCTGGAAATATAGGGTCTGCAGTAATACGGTGCAAACACACGTATAAATGGAAATTGAAATTAACGTTTTACGAATTGTTCCGGCATATATACACGATTTTGGTAGCAGGCTTAAAGAAAACAAAGTTAATTGGGTTGTATGTGGTTAGTTATTGCATTTTTTTACTCTTTTCCTACTGATTGGGTTGTATGTGTTTAGTTATTTATGTGTTTAGTAGTGTTTTAATATTCTTTCTGCTGGATGAAATACAGCTTACAAACAATGTGCCTTGATTTGCACGTCGCAAAAGTCTAATAAGGAGCTATCATATGGGGGAGGGGAGAGGGGGTGGTGGGTTAACTGTCACATATGATTCGCCAAAGAGCTCCAACAAATACCATGCTACAGTCGGATGTATCAAATCGAAAAGTAGCATAGGCGCTATATTCAACTCCTTCACAATACTTGATCATGCATTGATGAGCCTCAAAAACGTGCTATGTCACACTACCAGTCAGTGGGAGTTTGAGAATGAACTCAAAAGAAGATTCTATGTTTACAATGACAGCATCAGTGAGAAGATTCTCTGTTCACAATGACAGCGTCAGTTAGAAGATTCTCTGTTCATTATGACAGCGTCAGTTGGAAGAGTCTCTGTTCACAATGACAGCGTCAGTTAGAAGAGTCTCTGTTCTCAATGACAGCGTCAGTGAGATGTTGGAGGTCTATTGCAACCAACCATTCATTGCAGACGACATTTTATAACGATGATGACATTGTGCACTATATTTAACTCGTATGATATTATAATTGAGATATAATTGAGATATAATTGAGATATAATTGAGATATAATTGAGATATTTGTAATAACACATCGAAATAATTTTAATATGTCGAAGTTCGAGTCTTTTTTTTCATCCTTGCTTTTATTATTTAAACCATCGCTTATGTTTCATCCGATGGAAATTAGTCAAAAAGATAAAACAAGTAATTTTGAGCTCTTTTCATTCTATCAGACATACAAGGAACAAAGATTGAACTAAGTTCATCTGATCATATATCTTCTCTGCACCATCGCTTTTACTCGGTTCTTACATATCATATGTCGTGTTCGATTTGTCTGTTTGTCTTGCAAATGATATACCCCTGATGTTACGTCAATAATTCATACTAATTGAAGGGTAAACTCATTTGTCCCTTTGTTTCTAGTTAATGATAGGTACAATTGTCGTAATTCAACCCCCGTTGCGCACCAAGAGAAACGAGTTTTTCAAGTTTGTATGTTTGTTTGTTTATTTTCACGCCCTTGATCGTAGTATCATACCGAATTCAACGAATAATTGAGGACGACATAGTAGAGTTTGTCATAGTGTAATCTGAAATGAAGATTATATGCAAAACAGTATCAAATTTATTAATCATTGACTATTGCACGCCGTCTCTGTTGGATACAGAGATGTTTTCTGGAGGACAGTAGTTAGGGATGTCTCTCAGAGTAGCTTCAAAAACATTGGATTGTGTCGACAAACTGGAGCACCAGGTGAACTCTCACACCTTTTGAAAACGAAAGCTTTAAAACGTATTTATTGTTATTATCGTTTTTCTTATCGTAGTCAGTATCATCATAATCGTCATCATCATTGTTCATCATCATTCACCTATCATCATCATCGCCATCTCAACCGCCGTTGTCATCGTCATTAACCATCATCATCACCAATTATGTATCACCGCTGAAGTCTAAACCTCATTGTCCCTTCATGTCATGTAGTCTTCTACAGCGTAAGCCGATACAGTATTAGACTGGCTTATTACAAATAGTATATAAAAATAATATCTGAAATCTGATCATAACCTGACAGCTGGTTTATTTTTATTTTTTTTAAAGCTGTAGTTTTAGCGTAGTCAAGATTAAAAATAGTTAAATGCGTAATCCTGCCAGGTCGCTGTGTTTTGAAGATTATCGTATTTACAGAGTTCCTCTACGCTAGATAATGAATATCCGGTACTCATTTTTTAGACTTGCCGTAAAACACACAGCATAATTGAAGGTACAATACTGTGAGATGAGCCCACATAATTTACAGGAACGAAATAGGGGCAGATAAGCAGCAGTAAAATACGTATTACAATTATTATTTCCCTTTGTGCGTGCCCAGTAGACATATTTTTCGTGGAGGGAAAAGAGATAGATGTATATATTATGGGATATTCATTATCAGTAATGAATATGGACTGGATATAAACATTCAAAAAACAAAAACCATGATAATCAGCAAAAACACAGAAGAACAGGAGGTAAACATAAACATACAGGGAGAGAAACTACAACAAGTAAAACAGTATCAATATCTTGGACACATAGTCACAAATGATGGCAGATGTGAAACAGAAGTTAAAAGGAGAATAGGAATGGCTAAAAGTACCTTCAATGACATGAGGAAATTATTAATATCTAAACAAATTACAAACAAGTTAAAAATGAGAATTATAAAATGCTACATCTATTCCATATTAATGTATGGCTCAGAAACATGGACACTAAATAAACAATTAGAAGACAAAATTGATGCCTTTGAGATGTGGGTATATAGAAGAATAGGGAGAACATCATGGAAAGAGAAGAAAACAAATAAAGAGGTGCTAAAAACACTTAATATGAAGAAAGAACTACTAAGAGAAATAAAGATCAGGCAAATAAAATACTTTGGACACATTAAAAGACATGACACCCTATTGAAGACCTTACTTGAGGGTAAAGTCAAAGGGAAGCGAGCAAGAGGTAGGCAGAGATACAAGTGGGAGAGTAACATTACACGATGGACAGGTTACAGTCTAGCAGAGTGCACCACCAAGACAAGAGACAGGAGATGTTGGAGATACGTTGCAGACAACCTTCGTTGCGGAGACGGCACTTGATGATGATGATTATGGGAGGATTAGGGTTAGGCTAACCCTAACCTCCACGATAATTCCCTCTCCGATGCGCTTCCATGCAGCAGTGTTATGCTGTATACATAAACTTTACACATTAATGCGTTGTATTCGACCACTGCATAATTCTTCATCTGCAATTATACGGCAGATGTCATTTGGTAAGACTATCCATAGACAAATCAACATATCTTCATGGCGGAATCGGTACGATACGTAGAGATCAGCCTAGAAATAAATTTATCTGAGGGCAGATAAGCAGTGTTAACATAAATATTGCATTTACTATGTCTCTTTGTGAGTACTATACACATGTTGAAATGTGGGCTTATCTCTACGTATTGTAGCGAATTTAATATAAGTTATCTTCCCATTGGCCATTCATTTTTATAGTATTTATGACATATACAAAATGCTGCATGTGCCAGGGCCGTCTCAATAATACAAGTACCCTTGACATCGTTGGATTACAAATATTAATGGCAAGCCAGTAGATTACAAATATTAATGGCAGGTCAATGGATTATAAATGGATTACGATCACAGTTGCATAAGAGCTGTATCGAAGGCATGAGCTTCTCAATAATATAAGTACCAGTGGCGAGTCATGACCTTCTCAATAACATAAGTACCAGTGGCGAGTCATGACCTTCTCAATAACATAAGTACCAGTGGCAAGTCATGACCTTCTCAATAACATAAGTACCAGTGGCGAGTCATGACCTTCCCAATAACATAAGTACCAGTGGCGAGTCATGACCTTCTCAATAACATAACTACCAGTTGCGAGTCATGACCTTCTCAATAACATAAGTACCAGTGGCAAGTCATGACCTTCTCAATAACATAAGTACCAGTGGCGAGTCATGACCTTCCCAATAACATAAGTACCAGTGGCGAGTCATGACCTTCTCAATAACATAACTACCAGTGGCGAGTCATGACCTTCTCAAATATGTTTGTACTAGTTAACCTTCATACATGAATATTCAATGAAACATGAGTATATTATTTTTAATTTCAGTAAATCTATAAAGATGAACATATATTTATTCCCTTTAATTAGGAGTTTTCTCTGAACTTTTTGTTAAATATCAAAGGATTCAGAAGTAAAAGGAGAATAAACGAAAACACGAATCTATACCTGAGCTCTACATCCTCCCTTCGTATACATTCATATTGGGTTTTTAAACAAATATTTCTATAACATTTACATAGTACAAAAAACATTCATACACCTTCAACGTTTCAACCACAAATTTCAACATCATTTATTCTGTTTCACAAATACTAATAGAACTCGGTTAGATATGCGTGGCGGAAAATATGCTGAGCAAAGACATTCCTATGGCCATTATACCGGTATTCAGGTAGTATTTTAAAAAAATCAAATCCAAACACTTGGGATTTTGATCCATCGGTCACTAGAACAATTGCTTATCTACTTTTGTTTCTAACTAGTCTCAGGATGGATACTTTCTAATCTACCCATCTCTATAAATGAGTCTCCAATCTTGCAGTTCAGATAAGCACAAAGATGTCATTGCTTCAATGTCGCCATGTTGTGCCCATATAACTAACGGATGTGCATCTATAAAGTTGACCGTTGCCGGAGACAGATGTTTCGGGCTATTGACGCAAATAAAACTGATGACACAAAGCATTTCCATTTTCTGGAATACATCTTGTTGGAAATCTAGTAGGACTATTCCCCTGTTACAAGAGAGATCCAGCGGGAGTTTGAGAATGAACGCTGCAGAAGAAGAAGAGAAGAGTTATGAATATAATGTCGAGGACATCGCTAAACGTTTTCCATTTAGTCGAATGAGACTGATAAACCAATACAGAGAAGTGGGTGGGGGGGGTGTCAATCTATACACCATGAAGATAATCAAGGGGATGGGGTTCGTTGTTCAGTGAAGAATATCTGTCGACTGATTGTGAATATAGTAATGTTTCATCAGTGAAGAATATCTGTCGACTGACTGTGAATATAGTAATGATTCATCAGTGAAAAATATCTGTCGACTGACTGTGAATATAGTAATGATTCATGAGTGAAGAATATCTGTCGACTGACTGTGAATATAGTAATGATTAATCAGTGAAGAATATCTGTCGACTGACTGTGAATATAGTAATGACTCAACAATGTACACCAGTTCAGCTAGGTCAGCAGTTCTCAACTTTTTAATCCAACCCGGGACATAAACTATATTAAGGTCACATTTTGATAATGACTTTTCAATGGTAGAGTAGAAGTCATGTTGGTTAGACTATATCATGACGTATGGACATTAAAAATCCCGGTGAAAAGAAACCGGTTTCATGCAGTATCTTTTATCTATAATATTTCACATTTGTTCAACTTTAGCACACAGAACAAAATTATTGAAAAGCTCCTTTTATACTTGTTTTCTATTGGTTTGTCTGCCATGCATGAGTTATCTTCAAAGAGTTATCGTTAATCCCTCCGCCCTTCCCACGAAAATACTAGTGATGTGTTATATGCATTAACGTCTGCACAATTATGTACACTCCGTGCAGCCGTCACCCTCGAATAAATAACGCCATTTGGCTAATGGGCAAACAAGCATTTAAAAAATTAATCTTTGACTATTCCTTTGGTTTTCATTGGCTGCCACACAAATATAACTAGGGACCAATGGAAATCACCAGAATGATCAAATGAGACATTTTTAGAAACGTTTGTTTTTCCCATTAGCTAATAGGTCTTGTAACGTTATAAAGTTAACGGTCACGATGCAGCACAGTAAGCGCAAGAAATTTAAAAAAAAGACATTTAAGTTGCTTAGACAAGGCACGCCACGTTCAATCCTAGATTATAATTAGGGCTCGGATTTTTACGACCTAAAAATCCTGAAATATGACATGCAAATATGACCTAAAAAAGGCAAAATATGACCTAAAATATGCCGAAATATGACCATAATGAGCATACGAACAGGAAGTACACAAAGACGATAATACAGGTGGAACGAGATAATACAGGTGGAACAAAACGATGACGTAAATTGTTCCTCTCGTTCCACCTGTATTATCGTCTTTGTGTACTTCCTGTTCGTATGCTCCCGGTATCTAACTACCATATTTCACTCGGACACGCATTCATTTCTACTTGTGGTTTTTTTAAATGTTTGTATGTTATGTCCGTATCTTGAAAAAGGCCTATTGGTCCGAAACGTCGACTTTGTCCTGTGTATTGTCATTTGTATGATTATATTCTGTGTTTTGTTTTGTTGTATGTACCATATTCATTCATGCATACATCCGCTAGTGATAGTGTGTAGTGTTTTAGTCTTCATTCAGTAGGACTTCATTACCTGTCTTCCACGTGAGTATTATTTTCTATTATGTTCTACTAGCAGTACCACCTTCTATTGATTCCTAGATTACAGTATCTCACGTAGGAAATACATGGTGTGTAACCCTACAGTCATTTACATTTATTGTGACACTGTGACATGAATACTTGGTACTTAGAACAGAGCTGTGCAATGTCATTGATGTATTTATGAAAAAAACGACTGCGGATGCGAGACTGTCGGCTGCATACAGGACAATCCAACATAATTAATTAATACCCAATTCGTTAAGTTTTTTTATTGTTGTTGTTGGGATTTTGATTGATCACTTTTTTATATATATTCGGAGTTGCCTTTGCTATTTTTGGCATGCGATTTTAAGTATGTAAATAGTGACCATCCGAAATCCAAACAATAATGACACCAAATAATGAATTGGATCGTAACTAATATTGTTGTGAGGTGTGGTTGAGATATGGTTGTGTAATGTGGTTAAGGTTTTGTTGAAAGATGTGGTTATGAGATGTGACTGAGATGTGGTCGTGAGAGGTACTTTATATATGTTTTTGTGTGATGTGGTTAAGAGTTGTGGTTGAGCTGTTGTTGTGTGAGGTACTTGAAATATGGTTGTAAGATGTGGTTGACGTATGGTTGTGAGATGTGATTGTCATATGGTGGTGATATGTTATTGAGATATGGTTGTGATATGTAATTGAGCTATGTGGTTGTGATATGTTGTGAGATGTAGTTGAGATATGGTTGTGAGATGTAGTTGATATATGGTTGTGAAATGTAGTTGAGATATGGTTGTGATGTGTGATTGAGCTATGTGGTTGTGATATGGTTGTGAGATGTAGTTGAGATATGGTTGTGAGATTTAGTTGAGATATGGTTGTGAGATGTAGTTGAGATATGGTTGTGAGATGTGATTGAGCTATGTGGTTGAGATGTAGTTGAGATATGGTTGTGAGATGTAGTTGAGATATGGTTGTGAAATGTAGTTGAGATATGGTTGTGAGATGTAGTTGAGATATGGTTGTGAAATGTAGTTGAGATATGGTTGTGAGATGTAGTTGAGATATGGTTCTGATATGTGATTGAGCTATGTGGTTGTGATATGGTTGTGAGATGTAGTTGAGATATGGTTGTGAGATGTAGTTGATATATGGTTGTGAAATGTAGTTGAGATATGGTTGTGATGTGTGATTGAGCTATGTGGTTGTGATATGGTTGTGAGATGTAGTTGAGATATGGTTCTGATATGTGATTGAGCTATGTGGTTGTGATATGGTTGTGAGATGTAGTTGAGATATGGTTGTGAGATGTAGTTGATATATGGTTGTGAAATGTAGTTGAGATATGGTTGTGATGTGTGATTGAGCTATGTGTTTGTGATATGGTGTGAGATGTAGTTGAGATATGGTTGTGAGATTTAGTTGAGATATGGTTGTGAGATGTAGTTGAGATATGGTTGTGAGATGTAGTTGAGATATGGTTGTGAGATGTGATTGAGCTATGTGGTTGAGATGTAGTTGAGATATGGTTGTGAAATGTAGTTGAGATATGGTTGTGAGATGCAGTTGAGATATGGTTGTGAGATGTAGTTGAGATATGGTTGTGATATTGTTGCAGAGACAGTATGGGATCGTTTGGTTTCATATTATTTGCTTCCGTCTCGTTATGTTATGACTCATCTTGATCTTGTTTGGTTGGGGGATTCTATTTACCCCCCTACCAACAACCATGCTCACGGACATATATGCACTTATTCGCCCGTGTGTTGCCGGGGCCCGAAAGGGGAGCAAATAATAACAACACTGTTTACTTTCCACGCATGTCGTAAAAGGCGACTAATGAGGTTATGGGATGGAGTTGGCTGTCCCATCCCATATAGGGTTAGTGACTCAAAGCCATGCTGAAGTCGGATGTGTCAGGCCGAAAGGCGCATATATCGCAGCAATGCTGTAAACCATGAAACAACGCATTCCGTTATCCGGACTAAATCCTGCTAATCTGCAGGAGTTTGAGAACGAACGCAGAAGAAGAAGAAGAAGAAGAGATATACACACAGCTGTTATCACATCTCGTTTCGGTGTTCGTATGTTTTTCATCTTTGGGGTATATTAGATTACATGTTTTTCATCTTTGGGGTATATTAGATTACATGTTTTTCATCTTTGGGGTATATTAGATTACATGTTTTTCATATGTGGGGTATATTAGATTACATGCATATGAATCGTCAGTTTAGGCACCGGCAGGTAACACCACTACCCAGTTCGACGATTAGGTATGAGTAATGAAAGATTATAAGATTTTTCACCTGTATGATTCATTCGTGTTCTGACTTGCCTGAGGCCTGATTATCGATTAGGTATGCTATGACCAAAATACTTCTCAGAATCATCATGAAGAGAATGAGAAACAAAATAAAATCAAAAATAAGTCCAGAATAAATAAGTCCAAAAATAAGTGCGTTGTAGAAGGCAAAGGCACCAACAATGCTATTTATATATTGAGAACACTAATAGAGAGGTCTATAGAGGTAAAAGCAGATCTGTACCTCTGTTTTATAGTCTACACTAAAGCATTTGACAAAGTTAAACATAGCGAAATTATACACATGCTAGAGAATCTGAACATTGACAGCAAGGATTTAAGAATAATCAAGAACATGTACTGGCAACAAACAGCATCAATAAGAGTAGGAAATCAATTCGGCCCTTTTCAACAAATAAAACAAGGAGTCAGACAGGGATGCGTGATTTCACAATACGTGTTCTCTCTATACAGTGAAAACATATTGCGTGCAATAGTAGATATCCCAGGAATATTAGTGGGAGGACATAACATAAATAATTTGAGATATGCGGATGACACTGTTCTGATTGCAAAAAGTGAGGAAGACCTTCAAAACTTAATTAAAGTAGTAGTCACAGAAAACAAAGAGAAAGGCCTCTTCCTAAATATCAAGAAAACAGAAGTAATGGTTATTTCAAAGAAAGAAAATAACACACCTTGCAAGATCATAGTGAGTGATATAGTATTAAAACAGGTCCACCAATTCAAATATCTAGGTACAATTATAACAGCAGATGGAAGAAGTTCAACAGAAATAAGATGCAGAATAGGACAGGCAAAAACAACATTCAGAAAAATGAAAAATATACTGTGTAATATGACCTTGTCATTAGAGGTGAGAAAGAGAGCTCTGCAGTTCTATAAAACCCCTATACTAACATATTGGTGCGAGTCTTGGACAATAAACAAACTGGAAAGTGGGAGATTGGAGGCAACAGAGATGTGGTTCTACAGAAGAATGCTGAGAATACCATGGACTGCCAGAAAAACTAATTTAGAGGTGTTAAAAGAGTTAAATGCGAAACGGACCTTAATCAAGTATATAAGAAAAAGGCAATCTTCTTTTGTTTGACCACTTCATGAGACAGGCAGGTTTAGAGAACATAATCACAACAGGCAAGATTGAAGGCACCAGAGACAGAGGGCGACAACGTGAGAAAATATTAGACAGTTTGACAACCTGGAACGGCAAAGAAACAACAACGACTTTGATACATAATACTGTGGACAGAGAGCTGTGGAGAGCCATGACCGCCTACGCCACCAGGCATGGCACCTGATGATGATGATGGTGATGCTATGACTACCATTCGTTATGACTCACCTCGATACTGAAACGTGATCAGACTTGTCGAGAGCCTCTAAGTTCATGTTCATTCCTATAGTGATAGCTATAGACAGGGGAGCTGATTAACCCCCAAACCCACCATCTCTCATCCGTGTTACGACTAGAGACCATATATTCATCGCCAGATCCGGGGACCTATCCGAGTCGCGTGTGACTACCCCTTAAATTACTGAGTTTCCCCCTATCGGGGAGCACCCACGGTTTCGCACACGCTCCGGCGTATGTATCGAGCGTTCCTAGATATGTAGCGACGCACAACGCAGCATTGAAGCCATTGGGAACAGCGGAAGCGTTGGAGAGCACACGATCCGCCTACGGGCTGCAGAACGACTGTCCCCTCTATAGACCCTGGGAATCCTATTATCTCAGCTGACAATCCTGCGTTTCTGTGTCACTATTTTGCTATATTCCAGCGTCATGTCTGGACCTAAATGCGATGAATTACTGCGTGGGAGAAGCCTTATATAAACTATATATCACCCAACAATTCCCCGTCATTAAAGATGTCAAACATTACATACTACACATTCCCGAGCTGAAAGTAAGGCACCACTGCTTAGCTATGACCGTATACTGTGTAAGTCCTATTGGTTAATGGGAAATCCAACCTTCTAAAATGATTCATTTGACTATTCACATGATTTTAATTGGCTGTCGCACAAAGTATAATCATAGTAACCAATGCAATGTACGGGAATAGTCAAAATAAGTAATGAAGAACTTTTGATTTCTTATTAGCCAGAATATCATATAGTAGACGGTCATAGGCAGACATAGGGAAACAACATTTATACAATTGTATTTTCTCTGGATTCTGTATCAGAGAGATTACAATATTCTGTATATGCGGATTCTGCATTATTAATTTCTCAATCTATAATATTTTCTCTACCAGTTTGTCGCTGGAGGAGGCAGGGCAATTTGTCCAATCGTATCCAAAAAAAGCAGCAGTATGGCGAGCAAGAAAACTATTGAAGATTGGGAACGTGCGTTTGATGCGGCTGACAAAGATCATAGTGGGGACCTTAATGACGATGAGACGTACAACTTACTTAAAGCAAACGGCAGCAATCTGACTAAATCATCATTCAAAGTATGTTTTTTGTTGTTGTTTACTGTAATGGTTAAAACTAAATATAACCATAAGTATTATATATGATTTATTTTTATATGCACCAGGAGAGACGACTAAACAGCTTCAACATGCTGAGCTTACGTAGAATTCTTGGGTCAAGTTGCAGGGCAGTAACTAACAATGCTATATTGGGAGGAACAGGCTACCATATTATTTTCTATACTCTGTGTCAACTCTTCATTTTTATTTTCTATGTGCAGTGTGTTTCGTCACTGTCGATTTGCTAGATCTGTCATAGAGTTGTTTATGAGTTTCTAAATGGTTAAACCGTGTTCTAATCTATCACATTGAACAACATTCAGATGTATAAATCACATATTCCATCAAAAATACACTGAAACAGACTATGTTGATATAGACTACCGACATATAGTATGACACAAATGGTCATGATACATAGGCATAACGGTTATAAAGCCAGAGGCAGACCATGTAAAAGATGGATCACAGAGATCAAAGAAGCCACAGAAACAAGCTTACAAACAGCGCACAAGAAGGCCATCTCCAGAGAACTCTTCCATCCCTGACGCCGCAAGGCAAACAAGGGACACAGCGTATAGATAGATAGATAGATAGTCTAGATAGATACATAGATAGATAGATAGATAGATAGATGGACGGATGGATGGATGGATGGATAGATAGATAGATAGATAGTCTGTGTCAACTTAGATGATTATATCTATCTATCCATCTATCCATCCATCCATCCATCCATCCATCCATCCATCCATCCATCCATCCATCCATCCATCTACCTATATGTTGTATCCCTTGTTTGCCTTGCGGCGTCTGGGGTAGAAGAGTTCTTTGGAGATGGCCTTCCTGTTTGCTGTTTCTAAGCTAGTTACTGTGGCTTCTTTGATTTCTGTGATCCGTCTTTTACATGGTTCGTCTCTGGCTTTATAGCCGTTATATTTATGTGTCATGTCCATCTGTGGCATGCTGTCTGTTGGTAGTCTAGAAGCGTGTGAAAAATACTTGATCTGTCTTTTTATGTGTTCCAATACTGGTATTGTTTTGGTTATCCGCCTAATGTTATCGTTTCTAATTCTATATCTTAATGACACTACGAGTATTCTTCGTAGACATGCCATTTCTGCTGTCACTATTTTTCTTTTGTCTTGTGCTGTCATTGTCCAGGTTTGGCACTGGTAGCATAGTGATGGGATAATAATAGTCTTGTATAATGAAACTTTAGTGTCTATGTTTACATTTTTATTCTTAAAAATACGTGTCATCTGTCCTAGGATCTGGAATGTTTTGTTGCATCTATTTTGTATCTCTTTACTGTTTTTCCCTTCACTAGTTATAAAGCTTCTAAAGTAAGTGAACTCTTTAACTTGTTTTAGGTGTTTATTATCGATTGAGATAGTGATATTTCTTTATTTTTTTTCTATTGCCATTATTTCGGTCGTTTCAATATTAATATTCATGTTGAATTTTTGAGATGTTGTGTGTGAAGTCTGTTCATATGTTCTTTGCAATTTTTCTTCTGCTGTCGCCATTAGCATTTGGTCGCCTGCAAAGAGTAGTTCGTTCTATTTGTCTTTTATGTTATCTTCTTCGTTGGTACTTGTTAATTTACAGATGTGATGGATATATATTATAAAAAGGAGAGCGGATAGGACACATCCCTGGCAAACTCCTAATTGGATTTGGAAGTTATTGGACACTCCTGCATTTGCTCTTACTTCACATTGGCTATTAGCATAATTGCCCTTGCATATATTATTAAATGTTCTGGAACTCCGTATATTGATAGTGTTTTCCATAGTTATTGTCTGTCTACTCTGTCGAAGGCCTTTTCTTAGTCGACGAATGCGATGTATAAGTCTTTATTGTTTTCTGTGGCTCTTTCTGTTAATTTTCCAAGGGTAAAGATATCATCCGTACAGCTTTTGTACTTACGGGAGCCCATTTGGGTGTTCTTAAGTTGTGATTCAATATATGATCGTAATCGTTGTTCTAATTTTTTTTAAAATTTACCTGTGTGGCTTAGTGCGGATATCCTTCTGTATTTTGTGCAATCTCTCTTACTACCTTTCTTCTTCCATATGGGAATGATTGTCGCGTTTCTCCAGTCTTCTGGTGTTTCTTGTTTCTTTTCCATAATACATTGAAAAGCCTGTGTAGCTATTTTTTCCCGTTCTCTGCTGCAGCTTTGATAAGTTCTGTTTGTATGTTATTAGAACCTGCTGCTTTGTTTATTGGTGCTTTATTTATTGCATTATCTATTTTCGATAGTACTATATTTGGTTCTAGGTTTGCTGCAGTACTGTTTATTGCTGTGTTGTCTTCTCCTTCCCTTAGGTTCAGTAGTTCTTTGAGATATTGTTGCAATCTTTCCATTATTTGCTTCAGTTCTTTTAGTGCATTACCTTTTCCATCGTTTAGTATTTCTGTTGGTCCATATATATCATCTTTGTTTCTCATGTTCTGAATTTTCTTGTAAAACTATTAATGTGAATTTTTATAATCTGCGTTGAGCATGTCTCCATATTCTTTCCATTAGTTGATTTTGGCAGTTTTAATGATTTTCTTGGCATTTGTTTTTGCTGTCTTGTATTCTATGTAATCTACTTGGTTCTTACTTTTGACCCATCTCTTATATTTCTGTTTATTTTCGTTTGACTTCTTCATTCCACCATGCTGTTATTTTATTGTTTTTTTTACACTGTTATTCTTGTAATCACATGATTCTCCTGCTGCTTGTGTGATAGAATCGTTGAATAATTTCCATTGTTCTACTGTTGTTGCAGTATCTACCGGCAGTTTTTCGAATTTTTCTGTGATATTTTGTGTTTAATTCTCCCGTACCTTGTTGTCCTTAAGTTTGTGTATTTTAATTTGTGTTGGTTTTTTTATCTTTGTATTTGTTTTTCTTCTTTCTCCTTCTGTTTGTTGTTACAGCTACTATTACTGTTTTATGGTCGGTGTCTACATACATGTTTGGTATCGCTCTTTCGTCTGTTTCAGATCGTTGTTTCTAACCGCCAGACTTTCCGTATGTATCTCATTTATCACATTGGGTATCTTAGTGCCGCTTCGTTGAGAGGGACGGAGTATATATGGATTAAATGAAATACAATGAAGTAAATCCTCTACAGCTTTTCAACTTTCAACCTTTTCAAATTTTATGTGATTTTGGAAGATGTTATTTTTATTCGTTATGATATGTCGTGTTCATAATAAAGGTCTTTTGGTCGTAACGTCGATTTGATTGTATTTTCCTGCTGTGTGATTAGTCATTAGAAAAACTTTACTACCTTGTTTTCAATGATCTCCAACTAATTTTCAATGTTAAGATGCAGGACACAAGTTTCCAAACATCAAGGTACTGGACAGAGCCATAATTCCAACGTTATGTAAAGGAAACGTCACAAAGATAGATATCTTTTCACTGCCACTGATGAGCCTATGTATTCCGTCCTTATATTTCTTATGTGATCAAAGCTGATTTCGTCCTTATATTTTTATAATGTTGTCAACGTTGATTATGTTCTTACATTTTTATGTAATCACCGATGATTCAGTCTTTATATTTGTATAATGTTGTGAACCTTTATTCCCTCCTTGTGTTTTTATGTGATCACCGTTGATTTATTCCTTATATATTTTTTTCACAGTGAATGCCATCTTTTCCTTTCGTATATAATTATTACCGTGAACAATAACTATTACTTTCTTATAGGCCATATATATATATTAAGCCAGTAATATATTACTGGAGATGAGATAACTTTGATTTCTGTACATTATAAACCAGGACACGTTTGAACATTTTGATGGACCAAAAGGAGACAGAAGAATTACTAAAAAGGAATTCATTGCTGGTCTTCTGAAAATTCAAGAATTGTGAGTACTTTATGAATAGTTTCGTATTGCATTTATGTATGTGGTGAGTTTCTGTGTTATCTATACATAAATGTATGAAGTTAACTGTAGCTTACATAGGGTGCAGAGTAAGCTCAATATTGGTCATACAGAAAATCTCGTGTCGGGCAACAACCCCAAGCTCTGGAATTACAAGGGGTGGGGCAACATAGGGTGATTTAAAAAAAATACGGATATAGGTACAAGTGTTGGCAAAATTATACACATGATATGCTAGTAAAAAAATGCAAAAACAGACGATGTTTCGGCTAAGAAACTTACATCCGAACAAAATACAGCATTAAAATAAGAATTCTGCATAGACATATGACGAGAGTAGGGGGAAGAGATGGTGGAAGATAAATTTGAAATGGATACAGAAATGGATAAATGAAGCAAGATAAATCCAACATTACAAGAGGGGGAAAATAAAGAGGGCAGAAGAACAGAAACGACAAAAATGATAATCAATAACTATGTGCGTATGTCATGTGATATATTCTCTCCAGAACGTTATCTTTATAATGAACTCCCTGAAGTCTTCTCTGTCGTGGGTCCTGCGGCTTGCAATTTTCAATGAGGTATAAATGTTATCTTTAATGCCATCAGTCCATCTTTTTTTTGGGGGGGGGGGGGGGGCTGCCCATTCTCTTCCTGCCAGGTGCTCTTCCCTCCATTATGTGTCTTTCTAAACAGTTGTGTCTCTTTATATGACCAAATAGGTGTAATTTTCTTTTTTGCTATTGTATTATGTTTATCTTTATACAGTGAAAACATAATGCGTGCAATAGTAGATATCCCAGGAATATCAGTGGGAGGACATAACATAAATAATTTGAGATATGCGGATGACACTGTTCTGATTGCAAAAAGTGAGGAAGAACTTCAAAACTTAATTAAAGTAGTTGTCACAGAAAGCAAAGAGAAAGGCCTCTTCCTAAATATCAAGAAAACAGAAGTAATGGTTATTTCAAAGAAAGAAAATAATACACCTTGCAAGATCATAGTGAGTGATATAGTATTAAAACAGGTCCACCAATTCAAATATCTAGGTACAATTATAACAGCAGATGGAAGAAGTTCAACAGAAATAAGATGCAGAATAGGACAGGCAAAAACAACATTCAGAAAAATGAAAAATATACTGTGTAATATGACCTTGTCATTAGAGGTGAGAAAGAGAGCTCTGCAGTTCTATATAACCCCTATACTAACATATTGGTGCGAGTCTTGGACAATAAACAAACTGGAAAGTGGGAGATTGGAGGCAACAGAGATGTGGTTCTACAGAAGAATGCTGAGAATACCATGGACTGCCAGAAAAACTAATTTAGAGGTGTTAAAAGAGTTAAATGCGAAACGGACCTTAATCAAGTATATAAGAAAAAGGCAATCTTCTTTTGTTTTACCACTTCATGAGACAGGCAGGTTTAGAGAACATAATCACAACAGGCAAGATTGAAGGCACCAGAGACAGAGGGCGACAACGTGAGAAAATATTAGACAGTTTGACAACCTGGCACGGCACGGAAACAACAACGACTTTGATACATAATACTGTGGACAGAGAGCTGTGGATAGCCATGACCGTCTACGCCACCCGGCATGGCACCTGATGATGATGATTAATTGAAATGGAACGTAGCTAATCATAAATTTCTTGATCTGTGTTGCCCCAGCCCTCACATATCTAGTGCCTTGGGTTGGTGCCAGATGCTAGCAATTTAATAATAATGACAACAATTTGTTGCCAATTTTTGAACCCCTTCCCCTTTTCCTCTTGTCACAAACTGTCATGAATTTACTACCCCCACCCCTCCCCCAAACGCTTCTGTGTCAAGAAAATTACAATTCCCATTCCCCGCCCCTCCCCCAACAACCATCCAAGAATTTGTTTTACAAGAAGAAGCATGCTAAAAACGTCTTATTCTTTTCAGATTTCTAGAAAATATGTTTCACATTCGAATAATTTAACTCGTGAATTATAAAATAGTATGGTTTGACGTCCAAACCTTTATGAAATCCACCTACTCTCCCATGTCAACAACTTCCAACATTTTTATACCAATACCATCTCCAATACCCCCCCCCCCCCCCCAATTTAAAAAAAAAAATAATTATGGATTGAATTTATGAATAGACGTTTATTGTGTGCTAACATTTTTAGATTTATTTGGTAATTTCAATGTGTTTGACTAAAATATCTGTGTCCATTTTCATTTTTTCTCCCCAGCGTCAATGAACTAAGTGAACTTTTCAATAGCCTTGATGCAGATGGAAGCGGTAAATTGTGCGCGAACGAACTAAAAAAATGTATTGCTGATTCCGGATTTAGTGTATCAGAGAGTGAAACAGCTGAGATATTGCGTGGTCTTGATCCAAACGGGGATGGGTGTACTCTTGATGAATTCATTGCTTGGTTGACTTAAATTTCAAATAGAGAAAATTCGAGGAAACAAATATTTTTCAATTTTCTAATAATTTTCACTTTTTATTATCAAACTTTAAAACTAAGCTTTGCAATAAATCTTTCAATATTTGTGATCATTTAAGCAGCAACATGCCCTATATGATTATCTTAATATTCCTTAAGTATTTTACTTGAGCTTAAATAGAAGGGAAGGGAAAGGCATAGACAATACACAAGACAAAGAAACAGTGAATATGTAAATATTATTATTATTATATATACAAAGACAACAACTACTATAGTTTGAGAATTGAATACAACCAATCCCTTACAAATCTATATTTCTATCTATTCGCCAAACCTTTTGTTGCATTTCAGCCTCAGGGGAAGAATAGTTTTCTGGAGATAAACGTCGTGAGTGCTGAGTATATTGTAGAATATGTCGCCACTTTTATTTCGGTGGCCCATCGTTTTCCGTGGTCGGCTTCTAGGTCTGTCTGCCTTCTCTATATCTGTGTAGCATAGCTTGCTGTGGTATGCTGTCTGATGGTAGTCTGCTGATGTGTGCAAACCATTTGATCTGTTGTCTCAATATATTCCAAGATTGGGGTGGAGCCGGTTCTTTGTCTAATGTCCTCATTTCTCAACCTGTCTCTTAACGATATTCATAGGATTCTACATAAGCATGCCATTTTAGTTGTCACACGTTTACGTTTGTCTTGTGCTGTCGTTGTCCATGTTTGGCATTGGTAGCACAATTTTAGCATAATATCGTTTTGAACAGTGTTATTTTGGTGTTTAAATCTATATTTTTGTTTCTGAAGTTTGGTGTCATTTGCCCCATGTCTTAGTATGCTTTATTACATTTATTGTGTATTTCTTTGTTGCTCTTGCCGTCTGTCGTTATATTACTTTCTAGGTATGTGAATTCTGTCACTTGTTTAAGTTGTTTTAGGGCGAAGATTGCTTCGGTACAGCTTGCATTTTCCAAATGTCCAATTGTGGTTGTTGGGCTGTGGTTCTATATATGCACGCATCCTTGTCTCTAGTCTTGCTAAAGATTTTTCCTATGTGGCTTAAGAGTATATACATCTATACTTAGTGCAGTCCTTCTTGCTGTTTTTTTTTCTTGCAGATGGGAACAATGACGCTGAATTTCACTCCGGTAGTGTCTTTTGTGTCTGTAAACAAGAAAATTCAAAGCGAATTAGAGGCTACAGAAATGTGGTTTCTGAGAAGAATGATGAAAATACCATGGACAGCCAAGAAAACTACTGCAGAGGTTCTCATTGATGCTGGCGTAAAAAGATCAATCATATCAAACATTAGGGGCAGACAGCCAAGGTTTCTAGGGCATGTGCTGAGAGGAACACAGCTTGAACACTTAATAACCACTGGAAAGATCAAAGGGAGAAGAGATAGGGGACGATAAAGAGAAAAGTTACTAGATGGGCTTGTATCGTGGCACGATAGAAGTTCACCAACCGATCTTATTGACAACACAAGAGACAGAGAGTCGTGGAGAAACATGATCGCCTACGCCAGTCGGCATGCCACTTGATTGATTGATTGATATCACATTGAACTTCTGTGTAATCACTTTATACATATCACTGTTAGTATTTGTATTAGTTCTATAGGTATGACTTATATTCCTGGTGCTTTATTGTTTGGTGCATGTTTAACTGCGTCTTCAATTTCGGATTTCAGGATGTATGGTTCTATGACTTTTCTATTGTATTTATTGTTATATTAACTTCTACTTCCTTTAAGTTTAACAATTGATTGAAGTAATTTTTCCATTCTTCAATGATTTCCTGGTGCCTATTTTAGTATGTTGCGATGTTCATCGTTTATTATTTCTGTTGGTTCGTGTCTTTTTTAGTTCTCATGTTTTAAACTCTTCTACTTCTCATGTTCCTTACAAATGCATAACATAAAAAAGGATACATAGTCAGAGGAAGAAACAGAAATTTGTAGATAACATCAGACATTTTGAACACACATGGATATATCACAACAAAAGACGACAAATCTTGCATTGGAACAAAAAAAACAGAGCTCTCCCGCCTAGGATTAACGGTAAGTTTGGGCCACTGGTATATGTATATATTGTAAATTGTCTGTCCTCATCCACTTTGGGGGTAGTAAATTATAATATATACATATAAATACACACATACACATATCCACATACCGGTAAATACACACATATATAGTTTCTTCTCAAACATACACACAAACATATATAAATACATACATATAAACACATGTATTTATACATATAAGTACATATAAATGCAACAAACATATATGCATGGATAAGAAATCATTGAATAAAATTACACACTTAAAGAAATCCAGGAGAAGACAACTTCGGATTAAACACTAACTTATCCAATTGGATGTAGAAACTTGCTTTGATAAAAAAAAATATGCCAGAGACCGAACCAAAAACATTTCTGCTAGCAAACGTGTCATAGATCTACCCAAAAAATATTTCTACTAGAAAACGTGTCAGAGACCCACGAAAAAACATATTTCTACTAGAAAACGTGCCAGAGGCCTACCAAAAAATTATAGCATTTGTCATTGATTAAGTCATTTGAACAAGTGTCTCCCACAATGAGGAAATATATATCTAGTTTATATGGAAGTATTTATATATTCAGACAAGAATTTAAACAAGAATATGTATCCAACTATATTAGAAAGCGTCGCTGGAATTACATCGGACACGCACTACGAATGGATAGTGAAAGACTCCCCTGTCAAGCTTTGATGTGGTCACCAAAAGGCAAGAGAAAACGAGGAAGACCAAAAGAAACTTTACGTAGAACTATTACAAGGGAACGTTTCACCATCGGTATCAGAAACAATGAAGATCTAAAGCAAATTGCAATGAAACGAGAGACATGGAAATCTATGACATCCGCCCTATGTGCCGTCTTTAGCCCTAGAGGAATAACTAACTAATTTATATATGCTACTCCAAGTTTCTTTATTCTCTTTATAATATAATACACATGAACATGTTTGTTTTGAAGAAAATAGTTCCGTGGATTACGTCCTGCTAATCAGCAGGGGTTTGAGAACGAAATATTTTTATTTTGAGCTTCACATTACAAAATGTGTATGATTACCTCCCTTCACGATGTTGCTTAAAATTTACTTACATCGTTTACAAAAAATAAATACATACTTTATAAAGTGAAATTTTCCAAAATTCACATAACAAATTACCTGAGATTTAGAGTCAACACAAATAACAATTTTGTGTTTGATAAAGGTCCTTCAGTTCAAACATTTAGTTTATTGGTACTTTTTGTATAACTGTCCTTTTTTCCTTGTTTGACGTTTTCCATTAGAGATCAATTTTGTTGTAGTCTTCTCTACATTTGAATAACATTTTTTTTAAATATTTCTCTACATTTGAATAAGATTTTAAAAAAATATTTCTCCAAGAAATACAAATAATTGATTTCCTCAATCAACAAAATATTTTTAGCAATAATGTTTTCCACAACAAATGCACTGTCAATCAGCATATTCTTGACTATTGTATCACATCGTCAGCATACTCTTGACTATTGTATCACAATCTATTATGAACTTTAGAATGTGAAAAATATATAGTTACACTTTTTGTCAACAATGTCTCCTGGAATCTTTAGTTTCTCAAGAAGTCATTATAAATGTTGATATAGTTATTGCAGCAAAATATGTAACCAGCTTTCATGAATATTTTTGCAAATGATACATTCTACTCTTAAATCTGCATTAAAGATAATTAGAAAACCATTCTTCATATGTTACTAAGTGTGTGCGTGTGTCTGGTGTGTATGTGAGTGTATTTCCATGTATAATCCTTATGCACTACATCGTATAGGACTCATTAGTCACAGTCGGGCACACCGCAGACATCATCATCTTCATCATCATCCCAGTTGAGCTAAATAGTCATCGTCAACTTCAACGGACAAACAACTTGTAAGACATCAGCAACATACGACACATCAGAACAAACACTGTTAGCATTACGTGCGTATTCTATTTGTCTTTGTCTTTCACTACCCATTTTTCGCCATCTCGATCTGATTGTAATAAGTTCTTCCTCTGTGTTCCATCTCAAACTCCTGCTGTTGTCACGTTGTAGTGTGGAGCATGGAATACATTGTGCCATGGTTTACAGATTGACTATGATTATTCAGATTTTATCTCAAAACATCTGACTTTATCATGACATTCTTTGATTTATTTTGAGTTTTTGTAGAATGTTGTAGGTACAATCATAGTGAATACTTCCTTATTTACCACTTATGATATACATTTGATAACAAATTTGAAATTCTATTAACAGATCAGAAGTATTATGATATTAATGTAGTACTTGAAGAGGAAGCCTAAGAGAAAGATGAAGAGGTGCAGTATGAAGAAAAAAATTGCTCATAGACGGTACCAGTAGGATCTACATTGAGAAGGAAATCAAGTTACTGTGTTACATCTATCTATGTACCCGTAACCCGTCAGGATCGTAGGGGTACTACATTGGTACTACATATGCTTCAGCACACAGAAACATCCATCAATTTGCATCTTCAACTATATGGATGAGTGAGGAAAAACCTTGTTCTGTCCATAACTTGATGTTGTCTGTCCATGTCTTTATTTTGCCGACCCTGCTTCTTTCACCCTCGAAATTTCCCAGCAGTATTGTTTTTGACAAGGAATCATGTCTATATACCATGCTAGATATGGTGTTATCATTTTTTAATGTATGCCCATGGTACAGCCAGATACGAATATCGTATATTTCAACATTTAGAAAGATATTTCTTTATCATAAGCGAAAATACACTTAAAATTCGTATTTTTACCCAATATTATGTCCATATTCTATATAAGGAGTACTTCACAAGAAATAAATACTAAATTCCAGGGGCATATTCAATCAAATGTGTCTGTGCTTACACGAAACTGAAATAAAATACGGTCATACTGCATGTTATCACATGCTGTAGGGAGAAAACTTGTGATTGTGTGATAAAAAATACACACAGGGAGTATATTGAAGAAGAAACACAATAAAAAACAGCATTGGATTAAACACTGACTTATCCGATTGGATTAAACACTGACTTATCCGATTGGATTAAACACTGAATTATCCGATTAGATAGGGAAACTTGCTTTGACATGTAAAGGACGCGTTTAAAAAAAAAAAATTACCGTCGGATGCCAAAAAAAAAGATCCTTTACCGGAGTTCGAACTCTCGACCTATCGGTTGTGAGGCCAACACCTTAAACTCTCGGTAATACGCCAAATACAACTCCAAGAGGTAATAATCAGATACAAATTTCAGATACAAACAATGTAATGATGAACCAGCAGCTTCGTTATATAATAATCTGAAAAAAAGTAGGATCGTTGATGCGACTTGTGGGAATTTTTCCTATCTTTAAAAAAAAAAATGTTTATCACTTGGTTTTTTTTTGGTAATGCTTGATTATGTGTTTTATGAAAACTTATGAGTGTATTACCCTGTTTTAGGAAAACCTATGAGTGGACTCCCCTATTTTAGGAAAACCTCTGAGTGGATTATCCTGTTTTAGGAAAACCTCTGAGTGTATTATCCTGTTTAAGGAAAATCTATGAATTGATAATCCTGTTTTCGGAAAACCTATTAGTAGATTGCTATTTTTGCCTGTTTCACTAAATGTCATGTTTTATATATTTGTAATGATAGGATTTGAACCTCAAATCTCTCTTATTCTTCACTAATCAACAGAATTGGCGTAAATGCACATACAGCTAAAAATCTCTGCAAACAGAAGTCTGAATGTCTCACTAATAGTCTATCAAACTTACAGTAACATTAATCTTCTACTAGTACAGAGGGTGCTCAACCTCTTTGATCGGCAACCATCAACCATATATAATAATTAGTTCTAACTTTATAACTGGTATGGCGAGAGAACATGCCCTTACAAGTACACCAAGGTGCTGGCGATCACCAGGTCTGAGAACGCCTGCCATAGTAGACATGTATATACGGTAAAATCTATCTTATGCGGACCCACCAGGGACTGTAATAGCCAAGTTTTCGCTTAATTAATATGTGCTATTGGAAATTTATATATCACGGGACTGGAACGTATTTCATCTGTTGAAGACAAATGTCCGTTTATTAAAGTGCCCGCTTAAAACTGGCTTTATTGCATATAAGATATATTCTTTCCATTGAAGACAAATCTCCGTTTATTAGAAGGTCCGCTTAAGACAAATTTAACTGCATATAACGATATATTGTGAGACTTTCCTCTTGTGGAAGCATGTAGTAGATAAAAGATAATTCTTCAGTAAATGTGTGTGTGGTGGAGGAAGGGAAGAAGGGGGTATTAACCTATAAAAAGAGAATTAGCGCACACATTCTTGTGAAAAGTTCTGTTTTCCATGAGAAATTTGAATGATCATTTAGCGGAAAATCGTTATATGTGATGGTGGGGGAGGGGGGGATGTTTATCAGCCTTTTCGCTAAATTCTAGTACTAAATATCATGTTCCGAATTTATAAGGAGAGGGATGGGGTGTAATAACCCAACTTCCAGCCTCTTATCGACATGTCTGTGGAAGTCCCACTGTACTTCATATTTGCAAGTATGTTTTGTTCCAATTGAAAATGAGACTTCTTAAAGCAATGTCTGCAGTTGAAAGTTGCAGCCTCTTCTGTGCCAATGAGATTGACATGACAACCTACAGAGGCCGTTGAAGACGCTAAAATCGAAGTGAGAACCTCACTGCAAAATCTGTGAGGACAGAAAACAGAAACAATAAGGTATTATAACATACGCGACAGCAATGCAAATACATGAATGCCAACCTACCGCAATTAGACTCAAAACGCGATAATTATAAACAAGTTAATGGCTATTAACACAACCTATTACCGTAATGTAAACAAGAGTCTAGCGCAGAGACTTACAGCCAGACATTTGGTCGCCATGAGTCAAACCTTTGTTAAATACTCTCACAGGTAGGATAATTCTACATAGTAGGAAATTCAGATTGGCGTCCAGGAAAGATCCTAGGACACCTAGGGATAAATCTTCCAGTGTAGGGTAACAACCTTAAACAGGAAGTAGGTGGCTGGAGTAACACTGGGCAAATGTCAAGATATACAGAAATAGGTAGGTGTGTTACATCTTCCTAGGACACCTAGCCTATTGATGCACGTAGTTACGTACTTTGCCAGACAAAGAAAAGAAGCTGTGACAAGCAGATGACGGGATGTAAACAAACGTTCCGATTGGTCGACAAGTGGCCAAGTTCGTATACGTGGAAAAGGTATACGAAAACCTACTAATGAACGTAGAGGAGAAAAAAAGTGGGTAAATCAGAGAACTATAGGAAGGAAAAGAGATATGTGAAAAAGGTATGAACATGGAGGTTTTAGAACAGTGTTTCCCAACCTTTTTTTACGATGCCAAACCTAAGTCTTTCTCAAATTCTGATGTCCCCCTTTGTAACAGATACGAATTTTTTAATATTCAGAAAGTTGAATTATTCCTAAATAAATACTAAGTATGACTTGTTTCAATTTACCCCCCCCCCCACCTCCTTAACAATCAAAATTCCCCCCTCTTAGCAATCAAATTGAACACCTGTGGGGCGTTGGACCCACGTTGGGAAACAGTTTTAGAATGCCAGGGTCGACAGACAAGGTCAGTCACAGTAACACAGTCAGTGGAAGTCCGTGTTAGAGTTAGGTTGGATTCAGGAGTTGAGTCTGTGAGGCAGTCCACAGAAGAGCTGCTGAATTACCAAAGAGATATATTTGAAACATCGAGAAAACGTCTCGAATTCTCGGAGTGAGGAGTAGTCTGGAAACCTCGAAATACATTTAGGATTCTAGGTGTGAGAACTAGTTAAATGCGTTTTCGGATAGTGCATCCAAGTGTAAGAGATACGGCGAAACGCAAGTCAAAGAGCAAATAAGTGAGAAGGAAACTCAATTTCTTCTGAGAATTAAGCATGTAGATTGCCAGCGTAGAGATTACCAACCTCCATCATATTCAGCGAAGATCGAGATTGTGACGATTCTCTAAGATACTATACGATCGTGTTCCGGATAAGATCTGCATCAGTTGTTTGTGTTTGTGAACATCACAGACACAAGATAGAATCACGCTCTTTCTCAACATTTACCTCCCCCACGGTCACACTTCTAGGTATACAATAAAACTTTATAGACCTTCGGATTGCACAAAAGTCGTGCTAAAAACTTTAATTCTAATAGCAGGAATACAAAACCATAAAACTGTGGGTACTGTTTGATGTCCCCAATATGAGTAGTCGATGTAAACGTATAGCATCTTCTAGAATACAAATTAAATGTTATTGAAGCAGGCAACTCAGTCTTCCTTAAAAATTATGTAAAGGAAAACTTACAGTAGCAACGGTTTTCAGACGTCTAGACCCGATGAACCAGATGATGAGCTGTACTTGGCCGAAGACACACAATAATCAAAACGATGTTCGACAACAAACGTCCTACTACAACAGACCCCACTCAAAGTAAGAGTCTTGATTCGGGTATAGATACGGCTACAGAGAGCAGATACTTCTGGGTATGAATAAAAACTTTGAATACAGCTCCAACTGAGGAAATCAAAAGTGTCAAGCATATGTCGAGGAGAACATTTCGTTCATATTTGCGATCCGATCCAGCTTCTCATTGCAATATGTCAAAGTAGGAGCCATTTTCCAGGCACGACCGTCTTTAGACCGTTCATTATCACGATGGTTAAGCTTCAGGTGTAAAATTGTAAGCCGAAAGCAAATGCTTCTGGTTATGAAATACAGTTTTAATATAGCTCCTTATCGCACACGGACAAATCATCGAACAAATATCGTTGGTAACATATTGTTCACACTCTGATCGATGCAGTGTTAAGACGCAGCGTCTGGACGTGTTGGCAGCGTTGTCGGGAAGAAATTGTTTTTCCAGAGCACAGTAACCCAAATCTAAATCCATTGACGCCCGTTATCAAATACGCCCCTACAGAAAAAATTTGGTCTCGAATCTCAAGGGAAAAGTGTCAAATAATACCTACTTGCTCATACGAACTTTTTTCGTGACAGCGACGGTCCCCTTCTGAGACACCTTAATAAACAGTATAAAATCCTTACTTGCCGTCTCCACTTCCGACAATGTCACACCGAAGCATGTTTTTGCATGTATGACCTATAGATCAAGGGTAAGGTGGGTGATAATCCATCATAGCTAATAGTCAAAATTCAGATTATGATTAGCAATCAATTGGAAGACCATATAGAGGAGTATAGGATATATTCCAAGGGGCCATCTAATTCATTATTGAATTTGTTAGTTTTGTTGACCCATGGGCAGTGATGATATATCTTCTGTTAGGTTTGTTGACCCATGGGCAGTGATGATATATCTGGAATTCCTGGCCACTTAGGATTCTGACACGAAAGGACCAAGGTACAATATTGTCACAGGAACCTAGATATCATCTCTAAGGAGGGGGTGCCTGAAAAAAGACATTTGTATGTTTTCGGGTGTCAGATGGTCTTTTTTTAATGTAACATTTCATGACCTTGTGAAAAATCGCTATAGAAGGTTTTTTTCGGCATTCTACCCGCCTTTTGGTCAATTTTCTACAGCTAAAAGTCATGTTCTGATTCACCATGGAATTTTTTTTTTGGGGGGGGGGTCATCCCAAACTCTCCGTTAATTAAAAAACCTTTCGTTTTTGTTTTCCTGTGAAGGAATGGAGGGAGGCTTTCTATGGGCCGTGGAAATAATGGCCGCTTTGCCATAGCAGACGCCGCGACAAGTACAAGAAGATTTTGATTGCACCACCGAAAGAATAAATCCTCTCCCATCCGTGGATTGAACCCGGGATATCAAAGGGCTGAGAACTGTATTCTAAACACACGGCCATGCGCTCCACTCCTCCATTATTTATTGACATGAATTGTCCACTGGTATACATCTCTTTGTTATTCATGAGGATTAGTTGATAAAAAGTAATATAAAAGATTCTAGATTATTAGATTATAAGTAAGAAATTGAAATCAGACATTCGTTTATTTAACACATGACTGGGAAACACTACAGCATTCTACATGTAAACAAATAATTGTCCAAATGAATGCCTAGGGATTTTCACTGAAAGTAAATCCTCGCTATATAGTCATATCAATAACCAAAATGCTGCAGTAACCAAACGAATAAGTGATAAATACTGCATAAAGTACAAAGATTACTATAAAAGCATAACTATCAATATTAAAAATAAATAACTAGCAGTAAACAAAAGTACAAGGACTTTTTCCCACGTTCCGGTCGAACTGGGACCTTTCTGGGAAACACACACACACCAAACAAGAAACATTTAATTGCAAATGACAACTTGGAGACGTGCTTCTTACAGCAGGATGATCCACGCATTGAGATGCACGCTAAAATAATTGTAGAATTATGTAAAATCTTAGATAGTTTTATGGTAGATCATTGGTAAGATCCGCAGACCTTCCACATGTGGAACCTTTTCTCATAAAATCTCGTCAGTTTGAATTCTGTGGCTTTAAACTCTTTATTATAAAGAAAGTTGGGTTTTTTTGCGCCATGTGAAGAAACACGATGACATGGAAATTGTTGTTGGAGGGAACGATAGAAGGCAATAGAGGCAAAGGTCGACAAATACGTCGTCGTTGGACAAGAGATATTCAGGAATGTATGCACATGTCGTTAGAGGAGGCGGGACAACTTGCCAGAGACCGAGGGGATTTCAGTAGATTCATAAGGAAGACTACGTTCTGAAAAGAATACGTCACATGACACACACAATGCATTTGTTTATGTATTTTTGTTAATCTTTATAATGTTATTGTTTCATGTAAACTTTTTCCATGTGATTGTTTTTTATTCTCATTATGTTAAAATATATAAATACAAAAGAGCGTCACTTATCTTCACTGTTGCGTCCCGATTATTGGTCACTTTGTGCGTATACACTATGTCGCCAGCAAATGAAAATCACGGAAAAAGTAGAGTAATCAAAGATAAGTGACGGTGTTTGGGATCTGCATGCAGGGCTATTCTAGAGAATGACTTACTCAAATAGTGCACTGATGTGCGAATCATACTGTACTGAACAAGACCAATCGTTACGACCAAAAGCGCTCTATAAACTTATGCCGTTGGCAAATCAGTCATGGAAGTCGTGATGGCTGGGTTATAAGAAATGCGAAGTTCACTATATTTTATTATTTAAAAAGCTCTGATATAACTAAACTGAACTAACATCCGTGGTTGAAAGACGTGTACCTCAGCATAGGGCATAAAAAGCTAACAATTTTACCTAACCAAAGCAAGGATTTAATATATGTGATAAAGCCTGGTTGGGACCTACATATTTGTTAGTTTGTAAGGTTAACCATCACAATGTAACTTTTTCAATCATATTTAGCAGTACAATTCTTAATTGCTCTTGTAATTTTTTCCACCACTTCTAGTTTAAACCCACTTTTAACACTGCATATCAAAGGCGTTATCTAACTACCATCTTGAAATGTATTAATGAAACCAATCTGAAGAATTTAACAGATATTGTAATAACTGATTTATAATTACTGTATTCGATTATTATAATTTTTCTGAATATAGTTAGTTGCTCAGAATGGTTTATTCCAAATTTGAAAAAAAATGTTAAAACTTTTAAATAAATGTTCAACACAACTGCTTGGCGGGTGTAGTTCTGTCTCTTGACTGCTTGTAGGGAATTCTTCTTCTTTCGTTCACTTGAAACAATACTATATATGTTTATTGGATATAGACATGTTCCCATTTGTGCTTTGTACTTAACATCCTGATTATTGTGCGCCTTTTAGCTAGTTGCCTCCGTCTTCAGCACCCTGCTTACTTGGGCAGGACTGTGCTCCTGCTCGAGTGGGACTGCCCGACCAGTCTTAGTTTCCAGCCCCTGATGGCGTAACTAAGCCCCATCAACACTTCAAAGTGCTGACCTCAGTGGAGTGTAGGTAATCAATTACTTCACCTTCAATGTGCCAAAATGTCATGACAAAATGTCAATCTGCAACAAATAGGACTGCATAATTTTGACACTGAACTAAATAAATACGACGACTCATGTATTATCTAAAATTTGTCATCTAAAGCAAGTATTTTGTGACTGATCAGTATATAGCATGTTTGTTTAGATACACAAGAATTATAAGTTATGACGCCCGTGTGTTGCCGGGGCCCGAAAATAGAGCAAAAAATAGCAACACTGTTTACCTTACACGCATGTCGTAAAAGGCGACTAAGGAGGTTTAGAGATGGAGTTGGCTGTCCCATCCCATATAGGGTCAGTGACCAAAGCCATGCTGAAGTCGGATGTGTCAGGTCGAAAGGCGCAGATATCGCAGCAATGATGTAAACCCTGACACGACGCATTCCGTTCTCCGGACTACAACCTGCTAATCTGCAGGAGTTTGAGAACGAACGCAGAAGAAGAAGAATAAGCAATGAAGCTATTGTTTCGTATGCGCACAGGGGTGTAGATACGGCATTGATAAAAAAGCAGGAACAAAGTCACAGGGGAAAAAGTCACAGTAAAAAAATAAAATTAAGAAATGTTGAAGTTGATGGCATATACATAATGAGAATAACTAAAATATATATGTTCTGTCGGTTCTGTGAAAGAATGGTTCTCCTACTTCATAAACTCAATTGATGTTCTCGATGATCTCAAAGGCAGGTCCTTTAGGAGCTGGCAATGTTGTTCAACAAGAACCTAGCGAACGGCAAAGTAGAGGAGGACTGGTTGCATAGTTACTTGATCCCACTACCCAAGCCTGGCAAGAGTCATGCTAAGATACAGGGTTTCAGACTCATAACCATGCAGAATACGACTGGCAAGTTGTTAGAAAAGATTGTGGCGTGGAAATTGTCCCTACATCTAGAAAAGAATAATAGACTACCATCAACATTGGGAGGCTATCGTCCAGGTAAGCAGACTTGGCACAATGTCGCCGTGTTTGGGCAGGACGTTTTCGAAGGTTTTGACAAACGAATGGAGACATGCGCTGCTGCAATAGACCTGGAGGATGCTTATAACAGAGTGCCCTTGGATTTCTTGATGACCATAATGCTGCTACTCCAAGTAAGTTCATTTGTTTTCAGGTGGATTGTCTCTGCCCTTTATCAGAGACAGGTTGTTCTTAGGTGTGGGAGTTGGTCTTCGCCACCAACAGTCATAAATCCAGGGCTACCACAAGGGTCACCTCTGTCCCCAGTACTATTCAATGTGTATACAGTTCAAATTACACGCTGTCAGATTGCAGGACCAGGGAGAACCATGTCTTATGCTGATGGCATCTTGGTATATAGGCAGGGCAGAGATAGAGAAGAAATTGCCAGAAATTTGCAGAGGGAGCTTGATCGCATAGGAGAATGGTGCAGTAATTCTGGAGCTTTTGTTAATCCATCAAAGGCATCGATAACATGGTTTTCCCTAAACAATCACATAGTGAACACGTCCACGCCATCGGTTACTTTGAGAGGGGATGTCCTCGACAGAACCAGCACAATGAAGTACTTGGGGGTCATTGTTGGACCGAAGTTTGAGTTTCAAAGATCATGTTGACAACATAATTGTAAAGGCTTATAAAGATCTTGCGGCGATGAAAGTTATGGCTGCTGCTCAATGCGAACAGAGACTGCTATTTCTGCTGTATCGGGGATTGGTGGTGGCGGTGGTAGAGTACGCACTGGCAATTCTGACACTGGGTCAAACTCAAACAGAAAGATTGGATAGAATCCAAAATGAAGCAATGTGAATAATTTTGGGGTGCACGAGAGATACGTCGGCTCGGGATATGCGATACCTACTTGATTGCCCAACTGCGGAGCAAAGAATACAAATGTGCAGGGCGTGGGACTACCTAAAAATCACCGCTGATAAAGAGCACCCTCTACACCCAGAAATTATCAAAGTGAAAGGAAGTCGACTAAAAAGAGGAAAGTCGTGCATGGGCGCGCAGAGGACGTTATACAGAGTGTCTGCAGATTGGAGGATGTACTACCTGGTGCCGAATGGAGTCTGGCACCCTCGAATTACCCAACAGCCTTCGAAGGAGTAATAACACTCAATAGAGAGTGCAGGGAATGGTGTCCGACAGTGGTCGAGTCGGAGGTGCTCGCTCTCATCAGTGAGAGGGAAGGTGATATAGTTATATATACAGATGGGTCGGTTGAGAGACACATCAGGAGTTCCTGGGCTTTCACTGCTCAAAGGTGGGGGAGACTATCAGAGAGGAAAGTGGTGCATTCGTTCAGACGACAAGCAGCTTGACAATGGAGATTCTGGCGGTGACCAAAGCTTTGCAATGGGTCTGCTCACAGACTGTCTGCGAGCATGCCTGTATCCTCAGTGACTCCATGAACATGATTGTGAAAGTTCAGAAGGGGTACGTTCGAGAACAGTGGCTGAATGCAGTGAATAATTCCTGTGTGCGTACAGTGACTTTTATTTTTGGGACACGCGGGAGTCCGGGGTAATGAAAGAGCAGATAGGTTGGCCGCTCACGCTGCTACTACGGCTGTTGGTGGAGCGATGGATCGGGCAGATATTTTGAATGCCCTACGTGAAAACGCACGAACAAATGACTGTACAAGTGACGATGACTCTTGTTCCATGATTAGAATAAAGGAACTTGGTTTGAAATGTGGTGTCGCTAGAAAGGAGAGTTTTCGTGGGCGAAAAAGAATGATGGTCAATCAACAACGTACTGGGACTGTCAGTCAACGTGTAATGGCGGATACACTCAAGGAAAGATCAGAGCACATATGGACTTGTCCGGAGTGCAATGACGATGATCCAACGACTAACTAATTGATGTTCCTCCTTAGCAAGCGAAGATGTACATGACTTTGAGATAGTTCATTAGGCTTGGTATGTATGAGTCCTCACAGGAAATTACTGATGTAACTATGTTTTATTGACTAATCTGTTTATTTCAGTTTGGTAAGTAAAAATCACTAGTAAAGAGCTTTTTTATTAACACAGGCATCTGATTCATTTTAATTGACTAGTATAATTGCCATGGAAATTATTGACAGCAATTATCTGGATCAAAAAGTGTTACATTTGGTTCATGTAGACCAAACACGTTGCTTGCAAAAGCAATTTGTCGTGGAAGTGTGTTAAAAGATCCAGTTATCAGTGTTGGGGCAGTATGACAACATATCTACAAAGAGAGAATAAAACTATATATAAGCCATACAACCATGTACCAGATGAGATTTAAATCCGCCTTGCTAAAGCACGCAACTTGATAAAAGAACAAATTGCCGGCACTAAAGACAAGCCAGTTCATTTCTTTAGCCATGGTGTGAGCCAGTTTGATGATGACGCGCGCAGACTTATACTTTCTACTGAAACTTGTAAAAGAACTCAGCGCAACCAACATGAACTTACCCTGTACCACGTCTACTCTGAAATCTAGATGGACTTTCTACTGAGTTTACTCAGACAGTTGGTCCCAATCCCGAGCAGTTTTTACTCTTGATTCTTGATTAGAAAACTGGCCCCACAGCACGTGGGACATTCCCATAAGTGCTCCGCCCTCTGTTCCAGCAGCCATTAGACTCGATGGTGTTTCGAGTCCAATGTCGCCGAAACAGACGTCGACATCAGGGCACAACTCTGGCACTTGCGACAAGTTTCTTTGTTGTTCCGCCCACTCATACCATGCCCGTAACTAGTTCAAGCACAACGTCGGCCCGTCGGGACAATATGGTAACTGTTATCGAAGGTTACGACTACGGGATTGTATTGATGACGTGCCATGAAGCTTCTATAAGAAGATAACCTAAATATAAAGGCATGTCATCTACTAAGGTTTTCTGTTGAATGGTTGGTTTGTCTAGTGAGCCATTGGTGAGACCCACAGACACAACCGCATGCACAGTTTTTCAAAGAGGTTTTTACTCTATGATAACGGACCATATGCAAACAACTGCATGTTAGTATTTGGTAGAAATGATGATCTCAGACCCCTTACTGCTGCTGATACTCTATATATATATATGGATGGCAACTTTGCGATGCGACGCGACGATCATTCCCACATGGAAGAAAAAAGGCAGTAAGAGAGATTGCACCAAATACAGAAGAATATCATTAGTAAGCCTCACACAGGAAAAATGTTAAACAAAATATTAGAACAACGATTACGATCATACATTGATCCACAACTTAAAAATACCCAAATGGACTTCCTTAAGAATAACAGTTGTTGTACGGATGATATCTTTACTACTAACAGAAAGAGCCACAGAAAACATCAAAGAATTATAGATCGCATTCATCGACCAAGAAGAAGCATTTGATAGAGTAGACAGACAACAATTGTAGAAAACAATATCAATATACGGAGTACCAGAACATTTAATCAATAAGAACAAATACAGGATAGTCCAATAAATTCAAAATTCAATCAGGAGTTCGCCAGGGGTTTGTCCTATCCCCCCCCCCCCCTACTTATTATAACATATATCGACCACATACGTAAACTAACAAGTACCAGTGACGTAGATAACATGAACGACAAATTGAACGAATTACTCTTTGCGGACGACCAAATACTAATAGCAACATCATCATCAAGTGCCGTCTCCGTAAAGTAAACAGTAAAGGGATACACAATAGATGCAACAAAACATACAAGATCCTAGGACAGATGACACGTATTTTTAAGAACAAAAATGTAAACATGGACATTAAGTTGCCTTATACAAGACTATTATTATTCCATTAATGTGGTAGCATTGCTAAACCTGGACAATGATAGCACAAAGCAAAAGAAGAATAGCGACAGCAGAAATGATATGTCTACTACGAAGACTACATGGAGTGATATTAAGAGATAGAATTAGAAACGATAACATCAGACAGATAACCAAAACAATACCAGTATTGGAACACATCAAAAGACATCAGTCAGATCAAGTGGTTTTCACACACTTCCACATTACCAACAGATAGCATGCCACAAATGGCCATGACACATATACATCACGGCTATAAAGACAGAGGCAGACCATGTAAAAGATGGATCACATAAATCAAAGAAGCCATTGGAACAAACTTACAAACAGCACACAAGAAGGCAATCTCCAAAGAACTCTTCTACCCCAAACGCCGCAAGGCAAAAAAGGGCCACATCGATATATAGAATGCCCGATAGCTATAACTTTGCTATGGAACGAAACATTTTCAGATTTACATCATCCGTATGCCTTTTAGTAATACAGCTAGTATATGTCTATACGGTTTTCTTCCTAACAAAACTCGTGCTACATATGAAGAACTTTCTCAAGCAATAGTTGATAAGTGTGCAGATCTAAATTATTCCATTAATGTGCAGGCCACAGCGACTGACTTTGCGGAAAGTGTATTTTATTAAGAGCTGCCCTTATCAGTGAGCTGTTGATTTGTTCCGTATAATGTGTTCCATTTATCTGCCCTATCTTTACTAGTTTAAATAGTGACTTTCTTTCCTGTTACTTTTTTCCTATTGAAAACTTTACCATCGGCTGAAATATTTGTATAATTTATCAACATTAAAAACATTAACTAAAACTTTAATGCCAAAATATCGCGTAGTAATTTGTTTTATATGTGTGCACATTACTTAATTAATATTAATGTTTCGCTATCTTTACTAGTCAAAATTGTGACTTTCTTTCCTGTAAATTTTTTTTGGAACACAATTCTTTTTCTGTGACTTTATTTCCCACCCCCATAAACTTATTGTGCCTTTTTTTCTAGACAAAATGTGTGACTTTTTCCCTGTGACTTTATTTCCGTTTACCCTTGAGAAAGGTGGTGCGGGTGTTAGGTAAACAGAAAATCACTTCGTTTTTCTGAGAATTGCTAGATTATTTTCCTATACAGGGTTGGGGGGGGGGTTGCCCTACTCTTAACTTGCTACTTACCGCCGAAGATGGATGTGTTGGGCTACTGGCGCAAATAAAACGGCAACACAACACATTTCCATTCTCTGGACTACATTCAACTGGAAATCTTGTAGGACCATTGTCTTGTTACAAGAGAAATCCAGCGGGAGTTTGAGAATGAACGCTGAAGATGAAGAAGAACGTATTCCTTAAATACTTAGTTCTTTTTGTGCCACAGGCGGCACATAGGGCAGAGGTGTGGATTTTCATTCTTTGCGATTCGCTGGTTGCAATTTTAGCTCCTGTATTACCTAGCATTAATAATGTATGATTAGCAGCCCATTCCACATACGACTGCATAAACTTCACATACGATAGCATTAAACTCAACATACCCGCCGAAGACGGATGTTTCGGACCATTAGCGCAAATAAAACGGCGACACAACGCATATCCATTATCTGGACTACATCCTGCTAGAAATCTAGTAGGACAATGGTCTTGCTACAAGGGAGATCCAGCAGGAGTTTGAGAATGAACGATGAAGAAGAAGAAGAAACTCAACATACGACTGCATAAAATCCAAATATGATAGCATGAAACTCCAGGTACAACTGCATTAACTCCACATACACTGTAAGAAACTCGCATACGACTACATCAACTCCACTGTCTGTCAAACACCATTACCAAGCATAAGGACTAGAGTATCCTCTTATACTCACTCAACGTTTTCAGTAAACAAAACACACAAAAACCCACATAATATGCTCAAAGCATTCACACTTCAATCTGCAATGATATAACACATACACGGTATATAAGTAAACAATATTTGAAGACATACTTTATAATGAGATTTAATAGTCATCGTATAAGAATATAATGGCTCAGTTGCATAGATTATGTGTGAAAGCTGACTACAGAGGATGGTATACAAATTGTATAAGCATTGATAATAATTTTGAAAAAAATAAATTCATCACAGGGCTCATGGGCGAATGTAAATAAAGTTGAAATAATTTAATAGTGATGCAAATATATTTGTATCATTTCACATTTCTTCTTCATAGTTTACCCGCCATCAGATCTCAGCATTTAATAGCTTCAATGAACTGTGTGGTTTGATTCCGGACATTCATGGAACTAATAAGGCTTGATAGTACCATCTTCTCTGTAAGGTTAAATTGTCTCCTTATCTGTACAGATACACGAAGAACGTGTTGTTCAGTCTCTGGTCTCAGTCCAAAAGTGCATACCTGTATCACTAATTTTCAACATTCCGTTCGTGTATCTCCTTAGTTCTGTTGGGAGTGTGAACACAATAATTCTCACTCTTCATGGCAATTGGTAGTAACTGTGATTAAAAGGCGCGGATATCAATCAAGCTGTAAAATTTCCGTTCTCTTGAATACATCCTGCTTGATGGACGGAATTTTAGAACGAAAGCAGAGGAAAAAATAGCTAAGATCTTTAGCTCAAATACTATGTGTATCTGTTTCAAATGTTCTTAATTTCTTCTTTGCGCATGTATGTTATTGTTGTGTTGAAATTGAGCAAAGACTATCCAAACTTGGAGGTTGCCATGTATATTATAGGAGAATAGAGGAGATTAAAGAAGATTATATGTGGTTACACAACCACTTAGAAAATTCAAGCAAAAGTATTTCTTTCAACCAAAAAATTATGTTTGATCAAGAGTCACGAGTAACTAAATGTATATCCATGAAGGTTGTAACCTACGACCTTTTTATCTTAATACACATAATGTATGTGTAGATGCCTTTTTGTTTTCTGTCATTCTAATGTTTAGTTTGCTACATCTTTGTCTTTTCAGTTTTTATATTACTATTTATTATTCATCTTTTTACGGCATTTGTGCTATTATTTAGTATTGTGATGCGATCGTAGAGAGTACCATCCTTTGCTCGTGTTCTTATAAGGACTTTTGGTCGAAACCTAGATTTATGTGATTCCGCTGATTTTCACTACCTATTATTTCAATTTCCTCTGTCGGATGATTGTTTTTCTGCAGTTCTATATGTTATTTGACTATGAAATAGAAGTACAACATACTTCATCTCAAATTTCTAAAATCACAAAGAGAATGGTGTTTATTCCCACTCTCCTCCTATCTACGGGCTTGGAACGTAGCCAATTGTTGATTACTGATTCGGTGGTCCATAGGCTCATGACTATTGACCAAACACAATAGCCTACTCATAATTACCTAATTGTATCAAGTTATTTAAAATAGAAGTGTATAGTCGTAATATCAAAAATACCATTTATTGTGGCATTTGAAAAGCTAATATATAATATACTACAAATTAAGAGTACCTGCTAGAGAAAATATTTCATTACTTTTAGTCAAAGTAAATTTATTCATAAATTTACGTCAAATTTTTAATAAATTCCTGAAAACTAATTTTTCCATCGTTATTCGAGTCTGCATGCTTTAGGATTTTATTTCTTTCTTCCTCTGTGAACTTTTGACCAGTTGACTTGAGAATTTGATCTAACTCATTCTTATCCAAATAACCATTCTTATCCTTATCAAATGAATTGAAAGCGGCAGCCACCTCTTTGATGCTGAAACGAAAAATTATATAAAATGATAAATGAGCATTACAAGTTTTATTATCTCAAAAATATTTAGAAAATTATCACACACATAGAATGTAATTTCTAGTGCTCATCTTCTCAACCGAGGAACCATGACTATATGTTTACCGGGACGCGACAGCTTCATCTTGAACTGTAAATTTATTTGAGTAAGTAGAATGTGGTCTAAGTCCTGGTCTTATAACAAACATCTGTATGGGGGCAACGTCTGACAAAGTCAAGAAGTACTGTTCTGGTGCATCTAATAATTGTCCAGAAAGTGAGTCAACATAATATGTTGCTTATTTCTGATCCCCCTACCCTTTGTCAACACCTGTCAAGAATTCCGGGACCACCCCCCCCTTAATTATATCAGCACGTATTTACTCTACCCACCTACCCTACCCCCCACCCCACACACTTTTTGTATGTAAAGTAAGAAAAAATGCATGATTTGTTTCAATTATTTAGAACACTTTTAAAAAAAAATTCAAGCACTTCGAACAATTTAACTCTTTTATAAACAGTACCGTAGTTCTTTTTTTTTTTTACAACGAAGTCATGTCAGATCCTGTATGATTTTATCTAATCCTGAGGAGCAGCATTCACTTCAGTTTTCAGATTCCATCTAATCGTTAGGAGCAGCATTCACTTCAGTTTTCAGATTCCATCTAATCGTTAGGAGCAGCATTCACTTCAGTTTTCAGATTTCATCTAATCCTGAGGAGCAGCATTCACTTCAGTTTTCAGATTCCATCTAATCGTTAGGAGCAGCATTCACTTCAGTTTTCAGATTCCATCTAATCGTTAGGAGCAGCATTCACTTCAGTTTTCAGATTCCATCTAATCGTTAGGAGCAGCATTCACTTCAGTTTTCAGATTCCATCTAATCGTTAGGAGCAGCATTCACTTCAGTTTTCAGATTCCATCTAATCGTTAGGAGCAGCATTCACTTCAGTTTTCAGATTTCATCTAATCCTGAGGAGCAGCATTCACTTCAGTTTTCAGATTCCATCTAATCGTTAGGAGCAGCATTCACTTCAGTTTTCAGATTCCATCTAATCGTTAGGAGCAGCATTCACTTCAGTTTTCAGATTCCATCTAATCGTTAGGAGCAGCATTCACTTCAGTTTTCAGATTCCATCTAATCGTTAGGAGCAGCATTCACTTCAGTTTTCAGATTTCATCTAATCCTGAGGAGCAGCATTCACTTCAGTTTTCAGATTCCATCTAATCTTTAGGAGCAGCATTCACTTCAGTTTTCAGATTCCATCTAATCGTTAGGAGCAGCATTCACTTCAGTTTTCAGATTCCATCTAATCGTTAGGAGCAGCATTCACTTCAGTTTTCAGATTCCATCTAATCGTTAGGAGCAGCATTCACTTCAGTTTTCAGATTTCATCTAATCGTTAGGAGAAGCATTCACTTCAGTTTTCAGATTTCATCTAATCCTGAGGAGCAGCATTCACTTCAGTTTTCAGATTCCATCTAATCGTTAGGAGCAGCATTCACTTCAGTTTTCAGATTCCATCTAATCGTTAGGAGCAGCATTCACTTCAGTTTTCAGATTCCATCTAATCGTTAGGAGCAGCATTCACTTCAGTTTTCAGATTCCATCTAATCGTTAGGAGCAGCATTCACTTCAGTTTTCAGATTTCATATAATCCTTAGGAACAGCATTCGCTTCAGTTTTCATTCTATTGATTTCGCAAGACATATGCTGCTCTGAAGAAGGTATTACAGTGATGTAATGTGAGACACTTAAGGGCAAACAACTACAGGTGGACAGCTGAAAAACTTTAGGAACTATCTCAAAGTACCTATAAAAATGGGGACATGTGAAATAAAATGCTTGAGGAAAGCTGCCGGGATCACCAGGCTTGATAGATTACGAAATGAATATATCAGGGAAAGAATAGGTATAATATCTTGTACAGATTACATAGAGAGAGAACAAATCAAATGGCTTGACCAAATGTTATGACTTGTTATGAGAAGGCATCACGCAAAGTTGTCCGTACAAGCATATAACCAAATGAGATCAGGGTACAAAGCCAAAGGAAGACCACGGAAAATATGGATAGAAAACGTCAGGGACAACCTGAACAGACACGGTCATAGCACAGCCGATGCCACACATCTGGCTTTAGAACGCAAGCTCGAGCTCCAATCATCCCTACGCTTAACGGTAAGAGTGGATCACAAACCACCTAGGGAAAGACAATATACAATAGACGTATAAGGTGTTTCAATATTGACATTATTCGTGAAAATATACCGTTCAGAAATAACATATTCGATGCACCAACAGCAGATAATATTTGCGCATCGTTAAGAATCATCAAATCGCAGAGATACAGAGAAGAAGTGTTACCAGAAAGAAAATAAAAGCAAACTCAATAACCAATTATGACAACACGTATCGCATCTGTGACATGGGATTATATGCCAGATTTGGATCAACATGTCATACAAGATCTACTGATCAATAGAATATCCAGCCTTTTTAAAACTATTCATTTTACAATTCCTAGATTTTCATTGGCGACCACACAAAATAATACGATTATATTCATCATAAACCCCTAACCGTTCAGGGTCGTAGGGGTACTACATTGGATACTTCATCACACAGAGTCCTCCAGCAATTTTTATCCTCAGCGATGCGGATGAGTGAGGACAAATCCTGTCCTGTTCATTCCTTGATGTTATCTGTCCATGCCTTTATTTTCCCTCCTCTGCTTCTTCCACCTTCGACAGTTCTCTGCAGTATTGTTTTGACAAGGAGTCATGTCCAAACCATGCTAGTTTTCGTCGTTTCACTATTGAAAGCACTAGTTCTCGTACACCTGCAAGCATTTCTATTGATGATAGTGACTATAGTAATCATATATGATTATGCTGACTAATAAAAATCACGCGTAAAGAGAAATATGTCACTACGACGGCTTGATTTCCTATTAGCCAGTAAGTATTTATATTGTATTGGGTCATGGTTTCATCATATTTGCATAGACCAGAGAGATGCACCAACACATTTATGAGACTTGTCGAAGTTTGGCTTTTACTGCAAGAATTCTAAAGATGTTAAGGCGTACCACGAATTTATTAATTTAATAGTTAGAACAAATGAGAGAGGGTATAAAACCGCAATATGTCTTTACAACAGTCAGAGTAATAGCTGCATGTTGCGATGATGATACATTTATAGTCGCGAAAGTTAAAAAGCTAACAATATAATAATAATTACGTGTAAGCAATTCGAAAATATTTGATTACTTTTATTCAAAGTATATCTATTCTGAAAATATTTGATTACTTTTATTCAAAGTATATCTATTCTGAAAATATTTGATTACTTTTATTCAAAGTATATCTATTCTGAAAATATTTGATTACTTTTATTCAAAGTATATCTATTCTGAAAATATTTGATTACTTTTATTCAAAGTATATCTATTCTGAAAATATTTGATTACTTTTATTCAAAGTATATCTATTCTGAAAATATTATGCATAAATAAATGCGAATGTTCTTAGATTGGATTATGCAAACTACCACTACAAACAAGCGTGAAAATTAAAAGCAAGTGAATGATAGGGCGGTCAAAATGGATTTTTCATAGAACTTTCAGATAAAGCATAACTGTGGTTCTAAACAACATGAGCGAATAACATCAAGCAACAACATCGCGTAGCTAGAACTAGAAAGCACTGTCTTTTATCTACTTTTCGGCATGGGATCGGACAGCAGCAAGAGAAGAATTGTAATCGACATGAAAATAGTCACTAATGAAAATCCGGTACAAACCCTGCGATCTCCCGTTCCACATGGACCTACCAGCGATGTGTATCTAAACTCTAAAAGTGAGTTAACACTTTATAATCTTTGAGACTAAACCTTATATCATTTTAAAGTGTGAACTCTCTTTTAGGGTTTGTAGAGATATCAAATCACCCTTAGGAATAATCATATTCATGTTGAGAGGGATGTCTCTTACTTGTTATGATGATAAAAATACCAACTGTTTTTATTATGTCGTTTAAAAACCAAGCCTCTTGTTATAATAAAAATACCAACTGTTTTTATTATGTCGTTTAAAAACCAAGCCTCTTGTTATGATAAAAATACCAACTGTTTTTATTATGTCGTTTAAAAACCAAGCCTCTTGTTATAATAAAAATACCAACTGTTTTTATTATGTCGTTTAAAAACCAAGCCTCTTGTTATAATAAAAATACCAACTGTTTTTATTATGTCGTTTAAGAACCAAGCCTCTTGTTATAGGTCTAATGCTATTTAAAAGCCAACTATCGTCTTATAATTTTGTTTATGAGCCACTTTTTTTGTTATAATGTTGTTACCAGCTAACTCTCTTGTTATAATGCTGTTACGAACTATCTCTCTTGTTATCAATCAATCAATCAATAAACCTATAACCCTTCAGGGTCGTAGGGGTACCACATTGGACGCTTCAGCACACAGAGTCCTCCAGCGAATTCTATCCTCAGCGATGCGGATGAGTGTGGAAATATCTTGCCCTGTCCATTCCTTGATGTTGTCTGTCCATGTCTTTACTTGGCCTCCTCTGCTTCTTCCACCCTCGACAGTTCCCTGCAGTATTGTTTTCGACAAGGAATCGTGCCTGCATACATGTCCGAACCATGCTAGTTAATCTCTTGTTATAATGTTGTTTCAAGACGATATAATGTTATGTTGTTTCAAGAGTCAACTAGAAGATCTTGCAGAAATACGCCTAACATCTTCTGCCACATCTGACAGTACACGCATCACTTTTTATCCCAACTAGCATCAAGAGTTCCTCCATTTTTTCTTTGAAGAGAAGGACTTGGTGTACAGTACAGATATTGTTCACCTTCTGCAGAAGCTTGGAGTGTAACATTATGAACCCAGTGATTGGAGAATGTTCATTGACAGCTGCAAGAGATCACTAAAATGTGTTCTGCTTCACAATGGCAATCAGTTTGCTTCTGTATCCCTTGCTCACTTGACTACACTGAAGGAGAAGTATGAAGCGGTGAAGTATGTGCTGGATAAAGTTTGTTATTATCAGCATGAGTAGTATATTTGTGTTGACTTGAAGATGGTGAATTTCCTATTGGGACAACAGTCTGCCTTTACAAAGTACCCCTGCTTTCTGTGCGTATGGGATAGTAGGAACAGGTCTCAGCACTATACCAAGAAGGACTGGCCTGTATGAGAATTGGTGCCGGGTAGATCAAAGAACATCGTCAATAATCCTCTGATAGTCAGAAACAAGATATTATTCCCACCGCTGCATATCAAGCTTGGCTTGATTAAACAGTTCACCAAAGCCCTGAACAAGGATGGTGGCTGCTTCACTTACTTGTGCCGCGCTTTTCCAGGATTAACCATAGAGAGGTTGAAAGGTGGCATTTTTCATGGTCCTCAAGAACATCAGCTCATCAGAGATCCATAGTTTGAAAAATCAATGAACAAATTGGAATTGGAAGCATAGAAGGCCTTTGTTCTGGTTGTGAAGAATTTTTTGGGAACACCAAAGCCAGTAACTATGAAGAATTTGTCAACAATATGTTGACTGCTTTCAAAAACCTTGGATGCAACATCAGCATAAAAGTGCATTATTTATTCTCGCATATGGATCGGTTTCCCGAGAATCTTGGATCAGTGAGTGACGAGCAGGTAGAGAGGTTCCATCAGGACATAAAAGAGATGGAGACCAGGTATCAAGGACATTGGGGTGCAGTAATGATGGCTGATTACTACTGGACTCTGAAGAGAGACATCCCTCCTGATGAGCACTCGAGAATGTCGAAGAAATTGAAGTTTATGTCTTGAATTTTGCTCAGTGATGACATAATTTACATGTCCTTACCTTTTTCAATTTCTGCTCTTCATTTATATAATTCCATGTTTGTAACATTTAATAAATACATTCTGTTAAATACTTTTAAAGTGAGAAATGTAACACATAAATCAACTACTAATATCACCAAAATGTAGTTATGAATAGAAGGCTATAGTCAGAGAATATAATTTTTTAAAATCAATTTAGAAAAAGGGCCTGACCTGATTGAGAAAAATGGATGTAATTTTTGGCTTCAGTGGCACAAAATGCTCCTAATTCAGTTAAAAATTATAGACAACTTTCAACTTCATTTTTGTGTGTGTTGCAAACCAGTGTAATAATACAACTAGATAAAGCGTTTCGAAAATAGACGGATGTCAGGGCCCAGGTTACAGTGCATGAACTCGTCCAGCTACATTTGAAACCACAAGACATAATTATATACACAGATGGCTCAGTTAACTCAAATACAAATAAAAGTGGTTGGCCCGTTTGTTGCCTACAGAAATGACGTGAAGTTGGTTGAGAAGTCTTCAGCATACTTCACTGTCACATTGAGCATGAGGATAGAGATAGAGGGAGTTACAGCAGCAAATAATTGGTTGATTACTGATACATCTACACACTCTGTAATACTCACAGACTGTCAAAGCATGCTGCACAAGATAGAAAAGTACGTGCTGAGCAAAGAATGGTGGGACTTATCGAACAACTCAATCGTCCAGTGCATTACATGATATACTGCCCTGGTCATGCTGGGGTCAGAGGAAACGAGAGAGCCGACTTATTGGCAAGCAATGCGGCGATAGACGGCACAATGCTGAGAAAAGATAAGGCAGACTTGATCAAGGCAGTAATAAATTCATTTCAAGATGCAGATGATGTCAATGAGGTTGAGAACGTACACATACAGAGAATGTTAGAAATGAGAGTATATAAAGGGAGGGAAGGACAAGTATTTTTTTTGGAAGGCCCCTAAATCATGCGACCAACACTTGACCGGGACTCATGAGTCTACATAAACTGGGATGACTGCTAGAACGTAAGGCGGAGCACTTATGGGAATGTCCCACGTGATATGAAGCTAGTTTCTAATCAAGAATCAAGAATTTTACAAAAATGTTATTAAAAGGAAAAATCAATGAACAATACTTACTATGCTTCTATTTTCTTTAGCCCATTGATGAATTCTTCTAAACTGACTTGCTTGTTTCCACCTTCTCCCTCAAAAAGACGGAACAAGTCCTGTGTGATTTAAAAAGGATTCAATATTAGATACCATTTACTACACACACGACAATTAGGTGACTTCAAAGTCGTAATGAAGATTGTAGCTCTAATTTCATTCACTTGATATGTGTCTATATGAGCAAATATATCACTTATTTACTGAAACACCTTATTTAGTTCATACAAAGGTTTGTATATATACTATAAAGCGTGGTTTTCAGTATTATTTTTCTGTACTAATGGGTTGCCTCTTTATTTCACATTGAGGACATTATTGAAATACGCACTTAGCTGTCTAATATGTTTGTTCAATTGCTTATACAACTGTGTTCCCAATATTGAATTTTGTATGTGACTGAGGTCTTAACTTGCTACGTCAGTGAGTGCAGATTAACAACTTTTTCTGACCTGTTCATTCTTTTATAGCCATCCTGTGTTGATACATTTCTCATTAATTTGATCTTCACTCTCTTATGATGACAAATGATTGGTAAAAATCTGATTTGTCATTAGCAGGACCATGCTTATTTTTAGGTATTGCACATGTGAGATCTACTTCATGTCTATGCTATCCATGGCTACAGATTTAAATCAGTAGTTTTTGTAGGTCTGAAATTTTCTGGTTTACAGCACTGATGCTGGAACACCACGGACTGTTGACTGATAGCACTGATGCTGCGACTAGCTGGAACACCACGGACTGTTGACTGATAGCACTGATGCTGCAACTAGCTGGAACACCACGGACTGTTGACTGATAGCACTGATGCTGCGACTAGCTGGAACACCACGGACTGTTGACTGATAGCACTGGATGCTGCGACTAGCTGGAACACCACGGACTGTTGACTGATAGCACTGATGCTGCAACTAGCTGGAACACCACGGACTGTTGACTGATAGCACTGAAGCAGCAACTAGCTGGAACACCACGGACTGTTGACCAAGATTTGAGTTCAACAGTTTTTAATTTGCTGTCCAATTTTCATAAATCTCTGAAAATTTACGAGACAATTTTCCCCATTGACATTCTAGCGCTTCCCCTAATGCTGTTGATCGCTCTACATGTATATCTATTCCTCCTTTCCTTTTAGCTTACTGTGACCACCTATTTGTGTATGCTCTGAAGATGATGCTACATTATTATTTGATGATGAAAAATGAGAATCAGGCCAATGTATATTAAGCCTTATGAGATATACAATAATATAATGATTATTTGGACGGAAATTGTGTAGAGTTATTGGTATCGTATCCTGTTCAAGACGTAGCCATCAACCCATTATTGTTTGGCTGTAGTAATTTTCTACGCAATATAAATACGTTCAATAGTTTGCCATTGCTTTCTGAATGGTATGGATGCACAATTGCCTGTGGCGGGGATCGAACTCTGTACCAAGGCCGTCACAGACGAGCTCTGTACCACTTCACCACAGAGCCGGACTGTAGACTTATATTTTTTTTATTACCACAAGGGCTGACACATTTATCAGCTATCTTCTTCTTCTTCAGCGTTCATTCTCAAACTCCCACTGGATCTCTCTAATTGCAGAACAATGGTCCTACTAGATTTCCAGGAAGATGTAGTCCAGAGAATGGAAATGCGTCGTGTCGCCGTTTTATTTGCGCCAATGGCCCGACACATCCGTCTTCGGCGGAATCAGCAATCTAGACGCTGCACTTGCAAGTCTAGAATAGTATAATAAAAGTATACATGGGTATAATACATCGAGACATGGGTATAAATCTAGACAGAGCTTTCATAAATCTAGACAGCTTTCATAAATCTAGACAGAGCTTTCATAAATCTAGACAGATCTTTCATAAATCTAGACAGTGTAGAGATCTAGACAATAGTAACATAAATCGAGGCTAAGATATCACAAATATGGATAATTGTCATAAATCAAGACATAGCGACCTAGGTAGCATATATGTAGACACAATTATGATAAATATAGACGGTGTCTTTACAATAAAAATAAAAATATTTAGACGACGTTTAAATTTCGCATACAATAGTCTAAACTGAGATAATAATGTGATACAATTTCAATGTCTCATTCTAAATGTGATACAATAGTCTAAACTGAGATAATAATATGATACAATTTCAATGTCTCATTCTAAATGTGATACAATAGTCTAAACTGAGATAATGTGATACAATTTCAATGTCTCATTCTAAATGTGATACAATAGTCTAAACTGAGATAATAATATGATACAATTTCAATGTCTCGTTCTAAATGTGATACAATAGTCTAAACTGAGATAATAATATGATACAATTTCAATGTCTCATTCTAAATGTGATACAATAGTCTAAACTGAGATAATGTGATACAATTTCAATGTCTCATTCTAAATGTGATACAATAGTCTAAACTGAGATAATAATATGATACAATTTCAATGTCTCATTCTAAATTACACACTGTGATCCGGTTTGTATGTCATATGTCTAAATTCAGATTATGATATAATTTGGATGTTTCAATTCAGATTATGTAACACAATTTGAATGTCTCAATTCAAAATGTGATAAAACTTGAAGATCTCAATTCAGTGTAGGCCTATGTGATACAATTTGAATATCTGAAATCAACTTGTACTGTGCAATTTGAATATCTCAAATAAGCTTGTGTGATATTATTTCAAATTATGAATTCAGCTTAGGCCCCTATGTGATACAATTTGAACTTATGTGACGAGAACGAAATAAGAATCACAACAATTATGTAAATGTACTCACGTCAAGCTGAGATTTTGTCAATTTAGAGCCGTTCGATGCAAAAATTGTCTCAATTTCTTTGGCATCAAGAGATCCACTATTATCTTTGTCATGTTGCTTGAATAGTTTCGTCCACGTGTCAATATCTTTTCCGCCAGCCATTTTGTTTTTGCTTGATTTTAGTTAGGTAAACACAACTGTAGGGAAGACACAAGTGAGATATTCAATACTACATGACTTTCATCCCATAGAGGGTCAAAGTGACCCAAAGGTCGTGCTGAAGTCGGATGTGTCAGGCCGAAAGGTGCAGGTATCGCAACCACGCTTTAAACCATGATAGCCTATAACTTATTCTCTTCCGTGGAACACATTTTCCTAATCTGCAGGAGTTCAGAACAAACGCAGATGAAGAAGAGATAATTTGAGATGAAAAGCTTGGTTAAGTAGTAAAATGTACCTCTTATGATGGTAGATCAAAGATCAAGATGGAAGTCAAGAGACAGATGATAAACAGTATTTTAATGCCAACAATTTGCTATCAATGCCATATATCGTTGCTGATAGCAGCCCAGCAGAGAAAACTTACCACATGTGAGATTAATGCCCCAGGAAAGCCGCAAAAGTGACCAAATTATACACAATAATAAATGATTTTCTTCTTCTTTCGTTCACTTGAAACATGTCTATATCTGTAATTCTGTCTCCTTAATAAAACTCACTGTCTTTTGTAGTTCATACAGTGTCCCATAGAGCTTTGATTCCAGTGTTGTTTCCTCTGGCCAATATGTGTGCCTCAGCGTTTCATGCTCAGAACACTCTTGAAGTATATGTTTGGCACTCTGTGCTACCTGTCCACATGTACACATGGCCGTGTTGCCAATCTTGAACTTTGTATACATGTGACTGCGGAGTCAGTTGTGTCCTGTTCTGAGACGTAGAATTATAACTTGTTCTGGTCTGTTCATAATATGATAGTCATCTTGTGTTGGTGTTTGTGACTTTCTTATTGACTTGATCATCTGTTTTTTCTGATAGTAGGTGATTGGTATATCTGGTTGGTCTTCGGCATCACCTTCCTTAGCTAGTTGGTCTGCTTTTTCCTTTCCTGGTATTCCACAGAGAGAGGGTATCCACTGCATGGTTACCCTATACTGGTAAGACATTTCGCTAAGTAGTTTTTTTAAGTCTGTTAGTTTTCAAGACTGGAGAGCTTGAAGCACTGACCTTGCATCTGTCAGGAATACTACAGGCTGTAGGCCAGAGTTGGAGTTCAGCAGTTTTTTAGCTGCCACACTAATTGCCTGGATTTCTGCATCATAATTATTGCAGAATTTTCCCGTTGGTGTTCTGATTGTATCTCTAGGCTTGTGTGGATATTCTATATATACACCTGCACCTCCATTCCTCACAGCATTCTGTGCTGACCCATCTGTGTACACTCTGACCCATATATCTTGTGGATATTCCTCATCCAGGAAACTGAGGGTGACTGTCATTCGCTGCACACTGTTCTGTTCGTCCTCGCTTAGTATTCCTTTCACATGGGTCTGAATGTCTATTGGCATTCCATGGCTTTTACTCCACGGGGTTTGTTCTGGTACAGACCTTAAGGTGCTATCAACTTCAGGTAGGTCTGTAAGTTGTCTACGGAGTCGTTTAGCGTGATGGATAAAGCTGCTCCTTTTCAGTCGCCCCATTGCTAGATTTTGGAATCTTTCCTTCATTGGATGACTTGGCATACACTGGAACTTTTCTGCTTGAATTAGTACTTATGTGTCTCAGCGTTCGCCAAGTGTTTGCATTCTTCCAATTTTCTGCATCTCTGCTATGGGTGTTGATTTCATTGCTCCCAACATTATTCTAAGTGCCTGGTTTTGCACTTTATCTAGATCTTGTAATGTGGTGTTTGATGCAGGACACCACGCAGCTGAACCATATTCCAGGTGTGGGTGGTCTTATGCCTTGCTGGTAAACTTTACTGAGTATATTTCCACTGGCTCCCCATGTGGTTCCACTTAGTTTTCTCAGGATAGCTAACTTCCTCCTGGCTTTTGTTGTTACTTTGTTTATGTGCTGCTTCCATGTCAGCTTATCATCAAAAGTAACTCCGAGGTATGTGGGTTGTTTGTCTTCTTTCAAGAGCTCTCCATTTATCTTGATATGACCAGCTTTTTGTTTTTGTGAGAGAGTAAAGAGTGTAGTGCTGCACTTATCTGTGTTAATGCTGACGCACCATCTATTTGCCTAAGAAATGATGAAATTAGGAGAAGAATCAGTATAAGACCTTGCACCGAATACAGCCAGAAACAACAAATAAAACGGTTTGGACATCTTATGGGAACATCTTATGCGACACACAGAAGTTGAATTTGTCATGTCGATGTCGCAGACATCACAGCTGAGCTGTAAACCATGACAAAACGCATTTCAATCTCGGAATTACATACTGCTAACCTGCAGGAATCTGAGAATGAACACAGAAGAAGAAGAATCATCAAGCGATGTCAAATAATTTTGTCATCAACAACAGGTTAATAAGAATAGAGAAATGATTCACTGCTACTGAAAACATTTAGCGTGTCATCAGAATTCATGATTCACTGCTAGTGAAAACATTTAGCGTGTCATCAGAATTCATGATTCACTGCTAGTGAAAACATTTAGCGTGTCAAGACATATTTATTTCTCATGGACATGAGCTCATGGGCCGATGGATCAGCAACCAACCATCTCCCAACAACGTTATGCTCCATTTACAGTCAACAAAAGTGTTATAAAATTGATGTCGGCTTTGATCCAGTTTAACAAATTGTTTTTATCTGTACATTTTCTATAAAATAATATATCCCAACAGTCATATCCATGCAGTGATGCATGTAATTTATTCAGAAGTCATTTACTCCAGCGTTTCTCAGCCTTTTTTTTTGTCATGCAGCCAACTTTTGGAACATTTTTCCTTCCGTGTTCTTCCGGATGCCTAAAAAGGGTCATAACTTTATGTGCAAGCTATCGCTTTTCTTTAAGCTTTATCGCTATAAATCTTGTTATTGATCGTTCATATTATTATATAATTATATTTCTGTGACATACATTTTTTTATAAATAGATTTCATACTTATTAGGCCCAAATAAACAAAAGATACACCAGAGATGCAAGAGTACTCCCTAACATCAAAATAGATACAGTCCACAGGCCTGTTATACTGACAGAAAGAATACCACCAAGACAGGCAAAGTACATGAAGAAACCAACTAGACAAACACAAGACCTAGGTATGAACCTTCGTAAACTACAGGACGAAACAATAAGAGACACCCTACACTAAGCAATGACTAAAATTTATGAAAAACTACCAACCGCAATTGGCAACATACTTATCGAATGACAAACATCAGTGACAAATAATCTAAAAATCTTATGTAACGCCAAAAACAAAACGAAGGAGTGTAAAAGAACTGCTTGGTGGAATGAGGAAACCAAACAAGCAATCAGTGAAAAGAACAAAAATTAAAAATATGGGTAACAACAAGCAATCAAAAGCATTATGTTCAGTATCGTTTAGAGAGAAGGAATGTCAAAAGAGCAATCAAACAAGCAAAAAAAATGCGTGGAAAGAATATGGTGAATACCTGTCTGATATATGCACCAAAACACCAAGAGACTTCTTCAAAAGCATAAAAGCAATGAAAGTAAGAGATAAGAGTTTTAACCCCACGACAATCATAAATAGCAAAAAAAATACCCCCATATTCAACAGAGAAGACAGAATAAACAAGGTTGCTAGAGTATTTTACTGAGTTGTACAACCAACCCAAGGACTCAAGAAATTACCTTTTCACTCCAAGATATTCACATGTTCCAAAACCAAAAATACTAGGCCGTGAAATAGAGTGAAATATTAAGAACAGTCCGCGAAACAAATCACTTGGCGTGGATGGAATAATAAATGAAGCCATCCTTGGGTGCAAGGACGTTGGTATTAGATGGTTAAAGAGAATATCCACAGCAGCATGGTCAGAAAAACAAGTACTAGATGATTGGCAGAGAGCAATAATTGTACCCATATGGAAAAACAAGGGCAACAAAAGATAGTGTGAGACGTACAGAGGCATATCTCTGCACAGTCACATGGGAAAGATATACGGAAAAAATAAAATAAAAATCATAGAACAGAGAGTGAGGCCGATAATAGAACCCCAGCTGAATAAGACACAATTTGGTTTCAGGAAAGGTATGGGAAGCACAGATATTATTTTTTTCGCTACGACAGTTGAGCTAAAGGATACTTGAATACAACCTACGACTTAACATCGCCTTCATCGATCATTTGACAGAGTTCACAGAGAAAAACTGTAGCTAATATTGGAGGACTATGGAGTACATGGACAATTACTCGACAACATAAGAGCTTTATATAAAAACTGCCAGAGCGTAATCAGAACTACTGAGGGCACAACAAACCCATTTTAAATAGTAACGTGCGTTAGACAAGGTTGTTTACTATCACAACTTCTGTTCGCAACATGCATGGTCAGGATAACTAAAGAATGCAGACCTAAGAAACAAATTTACCCCTGCAGAAGCATCAAATGAAGATCACAGCTCACTCAAAGAAATGCTATTTGCAGATGATCAATGTTTAATATACGAATCTGAAAACGAATTACAGCGGCACACACACTTGTTCCATACAGCCTGCGAACAACACAACATGAAACACAACAGAACACCAGGACAGTTAAACGCATCTGTCAGTGGTACACAACTAAAGCAAGTTCCGTAGTGTAAATACATAGGAAGCATATTTACGGAGGATGGCAAACTCAACAGAGAGATTGAAACAAGATGTCAAAAAAGCCAATGCTGTAACTTACCAGCTGTCACTAATACTTAAATACCCATCAATCTGCACGGCTACAAAACGACAATTGATAAACAGTATTTTTATACCAACTCTGCGTTACAAATGTTAAACATGGACCTTGACAAAGACATTAGCAAAAAAGATCACAGTTTGCGAAACGAGATGTTTGAGGAAAGCTATAAATGTCACCAAGAAGAGACCGCCGGAGAAATGAAGATATCAGGAAAGAAGTAAAGACTATCTCAAGTCAAGACTACATCGAGAAGCAGCAAAACAGATGGTATGTCACGTCATGAGAATGGAACCTGCGCAACCAGCCCTTCCTGCATGCATCAGAAAAAGACCGGTCTACAAGGAACAATGAAGAACCAAGAACTAGATGGACAGAGACAATCAAAGAAACTTTAAATAGACACTGGATTACCATGACCAATGCAACTTAAATGGTCAAGAAAAAATTTAATTACCCCCTCTCCCTACCCTCCCCCCCCCCCCCCCCCAAAGCTTAACGGCACAAAGTGGAAATGACAATAGAATAATATATACATTAAATTTCGCAGCATCACCCCCCCTCCCCCTTTTTGCATTAAGATCTCCGTGACACATAGTGGGATCATATGGCCTGAATTGAGATCCGCTAATTTACCCAATCAAATGAGAAAACTGTTGAATCACAGACTATTCTGGAAGTTTACAAAAAAAAAAGCATTTTATTTTAGTAAACTTTTGAAAGATACATTGTACTGTTTATTATCATAATATTGTTCTGATATTAACATATTCAGTACATCACACTAACAAATAGAATACTGTACTTAGTACCACAACTATATATTAACAATTTACAGTTCGAATCAGAATACTGGAGAATGGCAAGAAATACAAAAATAGGTAGGTGTGTTACCAAAATGAAACATAAAACAACTAAAAAACGAGATACAGAGACAGACGACGTTTCGACTATAAAGCCTTCATCAGGACAAACAAATGACCACAATAAAACAAGTCTTACATGGAGACAAATAGGGTTATAATGAGGACAATAGCAGATAGGTAATGAGGGAAGAAAAGATGTTACTTGCTACCATATCTTTTCCTTTGTTCATCTCACATTCTTCAGTCTACTTTCTCCTCCTTACTTACTACTAACTTCTCCCCATACGTTTTTCTCACCTGTCATGCTTCCACATCTTTTCTTCCCTCATTACCTATCTGCTATTGTTCTCATTATAACCCTATTTGTCTCCATGTAAGACTCGTTTTATTGTGGTCATTTGTTTGTCCTGATGAAGGCTTTATAGTCGAAACGTCGTATGTCTCTGTATCTCGTTTTTTAGTTGTTTTATGTTTCATTTTGGTAACACACCTACCTATTTTTGTATTTCTTGACATTTTGCCCTGTGTTACCCCAGCCACCTACTTCCTGTTTAGGGTTGTTAACCTACACTGGTTGATTTATCCCTACTGGAGAATGGCAGGTGTCCAAAACCCTTGGACTTTAGCATAAAATATTTGCAGGAAAAAATGTGCATATTTGTGTCGATGACCATCTCAGACAGTAATTAATAGTCAATATAAGACCTGTTGGCTCATTGAAAAACAGCATTATACAGTCACTGACTTTTCCCGCGAGTTTCGTTGTATACAGTGTGTCGGCAACCAATGAAAATCACGGAAATTCAAATGTCACGTTAGACGGCTGTTTTGAAATGATCCCATTGGTCCTATATTGTAGATTGGACATGATCAGACTATATGCTTTTGAATGATATCAATACGATGAAATAAATGCATCACAAGAAAGAGAGAGAGAAAGAGAGAGAGAGAGAGAGAAAGAGAGACAGAGAGAGAGAGAGAGAGATCACGCTAGACGAACTTTACAGAGCATGTGTTGTGCATGAAAATTAGTTCTCTCTAGAATCACCGAAAGATGGACAACTGTGTCATGTGACGTATTCTTTCCAACACGTTGTCTTCCCATTGAACTCTCTGAACCTCTCTCTGTCTTGGCCGATGTGGCTTGCATTTTCTAGCGATGTATTCATGTTATCTTTAATGTCGTCAGTCCATCGTCTTCTTGGTCTACCCTTTCTTCTCATCCCATGTGCTCTTCCCTCCATTATTTGTCTTTCTAAACAGATGGACAACTACATGTATTTAACATGGTAGAGAACAATCGAAAGAAATGAACAATAGTGTGAACACATTGCGGGAACTAGACAAGAGCAGGAAGAGATAGTGTGCGTTTCAAGCTATCCCATTTCCAGTTGTGGGTTATTACCGGACACTAGAACTTTATCGCTTGAAATTATAGCATTGTCTGTTGTTATTTGACTGTGCTGAATCCTTAAAATATGAACTTCTTTTGATGAGAAACGCCGCTTTCAGCAGCGGTTGTGAATTCAATTTGGTTTTATCCGAACGCATTATAATCATCAGTTGAGTTACCAATGCATAAACGAGTTCGAGTGCTAGGATGTATTAGGATGTTCGAGTGCTAGGATGTACAATGATGTTCGAGTGCTAGGATGTTATATTGAGCCAATAATTATTTATGGATGAGCCGTAAAGAAAAGTACCAAGATAAAGTGGGGGCAAGTGACATGTGGTTTTTAAGAAGAATTATGAAAATTTCATAGACTGCGAAGAAAGCTAGTATAGAATTAGACGTCCACAGAGATGCTGGAGTAAAACGACAGATTATAGTGAAAATTAGAAACAGACAATCACAATTTTTTGGGCATGCCATGAGAAAATTAAAACTGGAACATTCACCGGAAAGATCAAGGGGACAAGAGGAAGAGGAAGACAAAGAGAGAAATTTCTGGATGTGTTGTCACTTTGGCACACAACGAAATCACCAGCTGATCCTATTAACAACACAAGAGACAGAGAGATCTTCTTATTCTACGTTCGTTCTCAAACTCCTGCAGATTAGCAGGATGTAGTCCGGAGAACGGAATGCGTTGTGTCACAGTTTACAGCATTGCTGTGATATCTGCGCCTTTCGGCCTGACACATCCAACTTCAGAAATGGCTTTGGGTCACTGACCCTATATGGGATGGTACAGCCAACTCCATCCCATAACCTCCTTAGTCACTCTTTACGACATGCATGGAAGGTAAACAGTGTTGCTATTCTTTGCTCCCCTTTCGGGTCTCGACAACACATGGGCGAGACAGAGAGATGTGGAGAAGCATGCTCTCCTACGCCACTCGACATGGCGCATGATTGATTGGTAATCATCAGGAGTAATGGAAGTCGCAGTTCAGTTAAATATGTCAACATTATCGAAAATATGTAAGTGCGATCAGGGCGGCAGATTAGATGGACACCGAATTCAGGTGACGCACACTAACTAGGACATTCACCATTTTCTTAGCGCGATGCACCTTCTGCACTAAATAAGCACATCTTATATTCAGGTAGATAAAAGGAATGCTTTGCAAGGTTTAAGAAACTTAAAAGTTATACATTTGAGGGGTTGATAGTCACGGTGGGGCACACACATGTTATTTCTATGGAGACGCCCACCGTTTACTAATGCATGTTCTAACAGGGACAGAACTTTAAATTGGGCCTTTCCCAAAAGTTTAAGCTGAATAGGTGGAAAATTTTTTGGCTTTTGACCTGGTGTCATAAAATGATACCTTTTCTATACGTGCAGCCATGTATGCAACGAAAACTGTGCACAACCAGAAACAGGAACTAGTTTAGTGCTATGTCAGGGACAACTAGCGCTTCACTGTTTTGCATAAGGTCAGATACTCTCATGGCCGATATAATATTGTTAAGGAGGTGGGGGTGGGGTGGACATATTACCAAATTGAACACTTGTCTGGCTGAGCTATTCTAATGTGTTAAAATAAAAACAGCAGGAGTGTTGTGTCAACGCATGCACTTTCTAGATCAGTGGTTTTCATCTTTTGTTTCTTGTGGTCCCCTTTTGGAATACATTCTTTTTTCGTGGTCCCCGCGTTGCTTATTATTCTTGTTTATCATTTTCGTCGTTATCTTTCTGTTACTCCCCCCTCCCCCCACACTCTCACTTTTAATACTAGTGTCCGTAGGTCCCTAGGGGACATTATGACGCTTGTTGAAAACCACTAATTTAAATAAAAGAATATGTTTCAAGACTAGCCACGTCGCAACAGTTGATTGCAAATACATTGTTGGTACTTCTCTTACGGTATTGGTTTATACCCGTATAGTATTGGTCAGTTCCCTTACGGTATTGGTTTATACCCGTACAGTATTGGTCAGTTCCCTTACGGTATTGGTCAGTGTCCTTACGGTATTGGTCAGTTCCCTTACGGTATTGGTCAGTGCCCTTACGGTATTGGTCAGTTCCCTTACGGTATTGGTCAGTTCCCTTATAGTATTAGGGGACCGTGTAGCGCAGTTGTTAGCACACTGGCTTCGCATATGAGTGATCCTGTGTTAATTCCCCAAGTGAGGCGTAAATTTTGTTTCAGACGGCAACGGCTCCCGGGGCGACCCAGCCTTAATTGGGTACTGAATTATGTGAGACATTTCTCACTTTTTAAAATAATCTTGTTTTTTTTAAAGTGAAAAATTAACAAATGAAAAATCCACCGATCCAATGTAACCATACAAAAGTTTATAAACTATCAATATAACCAAACAAAAAAGTTATAATCTATCAATGTAACCATACAAAAGTTTATAAACGATCAATATAACCAAACAAAAAAAGTTATAATCTATCAATGTAACCATACAGAAGTTTATAAACGATCAAGGTAACCAGACAATAGTTCATAAACAATCAATCACATCAGATCACCAGTTGTCTCTGTAATCATGTTGCCTATAGATGTTCCACTTTTTGATGTTTGAAAGCTCCTGATATGCTACTATTAGTCCATCGCTGGAAATGTGCATTAAAACTGTTTTTTCCCAGCCGTATACTGTCAAACTGTACACCCTTACACTGTCAAACTGTACACCCTTACACTGTCAAACTGTACACCCTTACACTGTCAAACTATACACCCTTACACTATCAAACTGTACACGCTTACACTGTCAAACTATACACCCTAACACTGTCAAACTGTGCACCCTTACACTGTCAAACTGTACACCCTTACACTGTCAAACTGTACACCCTTACACTATCAAACTGTGCACCCTTACACTGTTAAACTGATGACATGTTTGTAACATAGCAGTATGTTTATCTACATTTCCTTACATTCCCTCAACACTTCGTGAAACACATTTCTTCAGCAAACCCAAGTACAATGTTCATTATTTACCCAATGTTTTTTGACTTTCTCTACATGCTCAATGTGGTAATCAACTCAAACGGCATTTGTCACATTTTATGGCATCTGTTCGTTGTCATATTGTCCATTCGTTGCGTTTCTCTTGAATGCCGGTAACATAAAGAATGTTTGCTTCCAAAATAATTTATGTTGTCTGAATTGTCAGCCGAGTTTCAACAATCACATATAGAATTGTCAGTTCAGTTTCAACAATCAAATATAGAATAGTCTGTTCAATTTCAACAATTACATATAGAATTGTAAGTTCAGTTTCAACAATCACGTATAGAATTGTCAGTTTAGTTTCCACAATCACATATAGAATTGTCAGTACAGTTTCAACAATCAGACATAGAATTGTCAGTTGAGTTTCAACAATCACATATTGAATTGTCAGTTCAGTTTCAACAATCACATATAGAATTGCCAGCTCAGTCTCAACAATCACATATAGAATTGTCAGTTGTTTCAATAACTACATGTAGAATTGTCAGTTCAGTTTCAACAATCACATATATAAATGTCAGTTGTTTCAATAACTACATATAGAATTGTCAGTTCAGTTTCAACAATCACATATATAATTGTAAGTTTAATCTCAACAATCACATATAGAATTGTAAGTTGTTTCAATAACTACATATAGAATTTTCAGTTCAGTTTCAACAATCACATATAGGGTGTCTACAAAGTAAATGTACACTTATTTACATTGATGATGACACTACGAAAATATGAATTATGAGTATTTAGTGCGGATCTGTGTGACGTCAGTATGTAGCAAACTTATCATAATCATCATTTGACATATTCTTTCCAGAACGTGGGCTAGTTTGTGGATTCTCTGAACACTCCGGGAATCTGGGCGAGTACTAAAGACATGTGTAAACAATCTGATATATCACTGCACCCTAGTCGTCTTTGGCGCTCTCTTCCCCAGTTGCCGTTAAATCTGCCTTCGGCTATTATTCTTTCTATGTTCCTTTTGTCAGCAAACTTATACACACCCATATAGTCAAGTTTCATGGACTATTTGATTACATATTTCAAAGACTGAGCATTGGCCCAAACTATTTGGAAACCATAATTCTTGACCATCCAGTCTGGCGGTGTCAGATTAGGGCGAGTATCAAAAGCTTTATACAGAGTAGAGTAGAGCACTTCATTCATCCAATTTGACATGGTCAGATCGGTGTGGCTACTAAAAGCTTTCTTCACAGAATAGAGCATTACATGAGTACAATCTGACATGTTCAGATCGCTGTGGTTACTAAAATCTTTGAGAAGAATATAACACTTCAGGCGATTGGAAAGAGTCAAAATAAAAGGAGAAATGAGACATGTTTCCATAATCTCAAGACTTTAATCAATCATGTTCATATAGATACAGGTTTTTCATAATCTGCACTGAACTGCTCCGTCATCTGATGATTCACAAATACCAAACTTAACTGATTTGTTCAATGGCATACTCACGTTAGCTTTGGTAAAGAAGAAACACCACCATGTTACCAATGTAAGCAAGTCAATATAAGTATATTGTTGATTCTATATAACGTAATAAATACAAAAACAAGAACAAAGTAAAGATCGTAATAAGTCTTCTTTCTTTCTTTCTTTTCTTCTTTTCGCTTTATATCCCTTTATGCCTTATAACTTCAGGGGTATAAGAGTTCTCTGGAGATGACTTTTTTGTGTGATGTATGTCTCTTTTCGTTGACTGTTTTATTTCTGCAATCCATCGTTTGCAAGGTTTCCTCTGGATTTGTATTCATTGTGTCTGTAAGAATGATTGACAGTAGATTGACAGTAGTGGCACACTGGTTTTATCAAGTCCTTCACGCATGTGGTTGCGTCTGTGGGTCTCACCAATGGTCCACTAGACATACCACCCATGCAACAGAAAACTTTAGTGGATGACATGCCGTTATATTGAGGTTATCTTCTTAGAGAAGCTTCATGGCACGTCATCTATACAATTATGCTTGCATTTTGTTGTTGAAATGTGTTTCATGTTTATCTGAATATATATATATGTATGCACCCTCTGTGGTTTGGAGGGTACCAGAGATGTACTGTGCAGCACTGGGGAGGAGGAAACTGACAGCACTGTTTTTCCTATGGCTGAGGCCCATCATAGAGGCACAGTGACTCAGGACGTGACAATCCTTTTGACTTGAACATTTGGTTGCATGCCTTGAGCAATAGAGAAGTTTGGCATAACCAGTAGTCAATTGGTGGCGGTGAATGAGCACAGTGAACCTATCTTGGATACAGTGGCTAGGAGCAGTGCATAGGTTGAAACCTGCCTTCCTGGAGGTGTGATAGTTATTCTTTGGCTCTGTCCCGGGGTGGGCCGAAAATCCACAGACTTCCCAGCAATATAATGCCATTTAATGGCATTAAGTCAAAGGGCATGAGCCCATGGACCGCTGGAACAGCAACCAACCAACCATCAAGTCCCTCATCAATTGTAAATTCCTGAAGACTCAACGTTAATCATCCTTAAAAATTTGCGCTATTTGGCCATTCCTGTGATTTTCATTGGTTGTCGATAAACAGTATACACAAAGTGACCAATAACAATCGATGGAAAAATCAAATAGTCACTTTTAAAAAACGAAGCTGCGTCTACGTTCATGACTATAATTGACGAGTGACTCAATCTAGTCACTAAAATATCACCCAGTAACGATAACAGTGCTGTAAGAATAACGCGACAATCTTCCGTTCGCCACATATGGCCGAGATTTTTTTTAAAAAGCGAATACTGTTTAGGTTTTAGAATAGAGTACATCACTGGTTCTCAAAATCGTAACAAGTGACTCACTTTGTAGCATAATATATCTGTTTGCGCTCCACTATTATTGGGAATCAATAATAGTGACACTGTCACTTGTCATGTATGTTATGAGAGGCGACTAAGGAGGTTTTGTGTGTGGCGTTGGCTGTTTCATCACATAGACGGTCAAAGTGATCCAGAAGCCATGCTGACGTCGAATGTGTCAGGCGGAAAGGAGCAGATATTCCAACCATGCCGTAAACCACGACGCAGAACATTCTGTTCAACGTTACCGAGAAACTATGCTGAAGTCGGATGTGTCAGGCGGAAAGTAGAGATATTCCAACCAAACTGTAAACCACGACGCTGTGCATTCTGTTCACAGGACTACATCCTGATAATTTGCAGACGTTTCAGGACGACTGAGATGAAGGTGTGTAATTGTGAATCTGAACGCCTTTGTTTTCTTATTTTAATAGATGTTTTCTTTTTAGTTCTTGTGAGATGATCGTGCTTATAAAAGAAAACTTTCGTTACTGTGCGCAGGAAAACTTTTCTATAGGCAGTGGAAATAAAGGTACTTCCTATAGGAAATGTCATGAAATGTAGGGATAGAGGAAGCATTTATCTAAATGAGATAAATCATGTTGAATGTTTTAGTTTTTTATATGTTTTCTTTATAATTTAAGGTACTGACTTTTCCATGACCCACACAAACAATTTCATACCATTCCCATATCTTCGTCGTCATGCCGCTGCCCCCACCCACCGCGATATATTAGACGAGGCCCATAAAGTGTGACATATAGCTTCGGTTGAAAACCATTCGTGTGCATAACTATAAAAGGAAATTTCGAAATACCACTAAAACGTTTGACCCTTTATCTTTCCATTGGCATTTTATTCATGGTTGAACAAATAATGAATTGAAATCATATAAAGATACGCAAATGCTCAATAGTTTGAAGAATTACACATAAAGTTTTGGTATTTCCGGTTAACAGGTAAAACGATATTCATTTCACAGCAGATATATGAATTTGTGAGTCATTTGTTAAATTTTTGTATTTCCAGAAGTAAAAGTAAAACATTATCTAAACCATTGGGTTTCAACCTGTTTTGTTCTGTGGCCCCCTTCTGGGACAACGTTTCCTCTGTGGTCCCCATGGAGCCTATAAAAAATGCATTTTGATTTTTTTTTACCAGCACTTTTTACTATTTAGGCGGAAAGTTAATATCTCGCATATCTCGCGTATCTTCCTGACGGCAAAAATACAGTATGACAGTTTTTTTTAGCGCGGCAGCCTAGTTGATAGTTAGCAAGCTTCCTATCATCGGGTGCCAGGTTCGAAACCACGTCCGATTAACAACAACAAGTCCGGGTTGCGATTTCTCGCTTGACACAACCACTCCTCCAGACGACTCAGCTGTAAATGAGTACATGACGCATGAGTTAGGGGAGGTAAATACAGCAAGTAAGGGAACTGGCCAGCCCAGCTAATAGTTGTTGTGACGTAGTACATGAAGAGTTATATTCATCCCCGACGGCAGATGCCATGGGACCTACCTTTACCTTTACCTTACTATGTATATAATTGAATATCACTCAATAAGTCAGCTACCTGTGGCTGTGCTAGACAGAACTGTGGTCCCTACATTTTTAAGGACTGTGTTAGAGTACGTGTTTTACGTACGTGTGGTGTCAAACAGTATCACAATGATCTCTGCGAACCTAGGGTTAGCAGGTAGCCAATATCTCAAAAGTACCTCCTCGTGGTGCACACCGGAAACAAATACAGCTGATCGTGCTGATTCTGGCTAAAACCTCCAGAATATGTACATTGCTGAGTATATAAGTTAATTATTTTTTTTCTATAAAAAAAACTGTAGGATTCGTAGTTTAGAAGTAATGAAGTGACAAACAGGTCCAGGCATGACCAATCAATAATATAAGGCATGTAGTCTCATTAGAAAACAGCATTATAAAGTGACTCGTTTGAGTTTTCTGGTTATTTTAATTAGCTGCCAATACAAAGTACACACAACGTGACCAATGAAAAACATGGTAAAAGTCAAATGAGTTACTTTAGAATGTTGTTTTCTAAAGAGCTAGAAGGTCTTAGATTGACAATTCATATGTGACTGTCAGCATATAGAAGACGTGTGAGCGAATTGGAAAACTATCTTCAAAAATGACATTTACATTTTCCCGTGATTTTTATTGGAAGTTGACACAGCATCAATAAAGTGACCAATGAAAATCACGGAGAACTCAAATGTGATATTTTAGAAGTTTCTTTTCCAATGTATCTGCTTGTCCTATATATTCCGCCAGTCACGATCAGTCTCGCTCTAACTAAAGTGGGAGTGGATCGCTGCAGGAAAATAACACTTATAAATAATAATACATCCGCTTTGTTATATTAACTTAAGCAATTTTAGAATTCGCAATCTTTCTATACAGATTTCAATATAACATTTTTTTTTAAAAGTCATCCTTTGACCCGTTTCCTTCACATCTAAAGTAAAGTATTCTAAGGCGGCATTGTGCAAATCTTACACAAATACATTTCGCGACTGCTTCATTGCGTTTGAAGTTAGAATATTCTAGAAGGTTTTTCTACTCATAAAATAGCTTACTTTTACATCGTAAATATATATTCGCTCTAGTGGTTCCAATGATAAAAAGATATATGTGTGCAGAGAAAAGCTAGTAAACATGTAAATAGATCAGTGGTTCTTAACTTTATGCCTGTGGTCTCTTTTTGGGAATTTTTATTCTGTGGTCTCCTGGTGCATAGAAATGTTTGTCGATCATCTTTATAGATCACCAAGTCTGTTGAAGATTTAGAAATATTGTTTTTATCTTTGAAATAGTTACCTTCCTGTGCCCCCACCACTATGGTTATGTAGCCTTCCAGTTTCGACATTGTTCTCATTTTCGTTAAATTTGAAGTTTCTGTAGCCCACAGGGGAGGGAACATATGACACATGTTGAGTACCACTGTTTTTGTTTAAAAATATTATATGAATATAGTAAGCGAAAATGTAACCTTAGTTTACTCAAGTTATTGAGTTGTCCGCTAGGCGTTAAGAAAAGAAGGTATGCATTCCTTTGTATGTGGCAAAGATGGAGGCAAACAGTAAAATGAACTCACTAGGATTAGTAAGCAATACTTTAGACAAGGGAAAAGTAGGAGAGGGGTGTGCAGAATTGAACCATCCTCTCCTTAGGAAAATGCACAACTATATCTAGCATTACACACCGTTGGTAAACATCACTCTAAAACACTATTGTGGAAATAGGTGGGGTTTTTTTTCCTAAAAAAAGGTCCCCAATATTATAGTTCTGAACATATTTTTGGAACAGTCTCCGCTCCTATGTTTGCAAAATAGCAAAGCGGTATATGCGAACCTCTCAGTAAATCTCCGATATGCATTCACACTATCCATCATGCATAGAAAACAACCGCTTTCTGTGCCAATAATAAAATTAACAAATCTTCAGGATCACAGTCTCTTTTGCAATACATGTATGTTCTACTATTGACAATCTACACATGGAGATGAGTCGCCTTCAAAAATTCAGCCAGGTGTTCATATATATATATGAACCCAGCATAGAATTCAACAGCGTTTCTGTTTAATGAGTCCAAACCGTTCATCACTGATGTCACATGTGTCTTGCGCTTCAAAATATGAGACTTGTCACATGGTCAAGACATCACAGGCAAACTGAAGACAGAAAAGAGCAAAACTAGACAGGCGGAGCTGCGGTAGAGAAGCTAAAAACAATCCCTAAATGCGCTACAACTGAAATAAATTTAGTTTATGCAGAACCAGAGCCTGCAAAAGGCTCCATTGTGTCTAGCTTTGGCGCTATCGGCAGATAAGTTCATGTCATAATCCATATAAGCCGCTAGAAGTGATGAACGTGGGCATGAGGAAGAGAATAAAGACAATCAACACAAAACAGGAACCATCAGCTGCTACACTTTGACTGTATTTAGATATTTACTTAAGTGTATGCATCACGAGAAGTTACCTATGAAGGCATATAACCAAATGAGATTAGTGTATAAAGTCATAGAAAGACCAACTGAGGTGACACATCTGGCCTTGGATCGCAAGTTCGAGCTCCCATCACCCACCTACGCTTAACGGCAAGAGTGAATAACAAGTCATCTGGGGAAAGACAATAGACAATAGACTGAAGCGAAGATCTGAGAACCTATGGACATGTCCGGTGTGTGAAGATATAATCAACCTAGAAACATACATTTAGCAGAAGTTCTGGTTAGGCACAAACAAGAATAGCCGATCGACACTGCAAATTATGCACTTTGCATGAATCAACGGGAAAAGAGAAGGGTAAGAATGTTAATTAATACGCGAGAAACACTGTTTGTTTGTAAACTGGTGGGCGTGTTTAATATGGCCGAGGCATTACCTTTCAACCTAGGAATAAATTCCTATTGTTGGTTATATCAGGGCGTCTGTGGGACGTTGATTCTTGTGGTTGGTTGCCTAATTCTCGCTAGAATTGTGGTGCTCAGTCGGGTATCAGCTGCGTTTTCTAGCTGAATTCCTAAAAAGGACTACATTATGGCGTGTTATTGGTCCTGCGATAATCTTTGATGCAGCCTCGATGGCATAGTGCTTAGAAGGACTTTTGAGGTGTTATCACTTGAAGTGTTCGTCTGTGTGTTGTTGTGAGGATTTATGTGATGTGATGCCATCTAAGGGAAGTCCTTGTGGTTGTTCTTCTGCATTCTGCTAGGGTATTCTGCTCTTGCTGTGTTTTCTGATTGTCGAGTTGACGTTCAGTGGTGATCTCATGACCAATGCTGAAGAATACGTAGCGAATAGTAGACATGGCTAGAGGTCGTGGTCTCAGGAACAATGTTCAAGGTACAGTAGACATGGCTAGAGGTCGTGGTCTAAGTAACAATGTTCAAGGAACAGTAGACATGGCTAGAGATCGTGGTCTAAGGAACAATGTTCAAGGAACAGTAGACATGGCTAGAGGTCGTGGTCTCAGGAACAATGTTCAAGGTACAGTAGACATGGCTAGAGGTCGTGGTCTAAGTAACAATGTTCAAGGAACAGTAGACATGGCTAGAGGTCGTGGTCTAAGGAACAATGTTCAAGGAACAGTAGACATGGCTAGAGGTCGTGGTCTCAGGAACAATGTTCAAGGAACAGTAGACATGGCTAGAGGTCGTGGTCTCAGGAACAATGTTCAAGGAACAGTAGACATGGCTAGAGGTCGTGGTCTCAGGAACAATGTTCAAGGAACAGTAGACATGACTAGAGGTCGTGGTCTCAGGAACAATGTTCAAGGAACAGTAGACATGGATAGAGGTCGTGGTCTCAGGAACAATGTTCAAGGAACAGTAGACATGGATAGAGGTCGTGGTCTCAGGAACAATGTTCAAGGAACAGTAGACATGGATAGAGGGCGTGGTCTCAGGAACAATGTTCAAGGAACAGTAGACATGGATAGAGGTCGTGGTCTCAGGAACAATGTTCAAGGAACAGTAGACATGGATAGAGGTCGTGGTTTCATGAACAATGTTCAAGGAACAGTAGACATGGATAGAGGTTGTGGTTTCATGAACAATGCTGAAGGACAGTAGACATGGATAGAGGTCGTGGTTTCATGAACAATGTTGAAGGAATAAAAAGTTCTTACTCTACGTTTTCTTAAGGATTAAGGGATACTATTTATAGGAAATTAATGCTGCCTTAACATAGTAATCGCAACGACGTGTAAGGGAAGCATAATGATTGTACTTTCTAAAGATACAAGTATGTTCTAATCTGTAGTTTAAACCTGAGACCGCAGAGATCTCACAGCTTCGAGATCGACGTTCCAGCTATTCTGTCACTCTCGGAGCTGAAGAAAACGGCCCATTAATGTAAAGCCTAATTCGTTGAATGAAACACGCCAGTTTCAACATTATTATACTCTCTCAACAATTAGGTTTAAGAAGTAGTGTTATGTTATGATAATATGTGCTTGAGATTACCACCAACACCGGAGCACGAAATTTTAAAATATTGAAGACACGTTATAATCAAAGTTCCGTTTCAAAAAGAGACTTTATTGTGAATAATCTGAGCATGGAATCGCTTTTAATGGTTCTTATAATAAGGACATATTCGCATGTTAAACGGCAATAATAAGATAAGGGACTGATATTTGAGGAAAAAAACAACCATATGAGACATTAAACTCCCCGCCCCCCCCCCCCCCCAATTGATTTCAGTCGTTGCATTGTTTGTAAAATTGTCAAAACTTCGTATTTACGTCAAGATGCACGAAACCAGATTTCTAGATACACCGTGTATCCAGGAGTCTGTGGTGGTACCACCTGTGCGCTACTAGACACACACACCCACCCATGCGCACACGCACGCACCCTTCACAAATGCACGCACGCACGCAAACACATACACACACACAGAGTTCTGTTTAACAGACTGCAAGTCCATCTTGAGAGAGCTCTCCTTCCAGAGAGCCAATGTGGCTTCCGACAGAGCAAAGGTACGGTTGACATGATATTCACTGCCAGACAACTACAGGAAAAGTGTCGCGAACAGAGCATTGGTCTCTACATCACATTTCTCTACCTAACTAAGCATTCGATACTGCAAATCGCGAAGGACTATGGAAGATCATGGCCAAATTTGAATGTCCTGAAAAATTCACCAACCTGGTTCGCCAGTTCCATGGTTGTATGACAGCCTGTGTATCTAAAGAAGGGTAGTACTACAGTGGATACCATCCCACTGTGGCATACCAGGAAATGAAGAGGCAGACAGACTGGCAAAGGATAGAGCAACACAGATAGAAAACGACTAAGAAATCACCTACCAAGAAAAGAAGACCCTCATCAAAGCCATCAGGAAAGTCGACCACCCAAAGGACAATTACCACTATCTCGACAGAGCAGAGAAGGTTATTATCTTCCGCCTCAGAACAGGACACAAAAGATTACACAGCCACTTAAATAGGCTAAGACTGGTCCCATCACCACTGTGTCCTTATGGGCAGGCAGCACAGACCACTGAACATATCCTGCAAGACTGCAATACACTAAACCAGTTAAGGGAAGAACACTGGCCCACAGAGATGAATATTCACAGAAAGCACTGAAGAGCTTTCAAATACAGCAGTATTTATTAGGAAAACAGGACTTGCTGTGTAGACATGTCAAACTGCGAACAAGAAGAAGAAGAAGACAGCCTGTGTGCAAGATGACGACGCACACTCAAACTCGTTACCAGTAACTAACGGTATCAAACAAAGGTTGCGTCCTGGCTCCGGCGCTCTTCGGCATGGTGTTCTCTGACATGTTAAATTATGCCTTCCGGAATAACAGTGCAGCAATTTGCTTTCGCTATCGAGCTAATGGAGGGCTGTTCAATCTTAGTAGATTGAGGGACAAGACCAAAACTAAGATAGACATTGTTCGCCGACGATTGTGCAATAAACGCTACCAGTCTGAAAGACATGCAGGACAGCACGGACACAGAACCAGTAATAACAGTAAAGGGACAAATACTCAATACTGCCAAAACGTGTGTATACCTCGGCAGTACCCTATCGCAAACTGATACAATTGAAGTTGTTGCCCTGCGTTTTGCTCGCGCCAGTACGCCATTCGAGAGTCTTTGTGCCAACGTGTGGATCAGGAGTGGTCTCAGTTTGACAACTAAGTTGGACGTGTACCACACGGTGGTCCTACCAACACTGCTTTATGCTGCGTCGTCCTGGACTATCTATGCGAGACACGCTCGACAGCTTAACTCTTTCCACCTTCCGTACCTAAAACACATCATGGGAGTACGTTGGCAGGATCGTGTACCAGACAAGGAATTCCATATGCAAAGCATCCATGTCCTGCTGATTTGGTTCCTACTCCGTTGGACTGGCCACATCGTCCATATGCCAGACAAGCGCCTTCCAAAGAGTTTGTTCTATGGGGAGATGTGTGATGTAAACGTTCAAGTGGAGGGCAGAAAAAGTGCTTCAATGATCACTTTAAAAACTCTCTCAAGCACTGCAGCAGCGAGCTCTTGGGAGACTACAGCCCTTGATCGCTCAGCTTGGCACACTGCTGGCATCACTAAATTTGAAAATGAAAGAACACTGCGGACAATTTACAAGCGTCCGAAGCGGAAGGACAAATCCGAAAACTCTCCTACTCCAAATCCTCTGCATTCCTCCATGCACCGTAATAGAACTTTCCTGGCACGAATCAGACTCATAAGGGGCATCTACGAACTCACAAACCAAATTAAACAATCACAAATGTTTTGTTGCTTTTTCTACTTGTTCATCATATTTATTATTTTTCATGCCATGCTCATCTTCGCTTGCGAAGAAGGAACAACATCATCAAGTGCCCAAGGGAATTGTTAGTGTTCTACTTGTTGTAGTTTCTATCCATGTATGTTTATGTTTAGCGCATGTTCTGTGATTTTGCTTATTATCATGTTTAAAAAAATTTTTTTTATATCTAATCCATATTATTTACTTGATTTATCGACTTTTCTATTAGTCTTTGTATTTCATCTTCACTTTCAGCTAAAAGAACAGTGTAATGTGCATATCTCAGGTTTTTATATTTTCTCATTGATCCTGAGTCCTGGCATTCCTTCTATATGATTAAAGATGCTCTCTGTGTATATATTAAATGGGCTAGGTAATGAAATACATCCTACAACGAATCAAGACTTAATTAATTCTGTGCACAGGTCTTCTATAAGTCGAGGGTCATGACTGAAGTCCTGTGAAGATTGAGACATGGCCGTCAAATAGTGAACGTCAAGTCCCAATGGAAAAGAAAAAAAGAAGTCAAACAAAACATTTTACATCACGCAAACGTGCAATAACACATTGGGCTCAGACTTAATGTGGTCAGACCTGACGTTAACATCAATCTCCAAATTACCTAACCTGATGTGGTAAGAGGAGATGGGATTAAATTGATTAGAGAAGTCATGAATACCCTACGAGAAGACGAAGAGGAGGTCGAACGAGACAATGTTCATATTCAGAGAATGGTAGAAATGAGAGGGACTAGAGGCGACGGGAGAAAGTCCACCCTCTCCGAAAAGATCAGCAGATCGCGTAATCAGCAACTGACTGGTACACTGCGCTTATACACTTTTAAATGGCTGGGAGAAAGGCAAGCAGAGAAATATATATGGGAATGTGGCGCTTTCACCTAATCAAGAATCACGAATGATGTGGTAAGATCATGTCATCCCATCATAAAATTTGGTTTTAATAGGCCCCTACATGGTCCAGTACAATACGTTCTTTGTATCAAAGAAATATAATCTATTCCTCACTGTATGTGATATATGTCTGCCCAGATACCACTTGTATACTATGTGGAAAATGTATTTTTAGATGTGGATATACTGGTGTGTTCTCTGAATATTCTGTTCGGTTTTTTGTCTCTGTTTCGTCCTTGTGCTAATTAACTACTACTAATTTACTACTCGTGCTAATTAACCGAAGCTTAAAAATTAACGAAGAACATTGAAGTAGCCATGGAGTAGGATTGAAAAGAGTATAAACGAGGTAACTTCAAATTTATATATAGTATATCATAGTATATGGGAAATTATATATATATATATATATATATATATATATATATATATATATATATATATATATATATATATATATATATATATATATATATATATATACAACACTTGAAACTAAATAACAATAAATGACTCACTATATACTTGTATATAATATACCACACTTATAATACTTATAATCTAACTCATGCAATGAAGAAGGGACAGTGAAATAAACCCTTACCTTAAGCCTTAACAAACTGTTGACTTGAGCGCTTGTGCAGGAAAGTAAATACTGTCTGCTTTCGTAAAGTTTGGAAACGCTAGAACAGCGCCGCCCACTGACGTGTATTTTTAGTTGAGGCTGCACCTTGGGAATGACAAATTGATCCTATGCGATTTCTTAACAGTGTCATGTCCACCTCCGAGTACACAGTTATGTACATGACCGTCAGTGTACATAAGACCTCTGAACAGAAAGTTTAAAAAAGCCTTCATTTGTACGTTTTTTATTATTGTCGTGTTTTCATTGGTTTTCATTTTTATATACTTATAAAAATAGCCAATGTCATTCCAAGTATATAAATAGTTATCACCGCCGAAGATGGATGTGTCGGACCATTGGCGCAAATAAAACGGCAACACAACGCATTTCCATTTTCTGGACTACATCCTTCTGGAAATCTAATAGGTCCATGGTCCTGATACAAGAGATATCCAGTGGGAGTTTGAGAATGAACGCCGAAGAAGAAGAAGAAGAATAGTGATCAATGAAAATCGTAACGAATGAAGGTGTAGCTTAACCACAACGCCAGGAAGGGGATAAAATCCAAAGGGATTCCTTCATTGTGATTGGTGTAATCGTGCTCAGAACCAAATGGGACTTTGGGACACAATGTCTTCTTGGGATTCCTTCATTGTGATTGGTGTAATCGTGCTCAGAACCAAATGGGACTTTGGGACACAATGTCTGCTTGCGTAGTGTCATTGATAAGAAAATTGCTTCTTTATTAGGAACTAACATTACTGCACAAGGGGAATTCCCATAAATACCCGGCTTGTCTTTCCATCAGCCATCTAAAAGTGCATAAGCTGAATGTCCAAGGCAGCTGTTGGTTGAGGGTTCTTCTGGTCGTTCCAGTGAGGACGAAATTTATCGCCTCCTCTCTGGTCACTCCAATTTATATCATTCTCTGAACATGTACATTGTCTTTTTCAGCAATATTTCATCATGTTTAGTATACTCGTGACTACTGTAATTAAATCAGCCCGGTATCTTCTCATCAATTAAATTTTACCCGCCTATGTGTCAGCTCTTTTGTTGCCCATGACTCCTGCATTACCAGGACAGTACATAATTGTGGTACTTTGGGCGTTGTTGAGAAAAGTTCCCCACTTTTTTCTTGTCATGAATTTTCCTATCATGCGCAATATGCTCAGGAAGTCTGATAGAATGACTGTAGGTGTTGGTGGTTGCGTTGTCAGTCAAGTCAGAGCCGCTGTTACTGCCACTACGTCCATTCTCATGCTCGATGTGGTGGTGGTATAGTCACCACATTTTTCCATCAGCCTTTTGCCATTTTTGTAGGTGATGAAGTCACACCCGCAGATGTTTCTCTTGCTACTGGGCCGTCTGTGTAAATAATTTTATCTTGTGGCTTTGAGTAATTGGTTATATACCAGTAGACACCTCCACGTGTTGAATTATTTCCCTTTTCTATGTTTGTAAATTTCATGTTCATCAATATTAAATAATGTATATATTTATTTATGTGGAGTTGGGTCTAGTTATATAAAACACAACTATCATAACTTAAACCTTAACCCCAACCCTAAAAAATTAATACTTAAATTATTAAATGATGAAGAAGATTTTTACATAGATAAGGGAAATAATTAAAATGTGGTAGTGTCTACTGGTACAATACCGAGTATTGTTCTATGCGTTTTGTATCATTCCTTCTGTCTTATTTGCAACCAATATCGACACTCTCTTCGTAACTGCATTTCAACATTTGTCAAAGACCTTCTCTCATTGATAAGAAACATAATAGATAACGAATTATTGTTTTTAAACAATGACTTACTAACCAGACAGTTTTAATCACCTTCCACCAAATGATTATTTCGTGGCGTCAAAGTTAATGCTTTTGGCCATTTTGAAATGTCACTGGACATTTCTTGGATAGCTCATAAGAAAATGTAATTTACGAAAATGTATGATGGTCTACTTGTATATATTTTCTTGCTGGCTGTCCACAAATTACATCAACAGTTTTTGTACTAATTATTCGTCCCCTACTACCCCTTTAAAAAATGGACACAAAAAGTAAGAAAAAAACGACATGAATATTTTCTGATTTTAGAATTGTTTAATTAATGCAAACAATTTAATCGGTTTATTAATTTTAAAAAGTAATGACATCAACCTTCAAACCCACTCCCCGTTCCCTTGTCAGACGTTCTCAGACCACCTTCCCTCTCTCACTAAATATATACAAATGTCGAACCTCTTGATATGCAGAGAGTTATGGCTGCAATGGAGGCTTATGAAAGGAGCAAAAGGGTAAAAAAAAAGACCACTTAAATAAAAAACTTGTAGAAAATTGGCAACCAAACCACAGCATAAAACAAAAGTCAGTCCTTAATCATGTCAATGAAATAAAAGACAGCTATCACCTCCCAGACAAGAGACAAGAACTGCAAAGATACAGCACACGAAACAGAATGCCGTGGAAAGTCATGATAACCAAAGTATAAAAAGAAGTATAAAACTGTATTATTTAGTGACTAATAGTGCGATAGTCAATAAGCCACTGTATTCTGGATAATATATTGAAGATTTTCTATGAACGGATTCAATAGTAACAAGTTAATGTAATACTCAAGATTAGAAGCCTTTATATTGAATCGTACGATGTTAACGTTTGTGAGGGTAATGAACTCTATCGCAGAAAAGAAGACCAGGCGTCTGTATCTGCATTACAATATTATATAAGTAGTTATGTTTTTTTTTAAAAAACTAGGTAATATTTTATATAGGTCTGTAAATACGTGTTTATGGTTGGGAAAGGGGAGAGATAGTTACATAACTACTAAAATAAGGTCACTCTGCGTCCACACTCTAAAAATTCACGCTACCCCACTGTTGATTGTCAAATCCTGACTAGGATATGCTACCTACAAACATTTGGCTAAAAATTGTCCCACCTATTTGGCAACCCTGTTTTTAAAAAAACAACATTCATGTCACAATCAATAAATGTGTGTATAAATACCTTCTTAATTTAAATCCGATATTGCAAAGTGTATACTTTTTTAAAGATAAAATATAAGACTACAACTATATGAAGATTAGAGTACACCTTATCTCCGCCGTCATCTGTATTGAATTCAATACAATATTGAATAAATTGCGTTTTTCTATGATATAATGCATTTACATTTTTTTTTAAAGTATTTTCTTGTTATTTACAGTATTATTTATGCTTGGGAAATGTTAACTATATCAAAGAACTTCTGTAGTAAAGCATTGAAAAAAAACTGGTAACATTGCCTTTTTCCTGCCATCTAGAGCACGTCGTCCGCATCTTTTCTTCCCTTTTCGATGATTCAGCAATATGTTTGCTATTACACTTGTTTCCATGGTCATGCATACGTAATTTTATAGGTTTTATTGAATTGTATGTTTACAATATCGATAATAACAACTTTGTTGACTTTCTACTCAGGTGGTCTAGGGTCGATTCTCAAGGTCAACTGAAAGCGATGGTTAGATGCATCAATCTAGATCCTGTTTAAGGAATTCTTTACCAATTGCCTGGGAAAGCTGATGCGACAATTATGGGTACCCATATCATCTCCAAGTAGGAATGTAATATGTGTGTGAGTAACTATATATTCCCTACGTAGAAATGTAATATGTGTGTGAGTAACTATATCATCCCTACGTAGGAATGAAATATGTATGTGAGTAACTATATTATCCGTAAGTAGGGATATTCTATATGTGTGAGTAACCACATCATCCCTAAGTAGAGATGTAATCTGTGTGTGAGTAGCCATATCATCACTACGTAGAAGGATCATCCAATTGATCAGAAATATGGTAGACGTACAGACGCACTATTTACACTGAGATAACTGAGTGAAAAAGCAATCGAATACAATTAAGATTTAAACACAGAATTTGTAGACCATGAAAAGGCACTCAACAGAGTAGATAGAAACATTCTATGGGAAACCTTAGAAATGTATAACATCAGAGGACAACTGTTAGATAATATAAAAACGATATATCAAAAATGCCAAAGCTCAGTAAGAACCACAGATGGAATGACTGAACCTTTTGAAACAAGATCTGGAGTAAGACCACTCTGCGTACTTTTATCCCTACTTTTCCACATATACATGGACAGAATAATAAAAGAAGCTCACATCAACAAAGAGAAAACCATTACAAATAAACCTGATGAGAAACTTAACAATGAAATAAATGAACTATTATTTGCCGATGATCAAAGTCTAATATACAAAGATGAGGAAACTTTGCAAAACCACATCAATTTATTGCTGTTAGCATGTCAGAATTACAACATAAAAATTAATGTAAAAAAAACAGAAGTTATGAAAATTATCAAATCTGCAACACCAATGGATATAACAATAGATAACACTAAAGTGATACAAGCTAAAGAATTTAAATATCTAGGCAGAATTTTTTCCGAAGATGGAAGACTAGACAGAGAAATAGAAACAAGGTGCAAGAAAGCAAAAACAGTGGCCTACCAACTTTCACCATTACTTCTTCACCCAAAGATCAAGATGGAAATTTAAAAATCAGATAATATCTACAATTTTTATACCAACACTGTGCTACCAATGTCAAACATTGTCTTTAACAGCTTCGCAGCAGAGAAAAATCGTTACATGTGAAATGAAGTGTCTGAGAAAAGCTGCAATGGTTACCAAACTAGATAAAATAAGAAATGAAGAAATTAGGAAAAGAGTTGGTATAATATCATGTATTGAACATATTGAGAGACACAAAATGGTTCGGTCAGCTTATGAAAATGAAGCCAAACCATATACCAATACGAGCATATAACAAAAGAATTTCCGGGCGTAAGGCCAAAAGTAGACCAAAGAAACAGTGCATAGAAAAAATCAAGATAGCCTTGAACAAACATGGACTAAATGCAACCACGGCAAGTGTGAGTGCGATAAACCATCATTCACCTGGGGATAGACAATAGACAATAGACAACAATAAAGTGCCATGAACAATAAAGAGAAGTAAAATCATATGCGAATATGGGCGAAGGAGATTAAGTCCCAAAGAGGGGCGGCGTGTGGGTTTGTAAGTAGGGGAGGGGGAAAACATGTACAGCGGAATTCCTCCACCACACATCCTCCACAACAAATTTACCCACGCAATAACACATTCCTCCACCACACATCCTCCACAACAAATTTACCCACGCAATAACAAATTCCTCCACCACACATCATCCACAACAAATTTACCCACACAATAACACATTCCTCCACCACACATCCTCCACAACAAATTTACCCACACAATAACAACTGTTTTCAAGATCACCAGCCATATCCATTCCATGTTTTTATATCAAGGATATCGAATTTCTTATTACATACATATTTCGTGGGTCTGAACTGGATCACGATGTTACAACGGATCAGACTGTATAATCATCAAAAGTAAAAGATGCGACTAAGAAGACCATAGGGTGGTAAAGGTGTATCGCGCCATAGAAATGGGAGTATTGAAGATTATAAGGTAAGGAATACTGGGTAGGGAGTTGAAATGGGTGCAGAATTAGAGGAAAGCTACTGACAAAAAGTGGATGGATCCACAAAAAGGAAGACAAGACGTGAAACAAGATTTATGAATCCCAGATAAGACTTGGAACATGGCAATGAAGTTTTGCTAATCACTGGATACACGCATAATAACACATACAAAATGTGTGATCAAAATTTAAATATCTAAGAAGTATTTTTACAGAAAACGGCAAAATTGATAAAGATATTGAGATGATGTGCCAAAAAGCAAGAATTCTATCATATCAATTGTAATCTATGCTTAAAAACCCAGCGATCAATATGGCGACCAAACGACAGATAATAAACATCATCTTTATTTCAACGCTATGTTGCCAGTGCCCTGACAAATACATTCTTGAGAAAGATTACAGCATGCGAGATGAAATGTCTGAGAAATGCAAAAAATGTCACGAGAAATTACCGAATGAGAAATAAAGACATCAGAAAGATAGTAAAGACCACATGATGCAAACAATATATAGAAAGACAGCAGATCAACTGGTTCGGACACCTTATGCGAATGGAACTATCACAACCACTCGTACAGGCGTACAACAGCAGAATAAACGGCTACAAAGCAAGAGGAAGAACAAGAACTAGATAGGAAGATTCTATCAGAGGATAGTTAAAAAACACGGCCGTAACCATGGCAAACGCAACAAAGATGGCAAAAAAAACAGAAAACTTCAACTCCCTACGATGACTGACGGCATTTGTGGAAAAGATTAGATAGACAAATATTGTGATGAAAATCCACTTGAGACAAGCTATATATATATATGGCATTTATATCACATGTGACCACCTATTTTTTAATAGTCTAGTAATATCTATATTTAAAAATCGGTCATGTGAACGTCAAAAATATTGTTTCTTACTCTTCGCATTTTGTTTGTTGGGAATGTGTTTTTATGCAATTTTATGATCGAGACGTCGATTTCTGTGTTATTATGTGTTTCTAGTTATTATAAAATTTTAATTATCCTGTTCTATATTAGATTTCAGTTTTGCTGCGGTGAGTGCATATTTTGTATACTAGGGAACGCGATATGAGTAGAGAGAAGGCCACGGAAGCTATATGGACTACCAAAATATCATAACGTAAGATCGCAAACCGGAGCTCACAAACAAACATACACCCTACCACATACCGAGTAAGAAACAGTCTCGATCCGCTAAACTACACAGCAATAATAGCAGAAATCAAGAAACACCAAAAAACAACCATGTAGACAGACGTCAACCATCCAAATATCCACAACGAAATGCTGATTGGAACAGGAGCAGAGTGGAGCAGTACTATCTAGTTCTTCGATTAGCAAAGGTTTGCCATAAGGGCCATTGGCTACTACCTGCTCACAGCTAAATGGATTATTTCATAATCGTCATGATCAACACAATATCAATTATTAAAGGTAAAGTTGTAGGTCTGATTGCAGCAACCAGCCGTCGGCGATGACGATAACTCTTCATGTACTAAGTCGCAGCAACTATTTGGTGGAGTGGTCAGTTCCTTTCATTGATGTCTTTAACTCCCATAACTCATGCGCCAGGTACCAATTTACAACTAGGTCGAACTAGACGAAGAGTCGTATCAGGTGAGAAATCACGACCCGGACAATTTTTTTGTTCCGGACATGGTTTCGAACCTGGCACACTGTAACCCTGTGATGATAAGCAAGCTCACTATCAACTAGACTACCTTGTATCAATTATTAAAGGGTGCCGGAAGACACCCTCTCATTATCTTTAAGTCTTGAGCCCGTATTGCACTCAAGACATCACATATTTTACGCAACGATATCCTATTTATCACCGTGGTTTTCTTCTTGCCTGCGATAGCTTAAGATATGATATCTTGTGAGCTCCGAGTCAATGATGATAACAGTTTTAAATCAGCATGGCGGTCCAACAATATAGCTTGACAGGCCGGATTTACCCGCGTATTTTCTCACCTTCAGTAAATACCAGTAAAGAAAGAGCTATCATGAATGCCGTCTCTACATCGAAAGCTGGGTTGAAATTTACCCCAATAGCTTCTGCCTGTTGTCTTGGTGACGCATTAAGAAATAGTATATTTATTTTTCCCTGCCATGAAGTAAACTTCAGTTGTATAAGTGTATCGTGTAAATTAATTGAAGAAAAGAAATGGCCAGTAAACTGACTAATGCTGACTTAATCAAGTGTTGATGGGAAAACTCACATCGGCTTGTTTGGTTAGCCTAATACTGCTTAAGAGTATAGGGGAAATAACACAGAAATTACAGTGAGATTAGAGGAAACTAGATTGGTATTAATGCCTACCAATACCGATTATGTCCCTTTTTTTGTTTATCAGTTTATCATGCACTAATTTAAATATAAATATATTTACGGTTGGGATTAGTTATGTAAAAATAACTAACCCTAACCCTAAAAATTTAAATTTAAATAAATTGATTTATATATATATATATATATATATATATATATAAGTGACATATTCTTTCCAGAATGTTGTCTTCGTCGATGATATTCAAAACGTCTCTATGTTCCGGACAAGCAGGCCTGCATTGACCAGAGATATGTGCATACATTCTTCGATGTCACTGGATCATCGTCTTCTTGGTGTTCCTCTTCTTCTCTTCCCTGGCACTCTGCCCTCTAGAATCAGCCTTTCAATACCATCATGTCATTTTAAGTGTCAAAAATATTGTACCTTTTTTTTCTTATGTTGGTATTTAGACGCAACCCTTCAGTTAGTTTCAATAATTTCAAACTTCAATGTTATTCTTTTTTTCTGTCCATAATATTCGTATGATCTTTCTGTAGCACTCATTTCAAATGAATTTGTTCTTTTGATATTGTCTTGTTATTTAATATAATATTTATATTAATTAATCATAAAATACGTAGGTAGGTACTAATTGCAAACAAGAACCGATAAGAGTTATGAATATCTTCTCAACATCAAAGGATGGGCTCCAATTGACTCCATCTACTGCTTGTCATCATTGTGATGTATCGAAAATAGTGTCTTTAATCACGGTCCTACTTACATATCTGCCCTAATTATATTATATATTGCTCTCGGTCCTTCAACTTTCTCTTACAGTAGAGAGGTAAAGATAAATGTAATATGAGTAATGTCCTGTTAACTTAATTCTGCTTGAAAGATTTCTAAAATTTCTAAAATACTATAAGTCTGTCATGCGTAGGATTTTGATATATCCTAAGAAAGAAGTACGGCAAGATAACTAGACAGCCGTTAGACTAAAGAAGAGAGTTTGGCAATCCCGAAAATGAACAGGGATACTGTCAAAAGCAATACTTTCGGGCAAAATAACCGAAATAACTTTCGTCTACGTCAGTATTTCCCAGTCTTTTTTTTTATTATGCCCCCCCCCCCCCACCTAAGTCTTTCTAAAATTCTGATCCCCCCAATGTAACATATATAGGCCTATATTTTTTTCTAATTTAAAAATTGTATTATTCACCGCTGAATTCTACCCCTGAACAATCAAATTACCATCCCTCCCCTGCGGTTCGTGTGCCCCTGGTTGGGAAACAATAGTCTATTTAATATGTTGCATAGAACAAAAAAATCTATAGATTCGTCGCTGAAATTGCACGACTAAGGAACTCATGGAGAAAACAGTGAAGACAAGACCAAAACAATTGGGACTTCGAGGGGACAACTGAAGAGAAAAGCGTAGCACAGACATCGTTGGATAGCGACAGTTGCAACCCTATGTTCCACGGGAACTGAAAGGAAAGACACACGATTTAGGATTATAGGCTGCCTCTCCAAGATGTTGCCTCGTGCAAGTTTTATGTTTGAGGGTACTTCAGAGATAATGACCCAACACCTGATTCAACAACCACTCAGTCATCGGCTCCTGAAATACTTTTTTGATATCACTGATTCTCAACTGTTTTCATCCATGGCCATCGTTTGGGACATTTTTTTTCGTAGTTTCACTTGAGTCTAAAAAAATTAAACAAAAATAATCCCATCGTTGACATTAACCCCATCGATGCAAGCTACACGTCAAGGAAATTGGACTTACGAATGCCACAAACAGCTGAAAACTTAGTCTGTCAGCCCCCTCCCCCGTACGTGCAAGCAAGACCACAATCTACGCAAATAACTACAGGTGATGAAGACGAAGGCAACTAGACAAGAGGAATACCACAGCAATCAGGATGTCAGGGACCAACGCAAGGCGAATGAGAGAAGAAAAATGTATTCGTTTTAAATCTGTTAATTATAAATCTTATGAGATCCTTAAACATCATTCTATTTATTTTCTATGATCCAATTAGTACCCCCATGTGTGCCCCCACACCCTGACATTTTTCAAATTCTTTCTTTCCGCGCTCCCCTTCTCCCTCGCTAGAAAATGCTATAATTCCTAATGGGCCTTATGATCCAGGTTAAGAACTACTGAACTAGATATTCTCATATTAAACAAGTAATTCTTGAAGGATTTTTACTTTCTTCGACTATTGACTGAAGAAATGACTTCTCTCAACACGTGTCTTGGTATTTACACTCAATCCATCCAAAAAGCAAAGAATTGGCTACAATGTGCTCCAACCAGATTTATTCGATATTCGAAAGGTGTGAAAGAAGATTAAATATTGCTGCTTTGCTGTTGGCCTGAGTACGTAGGTGATGGGTTTACCACAATATTTCGCATTAGAACAGACCACTGCAGACTGTTGGGTCACCTTTATCGATTAAGGATGTCATACACAGATGAATGTCCATGTGGATCCGGAACCCATACCCCAGAACACATACTTCAGGACTGCCCAACATACAAAGAGTAGAGACAGCAGACCTGGCCAAAGGATACAGACTTGAGGCAAAAGCTATGGGGCAGCCGCTCTGACTTGGAGAAGACGGTGGACTTCGTTTTGACGACAGACCTGACGGTATAGCATGACCACAGATGCTGAACGCAGAAGAAGAAGAACCTCTCTTTTTGAGAGGCGCATTCCTTTCAACGAGCGGACGAAGTCTGTAGGCTATCAGGACGCAAAACCTGTAAGTATTAGAGAATACAAAGAGTACTCATCATCATCAGGTGCCATGCCGGCTGGCGTAGGCAGTCATGGCTCTCCACAGCTCTCTGTCCACAGTATTATGTATCAAAGTCGTTGTTGTTTCCATGCCGTGCCAGGTTGTCAAACTGTCTAATATTTTCTCACGTTGTCGCCCTCTATCTCTGTTGCCTTCAATTTTACCTGATGTTCTCTAAACCTGCATGTCTCATGAAGTGGCCAAAAAAAGTTGATTGCCTTTTTCTTATATTGTTGATTAAGGTCCGTTTCGCATTTGACTCTTTTATCAGCTCTACATTAGTTTTACAAAGAATACTAAGTACCAAATTCAAGTTGTGTTTTTGAACTGAGTAAAATTGTCCATATTTTAATTAGATGACTAACAGATGTTAGGATGACATTGGTGAGAAAATACAAATTAGCGTTTGTTGTTTATGATGTTTTACTCTAAAATTGTCTATTCATTAATGCGTTGATGTATGTGAAACTATATGAATAACTTTATATGTGTAATGCTGAACGTTATTGATTTGACTACTGTAGTTCCTTTGTATATAGAAAATATAAAACGTTTGTGTGTTTTCTTAAGGGGCGCAACTCAAGTTTAACTAAGCATGAGGAGATGGGAGAGAAATACATGTGCTTTCAAGCATTACTCAGTGACAATGGACATCTTAAACAATTGAATTTTTATTGTGCAACGTTTTCAATGACTGTTCTAATGAATGTTGAGAGCAAACATTTGCATAAAAAGTGTGGGGGATGCTGGCCTTGTCAGACGTGTCACTCGTAATGTGACGTTTAGAATAGTGGCTCTCAAATTTTTGTAGCTCGTGCTTCCCTTTTTGTACTATTTTTTAATCTCGTAAATTTCGGACTGCTGAAGCATAAAACCCGACTTTATTCAGGACATATTACTATATATCTTCTCATGAAATATCGTTTAAATAATCACCTTTCTCTAGCTACCCCACTCTCACTCAGATAGGTATGTGCGTCTAATTTTTTTTTTTTTTTTCCATGGCCACTATGGGTTTCTTTGGTGCCATATGAACTAGGTTAAGAACCATTAATTTAGAGAAAAACATTACAAATATTTCGTTTGAGCTATTCGTCACACTTTGCAAATTGTACGTTGACTCTCGAATGTGCACAATTAATTACGTCATTAAACACTGTTAATTATATAATTCACAAAAGCTAGATGTCACGTATTCCAGTGACAGAAATATGCGAACCGCACACAAGTGGTTGTGAAGGCGTTTATGTACCTAAAGAACCGTAATATTGTGTTAAAAATGATAATACAATAGAAAGTAGATGGACCTTGTAAAGTTCCTCTTTCATGCGTCTATATAAGTAAAACAAACGCATGAAGTCGCTGCAAGAAAAGAAAAGAAGCTAGTTAGATTTGGACATATAATAAAGTCACTGACACATCAAGAAAAATCAATAATAACAACTGTTTTGTTTAGAAAGTTTGAACGAAGAAGTTGTATTCTAAAGAGATATTCTTAATTTTTTCCTACATTCGTTCTGAGACTCCTACAAATTTACAGGATGTAGTACGGAGAATGAAATTTATTGTGTCATAGTTTTACAGCTTATCTGCAATACCTGCGTCTTTCGCACTGAGACATCCGACTTCAGTATTGCTTATGAGTCAATTTGACCTTATATGAGATGGAACAGCCAATTCCACCTCATAACCTCCTTAGCCGCCTCTTACGACATGCATTGAAGGTAAATAGTGTTGCTATTATTTGCTCCCGGTCAACATATGGGTACTAAACAGATATAGGCCCTAACACTAGTCGAATACGCGGTAATTGAGTGGCTTCCTAGTCGGGTAGCAAAGTTTAGATTTATCCGATTAAAACAATTTCAGATCACAAAACAGCTAATATATTGACCTCACATAAAGAAATGGGTGCCACATTTTCAGAGCAAATTAAGGCTATAGACGTGATTCTGACCACATCACGTCTAGCTGTTCCGTTGAGAAATGAAAAATATGTGCATACCATATAGTCCGTTCATTTTCTCACGTTTTCTTACGTTTGACATTTTAAAAAAAATAAGCAAAAAAAAAAAAAAAATACTTGATAATTTGTTTTGATTTTGTGCTGATGATGTTATATTGTTAACTGCATTAATAAAATATTGTTGCCTTCCTAAAAAAGTATCTAGTTTGAGATATCTCTTCTTCAAGCTATAGTATAAAAAAACGAGTTTTATCAGCACACAATTTTCTAATGGTATCAGTAAGAAAGTGTATTGAACCGGTAACAAAATGCATATTAGTAATAGAACAAACTCTATTATTGAAAGTAATCATGATATTCCCGTACACTGGCCATGTTTACAATTCAACTATTACAACATTCTTCTTCTTCTTCTTTCGTTCACTTGAAACATGTCTATATCTGTAATTATGTCTCCTTAATAAAACTCACTGTCTTTTGTAGTTTATACAGTGTCCCATAGAGCTTTGATTCCAGTGTTGTTTCTTCTGGTCAATATGTCTGCCTCAGCGTTTCATGCTCAGAACACTCTTGAAGTATATGTTTGGCACTCTGTGCTGCCTGTCCACATGTACACATGGCCGTGTTGCCAATCTTGAACTTTGTATACATGTGACTGCGGAGTCGGTTGTGTCCTGTTCTGAGACGTAGAATTATAACTTGTTCTGATCTGTTCATAATGTGATAGTCATCTTGTGTTGGTGTTTGTGGCTTTCTTATTGACTTGTTCATCTGTTTTTTCTGATGGTAGGTGATTGGTATATCTGGTTGGTCTTCGGCAGCACCTTCCTTAGCTAGTTGGTCTGCTATTTCATTTCCTGGTATTCCACAGTGAGAGGGTATCCACTGCATGGTTACCCTATACTGGTAAGACAATTCGCTAAGTAGATTTTTCAAGTCTGTTAGTTTTCCAGACAGGAGAGCTTGAAGCACTGACCTTGCATCTGTCAGGAATACCACAGGCTGTAGGCCAGAGTTGGAGTTCAGCAGTTTTTTAGCTGCCACACTACTTGCCTGGATTTCTGCATCATAATTATTGCAGAATTTTCCTGTCGGTGTTCTGATTATATCTCTAGGCTTGTGTGGATATTCTATATATACACCTGCACCTCCATTCCTCACAGCATTCTGTGCTGACCCATCTGTGTACACTCTGACCCATATATCTTGTGGATATTCCTCATCCAGGAAACTGAGGGTGACTGTCCTTCGCTGCACACTGTTCTGTTCGTCCTCGTTTAGTATTCCTTTCACATGGGTCTGAATGTATAGTGGCATTTCATGGCTTTCACTCCACGGGGTTTGTTCTGGTACAGACCTTAAGGGGCTGTCAACTTCAGGTAGGTCTGTAAGTTGTCTACGGAGTCGTTTACTCCTTAGTTGCCTTTTACGACATGCGTGGAAGGTAAACAGTGTTGCTATTCTTTGCTCCCATTTCGGGCCCCGGCAACACACAGGCGAATAACGTTATTAGGTTCAATACAGGAATGTGACAAAATCACGTGACAACGTACCAACATTTTAATTTCATACGCTACTGCACAGAGCTTGCGTTGCTAGGAAATTTAAAAAGAAGTAGCTTCTGATATCGACTTATCAATTTGCGCGCAACGCACTGGCCATCACCCCTCACTCAGTGTGTAGCACGCATATCGAGTGATCGCGGCTCTCATTGCATAACGTGTAGAACGCTGGCTGTGTCTGTATATGCGTCTTTATCGGAATTTCGTTTCGTTTAATTATATTCGCTTTTTTTCCGTAGATACCTAGCAACTGATCAGGAGCAGAGTACTTATTATAATAATATAGATACAATCAGAACACCGACAGGAAAATTCTGCAATAATTATGATGCAGAAATCCAGGCAAGTAGTGTGGCAGCTAAAAAAAACTGCTGAGCTCCAACTTTGATCTACAGCCTGTGCTATTCCTGACAGATGCAAGGTCAGTGCTTCAAGCTCTCCAGTCTGGAAAACTAACAGACTTGAAAAAAACTACTTAGCGAATTGTCGTACCAGTATAGGGTAACCATGCAGTGGATACCCTCTGACTGTGGAATGCCAGGAAATGAAATAGCAGACCAACTAGCTAAGGAAGGTTCTGCCGAAGACCAACCAGATATACCAATCACCTACCATCAGAAAAACAGATGATCAAGTCAATAAGAAAGCCACAAATACCAACACAAGATGACTATCACATTATGAACAGATCAGAACATGTTATAATTCTACGTATCAGAACAGGACACAACCGACTCCGCAGTCACATGTATACAAAGTTCAAGATTGGCAACACGGCCATGTGTACATGTGGACAGGCAGCACAGAGTGCCAAACATATACTTCAAGAGTGATCTGAGCATGAAACGCTGAGGCAGACATATTGACCAGAGGAAACAACACTGGAATCAAAGCTCTATGGGACACTGTATAAACTACAAAAGACAGTGAGTTTTATTAAGGAGATAGAATTACAGATATAGACATGTTTCAAGTGAACGAAAAAAAAAGAAGAAATAATAATATAAATCGTGTTTGACGCATTGGTTTAATAGTGATGTTTGTGATTTTTCTATACTCCTCTGATTGACTGAGGATAGAGGTATTTGGATATCTTTGTATGCTGATGTCTACAGTGTGATACCTCTCTGACACTGACACGTTATGGGTCTTACTATTATTATTAACGTGTCGTGAAATTTGTTTCAAGTTTTTTTGTTTGTTTTTACATAGCGTTTGTTTTTGATCACATATTACATCCAGGCACGTAGATAAGTGGGGAGAGTGGATGGATTGGGATTTTTACACCCCCCCCCCCAACTCAGAACATCTCTTTTAGCACTAGCGATATTTCATAAAAACGGTCATCAAACTTTTCACACGCATGAACTCCGATCTGACAGAAGAAAACAACCGAATGAATGTTTTAATAATTAGATGAAACACCTTCCCCCTTGAGTAGATTATTCCTGCGGCGCTGATTACATGCATAATGAGTTTGAACATGGCCGGACTACAGTATACAAATCTGTAACTATGATACAGATTGATGCAGTGATGTACAAACACTTCTGTAGCGATGCTAAAATAGGTAGCTTATATCACGATATTTAAAAAAAATGATTGGAGTTGGATAATAATTTTTGTCTTTCGGGTTTGCAAAAAAAAACAACAAAAAAAACAACAACAACAATTCTTCATGTGCACGTCGCCTCGACAGTTACGGCAAAACGGCTTTTATTCCCACAACCAACCCCCCCCCCCCCCTCTTGCACTTTTTAACAGGGAAAGACGCATGCGCAGTAATAAAAGTAAAGTGGAACCTGAAAAAAAAACCACGTTTAACTTGGTGTAGACAGACCTGTCTATTTTCCCATGCTATTAATTTGACAAATATCAAACAAGGAAGAACGAAAAGCTGATGATTGTGACAAAAAAATTTATGAGACTTCAGATATTGAAAATGCTCGTATTTTGTCTTATTTCACTTCATGGTCTGTTTTACTTGAAAATAAACGAATAAAAGGGAGAATAACAAGGCACGTCTGCATTAAGCCGTAGTTTTTTTCCCAAAGATATATTATGCATTACGTACATGAAAGCGTCCATAAATGTATCGAAACACTTGTTTTCTATTCGCATAGATTATTTCTGTCACCCGAATATGTGACATCTAGCTATAATTAACAATACATAATGGCATAATTAATTTTGCACGTTTGACAGAGTCCACGCACAATTTTTAAAGTGTGACGAAGAGTTCAAACCAATGATTTGCAATGCCTTCTTCTAAACTATAAACCAATGGTTCTCTACGTGGTCCACATGGCCCAACAGAGAACCAAAGCTGCCACGGAGAAAACATGAAAATTAGAAGCACATACCTATCTGAAGGAGGGTGGGGTAGCCACAGAAAGGAGACTATTTAAACGATATTTAATGAGAAGATAAACGAAAGAAAAATAGTAAAATAGAAGTCACGGGTCATCAAGTGATAGAGCTACTGTTCTAAATACTGTTCACATTTAGTAAACGTCACAGTAAGAATGACACGCCTCTAAAGCCACCAGCCCAATGTAATCACTTGTTCCTCTAGCTTAGTTAAGTGCACATTACGGCCCTTAAGAAAAACATAAGCGTTTCCCATTGTAGTAAATTATATTTTTGGTTAAGTAATTCGTACCTCTTATTGTACAATCAGCCCCATGAGCCAAATAACCAAAATACTTCTCAGAATCATCATGAAGAGAGTGAGAAACAAAATAACCAAAATACTTCTCAGAATCATCATGAAGAGAGTGAGAAACAAAATAAAATCAGAAACAAGTCCAGAACAATGTGGCTTTGTAGAAGGCAAAGGTACCGACAATGCTATTTATATATTGAGAACACTAATAGAGAGGTCTATAGAGGTAAAAACAGATATGTACCTCTGTTTTATAGACTACACTAAAGCATTTGACAAAGTTAAACATAGCGAAATTATATACATGCTAGAGATTCTGAACATTGACAGCAAGGATTTAAGAATAATCAAGAACATGTACTGTCAACAAACAGCAGCAATAAGAGTAGGAAATCAATTTGGCCCTTTTCAACAAATAAAACAAGGAGTCAGACAGGGATGCGTGCTTTCACCTGACCTGTTTTCTTTATACAGTGAAAACATAATGCGTGCAATAGTAGATATCCCAGGAATATCAGTGGGAGGACATAACATAAATAATTTGAGATATGCGGATGACACTGTTCTGATTGCAAAAAGTGAGGAAGAACTTCAAGATTTAATTAATGTAGTAGTCACAGAAAGTAAAGAGAAAGGCCTATTCCTAAATATCAAGAAAATAGAAGTAATGGTTATTTCAAAGAAACAAAATAACACACCTTGCAAGATCATAGTGAATGATATAGTATTAAAACAGGTCCACCAATTTCAAACATCTAGGTACAATGATTATAGCAGATGGAAGAAGTTCGACAGAAATAAGATGCAGAATAGGACAGGCAAAAACAACATTCAGAAAAATGAAAAATATACTGTGTAATAAGATCTTGTCATTAGAGGTGAGAAAGAGAGTTCTTCAGTGCTATATAACCCCTATACTAACATATGGGTGCGAGTCTTGGACAATAAACAAACTGGAAAGTGGGAGATTGGAGGCAACAGAGATGTGGTTCTACAGAAGAATGCTGAGAATACCATGGACTGCCAGAAAAACTAATGCAGAGGTGTTGAATGAGTTAAATGCGAAACGGACCATAATCAACAATATAAGAAAAAGGCAATCTTCTTTTTTTGGCCACAAAATGAGACAGGCAGGTTTAGAGAACATAATAACAAAAGGCAAGATTGAAGGCACCAGAGACAGAGGGCGACAACGTGAGAAAATATTGGACAGTTTGACAACCTGGCACGGCAAGGAAACAACAACGACTTTGATACATAATACTGTGGACAGAGAGCTGTGGAGAGCCATGACCGCCTACGCCACCCGGCATGGCACCTGATGATGATGATGACCTCTTATTAGGAGATGCCGGACTCAGATTCCTGAGGTCTTGGGTTCAATCCGCGGTTGGGACAAGGATTTTTATCTTTGGAGGTGCAGTAAAAAAATTCTTCCTGTACACGTAGCGGCGACAGCTTTGTCAAAGCGGCCTTAATTCCCACAGCCTTAACACCCTCCATGCACTCCCAGGTAAACACGTAGTAATGAAAGTTTTTGAACGTTTTTTTATTGGGAGGTACGCTTCTTTCAACCGCGAACGTTAGTCCAGTTTGGCATATCAGAGCCTAACAAACATCAAAAATAGTGGAAGTCGCAGTTCTAGTAGTCACTGGTAATCCAATCACCACGACCTATATGTTAATCAATATACAAAGGAACTAGTCAAAACAATATTCTTCTCTAGTATGCATATGTATTGAGTAACATACATCTAGCATTCACATAGATTAGGTCAGTGCTTTTCAAATGTGCTTCAACCAACGTTCGCTATTGTATGGAATTTATAGACCAACAACAACTTTGAAGAGTGGGCAAAAACCTGGGGTGTTCATTTAAATAAAAGTACGACTGTCACCACGTTCTTCATCCTCTCAATAAAACCTGAAAACTATGGTTTTCTCTTTGGGGGTGATTCGCACTAGTCATTACCCCAATCCCAAAATAAAAATATACAGTCTAAAGGACGAAAATTTGACGAGACTTAGGCCTCATTTTCGAAGATACAGGGGGGAAAAGCCACACGCAGACTACAAATAGTAACACAAAAACTATCTGGGACATATTGAGGAGCCGACATAAAACCACGAGACAAGTGTACATATGTCATTTTCGTCCAACTCTGAAATATGGATTGAGCACACGCAATAGTGGCAAATATCAATCTCTAGAAGCTGGACAAAATTCAGAATGCAAGTCTCCTGATTATTACATGAGGACTAAGGAACATTATGAGAATGCATCACGAAAAGTTGCCTGTACAGGCATATAACCAAATGAGATCAGGGTACAAAGCCAGAGGAAGACCACGGAAAAGATGGATAGAAAACGTCAGGGACATCCTGTACAGACACGGTCATAGCACAGCCGAGGCCACACATCTGGCGATAGAACGCAAGATCGAGCTCCAATCACCCCTACGCCTAACGGCAAGAGTGGATCACAAACCACCTGGGGGAAAGACAATAGACTAGAGACTAAGGAACAAAGATATAAAGGCAATTGAAGCAACAACAGAATTACAAAATCTAACAGATTACAAAATGTAGACTTGTCTCGTGGTTTTATGTCGGGGCTCCTCAATATGTCGGGGCTCCTCAATATGTCCCAGATAGTTGTTTTTTTAGTATTTGTAGTCTGCCTGTGGTTCTCCCCCCTCCCCCCTGTATATTCGAAATGTAAATATCGTGTCAAATTTTAGTCATTTAGACTGGTAATATACTGTATTATGTACTATATCAAGTCGTCGCGACATTTTTCTTGCACCTGATTTACAGTTTCATATACGCAGGGAATTGTACCTGAATTGGACTTTTCGGTTATCTCCTAACACACATGAAAAATGCAACAACCGAGACCGTCTGACATAAAGACCTCTGTACAGAAAGTAAACAGGACTTCATTCGTTATGTTTTTGATTATTGTTGTAATTTATTGTTGTGAACTACGAGTACTACATCGCAAAATTGCACTTGTTGGCAAGCGCTGGCATTGCAATACATTTTATCGTCTTTCTCATTTTATTCTAAAGTTGAAGGCATGCACAGTAACAATTTTGTATTTATATTCACACACAGGCAATGCTATTTCGTAGAAAACACCTTAAAAAAGTTGTGGGATGGGCTGACAACTCTGTGAACAAGTCATTGTCACTGCTAGTCTTGACTCGATTTCTTAATTTTGTCTTCTGTCAAATGGCCCCATTGGGTAACGGAGATATGATGGCCAACGAATATTGCACCTCTGTCCTTTTGTGGCATGCTTCTAAGTGGGAAGAATCTAGGTGTGTCATTACTGAATGTGTCAACAGGACTGATGAAAAAATGATGAGCAAGTTGGCGTAGAAAGCATGCTACACTTCTTGTACGACGCGATGATCCTAGGATACTGTCAAACTGGAATGCCTCCTCTTGGGGACTTACCATGCATGCATACCCCCCCCCCAACACACACAACCACATAACATGCCGTTGAGAAAGCAACCTGTATGTATTTTAGTCACCTTGCTGACTTAATGAGAATGATCTATGTTTTTATCAGAAAGGCTGTTAAGAGCTACCTGCTCACAACTTAATGAATCATCATCATCATATACAAACTCATTTTTGCAGATTTATATATGAATTCCACAACAACAGGTATGTAAGCATGCTCCTAAGTTGGTTACTTTGAGCAAATATATTATTATTATTATATGTGCGTTCTGATACTCCTGCTAGTTAGTTAGGATTAGTTCAGAGAACAGAAGATGTTATGTCATGATTAAAACATAGCTATGATATAGGCCTATGTGCTTTTGGTCTGACACATCTGACTAGAGCAGGGCTTCTGGGTCAATCTGACCCTCAATGGGCTGGGACAGTCAACTCTACCCCCAAAATCTTCTTGGTCGTCTCTTACAACGTGCATGAAAGTAACAATGTTGCTATTATTAAACACCCCTGTTGGACCTTGCCAAGACAAATGCGAAATTAGCTGCTTTATTTGCATCTTTCAATCCGATTGAACGGACGTCAACATGACTTTTGAATCTCTTTGACATACAATGGAGTGAGACGGACAATCCTTCCCCAAGCCTCCATAGTTGTTTCTTACGATAGACATTGGGACTAGTGCGTTTAGTCAAGGATCTTCTTTCGAGCCCATGCAACACAAGGCTGCACATACAATTATTAGCTTTATCGGTTGGACAATTAACAGGATTTATAAAATAGCATATATACCCGGTAATAATGCATACAATATAGGCCTATGTATAATTAATCCGCTGCACTATTTACTATTGTAAAAATATACAGATATTCATTATAAACTGTTGTATATTGCAAACGTTTAAATACAATTACAAACTATAGACATGATGTAAGAAAAGCTAAGTATGTCTGCACTTCTGACATATTTTCTTAACTTTATTTTCTGTCTCTATTTATATTACAGAACATAGTGAAAAACAAAACCTATTTCTGAATGGAAACCAGGCCAACAAGAGACAAAAAGTTCTCAATCAGTATCAATACCAGTGAATTAGAAAGAGTCAACTGTTTTGAATACAGTAACGATGATTGCTATGAAGAAGTCTGAAGGAGGTTGATTATCACGTCAAAGAAGCTGATAAAAATTGAAAACATAGGCCCTTATGGCTGAGCTGCTGTAAAATAACAAAGCTAACATTCCTAAGAGCTTGCATATTCCCAGTGGCAATATATGGGTGTGAATCCTGGACAATCACAATAAAGTCAAAAATAAAATAGCAGCAATTGAAACAAAATGTTACAGGAAAATCCTCAAAATACCATGGCTCAAAAAGATCACTAATGTAGCCATATAGAAATGAATGTAAAAGAAAACTGGCTAAACAGCATGGTTCTTTCCAGAAAACTACAATATATTGGCCATATCAAACGTCACGACAGCCCGTTGCTTGCCATGCCAACGAAGTGTACGGAAATAATAAGAAACATGACTTAAAATGGCCTGTTTCAATTCTTCTCGCAGGCCTGCTATTGGCGAGAGTCACGTTACAGCCATGTATCCAATTTACTTTCACATAAAGAGTCAAATGTGGAATATACAAATAAAATCACATGTTTTGATTCTTAAACAGCTACTTCCTATTTCCTCTTCCAATTTTTATATAAAATGTAAACGTCGCCTGGTTCGTAAACTTCCGGCTCACAGAAATGACAAATTGTACTAATAAACAAATAAGAGGGCTGACTTCACACTATGCACATTAGAAACTCAAGACCTCATGCATTAAAACAAATTAATGTAAGTATTATAAATAGACCTTTCCTTGATTTGTTTCTGGTAAATTATGTATAGGCACTGTAGGAATACAAAATTAATATAACAATTCTCAATTCATTTTAATTTATCCTTTTTTATTAATAAACTTTTAATAATGGATTGTTACATTGTATTTCGTTAGGCATTAGCACAAAATTTTCAAAATGCGTGTACACTGGACAGCGTTATAAAAACCACAGTTAGATAGCCCTTGAAAATTGCAATTCAGTGATGCCTCAACCAATTCTGTACATCAATTCTGAAAAAAGTTATGAATTTTTTTGAATTAATTTTGCATCAAAATTATTTACATGGAACATATAAGGAAATATAAGCTGATTAGTACACAAAGTTGAATTTAGCATTTCAGCTGAAATGCTACAGGAAGATACTTAGAATATCATGGAAGGATAAAATCATAAACTCAGATATTATAAACACACTGAATATTCCAGAGTGTTGGTTACTAAACACAATAACAAAAAGAAAACTACGCCTGTTTGGTCATATAAAGAGACATAACTGTTTAGAAAGACAAATAATGGAGGGAAGAGTACCTGGGAAGAGGAGAAGGGGCAGACCATGAAGACGATGGACTGACAACATTAAAGATAACATGAATATATCGCTAGAAAATGCAAGCCACATCGTCCAAGACAGAGTGGTTCAGAGAGTTCATTGGGAAGACAACGTTCTGGAAGGAATACGTCACATGACACTGACACAGTGCACAAAGTTGTGACCGATAATTGTAGCAGAGCCGTATTATTTACAATGTAAATTACATTGTAACAAAAAACAAATTTGCCCCTACCACCAGATTCTTTTTTGAAAATTTGTGTTATCGTTTGTGATTGTTTTGAAAACGTGATAACGCTTTTGGGCGTTTTATTGTTAGAAATATTTAAATTTTATGGCGCAACTAAGGATCAACTCTTCACTGTGACGCCTTTGTTCTAGTTTCGAGGTATAACCTAACCTTTCCAGTGTGATTACAGAAGTTGTAATTAAAATTAAAGTATGTTATTTGAAATGGAACATTAGTTTGGCATCATTATTTAGATTGGGGGGGGGGGGGGGGGGTAAGGGTTAGCATCAATTATTAATTAAAAAATGAATAAGTTATAAAAGTTATAATTAAAAATGTGGTTGATATCTTTTGCATCAGGAGATGTGACGTCACGGCAGCCATTAATTTTATACAGCATCCATTAATTTCATTGGTGTTACACGGATATCCATGTCTTTTAGTTACAGATGTAAACATTGTGTGCTATTTATAGCACAGTGAAGAGTTGATCCTTAGATTTACCAATTTTATTTGTAAATGTAAATAAAGAATTGAATTCTGCATATATTTGTATTGGTATAATTTTTGTTTGTGTGTTTTCTGAAGTGGGGAACCCTGTAAAAAAATAAATTCTACAGTATATAGACTATGTTGTTTCATTGTCAAATCATCATAATATCACTGGTGAAGATGAATGAACCTTATAGATTTGCCATAAATCATTCTCTGAAGCTCTAGACCTAGTCATATTTGGGATTGCTCCAAAACAATCGATCTTCTTCCTCTACATCACGAAAGTAGCACAATCTACTGTTTATTCTACTGTGAAAACTAACTAATTTCCAAGAATTCATCTTACTGAAAATAAGATAAAACAAAAGTATATAAAACCTGATTCACTTTCATAGAGGCTTACCAATGTGGATAGATGTGGAATTCAATATTACAATGCCATAGATGCCTTCCTGATCAATCAACTGTTTGGAAAAGGAAGTCAAATGGAATAGCTAGCCAGGATTGGTCAAATCTGGTTACCTGAACATGTTATTTTCAAGTATTAGAGAGTTCCTGGCAATGGGCAAATGAATTTGCTGGCAGCATTCTGGAAATGGAAATATGTTGGCAAAAAATTGACCTAAAGCGGTGTTAGGGTTAATCATGTATAGAAAGCATTTTTTTTAGTGATGTGAATTTTTTATGGGATACCATCAAAGATCACTGATGCCTGTATATATTCTTCTTCTTATGGTCTATGCTGTGTGTCATTGGTTATTTTATTTTGCCACAGTCTTCTATTTCTTACACTACATGGAATTGTCCCATGTTTTATTAACATGTAGCAACCCAGAGAAAAATAATGCATATTTCAGTAATACTTCATTTGGCACCCCACCATTTTTTTATGACTTCTTGTTTTTCTGCATATGTTTGATTTTTTGGCATAACTTTTTTATTTACTGAGTTATAGATTTCAAATTCGGAGACAGTAGAGATAAGTAGATGCTGGATATGGTGATATTGTTTGTTTGTGTGTGTCAGTGGGACTACAAACATAGACAATAACAAAACCATATGCATATAATGACTTACAGTTTCCTGATAGGCCTAGACTAGACCTAGTCCACTCACGGAGGCAAGGATGATGATAGCCAGAAAACCCAGACTACTGATAGCATTTACATCACTATTATTATTATTATATATTATCAACATTTCCATTATTATACCTTGATCTACAATAACTAACACACAGAAGCCTTCAAAATCTCATTTGATCAAATCAGCATCTGAGAAGAATAGGCCTCCATGAACAATTCTTGAGACTAACGGGAATTGAACCAGTCCGTTCAACGGCACCAAATTGCCTAGCAACTATTGCACACGCGTTCTTCCGTACTTGACTAACCGCATCTGCAATAAAAGATGCAATTTCGTCAAGACATTCAAAGCGTGCACTTAAAGTCACATGAACGTTCACGGACTGGTTCAATTCCCGTTAGTCTCAAGAATTTAAAAAAAAATTGTCCTCTGGCTTCCTACTTAAATCTACATGAACAATGACTTTTCCAAAATGAAATAAACAGTGTGGCTTCCTAATGTTAAAAGACCAAATATAATCTACAGTTCTTTCAAATACTGCTGAAAAATTTGGAAACAATTACTCTAGCGAAGATTTATTACAAAATCATGATCGGAAAAGATCATGTGAGACTGTTTACTGTGACAACAAATGGCTAATTGGAATGTGACATGCTGCCATTGGGTTGCTATCAGGACAGGAAATATGTGATATGCAGCTAACGGGTTGCTCTACATGTTAATAAAGTAAACCTTAGCCTAGGTGTTTCTATTACCTTTGGTCCTGGCTAAGATATTATATTATTTCATTTTTAATGTGATCTGGAGCTGTGTTTCTGGCCAGTTTCTGCATTGCCATGTTCAATTTTTGTCATGATCTTTGACTACTATAAGACCTCTCAGCAGAAAGTAAACATGACCCAGAAGGATGATTTTTTTGTTATTTCTGTGATTTTCGTTGGTCAGTCATGGCTATGTGTGGTGGGTGACTCCAAGTATAGAGGGTCTAAATAGTGGCCAATTAAGATCATGACAATAATAAAAAAACATCACGAATGAAGATATGTTTACGTTCTGTTGAGAGGTCTATACTAGAGCTGGTTATGCTGAATAGGTCATTAAATGCTGCTATATTGTTCTGATCTTTGTTAGGTGTTGCACTTTTTGTTAGTGTTTTGTCTTATTTCTTTCTGTGCTGTGGCTTGTTAACATGTGCATAGAAATTATTGAATATATCTGTTTTCTTACAGTGAAATGCTACTTCATTACTGCAGCTGTCTACTATGTGTGTTGGATTGATCTTTTTATTGCTTCCCTCAAGATTTTTTCAAGTCCCCAAGGGTCTCTTTCCTTTTTAGAATTGATTTGCTACATTTTTCTCTTAGGTCTTTCATTTGTTTTCCTTTATCATATATCTTACCTTTACTGTAAACCTGTTATATTCTATTTTACTTAAAAAATGGTAGGGTGTTTTTCAGCCTTCTTTCTGGTCTTCCTCATCTCTTTAACTGCTTCAGCTAATTCAGGTGTCCAATAATGTTTATATTTCTTGATCTTTCCTTTGGGATACACTTTTTGGCAGCTGCTAGAATTGTGGTGCACAATTTACTGCATGTTGCTTTCATGTGGACTTTTCTGTTTATTTCACTGAACCCAGCATCAGTTACTTGGCTGCACCTGACACAGTCGATTTTCTTAGCATTCCAAGAAGGCTTACCCATGATGTGTGTCATCTGTGGTATGGAAAGAAGACTTTGCCTTCTTTATTAAGTTTACCAAATGCAAAGTTTAATGAAAAACTTTGCATTTGGGTGTTCTGGTGGAGATTCACAGATATGCATTCTCTGCTGGTCACAAGCACTCAAGAGGCAGGCTGTGATCCTTCATTTTGTGGCTGAGTATTTGCTGTGACCATGTCACATCATGCTTTCTATGCCTTCATAATTCTCTCTAGCTTCGAATTTCTAGATCCCTCATGAGTTTTATTGACTACTTCCAATATCACAAGAGTAGGACATTCTGACAGTGGGTGCAATGTCAGTTTGCAAGACACTCAATCTATAGCTGAAACATTGGGCAGACTCAGATCCATTCAAGGTAGACATGTTTCTCACCATTTCAAAATCTATGGTGTGGTCTTTGAGAGTAGACAAGGAAGCATGGTAGACAAGAAAAGAGAGAAAGAAGGAGAGACATGGTTATTCTGCCAATAACTTGGTCACTCCTATTGCAACTTTGTGAGAACAGGGGAACCTCATGAAGGTGTTGCTATGGATGCTATTGGACATGTTTGTGCTTGAGAGTGCATGATTTATTCTGCATTGTGAACTGTGTATGTGACATATTTTTTACACAATGTTGTACTCACTGCACCCTGTAAGCCTCTCGGTTCTGTGCAAGCTGCCAACTTCTTCCAGTGTCATGTTGAGAAGGTCTTCAATGTCATGTTTCCATCATAATCTTGGTCTGCCTCTTGTTCTCTTTCCCAGAACTTTTCCCTCCATGATTAATCTTTTTAAACCATTGTGTCTCTTTATTCATTTGCATTTTTTGACAGTTTTGAGGAGCCATTCTTCTATGTTCAGATCTTTATAGACATCTGCGTTGGTTAGCCTTCCTGTCCATGATATTCTTACAACCTTTCAATAACATTTCATTTCAAAAGCATATATTTTCTTTTCCATTGCAAATGTCATTGTCCATGTCTCAAACAACCATATGTTGCCACTGGAAAGATATAGTTTCTGAATAGTTGTAACTTTGTTTTTCTGTTTGCCTCTTGCCATAGATTTTTCATCTGTGATGCTTTTTGTAGGGTCATTGCTAATCTCTTTCTGATCTCTGCAGAGTAATCTCCTGTGGTGTTGATGGTTGACATGAGATATTCAAAGTTAATTCCATTTTCTAGTTGTTCTTTGTCAATGATTATTGTAGATGTGAGTTCATCTCTGCTGATATGCACTATTTTTGTCTTTTTCGCATTCAGAAAAAGATTTTGTGCCTTGCTATGATGTTTGACTGACATAATTTTGTGTTCTGAATCTGTGGGGCTCCTTAATATTAGGGTGGACTCATCTGCATACCTAATTTCTGTAATCTTGTGTCCTCTGATATTAAATGGTTGAAACTCTTCATAACATGAGTCTTCTCATATATTTCGCATGTTTTCAGCATTTATGTTGAACAGGTGTGGTAAGAGGATGCATCCCTGTCTGGCTCCATTTTGGACATCAAACCAGTCAGATATTTCTTTCCCTTAACATGGACAGAAGCCTTTTGTTCTTGATGAAGCATTTTAATGAGCAATATGAGATTAATTAAGTTAGTTTAATTTGTACATAAGAAATAAAATAGAGATGTATGTACAAGAACCATTGTTTTCAATAGTGAAACAATGAAAACTAGCATGGTTTGGACATGTATGCAGGCATGATTCCTTGTCAAAAACAATACTGCAGGGAAATGTCAAAGGGGAGAGAAGCAGAGGAAGGCAAATAAATACATGGACAGATAACATCAAGGAATGGACGGGACAATATTTTGCCTCACTCACCCGCATCGTCAAAGATGGAAATGGCTGGAGGACTCTGTGTGCTGAAGCATCTACTGTGGTACCCCAACGACCCTGACTGGTTACCTGTAACAAAATACCTTGAGGCAAATGCGCACAGATGAATGTGGGAAATAAAATATCACACAGGGCGCTGTTACATAACAAAAATGCACACATGCCCACAAAAGTGTGCCGATAATTAATAATTGATATAAAATCAGTAATTGGGCTCTAGTGGGAGTTTGAGAGTGAATGCTGAAGAAGAAGATTTAACATTTTTCAAGATATCTTCATTGCCCTCAATAAACATATCACTCATAAAATGTTTTTCAATGATTCAATCAATCAAAGTTGTAATATATCCACCTTTTATTTGAAGTTAACAACACATGTGAATTGATTTCCTCATGTAACATTGATTTTTATAATTTGATGACATTGACAGAAATGTGACTGAACTGTCTCATAACTAGCGATCTGTGCATTCTCGAGGTCTTAAAAAACGGACATACCACTTTTAAAAATTCTACACCGAGTGGATGGAACACATTACATATACTATTTTATAGTTTGATTATGTGTTTTTATATTTTATGTATCGCAAATAAGACATTTTAAAAATAAGTTTCTGATGGTCATGTGTTGCCATGACCCGAAAGGGAAGCACAGAATAGCCCTTTTTGCCTTCCATGCATGTCATAAGAGGCAACTAAGGGGATTACAGGGTAAAGAATGGAACCATTTCACATGAGAGTTTGGGGCTCTAAAGAGGAGCAGAGGAGCAAAGAATAGCTGCACTATTACCTTCCTGGCATGTTGTACAAGGTGACTAAGGAGGTTATGGTATGGAGTTGGCTATTACATATAGAGTAAAATAGGATCACTACGAATTGAAAATCGAGAGGCTTCAGACGGACATCCAAGGCAGAATACATTCACCTGAATCGACGTCTGCAGGTTTTGGTTTGATCATGTGGAGCAATGCCATTATTGGATTACTTGAGAAGAGGGGCTCAACATTAATATTTGACTTTATTTAGCTAACATTATTTAGATGTAACTTTTTGACAAGTTATTTTGAGATTTGGATAAGCAAATATGCTTAAATATTATAAATTATCAATTTGATTGTTGTGAATTAAACAATAAGTTACATTTGACCCATTACAACAGTGTTTTCTTCATTTTCAACAAGTGTTTTCTAGCTCAAATTTAGGTGATTACATGGTTGGTTGCTGATCTATTGGTTCATGGCCTTTGACCCAATGCCATTAAATGGCATTATATTGCTGGGAAGTCTGTGGATTTTCAGCCCATCCAGAGCCAGAGAATAACTATCACACCTCCAGGAAGTTAGGTTTCAACCTATGCATTGCTCCGAGCCACTGTAGCCAAGATAGGGTTCACTGTGCTTATTCACCACCACCAATTGACTACTGGTTATGCTAACTTCTCTATTGCTCCAGGTATGAAACCAAATATCCAAGTCTAAAGAATTGTAATGTCCTGAGTCACTGTGCCTCTATGATAGGTCTCAGTCATAAGAAAAAAAACAGTGTTGTCAGTTTCCTCATCCTCAGTGCTGCACAGTACATCTCTGGCTCCCTCTCTGGGTGCATACAGATATTAAAGTAGTAAACATGAAACACATTTCAACTTCAAAATAAAAGCATAAGAAACATAATTGTATAGATGACGTGCCATGAGGCTTCTATAAGAAGATAACCTCAATATAACGGCATGTCATCTACGGTTTCATCAAACTAAGGTTTCCTGTTGCATTGATGGTTTGTCTAGTGGGCCATTGGTGAGACCCACAGATGCAACCACATGCATACATGGTGATTACATATTTGTGCAGTTTCAAATTGCTTTTCTTTGGAAGTGGTATATATTTTGATACTATTATAATAGTGGTACTATTATGATCATTTTCCTAAAAGTAATCCTCATTTTTGTTACCATTGAGGGGAAAAAAAAAACTGACTAAAAACTGGTGTTCCTCATCCCCATCCCTCTGACATCTACTATTCCCTCTCATTCTTATTCTCTGGTTTCTAAATGTCTTTCATATTCTGCAGAAATCCATTTAGAGGTACTATTTTTTTCCACAGGTTCTTCTTACTTTTTTAATATGATATAGATGTAGCATTTTATAATTCTCATTTTTAACTTGTTTGCAATTTGTTTAGATGTTAATATTTTCCTCATGTCATTGAAGGTACTTTTAACCATTCCTATTCTCCTTTTAACTTCTATTTCACATCTGCCATCATTTGTGACTATGTGTCCAAGATATTGATAATGTTGTACTTGTTGTAGTTTCTCTCCATGTATGTTTATGTTTAGCTCTTGTTCTTCTGTGTCTTTGCTGATTATCATGGTTTTTGTTGTTTGGATATTCATATCCAGCCCATATTCATTACTTGATTTATTGACTTGATCTATTAGTCTTTGTAGTTCATGTTCACTTTCTGCTAAAAGAAGTGTCATCAGCATATCTAAGCTTGTGTATTATTTTCCCATTGATCTTGAGTCCTGGCATTTCTTCTATAGTTTTTAAGATATTCTCTGTGTAGATATGAAATAGGCTTGGTGATAAAATGCATCCTTATCTTACCCCTCTTCTTATTTAGAGATTATTTAGAAATAGAAGATTATATACATGGAAAAGTCCCGGAGACAGAAAGAGGAACCAGATAGATTATATTATGATCAGCAATATATTTGTAGATAGTGTCAAGAAAGCTAAAATATATCCAGGAGCTGATATCAACTGTGACCATAATCCAGTGTTGTGCAAAATACATGTTAAACTTAAAAATATAGAGCATAGAAGACATCAAAATCCACAAATAGATATTTCAGTAGTAATAAAACAGTCAGATATACAACTAAATACTTTGTAGGTGTAAGGAATAGATATGAATATCTAATGGCAGAATCTATGGAACAATACAGAAGGGAAAATCCAGATTAAAAAAATAGTCAATAAATAGGACAGCCTACGGAAAAGTATTCAAGCATTAAATGAAAATTTACCAATAAAAAATGCCAAGAACAAACAAACATGTATATCAGATGAAATATTATAGAAAATGTTAGCAAAAAAGAAATACCCCAAAATATTCACTTATAGATAATGAGAGACACAACATGTGCAGAACAGCAAATAACAATGGCTAGAAACAAAATGCAAAGAAATAGAGATGTCACTACAAAAGAAATGCATAAGAAGATAAGACATCACAAATAAGAAAAATCCTATAAATGAATGTCACTGCATTAAAGATAAAAGTGGAAAAATTATACTTAATAAAACTGAAGAAGTACTTACAAGATGGACAGATTATGTGACAGAACTGTTTTATGACCATCTGAACAAAAACCTACACAACAAAAAGAATATACTTACAAAAAGAGGAGCTATACTTAGTATCCAACTGTTGATAGATAAATATATAGAAGTCCAAAAAATACCTATATTTGCTTCATAGACTACAGCAGGACCTTGACAGAGTCCAGCATGAAAAATTAATTGAATGTTATCAAGAAATAGGCATAGATGGAAAAGACATCTGACTGATTAGAAATATATACTGGGAACAGACTGATTCAATAAGGTGTGATCGAAAATCAAGGGATCGAAGTGACTAGAGTTAATGTTAATTATTGCCACAAATGAGCAGGAAAAACTAAACTCTCTCAGTCCAGCAAGGAGCAATGCTCGCAAGGTTCTTTAAAATTTGATGTTCTAGATTGAGGAACAATACAAGCATTCCTATTTACAAATTAGTTATATACTTTCTGTTATGCTTTTTCCCGTTGAAAACATCTTAAAAAATGACTAGAATGACATTCTTTTAACTCCATTACCATACATGTGAATTTATTTGCAGTGTTTCCATATCATAATGATAATAAGAGGATGTGAATTTTCTGAAACAGCTGTGCTGAAGAATCAGTGATAATAAAAAATATGAATTTTTGTGTAAACTCGCTGGTATAGGCCTATATAATAGGATTTAACAAATTAAGTATTAATATTATATATATATATAAATTAATGAATTCATTCATTAATTTTCCTTTTGCGCTGATGTTAGCGCATAGGGTAGAGGTCAGATCTGTTCAAAGCTATTCTGTGCATTTCTTAAATAGTGTTAATATTGGTTGTTTTACTTTCTCTAAGTATTGTTCTTCTGAGTGTTTCTTTTGATCTACCCCTTGCTCTTTTGCCTGTCGATTTGAATTCACTCCAATGGGTGTTATATTAATAACATGTTTATATAAATATATATAAATAATTATATCATATTATTTCCTATTAATATTCTTATCATGTTCTAAAATCATTTAACTCTAATGTATAATATGATAAATGTAATTTAAAAACATAAATATTTAAGAGTTTTGAAATTGTTGACATGTAGTATTTTAAAATTTAAAAAAAATAGATAATTCTGTCCAAGTGAAGAAAATAATTTTGCAATTAAAGAGTTAATATGCAATAGAAAAATTAAATTTGTTAAACTTTCACTTTACATATTGCCATCATTGTTCAAAATTAGTTAATCTCAGTGTGCGCAGTATTCTGAACACGAGATTAAAATGAGGGCAGAATTTACATGATGAAAAACTAGATGTGTCACAGATGTTACCATGTGCTGCAGTAGTCAGGCTTCTGTCATATATTTATTTTTACTCTTATATATCTAATAGAAATAAAACATGTTGTTTGCTGTTGTGAATGTTAGCTTTTTCTGTCGGAGATACTTGAATATTAGTTGTACTGTCAGAGATACTTGAATGTGAACTTATTGTTTCAGCTTTGTGAGAAATGTATGTCACTGATGGCTCACCTTTAAGTTTGTGATCAATAATTGATGTCAATATTGCTGGTTAAATTTCAACTTGTGAGAAACAGATGACAGTGTGTCACCAAATAGTTGACTTTCATTGTGTTCTGGTTAGTAGGTGCATCTCATTGATATTTTACTTATTCATATGCAGTGTTTAGTTGCTACTATAAATATCAATGACACTATTATAAAACATATTGCCATAGTAACTGGTATCCTTGCAGTATTCCTTCATTCAGCATGTTATTGTTGATATTCTGTGATGTCAGTTAGAAATTAGTGTTTTTTAGTTTATGGACACCATATATATATTTATTTCTGAAATTGATGTTGTTTGTTTTTCTCACAGATGAATGATTAGTTTGATTGAACCAGACAATGTTGCTGTAATAGAAGAGATCCCTGATCCAGAAGAAGACTCTGGTTTACCACAAAGACACCAGTTAGATGAGGAAGGGATGGATTCTCGAGGAGAGAATGATAATGCAGAAGAGGATCTTGCCATAGCGCAGGAAATTGTAGCTGGTAGTGATCAGAGTATGCAAAATGATGATGTTGAAAGTCTCGTATCAATGTCAGAAAATGCAGATAATAAACAAAGCTCAGCAGTAAAGGATTGTGACAGTGAATCGTTAGACATGTGTATACTAAGTACTGAATCGGATGTTACAAGGAACACAAGTTTAGAACAAATGTCAGGTAGAACTGCAACAGATTGTAGTCACGTTGAAGAGGATGATGATACGGGTACAGGGGTGTTTATAAATGTGACAGAACATGAAACCATTATTGAAAGTGATAGGCAGTTTCTTAATTCTAATGTGGACATATGTTCTAATAGTAATACACTAGCTATTGCAAATGAAGTTTTGGAAGCGCATGCATCGGATTTGGAGGCCGAAAACGTGAAGAATGTGCTCTCAAAGTTGGAGGATGCGCCTGTGAGTAGTCACACAATAGTACAAGATATTCTGGAGAGAAATGGTTTTACTACAGGATTACTCACTGTTAATAGAGAGCTTGAAAGCAATTTAGATGATGCACCTAAAGCTGATAGAGACAGTTTGACTTTGGGAAGAGGAACAATCTTATTTGAAGAAGAATGTAGTTTGACCTTGTATTCTGGTATTCCTCTTGAATTAGAAGATTCATCTTTATCACCATGTATTGGGGAACAGCTTGAGAAAGCAGATGCAGTTCTAGATGTTGTAAATACTGAAAACATTCCAACTGATGAGATTAGTGAGTTTGTGATGAAAAAAGATGTAGATCTTAACCTGCAGGTACAAGAGTGTGATAGAGATGCTTTATATCTTAGTAAAGCTCAGAACAGTGCTTGTCTTGATGCAGATGTATTAGTTCCCAAGGAACTCAAACCAGATCAAGCATCATACGATACCATCACTGGTTACACGTCATTGGCAGCAGAGCAGGAAATTTTGGATGCAGTCATGGACCATCTGTCTATTGATAGTGCAAATATTTTTTCAGAATTAAAGACTAGAGACAAGCAGGAGAATTTATCTGCAGCAATTTCACCTATTGAAGATATTCCTGATGAACAGATGTCATCTGTGGATGAGTGCCAGAGAAAAATGCATGTCAGCATAAATGCTGACCAGTATGAAACTATCAGAGCAGGAGATGATTCTGGTCTTTTAAGCCCAAGAATAACTTCTTCAACTGAAGACACTGACATTAGCTCTAATCATAAAAATATAGCACATGATGATTGCTCAAGCCACATGAAATTGCCTCAAGCAGCTATCCAGCATAATCTAGACAATACAGTTCAATCAGCAAATGAACCACCATATTTTTACAGTAGTGATCACACACAACAGAGCAGTAATTTCGAACATTCAGGGGCCATTAGAGAAATAGAAAAGGAGTCAATTTTAAGCTCAGCACCTATTCTGCCCCCTAAATTTGCCATTCTTAATGCCAATGAACATCAGAGCTCAAACCCAACTACTGGTGACCAGATTCAAGTCAAGGAGTCTAGTTCTCTAAAATATTCTTCTGCTGCACCTCTTTCTTTACCAGGTATATCACCAGGTATATTTGTCCCCAGTATTGATGATTCAAACAGCTCAAACATCAGAATTGAAACTCAGACATTGGGATCTTTTGATAACTCATCCCCTACATCATATCAGCAATCATCACCATCAGAATCACTTTTCTGTGCTTCATCAGTAAAATCCAGCAACACTAGAAATGAAGCGGCTTCATATTTACAAAATGGTGATGATGTCGAAGTCTTACAACATCTTGATTCAGAACTTCTTGCCTGCTCCTCAGACACCAATCCAACACAAATATTAACCACTGTTAGCAAGTCTGTACATCAAAACAGTGCAAATCTTGTACATAGTATGAATGGACTGCAGTCATATTTTGATATTGGTCAGATTCAAGAGTATAACAGACAGCTCCTGGAGCAGTTGAAGATACGAGATGATGAAATTGCAAAGTAAGAAGTCTTCTTTATGGAAATATTACTTGTAAATATATGTCATGAGATTATCCATGTTAAAATCATGTTAGAATCACAGTGTGATAAACTTAACTTCATATAAAATATGTTAGGATCATTATCATTTTCTGCATTAACTCTCAAATAACCTGCATGATTTTGAATGTGATTGAGTCGAAAATCATGAATGCTGTTGTTTACAGCTGAGCTGCAATGTTTGCCCATTAAACTTTAGCATATCTAATTTTGGAATGCCTTTGGTTCTAGTAGATTTCCCTAGCCTTTGATAACGTTCCAATCTAGTGAATCATTATTATTCTGATTTCATATACGAATGGTGTCCGTATGAGTACATATAGGGTAACCCAAGTACAATTAAGTAAATCCTTTATGCCATTCAAACCTTTTTTTTCTCCCGTGTGTTGCCGGGCCTGAAAGGGGAGCAAAGAATAGCAACACTGTTTACCTCCCACACATGTCGTAAAAGGCGACTAAGGAGGTTATGGGATGGAGTTGGCTGTCCCATTCCATATAGGGTCAGTTACCTGAAGTCGGATGTGTGAGGCCGAAAGGCGCAGATATCGCAGCAATGCTGTAAACCATGACACAACGCATTCCGTTCTCCAGACTACATCCTGCTATTCTGCAGGAGTTTGAGAACGAACAAAGAAGAAGAAACCTTTTTTTAAAAACCTTTTACTACTTCACTTGAAAAGCACCTATATCTGAAAATTTGCCTTTTGTATAAACTTAGTTATCTTCTGTAGCTCATACAAAAGTCCATAGAGCGTTGTTTCTCTTAGTGAGTTTACCTCCATATTTTATATTCAGAAGATTAAATGAGAGTTGTCATAAATTGAAGAAGAATAGAAAATGACCCTTTTGAGACATGTTGCCCGGTACTGTCCATCATGGGATTTATGGGAACAGGAAGTCATGGATCGTGTTGGATGGAGAGGAAAGATCAGGAATGATAGTTCACAGGCTGCACATCTAAGAAAGCACATAATAGCAGATGATGGTACAAGTGTGCCTGTGATCCCTTGTCCATATACTATGGAGGATTCTTTGTGACTCAAGTTGGTATTGGGAGTCATATCCATCATTGCCATGGATTGTAGATTATATTCCTTATAGCACTGCATTAATACTATCATTTAGTTTGACGGAAAGATGCCAGAGAGGAGAGACATAGTTTGTAGTGCCTAGTCTTGTTGATTTTCAAATGATATCTTTGCTATGCTCTCTTTTTATGTTTCTCTGGTTAACACATGAGCTAAACAAGCAAGAACATGAGACTCGGGTATTGTCCCAAACAGAAGAGCACAGTTTGTCTACCAGCCACCAGGCTGATGATCTCTACCTGCCTCAGATTAAAGTGGTAAGTAATCACTACTTCCTTGTCGTATCCAATTTTTGTGTCTGTATTTATTAAAAACTGTAGCTAGTTCTTAATTGTAACTTACTTTACTCTGTTTTCTATAGTTAACTCATTCACAACAGAACATCTTTTAATCAACATGTTTTTTTTATGCAAGATCTCTTAGATCATTCGCTGTGGAGTATTCTTAGCCATAGACAGAATTTTAAAAAAATTTTTAGATTTTGTGTATGTGCACATGTGTCACAGGAACAGGAAATAGTAGTTCTAGATATATTTAAATTATAATGTGTTATATATATTTTGAAACATAAATGAACAGAGAATGTGGTTATCACAAGTTTATTTTTTAATACAGCTGCTTTTATTATTGAAAAACGAATTTTAGTCAGAAAAAATACTTTATAAATCAAAAATTTTAAAAATGTTGGACATGAATTGTAAACTTATTAAACTTCTGAATGAATAACTTTCAACTCAGTTTTGCACATTATGAATACAAAATTGTTTAGTATATAGTCATAGTGCTTCAATTATGTTTGTTATTCCCAAATAATCGGGCTGGTTCTCTGAGATTTGAAAGTAGATCTAAGACTTTGATCAACATTTTTGTCAGATATTTCTTACAAATTGGCATAAATCTGCTTAGGCATATTGCCAGGTTGGATTTCAATAATTAATGCGACGAAAGTAAATTAAATAGTTATACTTTCACGAAACATAAGTTCGCTTGAAAATATATATAGAGAATATAAAGATAAAATGGTTTCTCATATCACACATGTTCAAAACGTATCAATAACTTACAAAATGAATATCATAACACAACAAAATCATGCCAGAAGTAATGTACACATATTACACTTTCGATCGTAATCATCCATATGTTGATATAAGTACTAAAAAGATCAAATAAAACAAAAAATGTCTGCATCACTTTATTGATTTCCCATAATTTGTACTGGTACCATAGGATCTTTTAAAAGACATCGCGTAGCCAAAGAGTTTTAATCCTGCATTGATTGAAACTTATTATTAATATCAATCTATTTTGTGTCAATGATGATGGTATAAATATGACCTATTATTTCTTTGCATTGTGCTAGTATATGATTTAATTATGTGTATTTAAAAACATATTTGTGTTATCGTGTCACAGCTGGAACATACAATAGCTCAACAACAGAAAGAAATACATGTATTGAAGTTAAAGCTAACATCACAGGACACTTCTGCTAAGGGAGCAATTACATCATTGCAAAATGAGCTGAAGTCTAGAGTTAACCAGGTATGGCTTTAATTTCTTGTATTTGTATGTACCGGTTGTCTGCAGTCACTGTGCACTCTTTTAACATTGGTGGTCACACTACATCGAGTTGTGATTATTTATTGCCAATCTGTGCGGCATCAGTGCACATTGACTTTATAGACACTTTATTGTTGTGATCCAATGTGATGTTCTACAGAAGAATTTTGAAAAGCACACAGACACATAAAAGGATTAATAAAGCCTCTTATGTAAGAGACAAATGTATATGAAAGTATTATTACACACAAAACATCAGTTGATTTCTTTACTTTTTAACTCCTTTTAGGGCACATCTCTTCAACAAACCATGTGCAGAAGGTTTAATATCTCACCAGTCAGACAAATCATTATGCAACAGTAAACTCTCAGTAAATATCATGCCACTATAATGAGGTCCTCTTGTGAAATTCTTACAGCACTTCTTCATTGCAATTTTATTTCCCTTTGTGGTGCAAGATTCAGAGAACCCAGCATTGCACATCACGCTAGTAGAACCAGATGAGTTTCTGTCCTGACTTTGGTCCTAGCCATTCAGCACATTCAGTGTGCAGCTATGAATAGGTGGCACATGTGATATGGTGAAAAGCAACCCTGTATGTGACAATTCCTTGAGAGAACTCAGAATCTGGCAAGTAAATTAGTCGTGCATAATTGGAGAACCCTCAATTGATCTTCGAAAGGTAGAAAAATCACAAAAAATTCTTAATTTCACCCTCTCTGAGTAGGAGGCTTCTTCTCACAGCATTATTGTATGTCACTTATCCAATCACTCATGTCATTTTAACATTTAATTGTATGATTTTGATTTCCATCAGGTGATGAAAATGTATGAGGATTGTCTGAAAGAAAAAGACATGATTGTAGTCAGGTTTGCAGAGTCCGAAGCCAAAAATTTCGAGGCTAAACGATTAATGGAAAAAAGTGAGGCAAAAGCTAGGGAAGCAATTAAGGACAAAGAAGCAATGATGAACTCAATGAAAATTGCAAAAGCAGATAGACAAAAGGCCCTATCAAACTTTGAAACTAAGGTAGGACAATAAAAAAATGTTGAATGTGTTTTTATTGTTTAAAAAAGTCAAAAGTTATATAAGAATGACATCATTGTACTAAGGATTTCCCATATTTACTCTTTCCCTCTCAATGAAACGGCACACAGCCTGCTAAGCTAAGAATACTACTCATAGTATCTAATCAGGGATCGCCAAAAAAAATTCATTTTGTACATACGTTGTCTTAAGCTAGATTCTAATCCATGACCTCTTGAGCATTAACGGAAATTCAGTAGAAAGGAAAAGATTTTACCACTTACTTTAGGAAATTCAGTAGAAAGGAATACTTTAGGAAATTCAGTCGAAAGGAAAAGGTTTTACCACTTACTTTAGAAATTCAGTAGAATGGAAAAGGCTTTACCACTTACTTTAGGCACGTGGGATGTGCATACACTCCTAGAAAATGACTCAGTCATGTGGTATGTATGACAGATCATCACCTATGAAAGATACTTCTTTATGGTGAGTTGCAGAAGGGCACACATTCTCGAAAGGTCTAAAGGAATGGTGGCTGTTGACATATTCCAGATGGTCACAGTTTTTGTTTCAGATTATATAAAAAATCGCACGTGTTGCCAGGGCCCGAAAGGGGAGCAAAGAATAGCAACACTGTTTACCTTCCACGCATGTCGTAAAAGGTGACTAAGGAGGTTATGGGATGGAGTTGGCTGTCCCATCCCATATAGGGTCAGTGACCCAAAGCCATGCTGAAGTCGGATGTGTCAGGCCGAAAGGCGCAGATATCTCAGCAATGCTGTAAACCATGACACAATGCATTCCGTTCTCCGGACTACATCCTGCTAATCTGCAGGAGTTTGAGAACGAACGCAGAAGAAGAAGAAGAAGATATAAAAGATAATTGTATTAAAGAACACGCTATCCACTGTTCATGTCCTTGTGTTACTGAGTTTTTCATTCATTACAAATGATGATGTCCATTTAGTACATCCACTTTATGAAATTCAGAGAATCATGTCCTTGCCTATGAGTTCGTAAATGACAAAATGCCTTATACTGGCCACAAAGGTCCTTATTCAAGCCAGGCATGGTATGATCTCTTTAAATGGTGTTTGATTTGCTTATGCCTTTCTAGATAGTCGCAGCTGCTGAGCTGTTGCATTTCTCCCAACATGATGTGCTTTTTTATACTGTAGAGCACCATCTTGTTCTGTCTGGTTCATTGTCTTCCCATGTACCATGGTTTATATCAAAGGTTTGCAGAGAGGTCTTTAACAAGTTCTTGTAGTACCTTTTTTGGCCATCTTGAGAGTGTAAATCTTCTGCATCTCACAATAGAAGATATCATTTTTAGGCAGTGATCTATGACTTAATCATTGCCAATTATTGTATACACATTCCCCATGCACTTAAAGTAGGGAGGAAAACAATTTTTCTGTTACTAAATATCTATAGATGGAAAAGTGACTTGCACTGAAGATTTTGATTGAAGTCGTTAGAAGTGAGTTAGAAAGTTGAACACAGACTTGTGATACTGTAATCGTATCGTCTTTGAAAACAAATGGAACACATCGATCTAACTAATATTATCTGCTACGCAAATAGAAATCAATTAAAAAATTATTCCTAAAAATTGGTTGCTATTTTGAACTATTTTACTGATTACATTGGCGCAACAGTCACTGCTTATCTATATTTCATTATATTGAGTTTAACACTAACGGAAATGGGATTTAATTATGTCTAATTTCATTTTTTCTGTTAACTGGATGAATGACATTTGTTTACTCTCGTGTATTCTTTTTCAAAGAGGTACAAAGAAATGGGTGATTGTAGTTAGAGACAGCTGCTGAAACTGTGTTGCATCTTTCAACTATAGCCGCTCACAGCTTGTTGAAGAACAAGTGTCCATGTTTTACATCCATAAATTGCTACTGGGAATATATTTGCTCTGATTAGATATTTGTAATTTAACTTTCTGGCTGGTGTATTACCAAGAATTTTCATTCATTACCGTTATAAAGCTAATAAACATCTTTTTCACTTTTTGAATGTTCCTGTCATAGACAGAAAATTATAAATCAAGGGTGAACAAAATATGACAAAGAAATTTTTCTGGCCCACTAAACTGATATATATAAAATTACTGTATATCCTGGTCCTAAGCTCAGAAAATATCAAATCACAAGCTATCTGGACCAAACTGTGAAATATGATGCTAAATAGTAAAAAGGAGGAAATTATTATATAAAACCTTTGCTTTTACTCATTTATTGCTTGTAGTCAAATTTTGATGTTCAACGTTGAATAATTCAAATGTGGCAAGAATTATATGGTAGAAATAGTATTCCATGCTCTGCAACAACTATTTTGATGCTGTTTAGAATTTCAACAGACCGCAAAAAAGGCTTGTTAGCCCCATCCGATAGAATCAATGCTCAATCTACCTTGCCAAGTCAGAAAGGTTGTCCACCTCAGCAATAAATTATACAGAAGATAATATTGAGATCATACCGGGTATATGTATCTTTGCAGTGTATAGAAATCAGCAACTTGCAAAAAGAGGTTGAAAAACTAAAGGAAGCAGTACTTTCAAGTGATCATCGTGTCAGTTGGTTCCAGGACAAGCTGAAGCTTGAAGTAGAAGATCATAAGGTTTGTTGTTTAGAAATCTAACCAGTTGTGTTATACATTGTGCTTAAACTTAGCTTAGGATTACCAACCTTGTATGCTACAATATAGAAGGCTGAGATCTGGCCTCTATAGAGTTCACAATTTCATCTAAATATCATCAAATACAAGAGGAAACATATTTAGTCAATATTATTACTTGTATGTGTATGTATTATTCTTCTTCTTCTAGTTAGTTCTCAGGACACTTAGAGCAGCAACAAAACTACTCCATTTCTTTGTCATTTGCCAAACTTGTTACAACCAGAAATGACCTTTCTACGTAAAATACTCGAAAAAATTTGGAGTAATAATAAGAGATAGAATCAGAAATGAAAACATCTGAAGACTAACAAACACAATGCCAATTCTGGATTATATCAGAAAACAAAAGATTAAGTGGTTCTCACATACTTCTAGACTACCATCAGATAGAGCCCCTCAAAAAGCATTGCTATACAAAAATGATGAATACAAAGCCATGGACAGACCATGCAAAAGATAGATTACAAAAATAAAATAATCAACGAAAACCAACATATATGAAGCACACAAAAAATGCCGTCTCCAGAGAACTCTTCTACCCCTGATGCTGCAAGGATAAAGGGGTATAACGCAAAAAAAAATAATATTTTGCCATACACTTTCACGTTTTTACCTATTATGCTCTATTCCTGTAACATGGTACTCCTCTAAAAGGGGCCACTTAGAGCAGTGGTAAGCGCACTAGCTTTGCATATGAGTGGTCCTGGGTTTGTTCTCCAGTTGAGGCAGAAATTATTTTCACATCGCAACAGCTCCCAAGTCGACCCAGCCTGGCGCGGGTACCATATCAGTCCGGGAAGTAAAGACCGCGAGGGAAAGGAGATGGCTACCGCACTCATATAGCAGAGCCACTGAAATATGAGATTGCTAACATCACATCTCACACCACACCAATTAAATGTTATTGGTTAACTTTACTATTTCTCCAATTAATCTTGTGTCTTTCACATTTTCTTCCCATTTTCAGGAAAGGAGCATCAATCTTAGAGCAGTTTTCCCAACAGAATCTGCTTCTATGCATGACACATGTCCTATGTTTATTCTCACAACTCCCAGAAATTTAAAACAATAAACTCTATTCTTATATGTGCTATTGGGAAGGGGTGTGTGTCTGCAGAGCTTTATTTCATACCTAGAAGACTCAACTCTCACCAGTATGCAATGCTTTGAGATGCCTCCTACTCATATATGGTCTGCATGTCATATTTAGCATTCATTGCCAGCATTCATATTCTGTTTGCATTGTGTAAACAACTCTTGATTTACTAGTTATGTGAGTATATTAGGTGTGTATTTATCATGTTGTCAATGTCTTGAAAATGAATACATTCTTTTCATAGGAAACCAAAAGTAATTTGGAGAAAACAGCTGTTAAACTGAAAGAAGCCAGAGAGGAAACTGAGGTTATTCGTAAAGAATGTCATGCCATTGTCAAAAGATATCAAGTAAGATCATGTTTTTGTTGTTGTGGAGTTTATCTCTTTAATCTCTACTTTGTTACTTTTAACAGTGTTTCACAGCAACTTTAGTGCTCTAATGATTAAAATATAGACTGTTAATATTAATAACATACATTGTTTTTGAATTAAGGATAGAAATCTCCAGTGTCTAGGAGCAACCCGACATAATGGAAATGCGAGTGCTTTGGGCAACAGATGGCAATATAAGAAAAATAAAGATAGGTAAAATGTATAGCCAATATATATATATATATATATACACATGACATTCTAACAATAAGCACAAGGACAGACAATTTTATTTTTTAAAATTAGACAGGTTAATAACAGTGTATACATACATCATCAAATCCATAATTTCCACAATAGAAACATCAACACTTAGAAACATATGGAAAAGGAATCTTGCCTTATTCCATGCCCAAACCACGCCAGCGATTCATGCCCTTTGACCCACATTATAGTTCTGTGATGTCTGTGAATTTTCTACCTCTACCTGGTCAGAGCCAGAAAATAACTATCAGAAAATTCCTGGTGGTATACTAGGAAGGTAGAAATCTAATCATGCACAGCTCTGAGCCACTGTAACCAAGATAGAGTAACTGTGCTCATTCCCTGCCAACAAATAGCCCACTGGTTATGCCAAACTTTTTTATGGCTCCAGGCATGTAACCAAATATTCAAGGCAAAAGATTTGCCACATCCTGATTCACTGTGCCTTTATCATGGACAATAGGATAACAATAGCAATAGGATAACAATAGCAATAGGATAACAGTAGTTAGTCTCTCCCTTCTCAGTGCTGCTCAGAATATCTCTGGCTCCCTCCCAACCGTATAGGGTGCATGCATATATACAACTATCAAAGCATTAAAAAACCCACAAAAATAAAAAAAAACGAGCATGAAAAACATAGTTGTATAGATGACGGGATACAATGCTTCCATAACACAGCCTCAATATACAAGCATAGGATCTAATAAGGTTTCTGTTGCATGGGTAGTTTGTCTAATGAGCCATTCGTGAGAGCGATGAACATTCCACATTGCTCTTGCCCAAGTTAAAGTGTATATGTCTGCTACCCTAAATCAAAGACATCCACTATACATGAATGTACTGATCTTTTAGGGTATGAGAGTCCGTCATGTCATGGATTGCATAGATATAAAAAATGGATAGTTCATATACCGGGTAATTTTCTGTGTTCATTCTCAAACTTCTGCTGGTTAGCAGGATGTAGTTTAGAGAATGGAATACACTGTGTCTAGTTTTGCACTATCTTCGACTTTTGGCCTGACACATGACTTTGGCGTGGCTTATGGATCACTTTGACCTATGGATGGAAAAACCAATCTACCACCAAAACATCCTTAGTCGCTTCTTATGATATGCATGGCAGATCACAATGTTGTTATTCTTTGCTCCCTTTTTTGGGCACAGCACACTGTCATATCTATGTAATGGTAGTTGCAATCTTATTTTCTTCTTTGTTCTTTCTGAAAAGGCTTGCTGGCTTAAGTATATAGTCTAGATAACGGAATGTGTTGTGTCATGGTTTGCAGCTTGTCAGATATCTACACATAAAAATTGATACAGGTTGATGGCACCTTTCTGCAAACTTGTCATCAGGTCTTACAGTAAAACTACTTTCAGTATAAGGTTGAAGGTTGTTGGAAATCTGCTGTTACTGACAATCACTCAAGTTTGCAGCCTTTCTCTGAGAGTCATTTAGTATTAACTTAAATTTTCTAGTTATATGTGTTTCTGTGCATATCATTTAACCTTTGTCTTGTGATTCATGTGTTGTATCATATGATATTCATACAGCCTCCCACTTGTAGTTCAGTCACCTGGTTGTTGTTTATAGATATCATGTCTGTGTCAAGGTCATAGTGTTCCAAATTAATAAAGAAATTTCTTCATGTGAATGGACTAAAACGCCCGTGTGTTGCCGGGCCCAAAAGGGGAGCAAAGAATAGCAACACTGTTTACCTTCCACGCATGTTGTAAAAGGCGACTAAGGAGGTTATGGGATGGAGTTGGCTGTCCCATCCCATATAGGGTCAGTGACTCAAAGCCATGCTGAAGTCAGATGTGTCAGGCCAAAAGCGCAGATATCGCAGCAATGCTGTAAACCATGACAACACATTCCGTTCTCTGGACTACATCCTACTAATCTGCAGGAGTTTGAGAACGAATGCAGAAGAAGAAGAAGAAGAATTGACTAAATGTTTCTTGACTTGTGTTTATGAATTGTTTTCTGCCAGTATTAGCTAACATCTCTATCAGATGTGGTCTTATAGAATGATGCATTTCTTTCATCTCTATGGATGAGACCATTACTGCTGTTACTCTCTGAGATTCCATTTACTATGACACTCATGATATCCAATGTAATTGCGCTTTGAAAGATTGAAAATAGTATTTCCTTATATTAGTAAATTGCACCTATAGCTACTTCCAACCTCCAGAGTCTTGCCCTGGACATGCTGGAGTTCATGGCGGCAATTATAGCATTGCAGCTCACAGTGTCACTTTCCTTCTCCCCATGTGGGCCCTGCATACACAAAAGTTTTCAATTACGTACTATACAGCAAGTACATGTTTTACACTCTACAGAGTTCTTAGTCCAATATTTTAATATACTTTCCTTTGTTAGGAGTCAGATGACATCAAATCCAACAGTTTGGACAAAGAACTAAAACTGAAGGAAACAGAACTAAGAACGCAGATGCAGGAGAAAAATGACACTGAAGAGGTAATTTTTATATTTTTATCGATACTGTTCAAAAAAGGAAACACAACTTTTTAAAGTTACTTTTATAAATGATATTCCCTGATTGGATATTATTCAACCTATCGACTGTGTCATTGACCTCTCGTGGTTACCTGAATTATACTCACTTCATTATTTGTGAGGTCATGTCAAAACAACATTTTTGGTAATAACTTGTGACAGGCTCATGAGAATCCAGTGAAAGGTTCTTCATGCCAAGGTTTTAACATTAATTACATAAGATACAATTTTGGTACACATTTGAAATTTGGTGTTCATTAGCACTGCAATAATGTTGCATTTCTTTTTTGAACAGTATATATGCAAAAAAAATGTTGTTTAAGTTTTCTGTGTGTGTTTATTTATTCTTTCTGATTGTACATTTTTCTAATAAAAATTAAGATACCACATGTTTGAACTGTGTAAAAGTAAATGGAATATGTAGTGTTGGGGCATAAATTTGGAATTCTATACTCAGGAAGTAGTGACTATCTCTGTCAAGATGTGTCTTTTTGTGCCTGACATGGAGGAGGCTTTCAGAGTTGGCCTGCCATATGTAGTCTAAGCTCTAGTTCTGGAAATTTAAAGCATAATATAACCTTTAGCCATACGATACGAAACATCAATAACGGCTTTAGTCCTGAGGAATGAAACATTAACTTGTAGTGGACCGAATGACAACCTATTTGTCATTTTTCCCTGTTTGCTGGTTTTGTCCATGGTCCACTAAGAGTTAATACTAATTGTGGGGGAAGGAAACAATGATGTCAGTTCTAGTCCCAGGGAATGAAGTTGTGATGAAAACTTTTTCCATAAAAAAGGAAATCTTGATGTAAGGTCTATTCCTGGTGAAGAAAATCTTGATATGATCTCTATCCATGAAAAATCAGTAAACATACCAACCTGCTGTTTTTAAATAAGTATGAAATAGGCAGATAATTTGAGTCACTTTAGCTCATTTTCATGCGTAATTAGCTCAGTATTAATAGTTAATGGATGTATTGTTCATGTCTTATTGTAGATTCATCAGATGCTTAAGCGGGAACTTGATTCTCTTAAAGCTCAGCACAAAGATACAATAGAGGAAGTCAAAACATATAAGGATAAGGTAAGAACATTATTAATTAATGTAGGTATTAAAGTAAAAGAAAAATATAATGTAATAAGTTTTATAGTTTACAAAACAGGTTGAATCGATGTTGACCAAGCTGAAGAATATAACGGAAGGTAGTATTCCTTTAGCCTATAGAAAAGATACTGCCTCCTTTTTGGTTCATGTTAGTAACATTCAATGAAACTATTGATTTGTGAATGAAAATGACATATTGACATGCTCTGCCATCAATATACTTTATCAAAAAAGTTCATTTTGTAATATAAAAACACAAATGTGTATGCACGATTAACAGGAAAGAACAGAAAAACTACTAGTATACCTTTTACTTCCAATGAACTGGAAGATTGCTACAATATTTGCATTGGAACAATAAACCAGTACTCCTTTATGGATACAAAGCAGGATTAATGAACAAACTCAGAACATTTGTTCTTTCCTGAAATGTGGGTCCTGCAAGTCACACTTTTCAATATACCAACTTCTCATTATTCTTTCTATCTATTATAATTTCCACTTGTGTCGTTAAGCATGGGGGAGGAGGAATTAATTGCAGTTGTCTATCTTTGATATTTCTATCGTAGTGGCCATGATCTGCCCTTGTCTCTTTAAGTTTTCTTTAATTGTCTCCACCCATCTAGTTCTTTGCCTTCCTTGTGCCTTATAGTCCAATCTTCTATGGTTGTATGCATGAAAGGCTGGTTGCATTGGTTCATTCTCATGATGTGACCAAACCACCTGGTTTATTGTCTTTCAATCCTAAAGACAATATCAAGCTTCTGGAAAGAAAAGACCAGAGTATCATATTCTGACTGCGCACACAACATGTATAGCTTAACAATCACCTGAACAGAATACAACCACAACACATTCCAGGGTGCCGGCTGTGCACTCATCCCTATGAAACTGTTGACCACCACCTTTTTAAATTCCCAGCACTGGATGGTGTCAGGAAAATGTTTCTCCCTCCAGGGCCAGATAAATGTAACACATTATATGGAACAAAACAACAGCTCACAAACACATGCATATATCACACAATGGCATTGGGTCAAAGGGCATGAGCCCATGGACCGCTGGATCAGCAACCAACCAACCATTGTCTTTCAATGTAGTCTTGACCAGATAGTCTATATTTCTTTCCTGATATCTTCATTTTTCTGTCAATCTCTTCTGGTGACATTTATAGCTTTCCTCAAACATCTTATTTCACATACTGTGATCTTTTTCACTAGTGTCTTTGTCAAGGGCCATGTTTGGCATTGGTAACACAGAGTTGATATAAAAATACTGCTTATCAATTATCAATTTGTAGCCATGCAGATTGATGATTGAGTATTCATCAATCTTAACAGCGACAGCTGTTAAGTCATAGCATTTGCTTTCTGGCATCTCTCACAATGTCAGAGATTATCCAACAAAGAGGAGAGGTTTGTGGGTTAATATTTTTTTCAGGCTCTTTAAAGTGTTCTTGCGATGTAAACTGTCGTTCAGTGATCATTAACAACAATTTTTTTTAATGTGTTTACATCACATAACTAATAAAAATGTCAATGCAGTACTACAGTATGGCTCGGAAATCTGGATAATGGCTAAAGCACTACACACATCGGTGAATAACTGCTTAAGAAGAATACTAAATATTAGATGACAGGACATGATAAGAAATGAAGAGATATGGAAACAAACAGGCCAAGATCTGGTGGACTCCAAGATTAAGGAAGAAATGGAGATAGATTAGGCACTTGTTCAGAAAATTATTAAAAGATATAGCTAGAAGGTCAATGAGATGGAACTCTTGGGGGGAAAAGGAGACAGGGAAGACCTAGAACACAAGGATAATAGAGATCATGAAGATTGGAATCACTTTGAATGAGACTGAGAATATGTCCAAGTTTAGAGACAAATGGAGAATCCTTGTCCATGACATATTCAACCATGGATGGGCAATCTCTTTAGGAGGCCTAAGGGCTTGATTGACTGATTACATCACAACCATCACAGGAACCAATGTAAATGTGTTCAATATAAATCCATCTGACACTGTTAAAATGTAAGAAATAGTGTATCTATTTTGTATCTGCATTAGTGGTTTTAAATGTGTTAGTTAAACATCATATCATCATGGCCTCCAGACACGGTCATAGGTGCTCCCTCCTATTCAGTAAGTCCTTCAGCAGGTAGGAAACTGGCTGTTGATAACTTGATTCCTATATGCTGCTCATTTCCTGTAACCACATGATTGGAAGTTATAAACTGGATAGACTTACTTTCCTAATCTTCTCCATGTTCTATGTCCCCTAAAGAGCTAACCCATTTTATGATTTTGCTCTGCCAAACCATGACTACTCCCTCTTTAGTTTGTTTCCTTTGATCATCCAAATATCATCTTTTGATGGTCCAGTGCATCCAATGGAGAAAGCAACATTTTTGGGTCGATTGGCTGGTTTGATTATTTTATTGTTGTATGAGACCAAAAACCTTAATTTCATTTAGTCCATTGGATTGTAAGTAGTATTTTATAAGTTCTTGGAGTCAGCATAAATAGTACTTTTAGATCTGCCTGAAGAGTCAGAAAAAAGGGCTTGGCATACCAGATTTCACCCGCCACTATTCTAGTCTGCCCTGCTGCTTGGTGTGTAAATTTGGTTAATTTTTATCAACATATTTTAATGAGATGTCACCATCATTCCATCAGGTGAGCTAATAGCTGACCAGCCCCTACTATATACAGGGATATATAGAGAACATTGCTTTATTTCTCTCATTTCTTTTATTCATTTAGCTTTCTGCAATGTAAAAGATTATGAGGAATGAATGGCGCAACTTTTATCTTATGTACAGGTTCATTGGTTAGAAGAAGAGCGCAGACAGAATCATCAGATGATTGAGAATTATCAAGAGATTATGCAAAGACAGAAAACCAGTAATGCTGAACTCAATGTCAGGATCACATCACTGTCATCTTTAGAGGAAGATTACAAGCGGTTAGTTACTATTCATGATGAAGAGAAGTTAGTTAGTTAGTTAGTCATTGGATCATCATCACTGCACTCCTGACAAGTCCATAGGTACTCAGATATCTCCTTGAGTGTATCTGCCATTACACTTTGACTGATAGTCCCAGTACACTGTTGATTGATCATTCTTCCTTGCCCAAGAAACAGCTCCTTTCTATCAATACCACATTTCAACCCAAGCTCCCTTTTTCTAGTCATGGAGCAAGAATCATTGTCACTTAGTCATTTGTTTGTGCGTTTTCCCATAAGGTGTTCAAAATGTCTGCCTGATCCTTCGCTCCGCCAACAGACATAGTAGCTGCATGTGTAGCCAAACTATCTGCTCTCTCATTACCCCGGACTCCCGCAAGTCCCGACACAAAAGTAAAAGTCACTTTACGCACACAAGAATTCTTAACCGCATCCAGCCACTGTTCCAGAATGCGCCCCGTTTGCACTTTCACAATCATGCTCATCGAGTCACTGAGTATACAGGTATGTGTCGCAGTCTGCGAGCACATCCATTTCAAAGCTTTGGTTACTGCCAAAACCTCCATTGTCAGGCTTGCTTGTCTGAGTGAAAGCACCACATTCCTCTCTGATGCTCTTCCCTCACCTTTGAGCCGTGAAGGTCCCAGGCACTCCTGATGTGTCTCACAACTGACTCCTCTGTATATATAATCATATCACCTTCCCTTGAATTCTCACAGATCAGAACCTACACTTCCAACTCCACGACTGTCGAGCACCATTCCTTGCATTCTCTATTGAGTGTTATTATTACTTTGCACATTGTCGGACACTCTATGGGTGCCAAACTCCATTCTGCACCAAGTATCACACCCTCCAACATGCACCCATTTTTTATAATGTCCTCGGTGACCCCATCCACGACTTTCCTCTCTTAAGTCAACTGCCTTTCACTTTGAGACTTTCAGAGTGTAGAGGGTGCTCTTTATCAGCGGTGATTTGTAGGTAGGCCTGTGCCCTGCACAAATGTATTCTTTGCTCTGCAGTTGGGCAATCTAGTAATTATCGCATAGCCCACGCTGACGTATCTCTCGTACACCTCAATGAAGGGAAGATATGTTCCATGAATGCAGGCGTATCACAGTTTTATTTGCATTTTTTCTGCAAATCACAATGATTCTTTTTGTTGGATTCAAACCATTTGAGTGTATGCACTAATAGTACATGTTACAATAATGATGATGAAATAATCCCTTTAGCTGTGAGCAGGTAGCTTTTGACAGTCCATAGTCATTAAGCACGTGTTCTTTTCAGGTATTAATTGAGGTGACACCTGGACCCATCTCAAAGTCATGGTTGTGTAAGGGAGGTTTAAAGATGCATATTCAGTCCCTGAATGCATTCCAGTGCACCAGTCTCCCAGGAGTATCATGTTGAGAGGAGCATAGCACACATTTCTGCGTCAATTATCTCATTATTCTTCTGTCAGATTTTTTTACCCATCCACAGTGATGACATATCTAGCATTCCACATCACCTAGAAGTCTGACATTCCCCATCACCTAGAAGTCTGCCACAGTGATGACATATCTAGCATTCCCCATCAACTAGAAGTCTGCCACAGTGATGACATATCTAACATTCCCCATCGCCTAGAAGTCTGCCACAGTGATGACATATCTAGCATTCCCCATCGCCTAGAAGTCTGCCACAGTGATGACATATCTAGCATTCCCCATCACCTAGAAGTCTGACATTCCCCATCACCTAGAAGTCTGCCACAGTGATGACATATCTAGCATTCCCCATCAACTAGAAGTCTGCCACAGTGATGACATATCTAACATTCCCCATCGCCTAGAAGTCTGCCACAGTGATGACATATCTAGCATTCCCCATCGCCTAGAAGTCTGCCACAGTGATGACATATCTAGCATTCCCCATCACCTAGAAGTCTGACATTCCCCATCACCTAGAAGTCTGCCACAGTGATGACATATCTAGCATTCCCCATCAACTAGAAGTCTGCCACAGTGATGACATATCTAACATTCCCCATCGCCTAGAAGTCTGCCACAGTGATGACATATCTAGCATTCCCCATCGCCTAGAAGTCTGCCACAGTGATGACATATCTAGCATTCCCCATCACCTAGAAGTCTGCCACAACGGCAAAAGTGCTATGTCCGCTGGTCTGCATCTCTACATCATTCATGGGGGTTGTTTGATAGAAGACAAAAGTAATAAATTGAGACAAGATTTGACAATAATGATTTTTACATAGCTAACAAGTTGTCAGCCTATCTCCAACTTTTCATAGGCACCCCTTACAAACAATAGTTTTCTCACACTTCCAGACTACCAACAGACAGGATGCCACAGATGGCCATGACACATACACATACAGCTATAAAGCCAGAGGCAGACCATACAAAAGATGGATCACAGAAATCACAGAGGCCACTGGAACAAGCTTACAAACAACACAAATAAGGCCATCTCCAGAGAACTCTTCTACCCCTGATGTCGCATGGCAAACAAGGGCCACAGTGTATAGATAAATAGATAGACCTCCTACAACATGCCTGGAAAGAAGACAGCTGCCCTATTCTTTGCATCCTGAACTAGGTAGAAGTCCAGAACCTGGTTGCCACATAGTAAATAAAGATGATAACAAGAATTATATTCAAAGAAGTATGGTTGATATTTTGATCTAAGACTTCATCTGAATGAGCATATAATAATAAGAGGACAACAAATACAGAAAAAATATGCATGAAATTGCGTCTGTGGCTCTCACCAATGGCCCATTAGACAGACCACCCATACAATAGAAAACCTTAGTAGATGACATGCCGTTATATTGAGACTCTCTTATGAAAGCTTTGTAGCATGTCATCTATACAATTATAGAACCCCTCTGAGTAGAAAGCTCCTTCAATAGGCATTGCACTAAGCCGAAAGCTGAAGTCTCTCGAGTATGAAGGAAATCTCAGATAAAGCACCCCACTTCAAATAGGAAGTAAGAACTAATCACTCGCAATTTCTGGGGTTCTCAAACAAACAAACAAAAAGTTTTAATCTAAATAATCTGTTAATAAGCAATGAAAAGTCAGTGTAGCTGACTTGCGAAGGAAAAAATTTATCTCATTGATAAATTACCTGATTGTTAGATTTTCTCTGGTTTTTTGATAATTATATATGAGTGTATATACATTATGCTGCAGTTTATAAGTTTAACAGAGCTGAGATATAGTAAAAATTTGACACAGAACATCTATTTTTGAAATCATTTACATTTTAACTCTTTCAGGACTTTATTATGTTTAGGTTTGGACCAAATTAATTTTATAAAATTTCCTTATATGTGTTTTTTATTGTATCACTTGACATACTAATATTGATAAATAGTGTATGTGTAATATGTCATTGGAAAGGGGAATGGATACAGAATATGAATATATAAGTACATTGATGGTATGTGATTACTTCACATGGTTAGAGTTAGCCTTGTGAAGTAATAAAATATCAAATCAAAGCCAGTATACTGGCAATTGGTCCTGTAGACCCATAGTATAAAGCCAGTATACTGGCGATTGGTCCGGAAAGAGTTAAAAAAGACTTTAAAAAGTGATTGTTTATTTTATCCCTCTAATCATCTCACCAGCGACCCACCAACATCCTGTAACATCCTCCATGTAACAGTAAACATCTAGTAGTTTGTAGCATATCCTATTTAGGACATAGATCCACTCAAATTTTTTTTGCTGTAGTGATATTTTAGGCAATATATGTTCAGTATGTTGCCATTGCTTTGGTGAATGACATGCTTATATAGTGAGGATTTCTGTTGTGAAAATTATACAACACTTTGTATTTACAATTACTTTTAGAGACTTTGAATGGGAAGCAGGAATCATTACAAACTGCTAAGAGTGAGTTTTCTGTGCATGAAAAAAGTTCTAGAGAAGCTGCCTCACTGCGCATAGGACAATCAATCAGTCAATTGTCATCTCGAGTCGTGTAGGTGATCATATTTCTTCACAACTCCTTTTCTATGGTGGTACTCTTCACATCTACAAAAAATTAGAGGAAACTCTTATAGGATGCCTAGAGGGTACTATATATATTGTGTAATATGACCTTGTCATTAGAGGTGAATAAGAGAGTTCTGCAGTGCTATATAACCCCTATACTAACATATGGGTGTGAGTCTTGGACAATAAACACACTGGAAAGTGGGAAACTAGAGGCAATAGAGATATGGTTCTATAGAAGAATGCTGAGAATACCATGGACTGCCAGAAAAACTAATGTAGAGGTGTAGAAAGAGTCAAATGTGAAACAGACCTTAATCAACAATATAAGAAAAGGGCAATCTTTTTTTGGCCACTTCATGAAACAGGCAGGTTTGGAAAACATAGTCAGAACAGGCAAAATTGAAGGCAACAGAGACAGAGGGCGACAATGTGAGAAAATATTAGACAGTTTGACAACCTGGCACGGCAGGGAAACAACGACCTTGATACATAATACTGTGGACAGAGAGGTGTGGGCAGCCATGACCGCCTACGCCAGCCGGCATGGCACCTGATGATGATGATGAGAGGGTACTACAGTCGTAAAGAAAATTAATAATAAATTAACTATCATCAGATCAGAAAATGATTAACTACTTAATGACTATCACCAAAACATATCAACATTTCTTTTATGTGGGGGTGGTACTTGATGATGATCAAATGATAATATGTAAGTAGAAGAAAAAGTTTGTAGATTAATTGTATGTATTTTTTTTATTTCTGCTAGTTCTCGGGAGCAGCTCATGACTTTTCAGACGGATTTTGAGGACCTTAGAAATACTAATCAGGAACTGCAGAAGGATATGGAGTCCTGCAGAGAGAGAGAATCCAAGATGTTGGCACTTCAGTCAGAATTAAGCCACATGAATGCTCAATTGAGATCAGAGAACACAAGTCTCAACAACAGAGTAACATTAATTTATTTCTTACTAAACACTGTCATCTTGTAAACACATTTTAAAACAGCATGGCTCTCTTGTAAGATATACTAGTTCAGGAAGGACTGCTGTCACAAAAGGTTAAATCATGAAATCCTTCCTGAATTTTCTTACAGAAATTTAGTATTTAAGTTATAATATTTGAACTTAGATATTTTGTGTGTGTGTATTCAGTCACACAAACTCCAGCTGGATCTCTCTTGCAGCAATACACTGATACTACTAGATTTCCAGCTGCAGCACGGAGATACATTGTGTCATCGCTTTATTTGTGCCAATGGCCAGAAACATCTGACTTCGGCAGTGAGATGTTTAAATAAACGCATTTTCCCTCTCCACACAGCAGAATCACTGCCCAGCTTGGAATGGCCAGATCAGTACAGGTATTAAAAACCTTGAAGATAGAACACTGCAGATAATTCGAAAGAAACAAAACAAAAGAAGTCAGACAGCTTTCTCTTGTCTATGGACATCCAGTCCTGTTCACACTGCGACAATGTTTTTTTCTCAGCCCAGGATTGGACTAGTCAATCATCTGGATTCACAAACATCAAGCTTAATTGAAGTTTTATATTATGTTCAGCTTCACTTGTGGAGGTACATAATCAATATTTCGATTGATATTTGGACCATGATCATTGTACTTTTAACCATTGAGAATTTTTTCTCTGATATATTTTCTTACATAGGAAGATTTCAGCACAGTTAAAAAATGCAGCACCACCATTTGAAAACCGACATAATTTACATTTTTTGTGTGAGGGTGATGGTGTCTTATTTGTATGATTTTTTGACTTATTCTATTAAATTTTCTTTCGGGAATAGCCTCCCTATTTGGGCTGTTCTTATTGATTTTCAAATAGGGAAAGAGTTCTGCTGATTGTGTGCTTCACACCAGTCAATTTCCAGAAGAATCATTCTATATTTTTACTCAAATGTTGCTATTCTTTATAGAAAGTACTTCACTCATCATAATAATCAAGTGCTGTCTCCGCAACGAAGGTTGGCTGCAACAGACATCTTGACTTTTTTTTATGTTGTGCACTCCGCTAGACTGTAACCTGTCCATCTTGTGATGTTACTCTCTCACTTGTATCTCTGTCTACCTCTTGCTTGTTTCCTTCAACTTTAATCTCAAGTAAGGTCTTCAGTAATATTTTATTTGCCTAATCTTTATTTCCCTTAATAATTCTTTCTTCATATTAAGTGTTGTTAAAATCTCTTTGTTCATTTTCTTCTCTTTCCATGTTCTCCCTATTCTACACTAAAGAGTTTCAAATCCAGCTTTGTCACAGAGTGGTACAGAGTGAATTTCAAATAGCCAAGGTATGTGGTTTACACCCAACCACAGGCAACTGTACATCTGGACTGTTCAGAAAGCAGTGGCAACCCTATTGAACATATTTATATTGCCTAGAAAATCACTACAACCAAATAAATTATTATGTGTTAATTGCTAAATTCTGAATAGGATATGCTACTGACTTTCAACACTACATGAAAATATGGATGATCGATGTGGTAATATTTAATGAAACTATTTTCTGTACACATTACAATATTTTCTAGTAGACACATGTGTTTGTGCATGTAGGACCACTTGATTTTAATGTCCATACATAGTAAAAAAAAGTTATCTGTTCAGCAGGATCATCCTAAATCTATCAAGAGTGAAAATAACTCAGGACTATTGTTGGTGCCAACAGTCAATGCAAATCACCATATACTTTCACAACCTGTTATTCCAGTGTTTCCCAACGTGGGGTCCATATCCCACAGGGTGGGCAATCTGATTGTTCAAGCGGCCAATTTGAACTAGTAATTAGGCTTCATTTAGAAATAATTACATTTTGGAATATAAAAAATATGTTACATAGGGGGTGGCATTAGAATTTTAGAATGATTTAGGTTAGGCATGATAGAAAAAAGGTTAGGAAACACTGATTTATACTTCTGTTATAGATACTGCTGTGGATAACCATTGTGTCAAATGTTGCTGATATAGTTGTTGTTGAAAACAGCCATCACAACAAAAGTTACTGAAATAGTTTTTGCAGAAGACAGCCTTCATGCTGATATAGTTGCTACTGAAGATATCCATCACATCAAGTTTTGCTGAAATATTTTCTGCTGAAGACAGCCATTACAACAAATGTTACTGAAATAGTCATAGCTGGTTAACAACAGCCATCACAACAAATGTTTTGTAATTTTACAAGTAGTGATAAACACACATTGTCTAGCTCTGCTGTAGATTGGTATAGAGCACGCCTGTGATGGCCAAGGTACCAAGTTTGATCCTCTCCACGTGCAATTGTGAATCTGGACTGTCCAGAAAGCACTGGCAAACTACTGAATGTAGTTATATTGCCTAGAAAATCACTACAGCCAAAAAATGCTGAGTTGATGGCTAAGCCTGAATAGAATTCACTACAAATGTTTTTTTAGTGATAAACATTCAAAGTTTTGTACAAATCTAATTCTTTTTGGTTCATTCATGATATTTTTTTTTAAATAAACTTTTCTTGTATCAGTGTTTAATGAGCACATTTTAGTCAAAACTTTAACCACTTGTGTCTGTCCATTATACAATTGTCATATTTCTTAGTCATCAGACCATCATCATGGTCGTTTGGACACATCCATAGGTGTTCTGATCTTATATTCAATATATCCTTCAGCATGTGGTAACTGACTTCCAGTTCTGTGTTAGTTGATAACTCTTCATTTGATTTCTATACAATCCCTTCCCTACCATGTTTCTTGTGTTCGTCTAACTATTAGTAATATGTTTATTACTGTGTACACAATCGGTATGTTTATTACTGTGTACACAATCGGTATGTTTATTAATGTGTACACAATATCAATTTTCACCTGTTCTATACATCTCCTCTTCTTAAACCTGATATAAATTACAGTAGAATGTTTAGATATGTCTTTATAAATCTTCTTTTTTTTCAGATATCAACACTTTCTTATGAAGTTAATAAACTTAAAATAGAAGCTAGGACAATGGAAGCATCCATTAAAGATTTGGTAAGAAATTGGTTGAATGTGGAAATTCTCAGAGATACTAGTGTAAAAAGACAAAATATAATAAAAAATAGAAACAGACAGTCCTAGACTTTGGGCATTTTATGAGAAGAGCAAAACATGTAGTAACCACTGAAAAGATCAAGACAGAGGAAGCCAAAAAGAAAATTTATTGGATGGAAGTCATTTTGGCAAGAGAGAATATTACAAACTTATTAACACAAGAGAGTTATGGAGAAACATAATCCTCTATGACACTTAGCATGTCAATTTATTGAATAAATTAGTTACTTATGCAAGGAAGTGCTGGAAATCAACAACAAAACTATAGAAGTAAACTAGATGCATGCAGAAATAAATGTTTCTTCTTCAGCGTTAATTCTCAAACTCCCGCTGGATTTCTCTTGTAACAGGACAATGGTCCTACAAGATTTCCAGTTCAATATAGTCCAGAGAATGGAAATGCGTTGTGTTGCCGTTTTATTTGCGCCAATGGCCCAACACATCCGTCTTCGGCAGTGAAATAAATGTTTAAGAACAATACTTTGTATAAAATTGAATGAGCACAACACTAATAAAGAAATAAGAGAAATGTGCAGTAAATCAACAATTTCATTGACAGTTGTAAAGAAAGATGGTGGAAATACATGTGTTTATCATGAGAAGAAGCAACTGAAGAATTGCAAGATACTGATTGGAATACTGATCTCTGAGTGGAAACAACATGGAAGCAGAAAGAGAGGTTAATCCAGAAAGACACTAAAATGGTACAAGCAATGAAGATAATTCTTCTGTCGAGTTCTTCCTAAACCAGAACCAGGCTCGTGGATGAGAAAAGGTTCAGTACCTGATGAGCACAGGCACAATACATCTAATTACACGAGACTAGTTCACTGGCAGCGGAACACCTCGTGTGAGATAGACTTGAACAAGTGTCTCGGTGTAGAGTCAATAGAATCTCGCCACCTGTCGACAGATAGAAAGGCTGACACAGGTTAGGGAAGTCCACCCTAATTAAAGGCTCACCGAAGTTGACTGTGCCAGGCCACTGGCGCAATTCAAATGGTGGCACAAAATACTCCCATTGTCTTGACTACGTCCCATGGAAATCTAGCAGTACCATTGCTCTGCAATAAGAGAGATCCATTGGGAGTTTGAGATGAACGCAAATAAACAAACAAAGTGCACCCATGGCAGATGGTAATTGAGTGTGGTGTAACACTTCTACATTGGTGATTTTATCGTTTATCGTACTATTTAATGTTTAAGATTTTGCGGAGACATCTTAGATGAAAAATGTTAAGTTTCCTCTCATTTTTTGTGTAGGTAGTCCATGTTTTAGATCCATAGTATAGTGTGTTCAGCATACATGTTTCATAAATCTGTAACTTTGTTTTCAATTTTAGCTTTCCGTTTTTCCAAACGCATTTTTAAAGTCCACTTCTCTATTTTGCTGTGCCTGGGCGGCTAATATTAATGATCATTATATAACCATTTTAGTGCAAGTTCCTGGGGATACAACAAACATTGGAAACAATACTGACATAAGAATCTATGATGAAGGGTTAGACTCTTCTCCCTTGTTAGCATTTTCCAAAATATAAATTGGCTGTGAGATACACTACAAGCCTTATGTGATGCCTTATAGCAGTAAAAGAATGTCATATTAAGAAATTTAGCATGAACGCTGAGAATAAGAAACATTTATTAGTGGAATCCCTCTATAGCGCATTATGTTATAACAAATTTCTCTATATAACAACACTTTTCAAAATTCCTAATTATATGTATTCTATATTGTTTTTATTGTATATAGCATATTTCTGTTATTTCATACATATTTTGTTGGTTCAGACCAAGTTATAATGGGATTCTGCTGTAATATTTATAATTTTTGGTCTTGAAATTTGGTGCAGACTAGCAAAACTTGCTCAGATAGGTAAGCCTGTAACTACTGTGCAACAGGTACATTGATATATTCTGTTTTTATATATTTATAGAATGACAAATGTGACACAGAAAAGACAAAGGCAAAAGAGGAAGTTGAAAAGCTGGCAGCTGTCTTGAATGAAAGATCAAAAGAATGTAAGTGTAGATGGCTTATGTCATGTTCAGTATGGTTATGAGAATATGTTTATCAATTAGTATTTGGTGATTGATAGAGGTGATGATAATAATGGTGGTGCTGGTGGCATGATGATTATACACGTTTGTTATTCTTATTCCCTATGCCAGAGCTTTGCTTTCAGATCTAGATTATTCAGTGATATATTCTTTCCATGTAAACACTCATTATAAATACATTGGATTGGCTGGGTCACATCTGCAGAAGGCCAAACTGCCACATCCCAAAACATGTATTATTTGGGGAACTGGCTGAAGGCCAACAAGCCCACAGTAGACCAATGCTGAGGTATAAAGGAAATCTGTAAATCCTCAATGAAAGGCTTCTACACAGAATCCAAAAACTGGAAAAACACGGCAGAAACTCGGAATGTCTGGAAGCAGAACCTGCATGCGGGAGCAGCATTGTTCAGAAATAATGTGTTTGAAGATATGGAAGAAAATAAGAGAAAGACACATACAAAAATCTTCCGTTGCTGTGATATGATTGCTTGAAAAGTCACATTCCTAAGAAAATATTCAACGGATTGCTTTTTATTGCTACTTGACCATCTGCAAGATGAAAAAGGTTATACATACATTCTTTCCAGAATGTACAGGTTATTAGCCCTTTGCTCTAGGGGTAATAACATCAAATCGCCACTGCAGTGCAAGAAAATGTTACGGGTTGTGGAAATTTTTTGCCCAAATCAATTTTCCCACTGCATTCTCATGTGCAGCAATTTGAGCGCATTATTACTGTCTACTCTAATATATAAATTTACAGGCATAAAACATTTTTATATTATGGAGGATACATAAACACTTTTATATACATTCGTCTTGCAAAAGGAAAAATTATTTCAAATAAATAATCATAATAATCCATTTTATTCTGTGCGCAAAGTTTTTACTATCAGTAATATGATTATCAGCATATTTATTTGTCTCATCACAAATATGTTGTATAATAGTATCATGTGATACAGATTCAAGGATCACCGCCGAAGACGGATGTGTCGGGCCATTGGCGCAAATAAAACGGCGACACAACGCATTTCCATTCTATGGACTGCATTCTGCTGGAAATCTAGTAGGACATGTCCTGCTACAAGAGAATTCAGCAGGAGTTTGAGAATGTACGCTGAAGAAGAAGAAGAAGATTCAAGGATTCTTAAAACGTCTGCATGATCAATGTTTTGATTTATTACACCATTATTTCCAGCAAATGAAAACGGGGCCCTTACTGTATCACATGTGCCTGACCTCGAATTTGCAAAGTGCACTGCAGATATCAGGTAATTCTAGGTCTGGATCCTCCAAATCACTACTGGTATCACAATGCAAATGAACACTTTCCAAATCGTTTCCAACATCAGATAAATTAATGCTAGAATTATCAGAAAAACTTTTTTTCCGAAAGTTTATAAATTTCCGATTCACACTAGGCCACATTAAGTCAAGATAAGATGGCTATACAAAGAAAAGTCCAGCTGTCTCGACAGACAAAAAGTAGAAATTATACTTACAATCGTGTCCTATTATGAAATCTCAATTGTTAGATGACCTTCAGATAGCTTGAACTAGCCAATCAGAGTATTTGAACATATTGAAGTGCTTTCGGGGATAAATTATATGAATATATACATGTCCCATCGCTACATAAGAAGATGTCCTCAAAATTACGGTAATTTTTCATAATGTCCATAAGGAAAACTCAACAGCCAAGGGGTTAACTCTTAAGATCCCAACTTAATATGTTTTTTGTAGTCCTTAAAGTCCTAAATTAATTTTGAAGAAAGAAATCAATTTGGGTCTTTGTCTTCTTTTGCCTGTAACTTTGTTATTTGCAATGGTATTTTAATAAACATTGAGTCTAATTTGTATGAATAGATTAGTGTCTAAAATAGCATGCATGTATGCATAAATTATACCTAGTTGGTGAGCACATTTGACCTACACAACAAAATTTAAAGATATTCACATTGAATCACCACTAAAGTCATGAAAATAATGTAAAAATATGAGGAAAATAGTCCAGCAATAAAAGCAGTGATGTTTGCTGATCTGGAATGGTTTGTGATGTTTCTGTTGATCCGGAAGAGTTTGTGATGTTTCTGTTGATCCGGAAGGGTTTGTGATGTTTCTGTTGATCCGGAAGGGTTTGTGATGTTTCTGTTGATCTGGAAGGGTTTGTGATGTTTCTGTTGATCTGGAAGGGTTTGTGATGTTTCTGTTGATCTGGAAGGGTTTGTGATGTTTCTGCTGATCTGGAAGGGTTTGTGATGTTTCTGTTGATCTGGAAGGGTTTGTGATGTTTCTGCTGATCTGGAAGGGTTTGTGATGTTTCTGTTGATCTGGAAGGGTTTGTGATGTTTCTGTTGATCTGAAAGGGTTTGTGATGCTTCTGCTGATCCAAAAGGGTTTGTGATGTTTCTGTTGATCTGAAAGGGTTTGTGATGTTTCTGTTGATCTGGAAGGGTTTGCGATGCTTCTGTTGATCCAAAAGGGTTTGTGATGTTTCTGTTGATCTGGAAGGGTTTGCGATGCTTCTGCTGATCTGGAAGGGTTTGTGATGTTTCTGTTGATCTGGAAGGGTTTGTGATGTTTCTGCTGATCCAAAAGGGTTTGTGATGTTTCTGTTGATCTGGAAGGGTTTGCGATGCTTCTGCTGATCTGGAAGGGTTTGTGATGTTTCTGTTGATCTGGAAGGGTTTGTGATGTTTCTGTTGATCTGAAAGGGTTTGTGATGCTTCTGCTGATCCAAAAGGGTTTGTGATGTTTCTGTTGATCTGAAAGGGTTTGTGATGTTTCTGTTGATCTGGAAGGGTTTGCAATGCTTCTGTTGATCTGAAAGGGTTTGTGATGCTTCTGCTGATCCAAAAGGGTTTGTGATGTTTCTGTTGATCTGGAAGGATTTGCGATGCTTCTGCTGATCTGGAAGGGTTTGTGATGCTTCTGTTGATCTGGAAGGGTTTGTGATGCTTCTGCTGATCTGGAAGGGTTTGTGATGCTTCTGCTGATCCAGAAGGGTTTGTGATACTTCTGCAGATCTGTCTGCCTTCTTACAGTGAGCACAGTCACATTTACTTTTTTTTAACAATTAGATCATGCTTTGTTCTTGCCAAGCCACATATTTTGTTAGCCTGTCTGTTTTTTTCTACTAAATACTCAAGTAATATGAAATCTGTTGCAAGAAATAGTCCACTTTCATTTAAATAATGTATGGGTGCACCCAGTACTGCTACCATCAAAGCTTCATTCACTGTAAGCAGTGTCCATAGCATGAGCAATGATTGTCACCCATTCTAACATTATTATGCTCATTTTCGCTGTCACTGACCTACTGTCTGTAAAATCATTCCTGTGACATAGATATAAATCATGGATTGCACGTCATATTTCAATATTTTAATGATTTTTATCGTAATCAATGTATAACTTATCAAATAGATTCTGTCTTACGTGTCCTGACACAAATATTAGAATGTCTTGGTGTTTATGTATACACTTTGACATGTGGTCTGTTTGGAGTGCTATGTCATTAAAATCTAACTTATAGCAAGAACATCACACTTGATCAATAAGAAAGTTAATCAGAAGAGAAATATCTTTTGTGTACATCATTTATTTGTTCCGGAAATAGTATTACAAAGTTATCTCATGCATGTTTTTATCAGACCAGATGCTAAGATTATAGAGAAACTAAATTGTTACCAGATGTGAAGCATTTATAAATATTGCAGGTATTGATTTAAGACAGAAATGGGAAGATGAGATGGATAACAGCAAGACTCTGAAGAGACGCCATGCAAACAATATCAAGGTCAGATTCTATCTAAAAATAATATAGTGATTAGTTACTATGTAAATTATGTTAATATCAGATGCTACTTTATTTTAACCTTTGGTAAATTGTATGTTTTTATTTTAATGTAATGTAATGTCACTTTCTGTGAGTGTTGCTGTGGCCCTTGCCTGTTAGATTCTCTGACATCTTGGTTATTAGAAATATGTAAATAGTATCTAAGTCAGTTCCAAGTGACACTTTGAGAGAGTCATTGATGCATTTCTTCTATTCACAAGTCAGTCATTTCACCAATAACCCGCTCACCAATATGAGATTTCCCTGTTGTCAGTCCCCCATCACTAAGACAAGGGGCACAACTCCTCCACATTGTTGATATGGTGATGTTACAAATGCATTTTCTTTCAATCTGTTCATCATATCAAACTCACAAGACTTGGCAGATAACAGAACAAAATGAATAGTCTCACATGAAACTATATCACAGATAATGTAATATATATCTTTTTAAATAAACTGTCAAACTCAACATAGGAAAATAGGAAACAAATTGTTCACCTTGAGACTGCTGAGTAGTGGAGCCATATTGAGATGAAAATATTGAGATATATTCTCAAGTCTCCTTTTTCTCAAACAGGTTGATATTCTCGAAACATTAAACCCGTCATCCGTATTCCAATCCGTCATACTCGAACAGAATACACTTGTCCATCATAATATAAATATAAAAAGGGCGTTTTAATTCACTTTCAGTTACAGATGTCCAGCACGTCTTCTTTCCTCGCTTGTTCTCTCTGTTATGTCACATAAAAATTAATCTGATTGGCTAAAAATTGAGAAACTCCTCGTTGACAATGATGCTAAAGTACTCATAATGTATGGCAATCTCATCAAGATTATATACAGATTATGTACAGTTTTCTACAAAATTTGCGATGTCACAATTAGTATCATGAATTTGCTTCTTGTTGTTGGAAATATTAAATCTAACAAGAAGCTTCAATTCTCTTTCCACATTATATTTGGAACAAAATTGATTTATTAAGATTTTTTTTAAATTAGCAAATTATTAGACCTAATTTTGGAAATGGAAGATATTATTCATATGTACACTGATGATGACAGCCGTAGTTACGATGGAAATATGCACGATGTAGGTAATTTGTGTATCAAACATAACGTGGAAAGTGACAGTGAAGTTCTTGTTAGATAGGCCTAATGTTTCCGACAAAGAGATGGACATGCGTGGCACTAATTGTGATATCGCAAATTTCACCGTAGTGATGTAGTTTTTCGAGTAGATGTTGAGAGTTTTGTACAAAACATTGGGTCTGTACATAATCTTGATGAGATTGCCACACGTTATGAATACTTTAGCATCATTGTCAACGATGAGTTTATCAATTTGCAGCTGATCTGACAAATTTGTATGTAATATAACGCAAAGAACAAACAAGGAAAGAAGACACGCGCTGAACATCTGCAACCGCTATTTAAATAAAACGTCATTTAAAAAAATTTATATTATGATGGACCTGTGTATTCTGTTTGAGTATGGCATGTACTGGAGTACAGATGACATGTTCAACATTTTGGGCATCTCACCCTGTTTGGAAAAAGGGGATTTGAGAATATATCTCAATATTTTCGTCTCAATATGACTCCTCTACTCAACACCCCAAAGGTAAAAAAATAATTTTCCCCACATTATGTCGAGTTTGACAGCTTATTATTTAAAACATTTATGTATTAAATTATCTTTGATATAGGTTTATGCAAGACTATTCATTTTTCTGTTGATCTGCCAAGTCTGAGTGTGATATGATGAATAGTTTGAAAGAAAATGCACTTTTGTCATCATCATATCCATATTTTGGAGGAGTTGTGCCCCTTGCCTTAGGGATCAGGGATTGACAATTGGGAAATCCCATAAGGGTGAAAGGGTTAATAGTGTGAGAAGGATGTGTGTTGTTACAGCCTATTGAACTTATCCAATTCACTGTGCTCTCATTTATATTGTATCTTTTTCTTCTACCAGGACCTAACACGTCAGCTATATCAGGTGCACAAAAAATTGGATTCTCATGACAGTAAAGATGCTAGCAGTATGGGATCTCGTAATAACTCAAATGGCAGCCTCAATTCTCTAGAAAATTCTTCACGGCAATTTCCAACAACTCATCTGCCAGTGCAGGTTGATTATCTATTTGTTAGCAAATTTAATGTTTTATTTGCAGAATTTAATGATCGCTTGCGTGGGTGTGAAGATGTGAAGAAAACATAACTGTGAGCATCAGTAAATTTATAGTGAACCGATGTAGAGAGTCCAGAAATTCCAATAGAAACAGTAATGTCGAGGAAATCCACAGATGAGGTAGATATAGAGGAAGTATATTGTATGAAAGTCCTTGATAAAGTCAATTAATCAGGTCCAGTCAACATATCAGTTATGCCAATGCCATCATCTGTGTGTCTCCGATATATGCTGGAGAAGGGACCTTAATAGCTCCTCCACATCAGATACTCAAGATGACCCATGAAAAGACAAACATAGCTAGGACCCATTTTGTTGCCTATGCCTACACCACTGATATGTTCGAAGAACTGTGCATTGAACTCAAAGGAGTTACGGTTGAGAAGCAGCTCCGTCAGATGGATGATGGTTAACATTGCAGTGGAGAGATCAGAGTCCAGAAAAAAATTGGACAGCTTTAAGAAATCAATAATGAGAATTGAGGTGTACATACATCCAAGAGGAAAAGATGGTATGCGTGACCATGCAAAAAATGGATGGAAGTAAAAGTGTGGAGGCATGGCTGGTATCCTTCAGGCACAAAAGAAGAGCTTTCACCATAGGTAAGAATATACTGTCCAGGAAATCAGATGTATTCTCAGTGGGACAAGAGCAAGCTGATAGAATAGAAAACTCTCGGTAATCCTCCTTGTGAATTTTAGGAAACATGTAGAAGACATGTTTGCTCAAGTGTAAGTTGGGGAACCAAAGATTAATGGCCATAGGCAGGAGATGTTTATGGGATATGATGTCCTTGACAGTGTCCCTGTCTATGTCAGAAAATGTGTCTTTTTCATCACTAGAGCTTCTCTTTGTAGAACTGATCATCTGAGAGCTGTTGGTGACCCTCTTGGAGCTAAAGTTCCTTGCACCACATAACCACTGCACCATCTTTATCTGCAGGTTTGATGATATTATCATGTCTATGATGAAGATGTGTGCTCCAAATTTTACCTGTCTCATTTAACATTTTTGTGTGTGCAGATTTAATGATCAGATGTTTTAAAACCAAATTTAATGATCAAATTCTCTAAAGCCAAATGTCATGATCTGTATGCTCCAAAATTTAATTTGAAATAAAAATCTCACGGATTAATTCTGACAGGAAAATAAAACAATTAAATAGTTATAATTGTTTCTGGCTGAGCTCTCATCCCTACGTTTCTGTTGACCATGACCTTTTTAAATTTCCAGCGCTGGATGATACTAAAAATATACTTTTTCCTCCAGGACCAGATAAATGGAACACTTTATGTGGAACAAAACAACAGCTCACATACACATTCACATATCACAAAATGGTATTTGGGCAAAAGACATGAGCCCATGGACTGCTGGATCAACAACAAACCAATCAATCATCATTTTTCAGTTGTTATCTGTGGCATTTTAAATCTTCTTTTGTCATCTTAATTCATATTATGATGATGAAATAATTCATGTAGCAGTAAGCAGATAGCTCTAGACAGCCCATATCCGTTCTGACAGGATCTTCTCAGTTATGTAAATGAAGCGACACCCAGACCCATATAAGATCTCAAAGTCATGGATGTGTAGGGGGAGGGAGGGGTTTATGGATGCATGTTTAGTTCCCGAAGAGAGGTATTCCAGTGCTCCAGTATCTCAGGATTACCAAGACATGCCAGAAGCATGGCACACATATCTGGGTCAATTATCATTATTCTGTCTGATTTGTTGACCCATGCATAGTGGTGGCACATCTAGCATTCCCATTCACCTAGGAGTCTGTTAAAAGAAAGAACAGAGGTTGAAAGGGTTGAAAAGTTGTAGAGGATTGACATCACTGTACTAGGTTTCCCATATATTTTCCCTCTCAACGTAGCGACACGCCGCCTGCTGAAAGTATCACTCATAGCACGTACCTCCGTAGCTTCAATCGATAATCCACAGGGATCTCTGAAAAAATCTACCTTGTACACAAGACGACATGAGCCAGATTGGAACCCATGACCTCTTGAATACAAGACGACACGAGCCAGATTTGAACCCATGACCTCTTGAACACAAGGCGAACAGCTTAATCACTATGCTAGGGAGATCCCCGAACAGAGGTGCAATGTCCGTTGGCCTGCATCTCTTCATAGTTCATGGGAATTATGTCATAGCAGACAAAATAAGAAATTGAGATAATGTGTGACAATGATGATTTTTTCATAGGTTTCAGGTTGTCAGTCTATCCCCCAACTTTTCATAGTCTCCTCCTATGACATGCCTCAAAAGACGACAGTGGTCCTATTCTTTGCACCATGAACTAGAAGCCCAGGCCTGGGTTGCCACATGGACGTCTCAGTTTATATTGAACACAAAGTATCATTTATTACAATTTTACTAAATATTTCTGTTGTAAAATGATAAGAGTGGTAGTTACTTCCAGGAAGTATAACCCATTCTGAACTATATCCAGGAGTTCTCAGCCATAACTGAACAAGTTGAAGTTGACAAGCATGTGTTGGTAGAGAGAATTGTTCGCTTACAGAAATCACTTGCTCGCAAAAATGAAAAGATGGAATTTCTTGGTGAGCATATCCAACAGTTACTGGAAGACATCAAAAAGAAGAACAAGTGAGTTTTAATTTTTGTTCACTTATAGATTGTTCAGAATATCTTACTGTTAGCCATTTTAAGGATAAATTCTATTGTACTGCTGGTGAAAAACACCAGATTGCTAGAAAACAAGTGTCCTATTGACTGTTTTCTGTCGTAGAGCTGTCATATACACAATTTATCCATGTCTTGCCAAGGCCTGAAATAAAAGAAAAGAATAGCAACACGGTGACCTGCTATGAATATCATAGGATGTTTTGAAGTTGACTTTTCCATTTCTAGGTTATACTGACCCAAAATCCAAGCTGAAATGGCACCGAATCGTCTTGCATCTCAAGTAAATGGGTTTTTATGTACTTGACTAGGAAAAACCTGTTTACTTGAGTTGCAAGGCAATTTGGTGCCATTAGAACAGACCTGGTTCAATTCGATTAGTCAAGAATGGAGAAACCCTGTTTACTCGAGTTGTAAGACTATTCCGTGCCATTAGAACGGATCTGGTTCAATTCCCATTAGTCTCAAGAATTTTTTATAATTATCCTTTTGCTTCCTACTTGAATTTACTTGTATCAGTCTGCATACGATTTTCAAGTTGTCCCAGCATTGTTGAAATCATATCTGGAAGACAAAAGTTAATTTTAAGAGAGTTAATAAATGTAAATTAATTATCAAATTCAAATAAGTAAGTAAATCAAATTTCAAATTCAAAGTAGAAATTTAATTGTCGGAGATTTCAATACATGTACCTGTTAGTTGTAGAAAGCTCAAGAACTAACTTATATGTCTTGACTCTTCCACATTTTCAATTGATAATTATGACTTGACCATCACTGAGGTAGCAATCCTAAAGTCACTTATGGCCTGGTCAGAGTACATGATGCCTGTTCTGTTGACTACCTCAATTACAGAGTAAGACTAGTTAGTCGTCAGATCATTATTATGGCACTCTGAATGCATCTATAGGGCACCTATTCATATGTCCTTCAGCATATGATAACTGTCTATTCCTTCTCTATGTTAGTTGAGAACTCTATTTCTATTTGCCGATAATTTCTAGAAACTTCACAAGTCAGTCCCAGGTCTATAAAACTTAAATGGAGAACTAAACAGAAACTATAGACTTGAGCACCAACAAAGTAAACTGAAATTAACAAAGACTAAGAATGGGACACTGGTATCTAAAGGAATAATTACACCCAATCAGGCATCGGTGACTCTTCTTCTTCTGCGTTCAGCATCTGTGGTCATGCTATACCGTCAGGCCTATCGTCAAGACGAAGTCCACTGTCTTCTCCAGGTCAGAGCGGCTGCCCCATAGCTTTTGCATCAAGTCTGTATCCTCTGGCCAGGTCTGCTGTCTCTGCTCTTTGTATGTTGGGCAGTCCTGAAGTATGTGTTCCGGAGTCTGAGTTCCAGATCCACATGGACATTCATCTGTGTATGAGATCCTTAATCGATAAAGGTGACCCAACAGTCTGCAGTGGCCTGTTCTAAGGCGAAATAGTAGAAATGGTCTGTTGATATCTTTGGAGGAGATGTATTGCATCATGTTTGTATTCCCCTTCCATTTCTTTCTTCCACTTTGCTGAGTATGTGTTGCGGATTATTGTTTTTACTTCTCCGTAAGACAGTGGGTGTCTGTGTTGCTCCATTTCGCTTCCTGCCTTTGACAGAGCATCCGCTTTCTCATTTCCCATGATTCCACAGTGTGATGGTATCCACTGAAGGGCAATAGCTGTTGATTTGTTTATCTGTCTTAGCTCATGTCTGATGTTGTGCATAAGGCTTTCATTTTTGTTGTTCTGGATTGATTCCAGTAGGAATCTGCAATCTGTGAATATGGCTATCTTCTTTGGTCTTGGCAGTCCTGGTTCAGTGAAGGCTTTCAGTGCTTGATGGAGTGCAACTGCTTCTGCTCTAAAATTAGTATTTCCCGGTTGGAAAAGCTTTTGATATTGTCTTCCCATCTTTGAGTCTTATATAAATTCCACCTCCTCCATTCCTTACTGCTCCTTCTGCCGATCCATCTGTGTAGACATGTGTCCAATCCTTTGGATTGTATTTTATTTCTATCATCTTCAGTGTCAATGCTTTTAGTTGAGGTGGCGTTTGGTATTCCTTATTAATTATTCCAGGAACCTGTGTTATTATGGAGACATTCTGGAGACTATTGCCTGGCTCTTCAAAGTCTGTTAGTGTTTTAATTTCATTTGGGAGGTTTGTGAGGATTTCTTTATGTTGTTCATGGATATCTTTGGAGATGTGACAGAAGCTGGTTCTCTTCAATCTGCATCTGTAGAGCAACAATACAAAGACCAGAGCACATACAATAAGACTGTCCCAGTTTTGCTGTTCACTGAACTACAGTCTGATCCATAGGAGTTTCTCTGCAAACCAAGTTGTTGTGAACTGATGGTGACATATAATGTATCTTTTGATACTTGCATGATTTTATGGTTTTCAGGGAACCCACTGAAGATTTTCTTTATTTTGAATACACAGAACATATTGTAATGTAAAAATATTTCTGTCTGCACACCATCATGTTACAACAGGTGGTATATAATTATCAGAAAGTCAGAGAAGATCCAATGAGTAGGCGTGTGTCACATTTAAAAAAAATACTAAAATAAATATTATATAAATAAGCAGGAATGTATTACAAATAACTACTACTGATCATGATAAGATAATGAAAAAAAATGGTAGTAAAGAAGAATACGGATAATACAGATTGCAGATTTTTTAAATTATGTTTATTAACAATAATATTTTTATCAGCATTTCTTTTTTCTTCATATATTATATTATGTGGTTCTACAAAAGAATGCTGAGAATACCATGGAATGCCAGAAAAACTAATGTGGAGGTGTTGAAAGAGACACAAATGTGACACAGAGCTTAGTCAATAATATAAGAAAAAGACGGTCTTCATTTTTGGCCACGGAATAAGACAAGGAGGTTTGTAGAATATAGTCATAACAGGCAAGGTTGAGGGTAACAGAGATAGGGGCGCGACAGCATGAGAAAATATTAGACAGTTTAACAACCTGGCACAGCAGGGAAACAATAACAATTCTGATACATAATGCTGGAGACAGAGAGCTGTGGAGAGCCATGATCGACTACGCCAGTCCGCATGGCAACTGAAGTTGATGATTATTGTATTATCCTTTTTATATTATATTATTATTATCTTATATTCTATTATCCTTTATTGTATTATATTTTGTTTTTCCTCATCTATTATGTATAATCAGAACATGCATATTTCCAGTGACAATATACGGTTGTGGTGCATGGGCATTAAATATAAAATAAAATCGCTGCTTTCGTAATGTGATGCTACAGAAAAATTTTACGTATACTATGAACAGCTAACAAGACAGATCAAGAAGTGTTAAGATCAATAAGCATCAGAGGCCTGGCTCCTTAACAACATCCTATCAAGAAAGCTGTGTTGTTTTGGTCATGTAAAGAGACATAACAGCATAAAAGAGTAATAGCTTACGGCAGAGTTAATGGTAACAGGGGAAGAGGTCGCCCAAGATGATGATGGTGCAGTGATATATCAGATTGCTTAAACATGTCTCTAGCTGTGGCAGGTCAACTTGCTCAGAATTGCAAAGTGTTCAGAGAATCCATAAGGAAGACCACATTCTGGAAAGAATATGTCACATGATGATGATTATTGTATAGTTATTGTTCTGTCGAAGGTATTATACTGAAACATCAATTTCTATATCCTTATTTTATTTATTATCATTGTTTTCATTATCTTATCATTATTAGTAGAATTATTGTTATAACACATCCATATTTTTTAAATATAATATTTGTTGAGATGTGTGCTAGAGACAAGCAAACAGTTTCGTTCTGGTTTGGAATCCGTGCCCCCTACTTGATTATTTCCCTTGGCTATGTTTATCAGTTTATGTTTATCATTTATTAATTTAAAAATAAATTTATTTAGGGGTAGGGTTAATTATGTAAAACATAACTAACCTTAATTCCTGATCCTAGCATGTGAATATTTAAGTTAATTATTGATTACTTATTTATATAATATTTAGATTAATTATATCCTAAAATAAGCAGGGAGACACATGTTCCAAACCAGAACCCAAGTTTTTATAATTACATAGATAATACTTAGAATATTGTAGATATGATTAAACTATTTATTGAATAAATTCACTTTTAGAGTCATCCAGTGCTATGCATTAAGGGAGGAATCCGGAACCCTGTCTTCAGAAGATATGGATGCCAATAAGGTATGTTGGGATATTTCAGAGTTTTTCTCATTTTGTAAATACTGTAGTTAAAAGGTAAAGCTAGTAATATGAGATATGAACTAGCATCATAGCACGTGGTCTCGTATAATTGCTCAGCTGCTTAGTCAGTGGTTGATGAGAAACTTCGCCTACCGCAGTTGCATCTTATTGAGATGGCACTATTCCTTGATCTTCCCAGAGCATAAGCCTTGCTATCCTACTTCATGGTGGCTGGATGAAGCAACAGAATCATTTTTATTTCAAACCATGAATAACGAGTGGATTCTAACCCTGGGTTTGCTGGTAGCTAGTGATTGACTTAACATTACACTACTGCTGCTTCCATACTGTAGTTATAAACTGTTAGTCACTGCAGGAGTCAGGTATGTTATGCCATTGTCACAAATAAAACTGCAACACAAGATATTTCCATTTTCTGAACTAAATCCTGCTGGAAATCTAATAGAACTGTGGACTAGCATCCTGCTACAAGAGAGATCCAGTGGATACAAATGAAAAAAAACCAACTAGTTTCCCTAAATGAATTGTTGCTTGACTAAATCATAAATTTAATAGTTTCAGTATTCATTAATCATAAATTAACCTGTAAAATTGTACCTACCAAAGTCTTGGAAATTAATCACAAAATTTACATCTTCTAAATGTTATCTTTCATTGCCAGATTTTGAGTTTACACAAGTTTTGATAAATTAGTTTCTCTTTTGCTTCATTCTTCAACTGTCATCGTAGTTGCAGTAATAAAAATTCACAATATTTGAGATGTTTACTCTAAGAAAAACATATTTTATTACCTCAATTTATGGACTAAATCTTTGAGAAATAAATTATTTTTAAAATGTTTGAAGCTAAGAAAAAAAACTTAGTGTGAAAGCTTTGTAAGCTTTAAAAATAGAAATGTGAATAGATATCCTTGATGTGTTTGATAGATATCCTTGATGTGTTTGATAGATATCCTTGATGTGTTTGATAGATATCCTTGGTGTGTTTGATAGATATTATTGGTGTGTTTGATAGATATCCTTGATGTGTTTGATAGATATTATTGGTGTGTTTGATAGATATCCTTGATGTGTTTGATAGATATCCTTGGTGTGTTTGATAGATATTCTTGGTGTGTTTGATAGATATCCTTGATGTGTTTGATAGATATCGTTGGTGTGTTTGATAGATATTATTGGTGTGTTTGATAGATATCCTTGATGTGTTTGATAGATATCCTTGATGTGTTTGATAGATATCCTTGATGTGTTTGATAGATATCCTTGGTGTGTTTGATAGATATCCTTGGTGTGTTTGATAGATATTCTTGGTGTGTTTGATAGATATCCTTGATGTGTTTGATAGATATCCTTGATGTGTTTGATAGATATCCTTGGTGTGTTTGATAGATATTCTTGGTGTGTTTGATAGATATCCTTGGTGTGTTTGATAGATATTCTTGGTGTATTTGATAGATATCCTTGGTGTGTGATAGATAACATCAATTTAACTGACTATTTGCTAAAATATTTTCATTAGTAAACATGCATTCATGGATTTGGAGAGTTCAAGCCAATTTTTGTGTGAGGTATACTCCATTCAACCATGGTCATGTGTCCACTTTGGATATATGAGTATATTTGAATTTGAAAGAGACAAAAAAATGAAAGGAGAGGTCATTATGTTTTTCCTCATCTCAAAACCTGCTCACACTGCAAACATTTTTCAGAGCATGGATTGAACTCATCAAACAAACAATCAAACCTAATTTGACCTTTTTTTTAATTGAATGCATGTTCAGATTCACTTGTGAAGGAGGAACATTCATCAGCATATCATTTGAACTAAACTTTTATAAAAATCTAATTTACAATTTCAATGAAAGTCATTGAGACCAGCATGGAGAGGTAAAAGACATATGAAGCAGGCTTGTGTTGATTTCAATGCTATAGGATGATGATGATGAAATAATCCCCTTAGCTGTGAGCAGGTATCTCTTGACAGCCCATAGTCTTTCTGACAAAGCACAGGTTCTCAGTTGTGTAACTGAGGTGACACCCGGACTTATAAAGTCTCAAAGGCATGTAAGGGGAGTTTATGCAGGCATGTTTAACTCCCGAAGGGACGCATTGTGTGTGCCAGTATCACAGGATTACCAAGTCTTTCCAGGAGCACAGCACACACTTCTGAGCCATCTTTCTCCCTATTCTTCTGTCAGATATGTTGACTCATGTGCAGTGATGGAACATCTATCATCTAGCAGTGATGAAACATCTATCATCTAGCAGTGATGGAACATCTATCATCTAGCAGTGATGGAACATCTATCATCTAGCAGTGATGGAACATCTATCATCTAGCAGTGATGGAACATCTATCATCTAGCAGTGATGGAACATCTATCATCTAGCAGTGATGGAACATCTATCATCTAGCAGTGATGAAACATCTATCATCTAGCAGTGATGGAACATCTATCATCTAGCAGTGATGGAACATCTATCATCTAGCAGTGATGGAACATCTATCATCTAGCAGTGATGGAACATCTATCATCTAGCAGTGATGAAACATCTATCATCTAGCAGTGATGAAACATCTATCATCTAGCAGTGGTGGGACATCTATCTCACTCTTCTGTCAGATTTGCTGACTCATGCGCAGTGATGGAACATCATCTCACGTCACATTTGTCAAAAAAAGGACAAAGGCTAATGTCTGCTTGTCTGCATTTTCGTAATCCATGGGGATTATTTAATAGAAGATAACAGTAAGAAATTGGGACAAGATGATGATTTTTTCCACTGGTGACAGGTTGTCAACCTATCCCCCCAACCTTCCTTAGTCGCCCGTAGAGAAGAAAGTGGTCTTATTCTGTGCATCCTGAACTAGAAGTCCAGGCAGTGGCATCTCAATTTATTTTGATCGCAAAGTGTCATTTATTACAATTTTACTAAGTTTTTTTGGTTATAAGATGATAAGAATGGTAGTTGCTTCCAGTAAGTCCAGGACCTGGTTGTCACATGGGCGATGTCATATGAAAGATTAGAACTGAGTACATGCTAAAGGTGATACTAGTCTGGTGGTTCATGGTCAATTGTTGGTTCATCAGCTGAGCACTGATCTGTAAAACTATGCTATGATTTATGTATCGGCTATCTTTTCCTTTATTTGCTTATCTTCATTTAGGAATGATTTTGTATAGTCACTTGAGTTATTAATTTTCTGTTGGATAGAAACTGTGAATCATAGATCTGGAATTAGTGAGAAAAGTCCATGGATAGAAACTGAATCATAGATCTGGAATTAGTGAGGAAAGTCCATGGATAGAAACTGTGAATCATAGATCTGGAATTAGTGAGAAAAGTCCATGGATAGAAACTGTGAATCATAGATCTGGAATTAGTGAGAAAAGTCCATGGATAGAAACTGAATCATAGATCTGGAATTAGTGAGGAAAGTCCATGGATAGAAACTGTGAATCATAGATCTGGAATTAGTGAGAAAAGTCCATGGATAGAAACTGTGAATCATAGATCTGGAATTAGTGAGAAAAGTCCATGGATAGAAACTGTGAATCATAGATCTGGAATTAGTGAGAAAAGTCCATGGATAGAAACTGTGAATCATAGATCTGGAATTAGTGAGAAAAGTCCATGGATAGAAACTGTGAATCATAGATCTGGAATTAGTGAGAAAAGTCCATGGATAGAAACTGAATCATAGATCTGGAATTAGTGAGGAAAGTCCATGGATAGAAACTGTGAATCATAGATCTGGAATTAGTGAGAAAAGTCCATGGATAGAAACTGTGAATCATAGATCTGGAATTAGTGAGAAAAGTCTATGGATAGAAACTGTGAATCATAGATCTGGATTCAGTGAGAAAAGTCCATGGATAGAAACTGTGAATCATAGATCTGGAATTAGTGAGAAAAGTCCATGGATAGAAACTGTGAATCATAGATCTGGAATTAGTGAGAAAAGTCTATGGATAGAAACTGTGAATCATAGATCTGGATTCAGTGAGAAAAGTCCATGGATAGAAACTGTGAATCATAGATCTGGAATTAGTGAGAAAAGTCCATGGATAGAAACTGTGAATCATAGATCTGGAATTAGTGAGAAAAGTCCATGGATACAAACTGTGAATCATAGATCTGGAATTAGTGAGAAAAGTCCATGGATAGAAACTGTGAATCATAGATCTGGAATTAGTGAGAAAAGTCTATGGATAGAAACTGTGAATCATAAATCTGGAATTAGTGAGAAAAGTCCAGCTTCCCTTTGAGCCAAAGTTGATGACCATCATCAATTACTTTCTGCTTGCGTCAATGAATTTATGGGGCCTGAAATGGAAGCAAATAATAGTGACATTGTTACTTGCCATGCATGTCATATTGAGGCACTAAGGGGGATTTTAGGGTGGAGTTAACTGTCCCATCCCATAAGTGTCAAAGTAACCCAGATGTCATGCTAAAGTTTGATATGTCAATCCAAACAAAAGTGCAGATATCACAGCCAAGCTGTATGCCATAACATAGTGTATTCTGTTCTCCAGACTATATCCTGTTAACCTATATTAGTATGAGATCGAATGAAGAAGAATAAGACTGCTTGCTTTTTTATCTGTTTTTAAATGTGAGTAAAGTCTGTGCATAGGCTTTCCCTCCATATCTGTTGATTACAACTGTCAAGTTTTCAGTGATCCTGATATGGACTCATCACATGTGGGGATATTGTATTGTAGCACACTGTAAGAACAAAGAAAGACCAAAATATTTCCATTTGTCTATGGTAGGCCTACTATGCAAGTTTTATCAATTTATCTAAGAGCATCTAGATATTTCTTTATGAATCTCTCCTTCTTCATGGGCCAATTGTATCACCATAATACTATTAGCTAAAACTGAATCTCATATCCCAATTCCCATAGATATTTTATAGACATTACTTTTTCCAATTTGTAGCTGGAAGCTTTTATTTTAGTGCTGCTGTAACTGTCTTTTTAATAGTTGGCAGGTTCAATTAATAGATTTGATTTGTTTAGAGACTGTTGGTACTAATATTAGATTTTCTCTTAGAATATCTGGCCTAGTTATATTAAAGGGAATGACTGATAAATAGGAAACTTCAGTGAATCTTTTTTAAGATACTCCTAGCTGAGTTAGTAACTCTATCTTTCATTTTTGGTAAGGGTGCTTATGGGAATGATTTGGTTTTTGTCATGTTTGTACCTACCAATCATCTATTGGTACAAGAGTGAAATTACTAATTTAGCATTTTTTTTTTCCAAGTTCTAATAATCATAATATTAAATTTATATTGAGACCTTTGTCATATTCTTTGAATAATTTAAATGGTTTAAGACAAGAAAGTGGGACAATTTTATGAATAAATAATAACTTAGTACAGCTCTCTGCTACTAAAACAGTTATATTTTTTTTAAATATTTAAAGAATAAAAAAGACATATTTTGGAGCCTGGAATTTAAGTTTGTTGTACATTTTTCTACCTAGTTATCTAGAAAATTTTAGATTATGTTTACTTTCTTAATTTGTTTTATGTTATTTACACGAGTGGCGTTGGACTTACATCTGCCATGTTCTCAGAATGAACAGCCTAACCGCCGAAGATGGATGTGTTGGGCCATTGGCGCAAATAAAACATCAACACAACGCATTTCCATTCTCTGGACTATATTCAACTGGAAATCTTGTAGGACCATTGGATACAAGAGAAATCCAGCGGGAGTTTGAGAATGAACACTGAAGAAGAAGAAGAAGAACAGCCTAAGAATTCCCCAGCAGTCACTATATTGGGTGCCACCTGGAGTAAGAAGAAGAGGGAGACCTAGAGAACTCTACGAAGAACCATTAATAGAGAAGGCATGTCAATGAACCTAAACAACACGCAACAATTGAAAGACCTGGCAACACAAAGACAGAAATGGAAAGCTATGGTTTCTGCCCTATGCGCCGCCTATGGCCCTGGATATAGCATAACATAACATAACACGAGTAAAAAGTAATTAATTTTTAAAGAAATTGAATTTTTGTCCTGTGATATCACTGTGCAGAGACATGATTGCCAACACCAGCCAGCATGGCACCTGATGATGATGATATCCATATCTAGTAATCAAAATTTAGTGAGAGACACTATTAAAATTCTGCATAGTATAAAGACATTTTCATTCAAAACTTCCTGTCTACTATTCAACGAAAACCTGCTTACTTTAACTATTTTTATATTGTTTTTCAATATTTACTTACCATATGTTATTAGTACAATGAAATCAGTCTTCTGTGTTTTGAGCCCTTTTTTTCTATGTTACTTTCATTGTCCTGTCTTGTAAAAGTAATTATATCTAATGAAAGTGTTTCCTAAAATATAACATAAAGTGAGCTGAATGCTATATATTCTCTGAATGCCAAATATATGTTTTGACATACATAAGCTTTGTTGTATGTCCTCAGGAAAGTCTCATTCAGATGTATAAGGTATTGATAATTTATTTGGTTCACCTGTGGGATATTTGTTTTTCTTTTCTTAATTTGCACCCATTCCTTCAACAAGTCAATAAAAAATGTACATTTAATACACATTTCTATTCTGACGGTTGTTTGTTTTGTTAGACATCACATCTAGTGGGTTCTTGGTAATGTCTGTCATGTTGATGTGAAACTTGTATATACCTTTAACATTTCCATTATTTTGTGTGTCTCTTTCCAACATCTGTGCACCTCTGAACTACAATATTCCTCCTTTTAATTTTGAACAAAATGTACTGTTCACTATATTTGCATAAGTATGCATGTATTTTGCATCTGGATTTTTGTTAAGATTTCATTCAGATATTGTTTGTGATTATTGCTCACTTTTCTTTTGTATGTTAACATTTTGAATGGATCCTTGCTCTTATTCTGCATTTGGTCTAGTATAATAACTTAATTTTTCACTTTGTGATTTTAACTATTTAAATACATTATAATGATAGTTTACATGCATGTGGTTGCATCTGTGGGTCTCACCAATGGCCCACTAGACATACCATCCATGCAACAGAAAACCTTAGTGGATGATATGCCGTTATATTGTGGTTATCTTCTTATAGAAGCTTCATGGCATGTCATCTATACAGTTATGATTTTGTTTTGTTGTTGAAATGTTTTTTCATGTTTACCTGAATATATATGTATGCAGCCTCTGTGGTTGGGAGGGAGCCAGAGATGTACTGTGCAGCACTGAGGAGGAGGAAACTGACATCACTGTTTTTCCTATGGCTGAGGCCCATCATAGAGGCACAGTGACTCAGGACGTGACAATCCTTTTGACTTGAATATTTGGTTGCATGCCTGGAGCAATAGAGAAGTTTGGCATAACCAGTAGTCAATTGGTGGCGGGGAATGAGCACAGTGAACCCTATCTTGGCTACAGTGGCTAGGAACAGTACATAGGTTGAAACCTACCTTCCTGGAGGTGTGATAGTTATTCTCTGGCTCTGTCCCGGGGTGGGCCGAAAATCCACAGACTTCCCAGCAATATAATGCCATCTAATGGCATTAGGTCAAAGGGCATGAGCCCATGGACAGCTGGATCAGCAACCAACCAATGATAGTTTACGACTGAGCTACAATAGTATTTTCACATGTCTGCTTATCACATCCATTTCCTGTAAGATAATAGATTTAATGCGTCTGGTCATTAGAACAATTAAAATAGCAGCACAATGCATTTCCATTCTCTTGACTACATCCTGCTGGAAATCTAGTATGAAAATTGTCCAGGTAAAAAAGAGATTTGGTGGGAGTTTTAGAACGAACCAGGAAGAAAATGGATATGATAAAATCAAATTTTGCTCCATTTTCTGTGCTCAATATATATATAACATCATCATCATCATGTGACATATTCTTTCCAGAATGTGGTCTTATGGATTCTCTGAACACTCAGCGGTCCTGGGGCAAGTTGACCTGCCACAGCTAGAGACATGTTTAAACAATCTGATATATCACTGCACCATCATCATCTTGGGTGCCCTCTTTCTCTGGTGCTGGTAACTCTGCCTTCAGCTATTAATCTTTCCATGCTGTTATGTCTCTTTAAATGACCAAAAAACACAGTTTCTTGTTAAGATCTTGTTAAGGAGCCAGCCCTCTTCGATGTTTATTGATCTTAACACTTCTTGATTTGTCTTTTTTTAGCTGTTCATGGTACACATAAAATTCTTCTGCAGCATCTCATTTCAAAAGTAGCAATTCTCTCTGCTATTGTTTTATTTTATGTCTATGCCTCACAACCATATATTGTCCCTGAAAATATGCATGTTCTGATCATACATAGTTTGACTATGCTGCTAGTACCATGCCAAAGATTTTTCTTTTGGGCAAGTTTCAATGTCGTCATTGCAATTCTTCTCTTGATTTAGAAATCGCAGTTTATTGTCTATTGTCTATCCCCAGGTGAATGATTGTTGATCACATTCACACTTGCCGTTAAGCGTAGAGGTGGTATCTTAAGCTGTCGTTTCAAGGCCAGATGTGTCGCTGAGGTTGCATTTAGTCCATGTTTGTTCAAGGTTATTTTAATGTTTTCTGTCCACCGTTTTCTTGGTCTACCTTTGGCTTTACGCCCGGATATTCTTGTGTTATAGACATCGCAGTCTCCTGAGCTAATATAACAATGATGACTATATAGAGATACTTGATGACTCATTCAGAAATATCTTTGTATAAATGAACAGTTTAATTAGAACTTGATTGTACTCAGGGTAGAGCATTAGGTGCTCAGTTCTTTTAATTTCACTGATAATGTACATGCATGAGCTTTGGTAATAATAATTTTTTGTGTCAACTTAGACATTCTGTTACTTGTTTCTCATTCTGTTATCAGGGTGGTTAGGAAATTGATACTATAGGGAATTGAACATAAGTGATGGAATCCATCACATCAATATTTGTGCCATTCAGAGTTCCCCTTTTCTTTGTGTTAACATTTACCTCATTATTATATTAAATACATTTTTATGATTCATGTATTATGGAGCTCTCATTCATTATCTATTCAGTGTAAATCTTTCTTTATATATCTACTTTGAGCATTTCCATTTGATATCTAGTTATTGTGTGGCTAGAATATCTGAAATATAATTCTGTAACTTTTGTGTGGAACCATTCTTATGTTAGTATAAATATCAAAAATAATTAACAATGAAACAAAACGGTAAATGGGTGATACAGCCGGTAGATGCAGTCATTGAATTGATTATTTGATTTCCCGTATGTACATAGTTAAATCTACACATGTTGTTTTTTCTGTAGTTTATTGACTTAAACTATCTCTTCCAAACATGCTGTCATCAAAGGAGATTTTAAGTGATCTATCTATCTATCTATACGCTGTGTCCCTTGTTTGCCTTGCGGCGTCAGGGGTGGAAGAGTTCTCTGGAGATGGCCTTGTTGTGTGCTGTTTGTAAGCTTGTTCCTGTGGCTTCTTTGATTTCTGTGATCCATCTTTTACATGGTCTGCCTCTGGCTTTATAACCGTTATGTCTATGTGTCATGGCCATTTGTGGCATGCTATATGTTGGTAGTCTGGAAGCGTGTGAAAACCACTTGATCTTTTGTCTTTTGATGTGTTCCAGTACTGGTATTGTTTTGGTTATCTGTCTGATGTTATTGTTTCTAATTCTATCTCTTAATGACACTCTGAGTATTCTTCGTAGACATGTCATTTCTGTTGTCTTGTGCTGTCATTGTCCAGGTTTGGCACTGGTAGCATAGTGATAGAATAATAATAGTCTTGTATAATGCAACTTTAGTGTCTATGTTTACATTTTTGTTCTTGAAAATACATGTCATTGATGCATCAAACAATATGACCATTTAACAAAATAAACAGAAATAGGTATATGTGATGCCCACTATTTATAAATAAAACATACAGCAACAAGACGCGACAGATGACATTTGAACTAAAATCTTTTATCAGGGTGAAAGGCAACAGACAAGCAGTATGCTTTACATAAGAACACACATCGTGAGATGATGGCAGGAGGTAGAAATTAAAGCATGGTATGAAATACATTGTGGAAAATGGGACAGAAAAATATGAAAGCTGATAATTTTTTTAAAGGATAATAAATATTAAAGGGTCCAGCAATATGACCATTTAAGATATTTAACCTCTTCAATTATTTGTTTAACCTGCTTGAGATGGTGCAGTTGTTTTTTTTTTCTTCCCCCACCCCCTATCCCACATTGGGCCTTGGCATCCATTTAGTGGTATTGCAATGTTTCTTTATGTAGACAGAAATATTTTCTTTTTCAATTTATATTATTTTTTGGTGATTGATTTCTTTATTGCATTTTATTTTCCTCTTATATGAAGATTGTTATGCTTTAGAGATTTTATCATATTAGTACATTAACTCTTTATATCTAGTAAGCCACTATAACCATCACTTAGACCACAACTTAGACCATTCCGATGCACCAGAAAGCTTTTAAATTCTCCTCTTTTTATAGAGATTTCTAATATTATAACAACAGGAAAACCATTACAGAGATGAAAAGTTGAATAATGCTAGAGATTCAGAATTTGATTGTTATAATAGTAATATACTATTATGTTCAATATCTTTTCAAATAAAAACTATGGAACTTTTGGGAGCCTGGTGTTGACCGCTACATTTTTCAGAGTCCTCAGTAGTGTTGTTTGTTTGCATTCATTTTCAAACTCCCACTGGATCTCTCATGTTGTAGAATATTGCTCTTGCTAGATTTCTGCAAGATTTAGTCCAGAGAATAGAAATACGCTGTTCCACCGTTTTAATTTGTGCCTGTGGCCTGGCACATCCGTCTTCAGCGTGAGAGTCCTCAGTATGAAAGCCTGAAAGAGAATGAAAAAAAAGAATTATATAATATAAAATTAAAGTAAAGTTACATAACATTAATTAATGCCGTAGGGGTGTAAAATGTTAGCGATCTCACATTTCAGTGGCTCTGCTGTATCAGGGCGATAGCCATCTCCTCTTCCTCGCAGTCTGTACTTCTCGGATTAATCCTGTACCCATTTAAGGCTGGGTCAACCCGGAGCCATTGCGATCTGAAAAATATTTCCGCCTCAACTGGGAAATGAACCCAGGACCATTCATATGTGAAGCCAGTGTTCTAACCACTCCGCTACGCTGCTCCAGATTATTAAACATTATATAATATAATGCTCAAGGGATATCTCCACGTTGTCTGCTGTAATGGATATCTGAGATTTAGTTAGTTAGTTGTCATGTCATCATCATGGCACTCTAGACAAACCCACAGTGCTCTGATCTATTCTGTATGACATCCAGCACATGATAACTAAGTGTTGCTGTTCCTTATTAATTTTTAACTTTCTTCTTGATTCCTATACGCTTAATAGTCATAATGTAGCCAACTGCTGACTCACAAACATCAAACTTACTGGACTGTTTTCTTTCTGTGTGTATCTTTGTTTGCGAAGGAGGAACATCATCTCTCTCATTTCTCTCTCTCTCTCTTTGTATGCGTCTGTGTTTGTTTTTATATATATATATATATATATATATATATATATATATATATATATATATATATATATATATATATATATATATATATATATATATATATATATATATATATATATATATATATATATATATATATATATATATATATATATATATATATGAAATAAATCGCCTGATTTATACTTCCAGTGATGGTAAATTATTACAAATATATTTAATATCAATTATCAATAATATTTATAGAGATGATTGAAAGCAAGGAAACAATAGTCTTTGAACCAGTCAGAAAGCAATGACAACCTATGTCAAGAAAGTACCTGCTGCAGCAACAATCAAAATTATTTTTAAATACTACCTGATCGACACCTTACTTAATAACAGAAGATGAAGATATACAGAAACTTAAAGAAAATACCAGAACTGGCTCATCTGACAAGACCAGCCAGTAAACTGTTCAAACGTGGTCCATGAGCGCACAAGCTGTTTCTTTTAGTACTTTTGGATTTCATTCATGAAAAATATGTACAAATATCCTTCTATATCATTATCAGCTCTCATACTCAGCGATCCCTAAGTGTTGACCAGACAAACCACGAGGTTTAAATTTTTATATATTCAGGAAGCACCATGTGGAGGTGGTTTAGGAACTTATTAGTAATTTAATTTCCATGCGTTTTCAAGGTCTGAAGGGAATCAAACAATAGATACACTGTTACCTACAATGCATGTCATATGAGGCAACTAATGAGGATTTGGGAGGGATTGACTGTCTCATCTGATAGAGAACCAAAGTAACCCAAATGATGCGATGAAACCATGAAAGGCAAAACAGCTCAGATCTCAACCATGCTGTAAACCATGACATGACATATACTGTTCTCTGGACTACATCCTGCTAATCTGCAGAAGTTTGAGAACAAATGCATAAGAAGTCATCTAACCCTGAACTGAACATGATAATACTGCATATATTACTTTTCTAGCACTTGATTTCTCAAAGTAGCAATTCCTTTTAATCCCAGTCTAGTAATAACTGTGCTGAAAATATACCTTTATATAACAGTTCTCAAAAGACATCTGTTCCAGAATTGTGTTGGCATGAAGTGTATTTCACCACCTAACAAATACCTGGAAATCAAAAACAATAAGTAAACATACCAAACTATGACTATTCAACTCCAATGTGATATCTGTGTTGACATATGGCTGCGAAATTTGGAAAATGACCAAGAAGCTGAGGGAGAATTTAAATTCATTTGAAAATAAATGTCCTAGAAGACTTAAATATTGGTTGGGAAGAATTCAAATCAAACATGCAAGTAATAGAAGACACCAAACAGCAATATGTTTCTACAACAATAAGAAGAAAACAATGGACTTATATCGGACATGTACTTCGAATGAATGTAAACAGACTGCCAATACAAGGAAGACCAAGAGGGACTCTTCATAGAACAACCATCAAAGAGGGTATTACTATGGGTCTCAACAACATACAAGAATTACAAACAGTAGCATCACATCGCTCAAACTGGAAAGCTCTTGTTTCTGCTGTATGCACCAAATTTGGCACTGAAGGAACATAGATAGATAGATAATAGTTCTTAAATCACACCTCTCTATACTAATTTCAAGAAGCTATTCATTTCATTGTCAGCTTTTATTTGTTGTGTTTATTTGTTGCAAACTAACGCTTGAAATTTTCATTCTCACCTTCATTGCTGCGTAGGCTAAAGTTCAGAAGGAGATGCAGGTATGACCCGACTGTTGTACTATGCTATTGTTCCAGTAGTATTTTTGCATTTATCTTGCCTTCTTAGGCAGACTCATCTAATATTATTGAAATATTTTATACCATGGTGCAAGTTTTGATATGTCAAATATTTATTGTTTAGTTGTTTACTCATATTTGGTATTGGTGCAGCATTTATAGGATTTGTTTTATTGAAAATGTTAGTATGCATTCATATCACTTTGTATTGATATAAAGTGGTGGTTGCAATGGTGAGGATTTGGACAATTTGCAGATGCCATTTCACTAATGGATCCAATTTTGATTACAAACCTTTTTTTAATATCCTCTCATTTATGTTATTTATGTACTCAAATATAATATAAACGTTACAAGATATTTTTAAAATTATAGGCCAGACCACCTAAGTATGTAAAATAATAATGATTTATGTATTTATGTTTTCAAAATCACTAACAATTCTCAAATATTATCTCAATATTGTCTTAATTTGAGAGATGTTGAATTTGTAGCAACTAGTGTCAAAAAGTACCCGTATATCTCTATTTTACTGAACTTGTCTAAAAGAATTATGCCTATATGTTAGGATGATTTGCTTAAAGTACGCATTTCAATTTTCTGTGAGCTACTTTTACATGCTCATTAATCCTATCTTCATAATTTAATATATAAAGTCTTTGGTATAAAGTCCACATTTCAATATATGTACATTACATTGAAGAATATGTGAACATATCTCTGGGCAATGCAGTCCTGCTTGCCCAGGAAAGAGATGTGTTCAGAGTATCCATTGACAAAGAGAACATCTGGAAAGAAGAATATGTCATAGTCTTCCCAATGAACTCCCTGAACCTCTCTCTGTCTGGGGCAATGTGATTGCATTTTAATGTTGTATTCATGTTATCTTAATGTTATCAGTCCATCTTCTTCTTGGTCTGCCCCTTTTACTTCCAGGTGCTCTGGGAGTACCATAATTTGCATTTGTTTGTAAACAGTCATGTATCTGTATAAGTCCAAACAGGTATAGTTTGTATATATATATATATATATATATATCTATGTGTGTGCGTGCGTACATACTTGGAAATAGACCAGGTCTACATCCATTTTCTCTTCTTTTGGGACGAACACTATATTTGTTCGTTAAGTGGAGTGACTTTAAATCTCACACTACTATACGAGAGAAAAGCAAACTCATATATCTTCCTGCATTTGACAAAGGCAATGGACTTATATCGGTCATGCTCTCAGAATAAACAGCCTCAGAATTCCTCATCAGTCACTAAATTGGGTGCCACCGGGAGTAAGAAGAAGAGGGAGACCTAGAGAAACTACAAAGAACAATTAATAGAGAAGGCATGTCAAAGAATCTAAACAATACCCAAGAGCTGAAAGAACTGGCAACACAAAGACAGAAATGGAAAGCTATGGTTTCTGCCCTAAGCACCACTTATGGCCCTGGAGGAACATAACATAACATTCTAATTGTTAGGTTTGTTGCTTTTACTGCACTATCAAACACATAAGTGTATCCAATATGATGTACATTTTAATTATCTTGGTTACTTAATATACCCTCTGTTTCCATATTGAAGTGGTCCACAATACTCAAATTTAAAAATAAATGATTGTAAGAAGTACATAATTAGTAATGCAATCCAGTTCTGTCTTTGTTCATTGTCTGCAAAAATTACTGTCAGCAAAATGGCATCGGCAAAATGTCTTAGATCCACAATGTCATACATAGTATTATTACCTGGATGCAATATAGTCTCACATAGTATCGCTGATAGCAGAGTTATTGTGTGTAGTACTAAGTATTAGTATCACTGGTGGATGTGGTCGCATTTATGACTCTGAATCACCCATGTGTTGCTGGACCCCAAAGGGGGGGGGCAAAGAATAGCAACACTATGACTGGAGTCAGCATATCATAAAAGGTGACTAAGACAGTTTTGTACTGGTGTTGACTGTTCCATTCTGTAGGTCAACAGTCACCCAATGCTGAAGTTGAATGTGTCTGATAAAAAAAATGCAGATATTGCAACCGAGCTGTAAACTATGACACAATATATTTTCCAGACTACATCCTGCTAACCAGGAGGAGTTTGAGAACAAAAGCATAAGAAGAAGAAGATTGCATTAAATGTGGTACTACCACTGATATTATTGTTAGTGTTTTCGGCCATTTTAAAATCAAGCCCACTTAAAAGAATTGTGCACTTGTTCTATAGACATGTTAAACAGTGAATGAAAAAAAAGAAGAAGAAAAATTGTGCCTCAAGGGCAGTAGTAAAACTATCACTATATAGGTGCTGAGGTGAGAAGTATAAAATATCTTTTGCTAATTGCCTCAAAATTATTCAAATTATCCACTGTGTGACATATGTCTCACATTGAGAAAGAAAACATTAGTATCATGGGTAGTATTAGTACTATTGGTTGTAGTAATTCATATTCAGGTAACATAATCTTTCCAGTACATTGTCTTCTTTATAAATGCTCTGAACTCCTCTTGATTTGCTGCAGCCGAGGACATGTTTGACAATCTGAGATGACTCTTATCCATTGTCTTCTTGGTAGCTTTGGTTCTTTTCTCCTTACCCCTATTACCAGCAACCATACCTTCCATTTTTAATTTGTCCATGCTATGTCTCTTCATATGGTGAAAAATCTCATCCTTCTTGTTATAATGTTGTTTAGGATCTAACCCTCTTTGATGTTTAATGTTCTCATTACTTTTTCATAGGTTTTTATCGCTGTCCATGGTATTCTCAAAATCATTCTGTAGCATCTGATTTTGAAGGCAGAACTTCTCTTTGTCACTGATTAAGTGTCTATGTTTCACAGCTGAAATATGATTACTGTAATCAGATGTAATTTGGCTCTTCATCTGGTGTCTTGCCTAAAATTCTCCATTTATGACAATTCTGAGGTCACTATGATTAATGTGTTTCACTGCAGCAAAAAAAGTATGTGTTGATTGCATATAATATGCAAGAAACAAGTTGTCATTCATACTCAGTTGACACCTTCAATGGTTTCACACCCAGATGTGGATAGCTGCTTCTAGGCAACCAAAAATAGAAACGTAAATGCATGGGCAGAAAAGCAGCTATGTTTATGTGTACAGATTTGCTGACGTGATAACTTGGGCCTAGACTTCTAGTTCAAGGTGCAAAATATAGGGTCACTGTCTTCTTTTCAGGCATAGGAGGCGACTAAGGAAAGTTGGCTGACAGCCTGTCACTTGTGAATAATCTTCATTGTTGCAGAATTTCTGTTCTTGATTTCTTACTTTTGTCTTATGTCGAATGATCCTCACAGATGGCAAAGAGATGCAGGCTATCAGACATTACACAATTGTTAGTTTGTGACAGACTTCTAGGTGGTGAGGAATGCTAGGTGTGCCTTCACTGCAGATAAGTTAACAATCTGACTGAAGTATGATGAGCTAGTTGGCCTACAAGTATATGCTACATTCCTAACAGTGGACATGATGATCATGGAATACTGCCAGCTAGACTCTAGTTCCATCCATAAGTCCACCTAACTCAACCATGCCTTAGAGACAACATACTATATACAAGCTTTGGAGTCACTTTTATTGCTCAACTGAAGGGGACATGTGCTTTTGTCAGAAAGGCTATGGGCTGTCAAGAACTACCAGCTCACTGCATCATCATCATGTATAAATATTTCGCATGTTTGTACAGAATTCTCTCTTTGTTGTTTATTTTTTTGGCTAGACACTTCTTGCTCGTAAGGGAGGCATCATGGCTTCTTTGTACTCAGCTCAACCACAAGATGGCAACATGACCTTAGAATTGTCATTGCAGATTAGTAGAAAACTTCAGGCAGTGTTAGAAGATACACTGTTAAAGAATATTACTTTGAAGGTAAGGATTATCAGAGAAATGTAAGTAATGACTAGTATTTCAATGAATGTTTGTTAGATGATTGTTTACTTGAGCACAAGCATCCTCGCAGAAAAGAAAGTTAATAACATATTAAATGTAATGCTTGAGAACAGCTATTTGTGTTACCAGATTAAACAAATTAGAAAATGATGGCATCAGAAATAGAATAGGGAAAAAGTTATATATTGTATTGAGTATATTGACAGACATCAAATACAATGGTCTGTGACATCTTATGATAATTTAACACACTTAACTTCACCAGACCTGTTCTCTCTATACAGTGAAAACATATTGCGTGCAATAGTAGATATCCCAGGAATATCAGTGGGAGGACATAACATAAATAATTTGAGATATGCGAATGACACTGTTCTGATTGCAAAAAGTGAGGAAGACCTTCAAAACTTAATTAAAGTAGTAGTCACAGAAAGCAAAGAGGAAGGCCTCTTCCTAAATATCAAGAAAACAGAAGTAATGGTTATTTCAAAGAAAGAAAATAACACACCTTGCAAGATCATAGTGAATGATATAGTATTAAAACAGGTCCACCAATTCAAATATCTAGGTACAATTATAACAGCAGATGGAAGAAGTTCAACAGAAATAAGATGTAGAATAGAACAGACAAAAACAACATTCAGAAAAATGAAAAATATACTGTGTAATACGACCTTGTCATTAGAGGTGAGAAAGAGAGTTCTGCAGTGCTATATAACCCCTATACTAACATATGGGTGCGAGTCTTGGACAATAAACAAACTGGAAAGTGGGAGATTGGAGGCAACAGAGATGTGGTTCTACAGAGGAATGCTGAGAATACCATGGACTGCCTGAAAAACTAATGTAGAGGTGTTAAAAGAGTTAAATGTGAAACAGACCTTAATCAACAATATAAGAAAATGGCAATCTTCTTTTTTTGGCCACTTCATGAGACAGGCAGGTTTAGAGAACATAATCACAACAGGCAAGATTGAAGGCACCAGAGACAGAGAGTGACAACGTGAGAAAATATTAGACAGTTTGACAACCTGGCACGGCAAAGAAACAACAATGACTTTGATACATAATACTGTGGACAGAGAGCTGTGGAGAGCCATGACCGCCTACGCCACCCGGCATGGCACCTGATGATGATGAACTTCCTATATGTGCATATAACAAAATAATTTCAGGTTACAGAGCCAGAGGAAGGCCAAGTATTATAAATATAGATAAGTCATTCTGAAAAAACATAAATACAGTGCAACTGTGGTGACTCATCTGGCCGTGAAATGAAAGTTAATTTTATTGCCCAATATAACTTGCGATGGAAATAGACCTACTAGTTGCCCGTGTGTTGCCGGTTCCCGAAAGGGGAGCAAAGAAAAGCAACACTGATTACCTTCCATGCATCTTCTGCGTTCATTCTCAAACTCCTGCAGATTAGCAGGATGTAGTCCGGAAAACGGAATGTGCTGTGTCATGGTTTACAGCAGTGATGCGATATCTGCACCTTTGGGTCTGACACATCCGACTTCAGCATGGCTTTGGGTCACTGACCCTATATGGGATGGAACAGCCAACTCCATCCCATAACCTCCTTAGTCGCCTTTTACAACATGCTTGGAAGGTAAACAGTGTTGCTATTCTTTACTCTCCTTTTGGGCCCTGACAACACACGGGCGACTACATCCTGCTAATCTGCAGGAGTTTGAGAACGAACGCAGAAGAAGAAGACTACTAGTTCTTTGTTGAATGTGTCATCTGAGGACGAAAATATTGAAAGTTATCGTGGATCTTCGGGCTATAGTCATGCATGACTTTGCAACTTTTCTGAAGATGCGGGACCTATAGGCCTAATTGAAAATGTTAATGAAGTAGACGTGTTCCGTCTGTTTATAACAGATGCTACGATTGACATGTTGATGACTGAAACTAACTGTTACACTAAGCAGCTTACGAGACTCAAATGGACAGGACCCAATGATTCATCTTATGTTAACTTGTAGAAGAACGTCACAGCTGATGAGATGAGATCATTTGTTACTGTTGTGCTCTTGATGGAACCGACAACAAGTTCTTCTTTTAAATTGTATTGGTCAAGTGATGGTCTCCTTAAGATGGCTGGATTCAAGAATGTCGTGTGTAAGGACAGATTTGTATATATTCTTTCATTCCTGCACCTTGTGGATAACACAACTGCTGTTCCACGAGGGAAATCCGGCCACAGCAAGGCGTTCAAGATCCAGTCATTTATTGATGCTCTTTTTTCTGCGTTTTCAACAACATTTTGTTCCCTCCAAAGAACTAGTGTGGATGAAAGCATGATTGCTTTCAAGGGTAGAACTAGTCTTTTGCAGTGCATGCTCAAGAAACCCTTAAAGTGGGGTATGAAGGCTTGGGGATTGACTGACTCGAAAACTGGTTATCTCTGGAAATTGAAGTTGTAACTTGAGAAGGAGGACAGCGTGGACCGTACCAGGGGGTTGGCTCACTGTGTCATGACTTCCTTGGTTGAATCTCTGTATTGTAAGGGCCATGCTGTCTATATCAACAATTTCTTTTCCTCTCCTGATCTTTTCAAGGAGCTTGCCAATAACCAGGCAGGCACATTTGGTTCGAATCACATAGGGTTCCTGATGCGATTAGATTTGCAAAGCCCAAGGCTGGTGACCCACCTATTACTACTAGAGATTACAATATTCTCTACATCTCATGGTATGACAGGAGGGCTGTACATTTGATGACATCTGCACACTGCGCAGACCTTCACTAAGAAGGTCAGATCCAAACATGCTGATCATGTTTGGGTCGTTGATAAACCGTGTGCTCTACAATCCTATACCTATCACATGAGAGGTGTAGATCATGTTGACATGCAGCTGACATATTATATGTTAGGACACTGGAGCAACAAGTGGTGGAAGAAGGTTTTCTTTTACCTGTTGGAAACTTGCTTCACAAATTCACTAGTCCTGTGGAGGGCCAAACATGGTCCTGTCAAGATGGACAAATTCTGCTTTCATATTGTCCATTGGCTTCTTGAGGGTTGCCAGTCTAGGCCTTCTTCTTCCCACAGTGAAAGAAGAACAAGTAATCCACCAGATAGACTTCTGGCTGGTAGACACCCTATGGCTATCAATCCAAAATGGTTGGCCACTGGGGCAAGCCTTCTAAACCCAATTGTGTGGTCTGTTCAAATTGGGAAAAGAAGCACCACCAGACCCAGCACATGTGCCCAGTGTGTCAGGCTGCTCTGTGTCCATACCCCTGCTTTACTAGGTATCATTCCCTTGTTCAATATAAAGTGGAATGCACTCCAGAACTACACAGTACCTAGCTAAGTCTTTTATGTTTGTTTGTTTTTGTAAAAAAAAAAAACATTTTGCCGTCACACCTTTCATTCCAAACACACACTATTTTTACACAGATTTAAGCTTTATTCAATTGTTTATTTATATGTGCACAAATTTCTTTGATATCTTTTAAACAAAAAAGTTATCGCATCTTCCAAACACTCACCATAAATAACGCAAACCTTCCAAAAAAAGAATCAGGGGAAAAAATAGTGTAATTTTAATTCAGGGTTCTAAAGGTTAAAGCCCACAAGCTATGCTTGACAGCAAGTGTAGACTAGTGGTGTCACACTCCACCTGGGTATGAGTTTGTCACTCATTTCCTATGCAAGTAATATAGTTTTACTAGTCAGCTCCAGATTTATATTTCTCTGGCATTCTTTTTGATGAAGTTTTCTAGAGCTCTTTTTATGTACCAGACAACTTGTTTTTCAAAACAGATGGAACAATAAATTGTGAATGGTAAGCTACTGAGATGTGGTTATTGAGAATAATCATGAAATACCATGAATAGCCAAGAAAATTAAGTCCACAGAGATGCTGGAGTAAATAAAAAGACAATTTATAGCAACAATTAAAAGCAGTCAGTCAAGATTTATAGGGCATGTGGCGAGAAGAGTAAAGCTTGAACATTAAGTAAACCTTAGACAGATTAAGGGTAGAAAAGACAGAAGAAGACAAACATAGAAGTTGCCGGATGTGTTGTTATAGAAGAATGTCACCAACAGAATTTTTTGTTTTAAAACTTTCATTGCTGCGTGTTTTCCTGTTAAGGAGTGCAAGGAAACTTCTGGCTGTGGAAATAAAGGTAGCTTTGCCATAGCTGTCACCATGACGTGTACAGAAAGAATTTTTATTGCACCTCTGAAAGACAAAAATCTTTGTCTCAACCGTGGATTGAACCTGGTCAGTGATCAGAGATCTGCATTCTAGCCATACAGACACATGCTCTATAAATTACTGAATTTATTAGCAACACAAAAGATTGGGAATTGTGGAAACTAGATATTATTGCCTAATTTAATCAGCATTGTACTTGATAGATTGAGAAGACTGTATATTCAAGGTGTAACATCATGAGCTTGGCACTCTTGTACCCCAGAAGGAACTTTGCCGTGACAAATCTTTTGTTTTCTTCAAACAGTTCAGCAGTTGCATGCAGCCCCTGAGAAGCAATGACACTCTACTGAACATATGTATATAATATATAAATATAAAATCACTACAGCCAACCAAATGCTGGGTTGATGGTTACACCTTGAATAGGATATTTCTACAGAAGACAGATGTGTTGGGACATTAGCACAAATTAAAGTGCAATACAACACATATCCGTTCTCAGCACTCCTGCTGGAAATCTAGTAGGATCATTGTCATGCTACAAGAGAGATCCAGCTGGAGTTTGAATGCTGTAGAAGAAGAATAGGATATTGTAATAACTTTCTTTTTAGTTCATTATGTGTCTTCAGCAAGCTTTGTCACAGCAGAGATTGTACAGTGGTGTAGCCAATCTTACAATAAGCTTCATAATTCACCTCTTACAACATACATGTCAGATAGCATTCTTACCGTTCTTTGCTCTTCTTTTGGACCCTGTTATCCTACAGATGGATGTATGTTTGATAATGATATTGTTAAAACAGATATAGTTATGCTAACACTTCAGGGATATAGAATTTGTTTTATTACTGCTGCACTCTTCACTTTCTCAGACATCCTCTGACATTTTTGGTTATTTATTGGGATTTAGAATCAAACATGACAGAAGTTAGAAAAATTAATCTATCAATATGAATGAGAAATGTGTGGCCTCTGCTAGACAATGGCATATTTCAATATGGTCAACTGATTTAATATTGTTTTCACTACAGGAAAGTCTGGACACACTGGGCGAAGAAATAGCTAGACTGTCTCAGGAAAACAGAAAACTACAGTTACATCTCCAGAAAATTGAAGGAAACTTAGCCTAATCCCACACAATTTATTGCACAGAAATTAAAAGATAATGATGGTTTATCCAGTCAGAGGTTGCAGATAATGATGATTAATTTGTCCAGAGATTGGAAATAAATATTAACAGTTTTCAATATATTATTTCATTTAGTGGGTCATGATAGTTGGAATTATGTACTTAGAGGTTGCTTTTTTAATTATGTGGTAAAAGGAGGACTGAAATATATTATCTAATATAATTTGTAAAATATGGGATAAACAGAAGACTGAAATATAAAATATAATATAATTTGTAAAATATAAAATAAATATTTTGGTATTAAATGTGGTAAGAGTACTACTGGGATCCTTGAGTGGCAGAGTGATGAGTGTGTTTAACCAATGAGTCAGGGGAAACATCAGCATGCATATGTTGTGCTATCTGCTGGGAGCAGACTAATAATAATAGGGCTGGTTAGGTACTTAGCAGAACACAAGGTAGTGAGTTTTACATTATACAAACAGGCTATTAGATTAACAGAGACCAAATATATAGATGACGGTATACAAAACAGACTAAATCAACATTTCAACCATTTCTTGATTAGAAACAAGCATCACAGCACTGGGGGCATTCCCATATATGCTCTGCTTGCGATTCCATCAGCCATCTAAAAGTGTATAAGCTCAGTGTCCCAGTAAGTTGCTGATTATATGTTCTTCTGATTTTTCCGGAGAGGGAGCACTTTCTCCCATCACCTCTAGTCACTCCCATTTCTACCACTCTTTGAATATGTACATTGTCTTGTTTGACCTCCTCCTCATCTTCTTGTAGGGTATCTATGACTGCTCTAGTCAATTCAATCCTAACTCTTCTTATCTCAGTGCTGTTCACCAAGGCTTTACCAGCCAACACATCAGCTCTTTCATTTCCCCTGACCCTAGCATGACCTGGACAGTAGATCTATGTAATCCTCTGCGATTTGTTGAGATGAGTGACCCATTCAGTTCTGATCATAGCTTTTTCTCAAGAATAAATGCAGCGGACAAATGATACAAATAATTTGTGAGACAAACTGAGATTTGTCTTAGGTTATATCACTGGTAAACTCATTTTCAAAGTGATTTCTGTGTGAATTAAATGGGTTGTTTATTGAAGATGTGAGAGATACATAGATTGAAACAACTTAGACATAGAAGTGAAATAGCAGATCCAGATAAAAGCTTAGGATGTTGTTCTTTCATGACTGTTAGGTTTCTGCGGTACATGTTAAACAAATGTGGCCTCTTCAAGTGATAACAGTCCATCTTTTTAATAGTATGTTTGATTTCATTGAGCTTCTGTGACATGGAGATAAAAAGCGAAGCATCTGCTAGCGCCAATTCGATCTTAGCGCAACGCACTGAACACCCCCAACCCCCCAAATGGTATCCCAGGGAAGAGGGAAGGGGGACTTTTCAGTATGTTATGCGAAGATTGATGGATGCTGTGTTGTATGCGCCTTTAGCAAAAGTTCATTTCATTAAATAATGTATGAGATTAGTTCTGTAAAAAGTAGACATTCCACATCTGCTTAACATGAACCGTTTCTGCAGCATGGTATGACATTTGGCTGACATTTTCTAGCAAAGTGCACCTGATAAACATGCTTCTAATTGAATGCCCCATACAAATACGAGGGGGAGTCAATAAGTAAGTCACAAATGGCTCTTTAGAAAAAAACTGAAGACGATAAAAACCTGAAAACTGTTTATTTTTACACATACATTATCCCTTTACTTCTCAACATAATTTCCACCAACATTGATGCATTTATCCCATCGTTTTATGAGTCCTCCCAAACCTGCTGCGTAGAACTGCGTGCTCTGCTTTTTAAGCCACATTTTCACTTCACATTCAACTTCTGCGTCAGTCGCGAAATGCTTCCCGCCAAGGTGGGTTTTTAGTGGACCAAAAAGGTGAAAATCACTAGGGGCTAAATCGGGGCTGTAAGGAGGATGTTCCAGAATTTTCCAACCAAGATTTTTTATTTTCTCCTGAGTTAATCGAGCCGTATGTGGTCTAGCATTGTCATGAAGGAGTAGCACTCCTCTAGTCAGCAGCCCTGGACGTTTTCTTCGAATTGCATCCCGAAGCACTGATAGAACTTCACAGTATGATTCAGAATTCACATTGTCATCTTTCTTTTTGAAATTGGTTAAAAGCACTCCTTGACAATCCCAGAACACTGTCAGCATAACCTTCCCTGCTGATGGTGTAACCTTGAATTTTTGGACACAAGGCGAAGAAGGATGTTTCCATTGCATTGATTCAGGCTGGTAGTGATGCACCCATGATTTTTCCCCAGTAATAATCCTGTTCATCATGTCTTCTCCTTCATTTGCGTATTGACAGAGATGCTCCAATGACAAGCCTAATCGGTTCATTTTGTGTTCGTCCGTCAATTGTCTGGGCACCCACCTTGAACACACTTTCTTAAATTTCAATCGGTCATGCATGATGCTGTATGCTGAACCATGTGAGCACCCTATTGCAGCTGCTACAGCATCTATCGTTACTCGTCTGTCACCTCGAATCATCTCCTCAACCCGCTGCACAGATGCGTCTGTTGCAATTTCAACAGCACGACCAGATCGGATTTCGTCAACAATTTTAGAGCGTCCTTGAGAAAAATTGTTTACCCAGCTGTGCACCGCTTTACGGGACAAACAATTGTCAGCATAAACAGGAAGCATTTCTTTATGAATGTCTTTTGCAGGCAGACCTTTTGCCCATAAAAAACGCACAACAGCACGTTGTTCATTGATTGTACACTCTGTAAGTACAGTAGCCATTTTGTTTTTTGTGCTGCGCATGCGCAAGGTACAGCTAGCGCCATCTAGCGAACATAAACATAAAGTTCTATGATGATATCAACTATAAACAGCTTTAGAAACCACCTACTGCATTTTCCTGCCATCCAACATCAATTTGTGACTTACTTATTGACTCCCCCTCGTATTTTCAATAAGAAGTGCACATGATAACCTTTCTTCTAATTAAATGGTCCATACAAACATTTGCTAACAAGTGAACATGATAACCTTTCTTCTAATTAAATGGTCCATACAAACATTTGCTAACAAGTGAACATGATAACCTTTCTTCTAATTAAATGGTTCATACAAACATTTTCTTTAACAAGTGAACATGATAACCTTGCTTCTAATTGAATACTCCATACAAAAGAACTACTTTCTGTATCAGAATGGACATTTAAGTCATTTTAAACTATTGCTGTGCTCAGACTGCATTTCTTCTTCTGCATTCATTCTCAAACTCCTGCAGATTAGCAGGATGTAGTCCAGAGAATGGAATGTGGAATGAGTTTTGTCATGGTTTACAGCTTTGTTGCATTTTTCATCTCTATAAATCATCAGTGTCAGAAACAAACTAACCCACTGACATTTTAGTCCTGATAAAAGTGGTTCTTGACAACTGGCGAGTTTGTCTACATTAAAGAAAGCTAATATAATAGGTATAATGTATCTGGTGACAAGTTAAGTTACACCTTATGAGAATACATTATAATCAACTGCTAATAAGTTCATAGACAAAAGAAGATTCAGATATAGACCAAAGGAAGAATGAGAGAAAAATAAACAACATCAAGATAAATTTGAAAAAATAGGGACTCAGCACAACCAAGGTGCTTTACTATCTGGCATTTGAGTAACAGGTAAAGCTCCCATACCTAATGCTTAACTGCGCGTGTGAATCCACATAACCAATAACCCACCTGAGGGAAGATAGTAGACAGTGATACGGGTATACAGGTACTGCAAAAAATGAATCTTGAAACAAATGTTGTACAAGTATGGTGGCTCATGTTCAGAACCAGATATAGATTATAGATAGCCAATGAGTCACTTGTGTAATAAACATGCATACCCTTCTATATCTGATGGCGACTAAGCTCTTATAGTTACTCCTAGAGTGCCATGTAATCTTATGAGTGCCATGTAGTCTTATTCAGTAATAACTAAAATATTTTAAACATGTTAAAAGCGATTTCTTTTATTTTATTGGAAAGAAATCCTGGGTTTTAAAATTAACATTTTAAACATTTTGTGGGTAGTTTCAGTGTACATTCCAAAGTGGCTGATTATTTGTTATTGTATTTATTATTTCCAATTTGAAATTGTAGGGTGCCTCACTGACAAGTAACCCATGCTTTTATTTTTTCTTATTACTTTTGAAAAGAAACTATTGCGAAATTGAAATTGTGGAGAAAGACATGCCTAAATTAGCATTACCAATTTTGTTACCATAATCTGGAATAGCATAATTATTTTTGATAATGTTGCACAGCTGAATGTTCAATAACAAGTTGTGTTCAAATATGTCTGCGTGTCAACATTGACAATTATCAGTACTGCCATTGCTATAATTCTTCTCATAGACAAATTGTACTAAACTTTTTTTCCCATATTTCCTTTTTTTGGGACCATTTATCTTCTGTGGCTCCCTCTGAGCCTAAAAAAAGGCTGACTCTCTTCACAGTTTATTACTATTTTATTAAGTTTTATTAAACATTATTAAACACTTGCTTCTGGTGTTACCCCTTAGGCAGATCTATGATCCCTCCCTCCCATTTCCAATTTGTTTTATGTCATATCCCCTCTGAAAATCCCTTGAAGTTCTATGGCCCACATTGAGAACCCCTACCATAGACCAAGGTAGTTCCACCTAGAATTTCACCTACATACTTTGGATATTTCACACATGCAGAAATATCTAGGTCCATGGTGAGTGGGACACACTGTATTTGCAATATATTCAGAAATATGTTAATAAATCAGCAAAATTGTAATATATCCATGTTTATCATAATAAGTGGTGAAAAATTTCCTTTGATTTTGTTTATAGAAAATGATAATTTGATTTAAGTGATAATTTTGTTTAAATTATGCAAACTCGCCAAATCATTTTATCAATGAAGGGCTGTGCAATTATTAACCTACCATGAGTTATATAAGAAAGGTTTTTTTTTTAATTTTAGCACTTATTAATTTGTTATATGCTATTAATTGACATAATTTTAACAATTTATATATTTTTATTTATAATAAAATATGTGGCATCCAATAATAAATAAATTACAAAAAAATATTAATTTTCTAAATGTTTCAAATGTTTATATAGTGGGAAATATGTGTATGTGTATTATATAGACACATGTCTCAAGCAGTAATAATATTTTTTTACAGCTGAGAAATGTTGTATTAACTAATGTATTGTAGGGGGTGATCTAATATGGCCTGTTGGCCAAATCCATGGCAACAATCCCCTTTTCTGGACTACCGGGTATGTCATAATTGATAACTGTAGTGCATTCATCAATAGTTGAACATCATTATTGTTTATTATCTCCATAATTACTAAGATTAAGGGCTTCATATTTTGCCTGAGTAGATTATTTCATAACCACATTAGAGATTTATAATTAATTATTATCTAGACTGAATGGAGTTATCGCAGCAGTCACTATGAATGTCAGTTTTAAGATAGTAATAATTTTTTATGTGGAAAACAAATTTTACAATAATTGTTCGAATAGGCGTATTGTACATTTGCTGTTACATGGGTAAAAATGAAGTACTTTGAATGTAATATTTTTCTTTCGTTGTGTTGAGATTATATGCAATGACATATAAAGTTAACAGTGTAACATTTATGAAACTGTAGTATTATTTATATTCTTGTTAATTATTAAATAAACGTAAACATGCAATGTACTTACCATAGTCATCATCATCTTCATCCTAATACGAACATTATAAGTACTGGTGGTGGCAAAATAAATGTAAATAAACATACTGGTAAAATAAACGTAAACATACAATGTACTTACCATAGTCAACATCTTCATCCTAACACGAACTTAAGTACTGGTGGTGGCATTCTGGAATCTTTGATTAAAACAATTTTCTGAGTTCATGTTTACAATGTCGAGAAATAAAAAAATGTCAAGCTTTTAACATTATCAGTCCAGACCTTATGTTCTTACACCTTCTACTTTGCTCTTCAGGATTTTTTTAAAGAGAAATTCATTTTTCTCATCAAATGGCTAAATCACACAAGCTTACTATGTTTAACGATTATCAAGATGGTCTTGTCCAGCAAAGGTATATATTATACATCTCACATGTCTTTACAATGATAGATGTGTCACTTCGGCTGTGCTGTTTTCATATTTGTTCACTATTATCTTGATGTTATCTAAACCCTTCTTCTTCGCGATCTTCCTTTGGTCTTGTTTCTAATTCTTCTTATTTCTGTATTCATAATCTGATGAGAATAGAGAGAACATCATGGAAAGAGAAGAAAACAAACAAAGAGGTTCTAACAACACTTAATATGAGGAAAGAATTATTAAGAGAAATAAAGATCAGGCAAATACAATATTTTGGACACATTAAAAGACTATTGTTGAAGACCTTACTTGAGGGTAAAGTCAAAGTGAAGTGAGCAAGAGGTAGGCAAAGATACAAGTGGGAGAGTAACATCACAAGATGGACAGGTTACAGTCTAGCAGAGTGCACCACCAAAACAAGAGAAAGGAGATGTTTGAAGTCTGTTGCAGCCAACCTTCATTGCGGAGACTGCACTTGAGGATGATAATGATGAATCGTAAATATCGATAATTGTAGTTGGTGAATGAAGCGTAACTAATCTTTCTGCCAATATTCTTCTTCCACTTTCAATATATGGTCTTCAAATTCTATCCTGAATATTTTGTCAATGGCAGAGAACATAGTAAATGCTATTTTCATAACATCTTTAAGTGTGAAAGTTTTATTTTTCTTTGCCACTGCTTCCCTTAATTTGAGCCAAAACAGTTTGTGTGCTTTCTTTACCAGCAACAGTAAGGTTTCAAGTGCATTTCAGTAAATGGAATATGTTTTGTTTTTTTTAAAGCCATACTTTTATCTCTTCCTTAGTAGATGAAGATGTAGGTATCTTATCTTCACATGTAACAACATTGTGGAAGTAAGCGTTGTCCATAACCAGACAGGAGGTTCTATCTGAAAATGGAAGTACAGTTTTCTCTATCCATTCTCTAAATATATGACCATTCATCTTAGCATGGATTTCTTGATTATTGGTAGATTTGGAAATTAGTACGACACCACAATAAAAACATGTCGAATATGCAACACCTTTGAGTAAACTGGAGTTCATCTATTAATTAAGATATAACAATGAAATCTCTAAATAAACGCCTACAAATTTCATACTGATAAAAAATGTGATTCCCATACCACAATTGATCGATTTGATGTGCACAAAATGCAAAAAAAAAAGTTTCATTTCACAGGAATATAATTCCATCACTGATGATGTCTTCTTATTTTATCGTGCTTTTAATTGACCAGTATATTTATACTTTATCTAACAGCCAATGAGGAGTTGGAGAGAAAATAATAAATATTCAAATAATATGTATTTCCCCTCATTAACAGAAAATATGGTAATTTCTGCCGTAAACCCATCTACTTTTATGGTTACCAACAAACAAGTATTCATATCTTAAAAACGACATTCATAGTGACTGCTGCGATATATCCATTTAGTCTAGATAATAATTAATCAATGTTAATAATGTTAATGTTAATAATGTTAATAATTAATCAATAATTAATCAATGTTATAGTGGTTATGAAATAATCCACTCATGCAAAATATAAAGCCCATACTCTTAGTAATTATGGAGATAATAGACAATATTAATGTTCAACTATTGTTGAACACACTATAGTAAAACATTCCACATATGACATCTTGTTTATAAATGGTTTTTTTTTCACTGGGGATTATCGCTTGAAGCCACATAGTTAGTTACATGCTATAAGTGGTACTCTTCAAGATTGCTACTTGGTGGACATATTCTCAAGTGGAGCCAGCCTAACAGTTGGTATATGTTTCACTGAGTTTATGTGCTTTGAATTATCTAAGTAATTCTTTCCACTTATTAGACACTTACAATGTATATAATTGCCATTTCTTTGTGATGTGTCAAGTCAAATTTGTGGCATTTTATCTGTTTAACATGTTTTGTTTTTTAATGTGGTTCATTTGTTTTTGTCCTAAACATTGTTTTTATTGTGTTGTGTCACAATTTGTAGCTAAGCTGTGATATTTATGCCTTTCAGTCAAACATATTCATGTTTGTTACAGCACTTCAAAACTGTGTTTGTCTTCTTTGGCCCATGTTAACTTATCTATGCTGCATTGATGCAGCCTGTTACCAAAGTCAGCTTTTATAGGTGAAGTAGTTTTTTTTCTTCAGTGTTTGTTTGCATTGATTCTCAAAGTTCTGCAAGGTAGCAGGATGTAGTCCGGAGAGTGAAATGTGTTGTTTTACAACATGTCTGCTTATGTTCTAGCACTTTAGTATGACATTTTGAGTCACTTTGACCTTCTACAGCAGGGCTATTCAATTGGCGGCACGCGGGCCAAATCTGGCCCGAAGAGGCCTAGTAAGTAGCCCGCGGATCATTGCTAAAACAGTGAAATAAAGTTATAAAAAATGCTGGGATTCGGACCTATGGCCCGTGATGATCTACATTTTGGCCCCTGAGTAAATATAATTGAATAGCCCTGTTCTACAGGATGTGATCAACTATGCCCAATTTTTCTTAGTCATCATGGGAAGTCACTGTGTTATTATTCTTTACTCCAATAAAAATGCACATTTTTTACATTCCGTTTTTAATTATATTAGATCTATTACCATCATTTTTTTCTGTATGTTTTCAGAATATAGAGAATTGATTTGTGAAAAATCTAAAAATTAGATGAGTAAGCAGTTTACTGTATTGATGAAAGGGGCAAAGTACATATGGGGAAACCCAAGTACAATGAAGTCAATCCTCTATAGCATTTGAACCCTTGTATAATAGATGTTGAGTGTAAGTGAACATAAGGATGACACTATATTTGTGTACCTTAAAGAAGAAAATGAAAAATGGTTGTTTGTGCTTTTTCTTGTGGCAATTTTTCTTTTTGTTGAATAATCACTAGGATTAAGGTGGGAGAGGTTGTTGGTTGGTTTTGGCTAAGTTTAAAGTATTAAAAGCGATATTGAAGTGGGGGGGGGGCCCCAATTTACAACCTTGAGAAAACTACTAACATCCAAATACATCACAAACTAAAAATGAGAATTATACAATGTTATATCTATTTGATATTGATGTACCGCTCAGAAATATAGATGAACAAACAACTAGAAGATAGCATTGATGCCTTTTTTGAGATGTGGATACATAGAAGAATAGGGAGAACTTTATGAAAGGAGGAGAAAATGAACAAAGAGGTTCTACCAATACTTTGTATGAAAAAAAAACTATTAAAGGAAATTGACACTTTGTTGAGGACCTTACATGAGGGTAAAGTCGAGGAGAAACAAGCAAGATGTAGGTAGATATACAAATGGGTGAGAAACATCACGGTCGGATAGGTTACAGCCTGGTAGAGTGCACTACCAAAGCAAGAGGGGGGGGGGGTGATGGAGGTCTGTTGCAGCCAGCCTTCATTGAGGAGGAGGCACTTGTTGATGATGATGATGTTCGTAAATCTGAAGATGGCATTAGCTTCATTGAGGAGGAGGCACTTGTTGATGATGATGATGTTCATAAATCTGAAGATGGCATTAGATTGGATACAATTTTTGTTTAGCACTTTTATTTGTTAAATAATACATTTTGTATCTATTTTTTTTTCAACAATATTTTATGTCTCACCCCTCATTTGTTGCTGCTGTATGATAAATGGAATTACCACAAAATTTGTGCACAAATAGGAAGGGCAATAGTAATATCTCATCCATGTCTTACCTGGGCTCAAAAATGGAAGCAAATAATAACAAAACTTTTTACCTCCCATTCATATCGTAAGAGGCGATTAAGGGGGTTGTGGGGTAAAGTAGGCTGTCCCACCCATATAAGGTCAAAGTAACCCAGAGGCCATGATGAAGTCCGATGTGTCAGTCTGAAAAGTGCAGATATCAGAGCAAAGCTGTGAATCATGACACAATGCATTCTGTTCTCCGGACTACATTTTGCTAATTTACAGGAGTTTGAGAATGAATGCAGAAGAAGTAACATGTAATTTTCACAAGATCAGTTTGATAGCTACATGCACATCCTTGCTTAGCTACTATTTGAAAATAACATTAGGAATTTTTGGAAGATCTATCCATGAAAGTCGTTGTGATAGAATTACTTGAAACTTGAACTTTAATATGTATTTTTAATGGTCATATGACATGATTCAACCAAACATAACTAGTGTCCATGGTTGACTGAAAAAAGCTTCTTTTTAACGTATGTTCTCAAACTCCTATTGGACTAACAGGTCAGTGGTCCTAGAATTCCAGCAGGATGTAGCCCAGTGAATGAATATGCATTGTGTCTTATTTTATTTTATTCTGTTTTATTTGCTCTAATGGCCCAAAATATCTGACTTTGACAGTAATAACAATTACATACAGTGGTTTTACCACTTTCATAGGATGGTGGATGTCAGTAGCCATATTTCTAGTATGCCAGCCATATGTCACAACCTATTTAAAAGCATTGTTCATTTAATTCATTCATTAATTTTCCTTTTGCGCTGAAGTTAGCGCATAGAGCAGAAGTCAGATCTCTCCAATTCTGTCTGTTTAAAGCTTTTCTGTGCAGTTCTTGAATAGTATGAATATTGGTTGTTTGACTTTCTCTAAGTATTGTTCTTCTGAGTGTTTCTTTTGGTCTACCCCTTGCTCTTTTGCCTGTAGGTATCCATTAAAGAGATTGGTGGTGTATTCTGTTGGTGTCTGCACGTAGGACATGCCCAATGTAGGACCAACGGCGTTTTCTGATAACATCTGTGATGAAATTTTGATGTGTCTCTTCTCTGATTTTATCATTCGATTTGAATTCACTCCAATGGGTGTTAGTTATCCTACGAAGACATTTGTTCTCGAAACTCAGTAATTTATTTTCTGAAGATAAAGAGCTTTTCCAGCTCTCACATCCATATGATAGCACCGGAATAACGCAGGAATTAAATAAGCACATTTTCATGTGTGTGTTGATTGACTTTGATTTCCAGATATTAGACAGTCTGTTAAATGCACTTGATGCTAGGGCAATGCAAGTTGTAATTTCTGGCATGACATCACCGACGAGTGTTAATTTGCTTCCTAGATAGGAGAATTACTGTACTTTTTCAAGTTGTTGTCCATTTAAAGCAATTTCGTTAGGTGATTGTTCATACTGCACACTAATTACCAATCTAAATGCTACCCTTAGTCCAACGTGCTTGACCTTTTGCCACCATCTGTATAGATATCAACCTTGTCACAGACACCTACACATCACCAACCAATGAAATGTTTGAATTGGTTCTATTGTTGTAACTTACTGTTAGTATCTCACTGGATACACCCAAAGGGAGAATGGTTGACTAACCTGTTCTTGGTAGCATATCCTATTCAAGACATACCAATCAACCTAACAATTTTTGACTGTAGTATCTTTCTATGCAATATATATATGATCAACAGATTGCCATTGAATGTTCTGCATGCACAGATGTTAGTAACATATCCTATATTTATTATTACGGCACTCTCCACATTTATGGATATCGTCTTATAGTTTGGTTATTTATAGCATATCCTATTCATGATGTTGAAATCAACACAGAATTATAAGATTATGGTAAAAAAACAATTCATGACAAAATAATTTGGAAATAGGTTAATGTGTTAAATGAATGATACCAGAACTTATGTGCACAAAGTTAGCAGCCATCTTTGATGAATTATAATTTTTATTTTTAAACCACGTGCAATCTGATTTTATAAACAGAATTATTAATACAGATAATGTTCTTATTAGTTAAACAGTACTAACTATCTGTGCCTCATATATATTTTGATTATTGACTTTTATATAATAGAAGAAATTAGACAATATTTGAACCTGATCTGTTCAGATGACACCTATTCGCCCAATAATAAGGTCTAAACAGAGCAGATTCAAGACTAAATTTTTTTTCTATAGCTCTGCAATGCTTCTAAAATTAAATTATTCATTTACCCATGTTACACATGAAGAAACCTTTTTTTGTCTTTGTGCTATTTATTTTACAAGTAGGCCTAGTGATCCTTGTAGTACTAATGCTTAATGATACCTACTAGTGTTAAATCTTTGTGGTGCTTGAGAAATTTACATACCTTTGCAGTGTGTGTGTGTTGTCTGTGTGTCGATCGACCTGTCCATATTTAAAAGTCTAACTTGATAATATACACATGGGAAGTATTTTCCATGAGCTCTTGTGGATTTTGTCTATAACTCCTCTATGCTTCTTTATTTTATGCATTTACTTTTATTTTACACAAATGTCCCAATGACAAATCTCCACATATAATATTCTTTTTCAGGAGAGTTATTTGTGTATTGTGATATTTTTATTGCAAACATATTTCTGTATTTTTATCATCACACATATCTGATCTGAGCTTGATTTATACACATAATTTGTCATGATGTTTTCGTCTCATTTTTGATCAGGTGCAGAATAGTGTTTTTAGTTACCTATCTCTATCTCTGGAGAATAGCAACTTACAATGGAATATGAATTAGGTCAAGGAACTGACGAATCATTTTATGTTCAGAAAATTGCTAAAACTGTGCCTTGAGATGGATACATGTGTAGAATGTAGTTTGTTGTAGTATGTAGCATGTTGCATCAGTTTACACTAGATGTATATATACCACAGTGTCTGCATTAGTTTTAGCATTGTACATTTTTATGAAAATGCTAACGTTGAAAGTAAATGAAACAAGTAGCTGGCAAACATTCTATCAGAATGTGTACCATCATGATGTCAAGTTATCTGAGGCCTTATAGAATGTGTACAATCATAACTAGTGAAGTTGTCTGAGACCTTATAGAATGTGTACCATAATTAGCCATGAAGTTATCTGAGACATTATAGAATGTGTACCATCATGAACCGTGAAGTTATCTGAGACCTTATGGAATTTGTACCATCATGAACCATTAAATTATCTGAGACCTTATAGAAAATGTACCATCATGAACCATGAAGTTATCTGAGACCTTATGGAATTTGTACCATCATGAAGCATGAAGTTGTCATGAACCATCATTGTGGATATGTCACTTAATTTTGATTCTTCTTCTTCTTCCTTCTTCAGCGTTCATTCTCAAACTCCCACTGGATCTCCCTTGTAGCAGGACATTCTCAAACTCATACTGGATCTCCCTTGTAGCAGGACATTCTCAAACTCATACTGGATCTCCCTTGTAGCAGGACATTCTCAAACTCATACTGGATCTCCCTTGTAGCAGGACATTCTCAAACTCATACTGGATCTCCCTTGTAGCAGGACATTCTCAAACTCATACTGGATCTCCCTTGTAGCAGGACATTCTCAAACTCATACTGGATCTCCCTTGTAGCAGGATCATGATCCTACTAGATTACCAGCAGGATGTAGCCCAAAGAATGGAAATGTGTTGTGTCACCGTTTTATTTGCGCCAATGACCTGACACATCCATCTTCGGCTGGAATTTTGATTCAAAACTGAAACAGTCACAGTTATCAATCGATAACATTGCACACAGTTTTCCAATAAATTATCAGCTTCCAAGCCAGTAGTTGACCAGAAACTGAGTACTGTTGCCTTCAACACTTGTTCCCTCTTGAGGCAACATTCCTTAACCTTTCCAGGGCATGAGTACTGGTATCCATTGCCTCCTGAGTTATATCTTTGGAAAACCACAAGTGACAAGTGAACACTAAACCATGGTCATAAAACTGTACACAGGCTCCCAAATGGAAGTTAAGCACTATATTTCCACAGCTCCCAGCTGTAACTTAGACAGTACACTGCCCAGGCTTCCACGTCCATGTGGCAACTGGGACCTGGACTTTTAGTTCAGGGTGAAAAGAATAGGGCTACTATCCACTTTCAAGACATTTCATAGGAGGCAACTAAGGAAAGTTGGGGGGGGGGGATGCGCTGAAAACTTGTTACCTGTGAAATATCTTGCCTCCATGTCTTACTTTTACCTTCTGTCAAATAGTTCGCATGAATGACACAGAGATGCAGGTTAGTGAACATCACCTTTTGTCTCAGACTCCTAGGTGGCAGGACAATCTAGGTGTGCCATCACTGCATATGGGTCAGTAGATCTGATGAACTAGTTGGTCCAGAATTATATCTAGCACTCCTTGCAGGACATTATGATGAACTGATGATGACCTATACTTTTGTCAGAAAGGTTATGGGCTGTTAAGATCTACCTGCTCACAGCTAAAGGGATTATTTCATCAAAATCATCCCCGCTCCCAACTGGAACTTAGACACTTCATTACCCCAGCTCTCAACTGGAACTTAGACACTTCATTACCCCAGCTCCCAACTGGAACTTAGACACTTCATTACCCCAGCTCCCAACTGGAACTTAGACACTTCATTACCCCAGCTCCCAACTGGAACTTAGACACTTCATTACCCCAGCTCCCAACTGGAACTTAGACACTTCATTACCCCAGCTCCCAACTGGAACTTAGACACTTCATTACCCCAGCTCTCAACTGGAACTTAGACACTTCATTACCCCAGCTCTCAACTGGAACTTAGACACTTCATTAACCCAGCTCTCAACTGGAACTTAGACACTTCATTACCCCAGCTCTCAACTGGAACTTAGACACTTCATTACCCCAGCTCCCAACTGGAACTTAGACACTTCATTACCCCATCTCTCAACTGGAACTTAGACACTTCATTACCCCAGCTCCCAACTGGAACTTAGACACTTCATTACCCCAGCTCTCAACTGGAACTTAGACACTTCATTACCCCAGCTCTCAACTGGAACTTAGACACTTCATTACCCCAGCTCCCAACTGGAACTTAGACACTTCATTACCCCAGCTCCCAACTGGAACTTAGACACTTCATTACCCCAGCTCCCAACTGGAACTTAGACACTTCATTACCCCAGCTCTCAACTGGAACTTAGACACTTCATTACCCCAGCTCTCAACTGGAACTTAGACACTTCATTACCCCAGCTCTCAACTGGAACTTAGACACTTCATTACACCATCTCCCAACTGGAACTTAGAAACTTCATTACCACAGCTCCAAACTGGAACTTAGACACTTCATTACCCCAGCTCCCAACTGGAACTTAGACACTTCATTACCCCAGCTCTCAACTGGAACTTAGACACTTCATTACCCCAGCTCCCAACTGGAACTTAGACACTTCATTACCCCAGCTCCCAACTGGAACTTAGACACTTCATTACCCCAGCTCCCAACTGGAACTTAGACACTTCATTACCCCAGCTCCCAACTGGAACTTAGACACTTCATTACCCCAGCTCTCAACTGGAACTTAGACACTTCATTACCACATCTCTCAACTGGAACTTAGACACTTCATTACCCCAGCTCCCAACTGGAACTTAGACACTTCATTACCCCAGCTCCCAACTGGAACTTAGACACTTCATTACCCCAGCTCCCAACTGGAACTTAGACACTTCATTACCCCAGCTCCCAACTGAAACTTAGACACTTCATTACCCCAGCTCCCAACTGGAAATTTAAAGTAAATAAATTCAGTTTGCTTGGAAGATATGATTTAATCCACATTTGTTATATTTCTAGGTAAAGATGCAATAAGTTTTACAGATATGTAATTTGTGGGTTGTGATACATGTATTATATTAGAATCTCTCTTTTGTATATATATGTGTTTAATTTTTGGTTGTCTTTATTAATAGTTTTGCTGATTCTGTGATGTATTTTGTGGACAGTTTCAAGTAAATAAAATTAAGAAAATATAACTTCTTTGTCCCTATGCTTTATAATTTGAAGTGTTCCTAGTTTTTCTTTTTTGTTTTGAATGGTTTCCTGCCTCAGATGTCACTATTAATTTCATGAATAAAACATTATGTAAGTTGGAGATAATGTTTTCAGCTCCAGAATTTGTTTCTTTTGATTAGGATGAATGATTGAAAGATTCACCAATTGAAATATTTAGGAACATTAATGGAAGAAGCTCAACGGAGGTCAGAAACAGAATAGGGCAGGCAAAGAAACATTCTTAAAAATGAAGAATATACTGTGTAATATAACCCTGTCAATAGAGCAACTGATGATGATGTGTCAGTGACTGCTTACATATTTCCTTGAGCTGCTATAGTGTAGTGGCGCAGTCAATCTTCCGTCAACCAGTGACATGTGTTCTGACATGTGTTTGAGTTCACTCCTCATTCGTGATTTGAAAATACAAAAACTCCCGTGATCAACCCAGCATCTAGAAAATAGGAGATACGGCATCAGTGTCTCGGGAAACAACTGGAAATGAGGGAGGGGGGGGTGTGGTTAACACGACAAATATCAAAATAAACGGAAATAACTGCAAGTATTTCACGAGACACGAGACAGACGTTTCAACTAAAAGCCTTAGTAAACGTAAGAAAGTACATATTATTCTTATCTGCGTTCGTCCTCAAATTCCTTCAGATTAGCAGGATGTAGTCCGGAGAAAGGAATGCGTTGTGGCATGGTTCACAGCATTGCTGCGATATCTGCGCCTTTCGGTCTGACACATCCGACTTCAGCATGGCTTTGGGTCACTGACCCTATATGGGATGGGACAGCCAACTTCATCCCATAACCTCCTTAGTCGCCTTTTACGACATGCGTGGAAGGTAAACAGTGTTGTTATTCTTTGCTCCCCTTTCGGGCCCCGGCAACACACGGGCGGAAAGCACATATGAGAATGGATAAGGAAGTAAATTACAGTGTGGTAAAATGCACGTCTTAGAGAAAAGAAAGATGAAAGCTAGAAGAAGTTAACAAAGTAGGAGCTGATAGACAAAAAATGAACAGAAGAAATGGTGAATGAGATAGTCATGATGAAACAGGCGATAAAAATGAGAATATATTTCATTTACCTTTCCTCCACCTATTCTTCGTCCTCTCCGTGTTTCTCCCTATCCTCTTGCTGTCGTTCTTCTTTAGCATTCCATCTACCTTTTCGTCCCACGTGATGTGTACAGTTGGGCTATTGTAGTGGTTTAGCCTGTTCTGGCATTTAGAGGTCTGGATTACGGCGATTCGTCACTTGCGGTGATTGGAAAAACATGGGGGCCTTGAAAGTCGGTGCTGGACGAGGGGGGTGGAGGTGTCACGGTATTGCGTGTTATGGATTGTTGCATATGTATGCCATATCATCATCCTTCTACACTTTCTTCCTATGGATTTATCCACACGTCTCTCCAATCTCTTCTCCTTATGAATCCCAGTTCCACCATATCTGCTTTATAAGACCTCCAGCTTCTAATGTCTTACATCGATCTTCATTCATGTTACTTACTGGGGCATAGCACTCTTTCCATTTGCATTATCTGCTTTAGGCGATCTATTGGCCTGGGCATATATCGGGAGGACTTCTTTGGCCTCAAGGGTTGGGTATCAGGATAGCGACTTATGGGTTTTCTACGGCTGATTGTGCCTATATTATCGACAATAGTGACCACGCAATGATTGCAGCGCCTACATGCGGTCAGTGACACACGGCTGGCAGATTAAGCTCGGGGGCATCGGTCCCTCCCATGTCTACCATATGAGCCAACGTGCAGGACGAGCAATGCATACTAACGGGTTGCGACATACGATTGGTCTAATATTGACATGGACCTCGGTTCATCGAACATTTTTTCTCACAGTACATGGTCCGCGCTAAAGGATTGTGTAGTATTCTGAGGGTCTGTCCGTTGATAGTTGTTCTTTATAGATGAGTCAGTGTACAAAGCGAACGATACCCATCAACTGTGTGGGACATACGGCTACCTCATCCCAGTTACATCATCTTCGGTTTTTGAGACCAGACACGTTTCATACGGCCTAAAAAGGTACCTTGTGTTGTGTTTGTGTACTTGGCCTTTTTCTGTTATGCCACATTGGGACTTCTGCTACCCTGACCTACACCGACCACAACATATCAGTCCCACGACATTGACTAGTTGCATACGACTGTCCAATACTAACCCCTGTGCCATACAATAGGGCCTACACCTTACACCTTTAGTTGCAGCTTCGGGTTTACTTCCATCCGTTATGGCCAAAAATTTCATTCCAACTTCTCCTTCTACCAAAGGTACTGCCTTCTTCGACACTGTCTTCTGATGTTATCTCTTCCATCACTCATCCTTTGTCGTTCTAGTACATCCTATATCTCAGCCATCTATACAGTGTTGACTTCTTTTTTATAACGCGCATGTTCGGGGCGGCCTCCACCATTTAGTACTACATTTTCCTCATCTCCCCATATCCATCTCCTGTGACATAATCCTATCTTTGTTATAATTCGTGGGCCCTCACCGACTTAATACTACGGTTTCCAATAGTGTCTTTCCTCCTACTTCTTTCCTTCTCTCATATCTTCTTTTTTCTGCACTCTCTCTATCCCTTCTATGTCCGTTCACCTACCTCTCAGTTCCTTTATGCACCTTAGTCGCGTCATGGTTGGTTTGTTTAATCGAGATATCTGTTTGTGGGTCTCACCAATGGCTCACTAGACAAACCAACCATGCAACAGAAAACCTTAGTAGATGACATGCCTTTATATTGAGGTTATCTTCTTATAGAAGCTTCATGGCATGTCATCTATACAATCCCGTAGTCGTAACCTTCGATAACAGTTACCATGTTGTTCTGTAGGCCGACATTGTGCTCGAACTAGTTACGGCACAGCGTTGGTGGGCGAAACAACAAAGAAGCCTGTCGCAAAGGCCAGACTTGTACCCTGATGTCGACGTCTGTTTCGGCGACATTAGAATCGAGACACCATTGAATCGGATGTCTGCTGGAACAGAGGGCGGAGCACTTATGGGAATGCCCCACGTGCTGTGAGGTCACTTTCTAATCAAGAATCAAGAAGAATCAAGAATCGTGATGTCTGTGCCTTTTGGCTCTATCCGATCTTACCCCCTGGATCACTTTGACCCCCTGTGAATTCTGTCTATCTTTCTCATTCTCTACCCTCCCAATTTTTTTCTCATCTACAGACTTGCCTTACAATTGATTATTCTATTTTTGCATTTGCCAGCCAGGGGTGGTGGTCTTTTTATGTACCAACATCAGTCTCTGTCATTTATTCATGGTCTATCTTCTCGTGTCCATTATGTGACCTTGGACACATCGTACGTTGGTAAAAAAAAAGTATGTGACCAGACCATTTATTGCCGGTTCCCACTTGGACTGCACTGAGATAAGTAACCCGTTTTATTATTATATTTGGTACTTTACCTGCAGGTCTAGCCACTTTTTAACAAAATAAATATGTACATTATTTAACAAAATGAAAAAAAATTCGATAAAGACGCATTTCGCAGTATATAAGACTACAGAATGATCTAGCGAGTCACCTGCTACACAGTGATAGCTACCCCCTTTTCTTGGCCCTTGTGGATGACCCTGGGGACGGGAGCTCTCGGTGCGTAGCGCGCAGATTGATGTAAACCTGTCTCTTTAATAAATTCAGCGAGGTCACGAAACCTGAATGAAACTACGCATATGAGTCTAATATTAAAAATTCGACATTTGGTCACGTCTCCTCGTAATGAACCTTACATTTTTTCTCATTCTATTTATATTAAATTTATTTCATCATCACTATCTCGCCCACCATTTCTTCTTGTCATGCTATGTATATCTTCTCTTGTTTTTCTGGGTCCCTCCAGTTTTCATCTTTCTCTTCCCTGAGACATGTTTCCTAATCTTGGGCTTTATGTCCGGATTTCTTTTGTTATATGATCTTATTGGTATTTGGTAACTGTGTGCCAACCGAAATTCAGTCCTACAGGAAAAGTATGAGAATAACTATCCTGACATAATAACTTACGGTACCACTATGTCAGAAAGCTAAGAAATGGTTCAACATAGTGTGGCTAGTGTGAGATTCCAACTCACTGGTAAATCGTAAGAAATATTTCAATGTATAATGTTCTTTGTAGATTCATCTATCCATGGTCAACCATGAAGGTAAGGTTACTTATCAACAGTCTCCACATTCTGTCGTTGATTTGAATTTTAGATTGAGTTCTGTCTTGCCAACATCACACAGTGGGTTGCTTCTATAAAGTATTATTTTTAGAACAAATGTTCCTATTTAACAACACTTTTTAACATTCCGAATTATATTTAATCTTTTTCATTGTACTGTATTTAATACATTTCTGTTATTACATGCTTTTTTTACATCGATCCGGGCCAAGTTGTTATAATGTGATTTGAAATGATAAAGCGTAGGCAAACCCGCGACTCTGGGTAGTATAGAAGACATGGTCAACTTAAACGTAAACTGAACTAGTTTCCGATTTGCGTGAAATCTATTGGTTGGCCTTGACTATTTTCTGGCATTCCACGTATTAAAATAGCGACCAATTAAAAGTACAACAATAAACAAAAACGTAACAAACGGGGTCTAGATTAATTCAGCTAGATGGCATGTACCGTGAAAAACTACTGCTCACATTACATCTACGATACATTACACCTACGATACAGTTACGCATGAGGTTGCGTCTGTGGGTCTCACCCAATGGTCCACTAGACAAACCGCCCATGCAACAGAAATCCCTAGTAGATGACAATTAGTTTTAATGCCCATTTCACAAGCCGACGAACATTAGCTCAATTTTGTTAGATCAGAGCTTTACAGCCAAAAATATAGTGGTGGTCGAGGTTCTGGCAATACGTCACCACGACCTTTCAGTTTATGACATATAATTGGGGTGCAAAGGTTCTCGCATTGCTCTCGTGCGGACCCAGGGTTAGCAGATAACCATGATTCTAAAAGTACCTTCTCGTGGTGCACCTTGGAAACAGAAATACCGCTACTCTTGATGCATTCCTGGCTAACACTTTTAGGCTTGTGGATGTGGATGCTGTAGATGGAATGAGAATTACCTGCAGAAAGACAGGAAATATCTCTGAAATCTCAAAACCATTACATCCAACATCATTCTCAGCACACAGTGATGCAAGGCATCTATGAATTCTGTCTCGGCTAGCTTAAAAAGCAGAAACATTGGAGAGGCGACCATTGTAAATGTCCCTAACATACGGTAATCTTACGAGTATTGGAATACCGAGTCTGGAAAAAAAACACACGCTAGAGGGCAGCATAGTGTGTAAATCTATGTAGTGGCAACGAAGCTACAATAGTCCAGTACGAGACAAATTGACGGAAGTGTTGTTCATGCTCGAGAACACACTGAGGCCAACACGTCCCATCACAATTGACCCCATTAAAAGTAGGAGTCATGTCCAGGTATTGGATATGCCAACTTGAACATGCACTCCTGGGAATGGAAATTTTTTTTTTACTACAGCTCCCCATTGCATACAGCACAAACATGGAACAAATGTCGGAAAGCGCATTGTTCAATCGTCTAACCGAAGCAGTGTTGAGACTAGAACTCTGGACACTCCGTGCAACGTTGAGGGGGGCGCAAGTCTCTAGAGCCACTGTAAACCAAGCCCATACCTACTGTTTGCCGTTGCCCAACACGGCCCATGCAGTGATAATTGGGTTCAGTACCCAAGGGCCCACTGCGAAGCTCCTTGTTCGAGATTCGTATTTTACCTACGTCTTGGGATAATATATCCAATGGCGAAGAGTCAATATACACAGACCTCGCCATTGAATTGGAAGGTCATCTCAAGCGGACGAGGCGAGTGCGTGAGAAATGCACAGGTCAAATCCCAGACCCCCGACGTGTTTGGCAAATCAGCACTTCATCTAGGTAGAGGTATCAACTATGAGACTAATTCAACCGTCGATGTTACCCAGCACGGCTCATAGGGAAGAAATTAGGTCTGGGACGTAGGGACACAAATGGTGGTAATGGAATGGTCTTCCTGCACAAGGAACAACTCGCTGGCTCTGAAGCGATTCGCTGGAGGAAAGAAAAGCAATGAGGGACCCAGGCAAACTATCAGCTCATCTCGTGACACATATGAGTAGAACCCCATCGAGGCCAACACCGTGTAGTGGTGATGGGGCTTAGTTTAGCCATCAGGGGCTTTAAACTAAGACTGGTCGGACAGTCCCACTCGAGCAGAACCATAGTCCTGCCCAAGTAAGCAGAGTGCTGAAGACGGAGGCAACCAGTCAAAAAGCGCACAGATAATCAGGATGCCACGCACAAAACACAATGGAAACGCTGGGGCAGACATATTGACCATATGAAACAACACTGGAGTCATAGCTCTATGTGACACTGTATGAACTACAAAAGACAGTGAGTTTTATTCATGAGACAGAATTACAGATATAGACATGTTTTAAGTGAACGAAATAAGAAGAATATGAGTAGAAGGCTCCTTTAATAGGCATTGCATGAAAACTGAAGCCTCCTGGGTTTGAAAGAAAGCTCGGAGGCACATCCCCACTGCACATAGGAAGTTAAGATGTAATCGTTCGCAATTCCTGGGGTTCGAGATGAAGAAGAAGAAATATCATATAATTCACACTCTCATACTATCTTCATTATATTTTTTTTATTTCAGTTGCATAGGGACTTATTCATTCATTTCTAGCACTTTCCCTCAACATTTATTTCTCTCCAACCTCCCCCCTCCCTCTTTTCAACATTTATTTCTCATTCCCTCTCAACATTTATTTCTCACTCCCTCTCAACAATTATTTCTCACTCCCTCTCAACATTTATTTCTCACTCCCTCTCAACATTTATTTCTCACTCCCTCTCAACATATATTTTGCAATAACCATTAATAGACTGACCTGAACGTGTATATAATTGGTAAAATCGTATAGGAACAGGAATATGTAGCAAGCCGACCGTTCCTTTGATTGTAACTTGGGATGAACCAGTGACCTTCAACAAGTCACATATATAGCCATTGCTCATTTGGACTTGACTGGTTTGTTCATCAACTCAACGGAAATAGGTGGAGGGGAAGTGTGCACTCTATCAAATTGGGGCAATGAGAACCCAATACAAAATCGATCAGTGAACAATATTGATAGGCTGCATAAAAATTAACTTTCACGGACGGAAGGATGAGGTTGGTGCAGAATATGCAACAAAAATAGTACACAAAAAAATGGCACGACGCATCTGCTTGATTTAATAGCGGAAGTGCTTGTTGATGGAGGTTTTGTTGTTGAAAAAAAGGGGAAAGGGGTAAATTGATACATGCAAATCTGAGTCGGTATCGTATCTAACAATATTTTTTACACAAATGGACACAACTCACATCTCTACATTTTATAACGATTTGACGAAGAAATTACATTACGTAACGTTTTTTCATTGGCTAAATTATTATAACACATCTTGTAACATTTAGGTCTATCACACGAAAACAATTTATATTTCACAATGTATACAACGAGGGATAGACTCACATATATACACAGTGAGAGGTACACGAAGATATGCCCTATATAGGCCTACTGTACGGAGATGTAAACATAGATATACATCGGATGGAGATGAACACGTAGATATGCTATATATATATTATAGTGAGAGTTACACAAATTCAGAAGTAATAACACCAGTTATGAAGTATTATTGTCACTAATTACCAAAATAACGAATAAGTAGCAAAAGAAAATAATGCCACTGATAAATAAAAAAACAAAGGAACAAGGACGTTTTCCACGTTTCGGTCCAATAGGGGCCTTTATCAAGAAAAAACAACGAAGTAGAAATAAACACACCATACGATGAATACAATGAGATGGGCTTACAATCATATCTCACTGTATTTTGAATATTGTGATATTGTCTTTACATGTTTCGATGTTGTGTCAAAGTTGCCAAAGATGTCCCAATTCGGATCTTTCATGTGGCGTCAGTTATTAAATACTATTCTAGTTATTTAAAAGCATCTCCATCTAATTTCAGTCCGTTCGTATGTCGTAGGCTAATACTTATTCTTGCGTGTAGACTTTGGCACAGACTTCTAGATACACTTGGATTAATAATGGTGTCACAGAAAGAGAAGGCTGTTCTTAAAAATGGTCAGAATTTCATATTTATTATTTAGCAAGTCCTGCTCTAGAACTGCATATGTAATAATCTCATGCAGCATCTAATCTCATTCTAATCTCTATAATAATAATGTGTACTAATCTCATACTAATCTCATAATCGTTGATTATGCGACTGATGGTGAGTTGCGGAAGAGCGTACGATCTCAAGGTGGCCACAAGAAGTGTTATCATGACTCGTTAAAGATATCACTAAAGGCCTTTGAAACAGATAAATATACATTGGAAGAACTTAGCAAATTAGAACTACATGGCGTTCTAACGGACAGCATCTTGTGAAAAGATAACAAATGCACCAGTTCAACATCGGAGAGTAGCTAGAAAGTCGCGGAAAGATAAAAAAACAAAACAATCAACAGTAGTCATCCCATGCTGAAAATCTCTGGCATTTGTGGCCAGAACATGGCTTATTAGCCATCAACGAACTCATAGTCAAGGTAATATCTCTAACTGAATTTTAAAAGTAGCGCTACAAATGGTAATCCTCACTTGTGATGGACGAACAATAACAATTTGCTTCAATGATTCGACACATCCCACATCTGTATAGGCAACTGGGAGCCGCGTTAGCGCAGTGGTTAGCGCACTGGCTTCGCATATGAGTGATCCTGGGTTCATTCCCCAGCTGAGGCGGAAATGTTTTCAGATCGCAACGGCTCCCAGGTCGACCCAGCCTTAAATGGGTACCGGATTAATCCGGGAAGTAAAGACTGCGAGGGAGAGGAGATGGCTACCGCCCTCATTTGCAGAGCCTGTGAAATGTGAGATCGCTAACATCTCACACCCATTACGGCATTAATAAATGCTATGGGTTACTTTACTTTTTTACTACATCTCTATATAAATTTCCATTCCACGTGGTTTTGTTAATTGTTCTAATTTTGAGGTCAGATGTCATATTTTCCATCATCCATAGCTGTCGTGGCTCGAAAAGGAAGCAAAAGAGTTTGAAACATGTTGATGTGTAATGGGGGTTATAAGAGTAATTAAGAAGGGACTAGTAACTAAGAAGGGACTAAGCGACTAAGAAGGTTTAAGGGTGAACTTTAAGGCTGTCTCATCTCATGTCATTTCTCATGCTGAAGTTTGATGTCCGAACGACTAAAATATTGAAGCAAAATTGTTAACCATGAAGCAACGCACTTCCTTCTCCGGGACTGCATTCTGTTAACCTACATAGTTTGAAATCCAATGTAGAAGATAAATACAATAGATATTATCAAAGTCGATATTTTGAATAATAACATCATGGTGTCACATAAATTGTAAAATCGCCTACAACAATACATATTACCGCGTTCACATGTTATTGAGACATTAACTGCAGTTTGGCATTGTTGATAACTGACATCGTTGATCATTATTGTGAAACGATTATAGTAACGATGTTCGGTTATAAAAAGAAGAATACATCTTTACCTGGACACACTTGGGCACGTTCCTGTTATATACTTAGACATCACGCAGAGCTGGTGATCGATGAATGTTAAGGCTTTAGATACTGACAGTGTCGACTCAGGAGTTCGTGAGAGGATTTCTACTTTAGATTTAGCTGTGATTTCGTAATTTAGAGAGGAAAATATATCATTTGTCTTCCCTATATCAGACGCATACCTCTCATTAATACCGTAGATATGTCTTCAGTAAGGGGCGGGGGAGGGCGTTCACCTAAACATTTGTCATTCGTCAATTTTCGTGTATCCACTCTTTTTTTGTGGGAATGTTTATGACTATTTGTTAAAAAATCGTTAAGGGGTGAAGTTTATCTACATTATTGCTAAATTTCTAGTACTAACAGTTTGCCGACACTCATGTTCCAATTTCCTGGGGGTTGGAGATCTGGTTGAAGCTCCAAACCCCCTCGCCCCACTTAGCTACGTGCCTCTCATCATTCATTTATGGCCTATTGACATTCCATTGTCGTATTTCAGAGGCGTAGTACTTGTGCCTGCAGTTATCAACGATGTCTCTGTGAATTCCGACAGGCTTAGGTGATCATTGATCTCCACAACTTTCAGTCCTGAGAACAATTCAATGTCAGAATACGAGATTTGTACCTTAGTCAGGACCGTAATCATTTCTTTACTAAAGGGAATGGGGTTACCTAAAACAGAAAAAAGGACATGTGCCTATCTTTCGTGTAATCCTTTTATTTCCGTGAAATTTTTTATAACATTTATTTATAAAACCGCTAACGGTGGGGCGTTGGGGACGGAGTGGTATTACCTATCTTTTGCCTAAGTTTCGTGCACTAAAGTCATGTGCTGGTTTCCTAAGGTCGGGTTTGGTGGCGAGGTTCATTGCTCTTCTTTATCTACAAGTAAATTTAAGTAGGAAGCCAGAGGACAATTTTTTAAAAATTCAAGAGACTAACGGGAATTGAACCAGTCCGTTCAACGGCACCAAATCACCTAGCAAGAACGCGTGTTCAACAGTTGCTAGGCGATTTGGTGCCGTTGAACGGACTGGTTCAATTCCCGTTAGTCTCTTGAATTCTTTATCTACAGGAGTTCTCTATAACTATCACACATTTGTGAGGTCGTCGATATAGACAATCAGTGGTAGTTACTATACTTCCAAGATTTCACTTCAGCATGGCATCTAAATCATTTTGACCTCTAGGATGCGACAGCCAATTCCACCCCGAAACCTCCTTAGCAGCCTCATGTGACATGCGTGTCAGTTATCAGTGTCCCTTTTGTTTGATTCACTTTCAGGCTCAGAAATGTTTCACTCGCGATACAGCGGTTACCTAAACAACAACATAAACAAGTTCAATTCTGTATGTGTTCATGACAAGAAGTTTCGCCAGTTTGTTACTGGGACCCGGGAGGGGAGCAACGAATAGCAACACTGTTTATCTTTCATTCATATCGTAAGAGGCGAATATGGAGGTTGTGTGGTGAAGTTGGCTGTCCCATTCAATATAGGGTTAAACTTACCAAAAGCCATGCTGAAGTCGGATTTATCAGGCCAAAAGGTGCAGATAACGCAGCAATTTGTTAAGGGGTGGAGTGAGAGGGTACATGATGCTGCAATGTTCTAAACCATGACACAACACAGTCGATTCTCCGGACTACATCCTGCGAATCTGCAGGAGTTTGAGAATAAACGCAATAGAGGAATGACAAAACAAGAAGTTCGATTCTGTATGTGTTCATATAAAGAACATATGCATGGAGAACATATAAAGAACATATGCATGGAGAACATATAAACTGGAAATAAAGATCGCTTTATCATTGCTGTCGAGCCGAAACATAAGGACTATATTTGTACTGACCTGTGATCTCTGCAACATTTCAGACTATAGGGGACCTACTGTGAATTAAACCCGAACATGAACCCAATCACAATTCTGAAATCTCCATAAATTATGTCAAAAATTTTAGTCAAGTTTTGAGCCTCTACTCCTTGTCAACATCTGTCAAGAATTCATGGACCCATGAATACTTGAATGGAACCATGAGGACTGCTAAATATATCACAATATGTGAAAAACCTCCTTCCTACCCCTCCCCCTCCATTCCTTTAAAAAATTGCTTGCAGATACAGTACGAAAAACCGCATAATTTGTTTCACATTTACAGAAAACAAACATGTTTTACATTCAAACAATTTAATTTGTTTATAGAAATAGTATTGTTGGCGTCAACTTTCGTCAACCTCCCCTCCCATATCAAAAATTGTCACAGTTTTAAATAATCCCCTTTCTTGATTCTGGACGTTATTTATGGACAGTCGCTTACACAACCGAACTTCTACGCACATCACTCACCCGACTACCAGAAATAATGCGTCACAGAAAGCATACAGCGGTACCTACCATTAACTATGCAATAAAATATATAAATAATCTTTTATCGAACACTAATTTTATTGGCAATTTAAACAATAATTATCCAGTCAATTTATTTGGATAAAAATGTGTTTAATATTTAAGTTAAATGATACAATATTGCATCATGGCCACATATCATTTTTTCATAGGACGCACTTTTTTTTAATGTATCCTGATTTTAAAAATGGAATCTTTATTGCAAATGCTATTTAATAATTTTAAATCACATTTTTAATTACTATTTCCAACTTAAGCTTAAATTTTATAATTGATAAAGCCACAAATAAAAAAAAAATATTGAACAATATTATAATACGAAAACTGAGATATGTTAATAATGTAAAGAAAAATAAAAGCATGGAAAAACTAATAATAAAAGGTATGATTGCTTGTTGCAGTGTTAACTCTTTCCGGACCAATCGCCAGTATACTGGCTTTATACTATGGGTCTACAGGACCAATCGCCAGTATACTGGCTTTGATTTGATATTTTATTACTTCACAAGGCTAACTCTAACCTTGTGAAGTAATCACATACCATCAATGTACTTATATATTCATATTCTGTATCCATTCCCCTTTCCAATGACATATTACACATACACTATTTATCAATATTAGTATGTCAAGTGATACAATAAAAAACACATATAAGGAAATTTTATAAAATTAATTTGGTCTAAACCTAAACATAATCAAGTCCTGAAAGAGTTTTAAAGACTGCACAAGACGACGATGGATAAGAGACGCCTAAGATTGTTTAAACATGCCCCTCGCTACGGTAAGTCAACTTTCCCTGAATGTTGAGGAGTTCAGAAGATCCATAGAGAAGACTACATTCTGGACAGAACTTGCCACCTCAAGAATAAAAAATAAGTATTTGAATGTGGTGCAAAATAAAACCATAAAGGAGTCAAATCAACTACGTGAATAAATTATTTAAAAAAACCAGTCTTCTTGATGTCTTTGTTTAACATCGTATGCACTGAGTCGCGGATTGTGACGGTTCCCCAGTTCCAGAACAGATTATTAGTAGTCACATTTCCGTCTTTCCAGACAATAGTATTGTTGTTGTGTTATAAGAAATATAGCATACGATGCTGGGTCAAAGGGCATGAGCCTATGGACCGCTAGATCAGCAACCAACCAACCATCCATGACGATGATGCATGTGACTCACAAGACCAACCAGAGCAATAAAGAATTTTCCGCAGTATGTACAAGGAATCCTATTTCCAATTGTGCCGTGGTGTGATGCGTGTCTTCTTGGACGTTCAGTCCTTGAACTAACTGCTATCACTTTCTACTTTGTATCATTCCAAATCTTTGCGATATATGCAACACGATCCATGACATCATATTCCAAGCATTCTGTATCAATGCCTGTATCATGCATTGAAATTTCTGAAATTCCTCATTAAATATGCCATTTAATGTTTGCAATTATATTTCTATAAACCAACCATTTCATAACTACAGTCGAAATTTTCCAATAAACCGACTATTATATGACTGCGGTTGAAATTTTCATATACATAAACCATATCTGTCCATAAAATGAAAAGAGAAAACGGATTATGAACATGTCAGCGACAGACACAAGGCAGAGCACACAGAAATGTGAAACCATCTTCTCAGATGTCGCACCTGTGGGGTTTTCTGACACACCAAATAATTTTTACATTTAGTGTTCCTGATACAATTTACTTCAAATTAGTCGCTATCGCGGAATATAAAATGTACAAGGAACGGAGCAAGAAGAATATAAGGCCTACAGTATTCCACTATAAATAGGCTAAGATAATATGCAAATAAGGAGTGGCGATCGTAGATTTAGTTCAGCATTCTGTAAAAATTGAGTGAAAATGTTCCAAAAAGTAATCGCTGACTTACAAGGCGCATATAGTTCAGCATTGTCGTGAACTAACAGTAGTAATAATAATAACAACAATAGAATAGTAATGTGTCATGTGACGTATTCTCTCCAGAACGTTGTCTTCCCCTATGAACTCCCTAAATTATTATTCTGTCTTGGGCGATGTGGCTTGCATTTTCCAACGACGTAAGCATGTTATCTTTAATATCGTCAGTCCATCGTCTTCTTGGCCTCCTTTCTTCTTCCACCCAGGTACTCTACCCTCCGTTATTTCTCTTTCTAAACAGTTGTGTCTCTTTATATGATCAAACAGGCGTAGTTTTGTAGTATAATATAATAAGATGTAGAATAACAATAATAGGACTCATAATCCGTCAGGGTTGTAGGGGTGCCACATTAGATAGATCAGCACAAAAATGCTTCCAAACATACCTATCCTCAGCCGCTCGGAGTGCAGAAAAACCTTGTCCAAACAATTCCTTGATGTTATAAATTCTGGATTTTCTTCCACATCTCCTTCCAGACTCGTATGTTACCTGCAAAATAATTTTAGAAAACGACTCGTGTCTTGTTACATATCCAAACCAAACAAGTTTACATAATTCCACCGCTGCCAAAAGTGGTTCATGATAACCTACAAGTTTGTCTATTTGCTGCAGGTCTAATATATTTATATTATATTTATATTTATAGCTAATTCTTAACAAACGTCTGTAGCACTTGCTTTTAAAAGCCTGAATTCTTCTTTCTGCCTGCATTCATTGAGTATCCAACTTTCACATCCCTATAAAAGTATACTTAGTTTTAGTGATCTTCTTCTTCTTCTGCGTTCGTTCTCAAACTCCTGCAGATTAGCAGGATGTAGTCCGGAGAACGGAATTCGTTGTGTCATGGTTTACAGCATTGCTGCGATATCTGCGCCTTTCGGCCTGACACAGCCGACTTCAGCATGGCTTTGGGTCACTGACCCTATATGGGATGGGACAGCCAACCCCATCCTATAACCTCCTTAGTCGCCTCTTACGACATGCATTGAAGGTAAACACTGTTGCTATTCTTTGCTCCCTTTTCGGGCCCCGGCAACACACGGGCGGTTCTAGTGATCTAAATATATTAATTTTTACTGTAATAATGATCTTACATTTCCAAATGATATTCAATCTTGACATGGCAACAGTAGCCATCTCGAGTGTTACCTTAAATTTCATTTCCGAGTTGCCATCATCTCATATGTACGACCCGATACATGATGATGATGTTAGGTCGGGAAATGCTGGCAGCATTCCTAGCTCTCAAATGAGTGAAATCGCAAAGATATCCCAAATGCTTGTACTAAAATGAACCTTGGTGACAATGAAGAGTTGAGGCATTCCAAACAATGTTCTCTCAATTCACGGATAAACATACCATAGTCAATATCATGCAGGCTGGTCTACTGGTGAGCAGCGTAGCACAGTGGATTAGCATATGAGTAGTCCTGGGTTCATTCCCCAGTTGAGGCGGAAATGTTTCTCTCAGATCACAACAGCTCCCAGGTCGACCCAGCCTTAAATGGGTACCTGATTAATCCGGGAAGTAAAGACTGCGAGGGAGAGGAGATGGCTACCGCCCTCATTTGCGAGCCACTGAAATGTGAGATCGCTAACATCTCACACCCCTACGGCATTAATAAATGCTATGGGTTACTATACTTTTCTTTCTTAGGCTGGTCTAAGATATCATGAAGATATGTGCATCAAGTTATTAAAATGTACATTAGACCTTATAGATGCCGAATACAATGACCTGTGTGCATTAGTAATTAGTCTCTAGATAAATAACGTGATTTTCGCTCTCTCAATAACAACATAAATAAATGCACAGATGATTCATGCGCAGCAAGAAGATAAACGTGTATAAATAGCAAGGAAGGTTTTGATGCCTCAAATCAGACCACTACTGGAATTTAACGATGCTGGAACCACTACTGGAGTTTAACGTTTCTGGAACACCTACTGGAATTTAAGGTTGCTGGGACCACTACTGGAATTTAACGTTTCTGGGACCACTACTGGAATTTAACGTTGCTGGAACCACTACTGGAATTTAACGTTGCTGGGACCACTACTGGAATTTAACGTTGCTGGGACCACTACTGGAATTTAACGTTGCTGGGACCACTACTGGAATTTAACGTTTCTGGGACCACTACTGGAATTTAACGTTGCTGGGACCACTACTGGAATTCCGTCGTCGGAAATTATATTGTATCAATGTATATCTATTTCTACTTCCGTTCTAAAATTCCTGCAGATTAGCAAGGTGTATTCGGGAGAACGGAACACGAGGTATCATGATTTATATCTTAGATGCGATATATATCTGCACCCTTCAGCCTGACACATCCGACTACAGTATGGCCTTTGTGTCACTTTGACTCTATATAGAATAGGGAATTCATAACCACCCCAAGACCTGCTTGGTCATCTCTTACGACATGTATAACAGGTAACAGTATCGCTATTTTTTGCTTCCCTTTTGGGTGTATACATTGAATGTGTATTCGTGCAGTAAATATTAAGACAGCACACCGAACTCTAGACGTGTCAACCATGTAAACAGAGACTCACTTATCTACTTTGTTAACAATATATCAACATAATCAGGCAGATAGCTGTACAATAACAATGACCTATTGTTCACATTTGGAACGCAACAGCTAGGCGAGTCTTTAGTGTGTCTTTAACTATATTCACACAGTGAAATAGATTGCACCGTCTCCATGTGTCCCCGCACTTCATGAGTTCCGGACTAGAGAAGTGGTATCCGTTCATTTTCAGATGTACAAGGTGTATATAAAGTCGCTTCGCACTCATTTATATTGCTGATGTCACTATATCACATAAAGTGTGGGTATTTAATGCAGATCGCGGCACCGAGTGCTACATTTATGGAAAAAAACAACAACTATATATCATATCAATCGCAAATTGTGGAGATGTTGCTGGTATCAAAACAAAGCTATATCTTTATTAGTGAAGAAATGTTAACTCTGCATCTAACAGCAATCTGCCGAGTCACGATGTACACTGGACCATGGAAATACGCAACTTTCAATGACGTCATATTAACACCATATATTTAATTTCACATTAAGTACAGTTTATAGACAAAATATACCTATATAAGGAAATATTAGACATTAACTATATAACCGAAAGAAGTAATTATCACAAGGTCGTGGCTTCCTGAATACTTTAATCGCGACCTCCATTAATTTTTATGGCACAAAGTTGTGATATAACCAACTTGATTTGTTACAGATGATGAAAAGCGTAATTAATCACAAGTGATATACATTAATTCACACTTCTCAACTCTCAACAGTCAGTTGTGTTAGCTGTATTTAAAAGGGCAGGTTTAGAGGATCGCCGGATATAAATAAATAGCAAAATATATCACCATCAATAAGTGTCTTGTGTAGGAGATCATAAATCTCAACAAACCGCTATCCCAGAGTTGGGCATCTGTTTCGGGGCGACGAGTCGGAATCAGCTTTTACCTTGTGATATGGGTCAACGCTACTAAAGATAATACATGAAAGAATGAAAAACAATATAGAAGTATATGGTTGGTGAAGAGTAATTCGGATTTAGAAAACACAAAGGAATCAGAGAAGCTATATTTAATATCCGACTACTGATAGATTAATATATAACAGTCCAAAAAGTATATATATATTTGCTTAATAGTACAGCAAGGCCTTTGACAGAGTCCAACATGTAAATTTAACAGAATATCTTCAAGAAATAGGCCAAGATGGAAAAGACATCTGACTGATTAGAAATATATATTGGGAACAGACTGCATATATAAGGTGTGAAAACAGTTACTTACCATACATATAAATAAACAGAGAGCTAAGACAATGATGTATTTTATCATCCAGCCTATATAATATCTACACATAAAATATCTTTAAACATATGGAAGGAATCATCATCATCAGGTACCGTCTCCGCAACGAAGGTTGACTGTAACGGATCTCCACCATCCCTTGTCTCTTGTCTTGGTGGTGGACTCTGCTAGACTGTTAGTTAGTTAGTCGTTGGATCATCGTCATTGAACTCCGGACAAGTCCATAGGTGCTCAGATCTTTCCTTGAGTGTATCCGCCATTACACGTTGACTGACAGTCCCAGTACGTTGTTGATTGACCATCATCCTTTTTCGCCCGCGAAAACTCTCCTTTCTAGCGACACCACATTTCAAACCAAGTGCCTTTATTCTAATCATGGAACAAGAGTCATCGTCCCTTGTACAGTCATTTGTCGTGCGTTTCACGTAGGTCATTCAAAATGTCTGCCCGATCCATCGCTCCACCAACAGCCGTAGTAGCAGCGTGGGCGGCCAACCTATCTGCTCTTTCATTACCCCGGACTCCCGTGTGTCCCGGCACAAAAATAAAAGTCACTGTACGCACACAGGAATTATTCACTGCATCCAGCCACTGTTCTCGAACGTACCCCGTCTGAACTTTCACAATCATGTTCATGGAGTCACTGAGGATACAGGCATGCTCGCAGACAGTCTGTGAGCAGACCCATTGCAAAGCTTTGATCACCGCCAGAATCTCCATTGTCAAGCTGCTTGTCGTCTGAACGAATGCACCACTTTCCTCTCTGATAGTCTCCCCCCCCCCCCACCTTTGAGCCGTGAAAGCCCAAGAACTCCTGATGTGTCTCTCAACCGACCCATCTGTATATATAACTATATCACCTTCCCTGGAATTCTCACAGATCAGTGCTAGACTGTAACCTATCCATCGTGTAATGTTACTCTCCCACTTGTATCTCTGCCTACCTCTTCCTCGCTTCCCTTTGACCTTACCCTCAAGCAAGGTCTTCAATAAAGTGTCATGTCTTTCAATGTGTCCAAAATATTTTATTTGCCTGATATTTATTTCTCTTAGTAACTCTTTCTGCATATTAAGTGTTTTTAGCACCTCTTTATTTGTTTTCTTCTCTTTCCACGATGTTCTCCCTATTCTTGTAGATACCCACATCTCAAAGGCATCAATTATTTCCATGTGTCCATGTTTCTGAGCCATACATTAATATAGAATAGATTTAGCATTTTATAATTCTCATTTTTAACTTGTTTTTACTTTGTTTAGATGTAAATATTTTCCTCATGTCATTGAAGGTACTTTTAGCCATTCCTATTCTCCTTTTTAGCTTCTGTTTCATATCTGCCATCATTTTTGACTATGTGTCCAAGATATTGATAGTGTTTTATCTGTTGTAGTTTCTCTCCGTGTATGTTTATGTTTAGCTCCTGTTCTTCTGTGTCTTTACTGATTATCATGGTTTTTGTTTTTTTGTTGGATATTTATATCGTCATATTCATTACTTTATTTATTGACTTGATCTATTAGTCTTGTTCCTGCCGTTTTGGCCCCTTACTCTCCCCCTCCCTCTCTCTGGCTCTCTCTCTCTCCCATCTGATCTCTCATCCCATCTCATTTTGCTCTTCCCTTACATTATGATTGTTTGTCTGTAATATTCATTCTCTGCTGCCACTTTTGAGGTAAGTATTTTTAATTTACTTTTAATTTATGTACTATTATATATTTTCCTTTTTTCATCTCACTTTCTTCTGTCCACTTTACCCTCCCCACTTACTACTATCTTCTCCCCATACTTTCTTCTCTCCTGTCATGCTGCTACATATTTGCTTCTTCCATTACCTATCTGCTATTGTTCTACTCTCCTTCTTATTATAGCTCTATTTGTCTCCATATAAGATTTGTTTTATTGTGGTCGTTTGTTTGTCCTGATGAAGGCTTTTTATTCGAAACGTCGTCTATCCATGTATCTCGTTGTTAGGTTGTTTTATATTGGTAACATATCTACCTATTTTTGTATATCTTGACATTTGCCTTGTGTTACTCCAGCCATCTACTTTCTGTTTAGGGTTGTTACCCTACACTGGGACATTTGTCCCTAGATTTACCACAGTACAGTAAACGATGAAACAATGGATCATGATATTCACTGTGCGTACTGATGAGGATTCTTTATACTTTGTGACTTAGATATGGTAGCATATAAATATATGATAAATATGTCCAGTGTAGGTATGGCTGCATACAACTGTATAACAAATATACTCAGTGCCGTTATGGCAGCATGTAACAATATGTTACATACAGTCAGCGACGTTATAACAGCATATAACAATATGTTAAATATACCCAGTGCTGTCATGAAGCATATAAAATAGGATACATATGATTAGTACCGGACTTGAAATAAACGAGTAAGACAATAGATACTTGACCAGGTAGAGGTCACATGACAATAAAACAATATAGACCCTATATTATTTAATGCTTAGTAAATAAATTACCGTATTATTATTTGTGGAAATATTTTTAATTTTTCTAGATAGGATATACTTTCTCCTCTCAACCCTGATCACTTCTATTTCTGTAACCTTGTGTAGGCGCCTACAGGTACATTATAAACTGTATGATTACCTCATCCATTACGTATAAAGTATATAAACTGTATTATTTAACTAATCTTTGTTTTTTTTTTCTTCTATTACAACATTACCGACCAATGAGTCACCTTTTTTCTTGACTTTGACCCCTGAATGACCAGTCAGTATATCCATGTGATACTTTTAGATAATTAGCTAATATTATTAATGAGCTTGTGCACCTCGTGATTCTTTTGTAGTTGCTCATGATTTACATGTATCAGGCATTAGTGACTGTCTGTTCAACACTCATAAGGGGTTAGCCATAAATTACACAACGCGTTTTTTAACCCCCCTCTTCTCCACTCCCTACCACTTGTCAACAGCTGTCAAGAATCCAGTGATGCCCACAAGCTTAATTATTTCAAATATGTTTAACCTATGTCACTCCCCTCCTCCCCTAAAATATTTTAGCAGATAACTTGGAAAAACATTTTTTTCTCCAGATTTGTAGGAAAAAAAGTTTGAAATTCAAACATTTTAAAAGAGGTGGGGTGCAAAGGGAACGCATTGCTCTTGGCGGACCCAGGGTTAGCAGATAACCAAGATCCCAAATGTACCTCCTCGTGGTGCACCCTGGAAACAGAAATACAGCGGCTCGTGCTGATTCTGGCTAAACATTTTGGGTATCGTGTCCGTGAATGTGGAGGTAACTGATGGAAAGAGATTTGACTGCAAAAAGACAGGCAATATCTCCGACACCTCTGCGCCAACACATGCAGCAGCACTGTCGACACACAGTGAAGCTAGTAAGCCTGGTAGAAGCATTGGAGGGGCGGCCAAAGTAGTCGTTGCGAAACAGGCAGATGTCTCAAAAAATAAAAGCACAATGAGTACACTGAGAAAGATGCACAGTGCTAGAGGACAGCGTCATGTGCAAAGAGAACGGATAACGGTTTGTTGAAATCGGAACTAAAGCATTGTTTGCTCGAGACAAGTTTCTAGTTACCGGTGATCCCAGCCTGGGCCCAACTCTACTGTCGAGTTTTTTCCTATTTCGGAAGCATGCTCGCGGGGAGAAAAGGTTCAGTACCTGATGGGCACAGGCATATCAGTCCGAGGTGGCAAGCACTGTTCAGCTATAGAGCAAAACGTAAGCTTCTAGCGCTCCTAAATATGTGTACAGATTCAGACTTGGACGAGAGGTTCACGACGTTGAAGAGCAACACTTCGGCTAAGAGGGCGAATGAGCCGAGCCCAACTCTTCTGTAAAGTTCTTCCTAAACCGGAGCCAGGCTTGAGTGTGAGAAAAGGTTTAGTACCTGATGAGCGCGGCAAAATACGTCTAATTACACGAGGCAAGTCACTGGCTGCGGAACGCCTCATGTAAGAGAGGCGTGAAGGACACACCGTCTCGGCGTAGAGTCAGTACACATTCGAATTGTCAATGCATGCCGAAATCGGATGTGCTAGGCTTACAAGGCTCATAACGGTGGCACAACGTAACCACGCTCCCGGCGGAAATCGCACGGATATCCGTGCTGATTACAATGGAGCGAACGCAAAAAACAAACAAACAAAAGAGGTGTCAAAAATATTGTTGACGGTAACTGCTGTCAACTCCCGCCTCCCTCTCTGTGTCACCTCCAATCTCCCTCTCCTTGTCAACTCTTGCCTTCCTCTCCGTGTCCATTCCCGCTTTCCTCTCCTTGTCTACTCTCTCTCTCTCTCTGGTCCATTCCCGCCTCCCTCACCTTGTAATCTCTCGTCTACCTCTCCTTGTCAACAGCGGTGAAACATATTAAGACTCCTCCGTTTATTTATTGACATAAATTATGGAAAAGTTTTAAACTATGTGTGTTATTGACAATTAATGAAAACATAAAATAACTTCTATACTTGTTCTTTTGCCCGCCATATTTTTGATTAATCTTTATTTTTCATTGTAATCTCCTATCGGGTGATATCATTGTTCCGTGGTAGTGAAATCGATTGACCTGTTTCAATATTGATCAGTTGACATTGATATTGCATTAATGGGAGCCATATTTTCTTACCTTCATCTTCAGCAGAAATTGTCAACATTGTACAGCTGCACCGACTGCCAATACAATATGCAACACTGCTACAGCAAAGCGCCTGGTCCTACCAGTGTCAAGGTTTGAGTGGGACGGGTGCATTTGTTAGTAGTATACCCCCCACCACACGCACGCTGACGTTAGAATCTCTCGTCTCCCGTCTGTCTGTGTCCACAAAAAGCATACGGGCGAAGGCAGTTTACTGTGTCAGTGGCAGTCTCATTTCGCCATCAACCTTCTGTTCTCATTTTTCCTTGAATGTGTTCGAGAAAGTCAAAGTGGCCTGGGTACTTACATAACACATGTACTAATGAAAATTCAATCCTATTACTGAACCACTAAACACAGCGCAATTATTTTATGATCATCACACCTAGGAACATTTCTATCAGTGAACGAATCTCACATGACACCGTTAAAGTCCTAACTTTCAAAGTTTACATTTCTTTCGTACTGTTGCTCTGTGTTACTGTACGGATTTATTTCTTTAATTCTTTATTTACGCAAAGAGGAACTGCTGATTATAACTTTATGAAACTTCTTGTGAACTCTGCGTGCTGTTACCAAGGAATACTGATTTAGTATAGATATAATTATTCGTGTACATTACCTCTGCTTTTGAGAAGGTAAGTAAGAATCATTATAATACGATTGTTATGTTTCATGGATCCAAATCACAGTGTTCTAGTCCTAAATATTTGTTTACCTTAACATTGCATAGTTTTGTTTAATGAAATGTAGGCTGACACTGTCCAGGTGGTCGGTTATTTTGTTTACTTCATGGTAAGCTAGTTGGAGTAAAGTTAGCGCTTCGTGACAAATCAGGTGTTTCTGTGTTCGTTACTTATACTAGGTGAGGGGAAAGCGACAGGTACTAACAGAAAACGTGCATTTAGGTTTCTTTAATTTGTTCCTCATTCTTTATTTTTTCCTCATTATCATACACGTTTGTCTGCTTTTCTTGTTTCCTTTGTACATTTCCCTCTTGTATTTGTTTTCCTTCTCTCTGTTCTTCTCATTCACGCACCCTTTATTTTTATCATATTTCTTTTGTCTGTTTTTATTTTCATTCTCTAATCTCATACCATATGTCTGTCTTTATATAACATTCGTTTTTTGTCCATTGTTTCTGTCTCGAAGAAGGCTACATAGTCCAAACGTCGTCTGTCCTTGTGTTTATTGTTAGCATCTCATGTGCATAATATTGTCAATACATTCTATCTATCTCCGATATGTTTCTCCAATCTAGGTTAGTTATGACGGGACTATCGTTCACCAACTTGAGATAGCAACATCTGAACAGACAATCTTTATTCCAGAAACGAAATTCATTGGATATACTACTGAACACAGCTTGATTTAATTCTGATGACCAAGTAGGCTGTGTCCGTGTGAGATATTTGACCCACTCGTCCATCTCCATTAAGAAGATATTTCTGAGCATTCAAAATTAATATTTAAAAAAAAAAACGAAATCAGAAATTTCAAACAATTCTCGAATATCTCAGAATTGAGCTGTCATTTCAGTTTCTCTGATGCTTGCAGACGGTCACGGCCGTACTTTCCGGATTGTGACTCGACCTGCATCTGGCGTGAAACGTCTAGGAGTCACTTCCTCTGGACTGTCCGTGGTTCTTTCGCCTGTCAAGCGTGACATTGAAGTGGATCCAAGTACAGTAGTACAGGTAAGTTACCATTACTACTTCTACATATATTAACTACAAGGAACTGGGGTAAAACTACGGTTTAAGTCTTCACCGTGCTATAAATAACACACAATGTTTACATTTTTAACTAGCCGACGTCATGGATTTCCATGTAACACCAATGAAATTAATGGGTGCCGTGACGTCACATCTCCTGACACAAACGACATAAACCACATTTTTAATTATAACTTTTATAACTAATTTATCTGTTAATGTATACCTGATTTTAACCCTTATTCCTAACATTAATATAAATACTAATTCCAAATTAATATGCCTTTTCAATTAATATACCTTAATTGTAAATACAAATCATATTAAATCTACTAATCACACTGCAAAGGTTAGGTAATGCCTCGATACTAGAACAAAGGTCACAGTGAAGACTTTAACTGTAGTTGTACCGGAACTGGTCATACGTTTTTGCCTTGACCACGAAGTAGTAAGAGGAGAACGGTGGCGTTTGGCACAGTGCTTATTCCTTTTCGGTAGGGCGCAGTGTTGGCCCCCTACTCTGTTTAGTCTGTTATTTACGGCCATGATAACGGATGCACACAGTAGTAATGGATCAGCTGGTATAATTATCAATTACAGAACAGATGGTGGTCTTTTCAATTTACGTTGTCTAAAATCAAGCATGAAAACTAAATCTAACACTATAAGGGAATTATTTTATGCTGATGACTGTGCATTGTATGCTGACTCTGTTGTAAACATGCAGAGAACCATAGACCGCTTCTCACAGGCCTGCAACAACTTTGGTCTCACTATTAACACACACACACACAAAACCAAACAGAAGTCATGCACAAATCAACATCAAATAGCCAACGTACTGCTACTTCCATCATCGTCAATCAGAAAAAACTGCAAGTAGTCGACAATTTTACTTACCTTGGAAGCACTTTCTCTTGGGATGTCAACATTGATGTGGAAATTAACAATAGACTGGCAAAAGCTAGTGCTGTATTTGGCAGATTACGCAACAATGCATGGTACAACAACCACCAAACTACAAGTATATCATGCTGCTGTTATACCAACCCTACTATACGCTTGTGAAACGTGGACATTGTATGCAAGACTTGCAAGGAAATTAAATCATTTCCATCTTACCTGCCTACGTAAATTACTAAACATCCATTGGTGGGACAAAGTACCAGACTACGAGGTCTTGGAAAAATCAACCTCAATAAGCATATACACATTACTTATGAAAGCGCAAGCACTCTGGGCAGGTCATCTTGTGCGTATGGAGGACTTGCGTCTGACAAAACAAATATATTATGGAGTACTCAAGGCAGGAATTCGAAAAGCTGGTGGACAGAAAAAGCGCTTCAAAGATACGCTCAATTCATAACTGAAACATCTTAAAATTGACGTAGAAGCTTGGGAGAGCCTCGCTCAAGATAGAACAGCATGGCGTTACAGCCTTAGAACGGGAGCACTAGCGGCGGAAGAGACCAGGCAAGATACTGCAAGATAGAAGCGGTACATAGAAAAGAAAAATCATCTCAACGTCCCATAAACACCCTCTACAGTTGTGCGCGCATTGGACTTGTTAGTCATTTAAAAACACCCTATTAACTTTATTATTTATTTATTACTTATTATTATTGTTATGGTTGAGTTTTTGGTCATCGTCGATTACGACGGACGAACATCATCATTCCTTTTCAATGTAGCCACCACCTGAATGTATACATACATTTCTGCCCATCTCCACTTGATTTTGAAAAGACCTTCAGAATAAAACATTTTTCGAACTAACTTGTTATCATAAGCCAGTATGACACAGTAAAAATAATTTCCTTTTATTAAGATTTTGAAAAATGAAAAATAGTCGGATAGATCTAAATCCTGTACATTCGAGAACCACGGTCTCAGTATTGATGATGTAGAGTCCGAAAAAAACTGGGAGTATAATCTCATTTTGATGATGTAGAGTCAGAAAAAACTGGGAGTATAATCTCAGTATTGATGATGTAGAGTCAGAAAAAACTGGGAGTATAATCTCAGTATTGATGATGTAGAGTCAGAAAAAAACTGGGAGTATAATCTCAGTATTGATGATTTAGCGTCAGAAAAAACTGGGAGTATAATCTCAGTATTGATGATGTAGAGTCAGAAAAAACTGGGAGTATAATCTCAGTATTGATGATTTAGCGTCAGAAAATAAACTGAGACAGTCTCGGTATTGAAGATATAGCGTTTAAAAAAAAAAAACAAAGAGTATAGTTTAAATATTGATGCTTGTGTCTACATATCTAAGATTATTTATATATCTTATATAGCATTTTAGTATACATATATATTGGGTTTGGATTCCATACTTTAAACATTTTTTAGACTATCATGATATCATAAATATAAATAACCAAATGGAAGAAAATTTCCGGGAAAGCGGCGGGTGCCGCAGCAACCAAACGAACAAATGGTTAAGCAAAATAAGTTGAACAGGTTAATAGAAAAACTTAATGTAACTATGAATACAAATAGATAAAAAAAATAGATAAAAACATCAATTTTCGACGTATCGGTCCAAATGGGACATTTTAAAGAAAATAATAACGTTTAAACTCAACAACACCACACAAAATTGATAACTGAATTGACTAAGCTATGTTTGTCTTGCACAGAAACATAACCCGGTGTTTTGACGGTAAGTTTTTATAGTAACTTGTTTAACTTATTTTGCTTAACCATAATATCATAAGTAGATTGGAGGGAAACACTACTTATTTTGGTTATGGACTGGTGTGCGTGTACGCATGTGTTTGTCGTAAGAAACAGATTAGAACAAAACTTGAACATATGCACAACCCTCGAGTAAAAGGGATAGAACAACACATAAAGATGATCATAAAAGTGCTAAAAGTGTAACACTCGGTAAAAGTAATGTCTGTAATGACATATCAGAATTGTTTGAAAGATGTGGCGTGTAGTGGCCGCCTACTATACTACTTTACATGACGACAATCAATAAAAGTTTACATAACACATGAGAACGTTAAAAGTAAACACACTTTCAGAATCGTTCTAAACCAGAGGTTCACAAAGCGGTCTATATGGACCCCGAAGTGTTGATTTCTACTTGCAGATGGTTCATGTAATCGAAAATAAAAATTGGTGGTGCACACGATGTACTCTTTTTTAATAAAGGTATGAATACAAATTGTACATGTTCTTTGATTTTGTACAATTGCCATCTCTACAACAAAAAACCTCGATCAAAGAGAACGTCACTGTGTCAGCTATCAACAACTCTTTTGAAGTAAATATGTTTAGAAAAAAATTCAATGTTAGGTATGCAGGGGGTCTATGGAAAACACAAAATAATCGGCAAGGGATTTAAGAGTAAAAAAGTTTGGGAGTCACTGTTCTAAACGATTTGTATTATAACAGTTTATAATAGTATGTTCTTTGATTTTGTACAATTGCCCTCTCTACAAAAAAAAAACCCCGATATATATACTATATTCAGTATTTGTTATTCTTCTATACATAATTATATATTTAGAATAACATGATTATGGGGCTGTCCATAAATTACGTCAACAAATTTTGTAATTTTTGTCTCCCCCCCCCCCCCCCAGTCCAGTCCTTCTAAAGAACTTAAGAACCATACTATGTTTAAAAAAAATCCTCCTCTCGCCCCACTGCAAAATTTTTTTGGCAATAAAAGTACGAGAACAAAGATGTTTTTTTCACGACTTCAGAAAAAAATGTTTCTAATTCAATGTAATTAGTGTATTAAAAAAACGACAGTTCTGTAAACCTCAAATGTGTGAGCCTCTCCTCCCCTTTACGCCCCCCCCCCTTTTCATATTTTGACGTAATTTGTGGACATCCCTGTTGTGTGCTCTGCTAGTACTATGTATCAGTTTGCGCCACGAGGCTGCACCTTTCGAATAATTATGTTTTTATCCGTCATTAATGAGGATCCGAATTGTACATTTGGAACATATTGAAATTGCATGAATGGTGTGTATGATCTATTGTCTTTCCCGAGGTGGTTTGTTATCCACTCTTGCCGTTAAGCGTAGGGGTGATTGGAGCTCGAGCTTGCGTTCTAAAGCCAAATGTGTGGCCTCGGCTGTGCTGTGACCATGTTTGTTCAGGATGTCCCTGACGTTTTCTATCGTCTTTTCCGTAGTCTTCCTCTGGCTTTCTACCATAATCTCATTTGGTTATATGCCTGTACGTGCACATTGTCGTGATGCATTCGCATAATGTGGCCAAACCATTTGCTCTGCTGCATTTCTATGTATTCTGTGCAGGGTATTATATCTATTCTTTCCCTGACATCTTCATTTCGTAATATGTCGTGCCTGGTGACCCTGACGGCTTTCCTCAAATATTTCATCACACATGTCACTATCTTTCTGTAATATGAAGATGGAAGTGGACCAGATTTGGCTCTAGTATAACATTGTTGGTAGGATTATACTGTAGATCATTTGTCTCTTAACTTCCATCTCGATCTTGGGGTGAAGAAGTAGTGGTGACAGTTGGTATGTTATTGCATTTGCCTTTTGACATCTCGTCACTATCTCTCTGTCGAGGCTTCCATTTTCTGTACAATTTCTACCGAGATATTTGAACCCTCTTACTTGTTTTACTCCTATGTTGTCTATGTGTATGTTTAGTGGGCTCCGTGTTCTGCATATTTTCATAGTTTCCGTCTTTTGTGTATTGATCTTAATGTTGTATTTTCTACATGTTGCAGATTTCGAGTTAACATGGTTTTGTAGTTGTTCTTCGTTTTCGTATATGAGGCTCTGGTCATCTACAAAAAGCATTTCGTTTAGTCCATTGTTTAGTTGTTCTGTGTTATCTTGTTCTGAGTCGGGGATGTTGCCATCTGTTCGTTGTGCCTCTTTTATTATTATGGCTATATATTGTGTGTGTGTGTGGTGCAAGAACATATTCAGATTGCAACAATGATGTGTATGGTGCAAGAATATATTCAGATTACATCAATGGAGTGTATTGGAGTGTATGGTGCAAGAACATATTCAGATTACATCAATGGAGTGTATGGTGCAAGAACATATTCAGATTACATCAATGGTGTGTATGGTGCAAGAACATATTCAGATTACATCAATGGTGTGTATGGTGCAAGAATATATTCAGATTACATCAATGGTGTGTATGGTGCAAGAACATATTCAGATTACATCAATGGAGTGTATGGCGCAAGAACATATTCAGATTACATCAATGGAGTGTATGGCGCAAGAACATATTCAGATTACATCAATGGAGTGTATGGCGCAAGAACATATTCAGATTACATCAATTGTGTTTATGGTGCAAGAAACTCACTTTGGAAGTACAGTACGGTCTTAATATGCTATGAGATTTCCTTACCAAATAACATTATTATTCGTGTTGCTCAGGGACCTATAAGGAAACAAAGAATATCGATACTGTTACGCGCCATGCATAATGTAAGAGGGGACTAAGCTGGATTTGAGATTGAATTTGCTGTCCCATCCCATATAGGCTGAACTAGGATGTGTCAATCCGAAAGGCGCATATATCACAGCTAATTACATATAACGCATTTTATTTTCCAGACTACATCCTGCTGATCTGCAAGATTGTGAGAATGAGCTTTATATTATTTATAGAAAACGAATATTCATTTATTACACAACACAAGTAATGTGCTCGTCTTATTATTTCGCGATTCCTCTCATCTCAACAGCTTAACTGCAACACTTATAAACCAACACCCTCAATAACATACTGAAATTCGTCAATGTTATCAACACCCTCAATAACATACTGAAATTCGTCAATGTTATCAACACCCTCAATAACATACTGAAATTCGTCAATGTTATCAACATCCTCAATAACATACTGAAATTCGTCAATATTATCAACACCCTCAATAACATGCTGAAATTCGTCAATGTTATCAACACCCTCAATAACATACTGAAATTCGTCAATGTTATCAACACCCTCAATAACATACTGAAATTCGTAAATGTTATCAACACCCTCAATAACATACTGAAATTCGTAAATGTTATCAACACCCTCAATAACATACTGAAATTCGTCAATGTTATCATCACCCTCAATAACATACTGAAATTCGTCAATGTTATCAACACCCTCAATAACATACTGAAATTCGTCAATGTTATCAACACCCTCAATAACATACTGAAATTCGTCAATGTTATCAACACCCTCAATAACATACTGAAATTTGTAAATGTTATCAACACCCTCAATAACATACTGAAATTCGTCAATGTTATCAACACCCTCAATAACATACTGAAATTCGTCAATGTTATCAACACCCTCAATAACATACTGAAATTCGTCAATGTTATCAACACCCTCAATAACATACTGAAATTTGTAAATGTTATCAACACCCTCAATAACATACTGAAATTTGTAAATGTTATCAACACCCTCAATAACATACTGAAATTCGTCAATGTTATCAACACCCTCAATAACATACTGAAATTCGTCAATGTTATCAACATCCTCAATAACATTCTGAAATTCGTCAATGTTATCAACATACTCATCAACATTGATACCGCTCCCGTCTGGTGGCCGACATGGATGTATTCACTCCCCGGGTAAAAACACGTCTGGTCTGAAAAAAGCTATATGGGAGTGCTGCACGCATGAAATCAATGATGTTCTTTGTTTTAACGTGTTTCCAGTCTATCTGGCGCTGCTTTATCTTAGCTCCCAACAACGCTTTCGTTATTAGGATGTGTGATAGTATTTTCCCTCTTCTAGCTTAAGGTCATATTTGAAATATTATCTAGTGAGGGTTATCTTTAGGTATTTGCTCAGGAAAGGGAGGTTGGGTTGTGGGGGTTAGAGGTTGGATCTCATATATATATATATATATATATATATTGTTTGTGTGTAGTTGTAGACTGTGTCTTAAAATAGTAAGGAGGTAATCAGATGTCTTGAAGATCTGAAATGATCATATCAGCTAAGAAAACCATCTGAACTGCGGTGCACAACTGTGAACAGAAATACAAATATATAAAACGTGAATGGATAAATTATGTATAATTTTAAAAAAATTATGTAATATATTATTATAATATATGTAAAAAGTATTATAAAATTAATTTAAAAAAATATATAACGTGAATGGGTCAATTATTTATAATTTAAAAAATGTATTATGTACAATATTATTATAATAATAATGTGAAAGTTTATAATATAAAATTAATTTTAAAAAAACATAAAACGTGAAGGGATCACTTTTTTATATGATGATTTAAAATATTGGTATAATATATATTTTTTATAGTGTTTCTTTGTGCAGTATTTTTATCTCAGCATGTCATACCCGAGACATTCTTGAAGTTTTCTATAGCTACATTTTGAGGGAACATATCCACATGTGCATATGCTTATGTTGCCGATGTTGAGTCGGTTATGTCTTGTAGTAAGGCATACAATGACTTGTTCTGATCTGTTTATAATTTGGTTATCATCTGTTGGTGTTGGCAGTAAAATATTAATAATTTGTGATTACTTTAACTGACATGGCTGAGAGATAAGTATAGATTATAAGACTAAGATATGTGCAGATATGTCGACACACTAAACTAAAAGATACGTGCAGATATGTCGACACGCTAAACTAAAAGTTAGGTGTAGATATGTGAACAAACCTTTTCTATTTCTTTTTTGTGTTTTTCAAATTTCAAGGTCTTTGTTTTCCATTGCTATCTCCCTGTCCCCTAGCCCCCCGACCACACCTATGCTTGATTACGTGTAAGAAATTTCAAGTGTATCTCATTTCAATGACTTTGGATATCTGTCAAGAATGCTGTGTAACTTGGAATTTTAATTTCTTACATAGCCTCACTATTTTTATCTTCGTTAAGTCGTCTGAATGTATTTTCACATTCATGAATTTTGTCGAACTATTTGACTATTTGCTTTGATAGCAACACACACAAAAGAAATAGATATCAAGCTGTTCGTATCTCAAAATACAGAAATATGGAAATACCTTGGATAATTATATTGTTTAAAAAACGTCCATTATGTATTGTGGGCCACATAATATGCTACTGATAGCCTCATGTGGTGCTCGAACTGCCAATTAACTATAATAAAACAAGGATTATTTGGGGAGAAAATTGTATAACCGTGAAAGGGGGATATAATTGATCAGCAACAGACATGTTAATTGACTTATTCCGTAGTATACTACGTAGATGGGTTGTACACGAATTATCAACAGTACAGTGAGAATGGACTGTGGCGAAGTGGTACAGGGCCCGTCTGTGACAGCCAAGGTACCGAGTTCGATCCTTGCAACAGGCAACTGTGCCGTTCAGAAAGCACTGGCAAACTACTAGAAAATCACTACAGTCATAGAAATGCTGGGTTGATAGCCACGTCCTGAATAGGATATGCTACGATTTTACAGTGAAAATGGTTTGTTGTTGATACCTTTAACTGAAAGGAACAGATGGAAGACAGAAGCGATGTTTTCCAATAGATAATTTATTGAGTTAGCAGAAAAATACCTTTTTTTTACACGAAGCTGCCGATCTCCATCTAAGCAAATCCAATATTGTATAAGAGACTGTCCTTACATTTTATCAACAATGAGAGGTTGGCGGTTTGAAGAAAAATTCGACAGTTGTTAACAAGAGAGGGAGAGGTTTGGCAAAAGTTGACGTCAATAATGTTATTTTTATGCACCAATAAACACGTTTTTATTTGGTACTTTTCTAAAACTGAGACAAAAACCGGGGTGGGGGTGGAGACTATTTTGACGTAATTAAGCAGGGATGAATTCTTTACTCCTGTTGACAATTGTGCGAGATGGTCAAATATTGATAAACAATTATTTATTCACGTGATCAGAGGGACAAATGGGTGACGTGTAGGTGCGGAGATGATGAGATATATTTTATGATTTATATCTACATACCTATCATATGCCAGGATATAGTTTACGGTCCCCGGTTGGAGGTCTCCAAGTCAACGGCAGCGGTTATTAAATTACATAAGTTTCATCTGTCCCTGGAGACCATTGAAGGTCATGGAAAGAAAGGATCGCGCCTTAGCAATAAAGAAATGTAAACGGGGATAAGCTACAGCAAACCGTATCATATATCTTATGTCTGTTAGTTAACGTACAGATAACAATGTATAGTTAATCCTATAGTATCATATAGTTGATAGCTTCTGTTCTCAATCAGCTAGTTATTAAATAAGCATCATACGTGTAGTCACTCCTATAGTTGATAGTTAAGGTTCTTTCCATATCATCAATTTCTATACACGTTTTCTACGTGTAGTCAGTCACTGTTATAGCTAACAATTTCTGTTTTTTATCATCTAGTTAGTATACATATATCCAAGGTGAAGTCACTCCCAGAACTGATAACTTTTGTTCTTTATCACTAGATTAGTTACACGTATCCTACGTATAGTCACTCCTAGAGCTGATATCTTCTGTTCTCTATCAGCTAGATAGTATACATATATCATATATGTAGTCCTTTAGATACTATCTATAGTTGGATGACAGAAAATAGATACGTTCTTAAAAAATAACATTGATTAGAGCCAACGTTTTACTCCAGACGATGGAAATCTCAGACCACTCCAAGTCTCCCCATTGCAACCGAGAACATTCAATATGTGACATAAATAGTAGTAACACAGCAACTTTGCAGGAGGGACCACAATCCTGTCAATAGAATAGAACAATTTGATAACAAAATGAAACCACCAGCTGGAACTACAAAAGGGCTGCTTGGGATACTTAAGACGCTTTACAATAGAAAAACTACAGATACATTGTACAATAAGAACATGAACTATACGAAACATCCAAAATTACTAACATACATCAGACAAGAACAGGTCATCATATTTCGACTGAGAACTGGACACAATAGACTAAACAGCCATATGTATACAAAATTTAAAATTGGCACAACAGCAAAGTGTAATTGTGGACAAGTCAACCAGACTTCAGAACATATCCTTCAAGAATGTGCAAACTATGACACATTAAGATGCACATACTGGCCTTCTGATACATCAATGAATGTTAAACTTTATGGTACAAGACAAGAAATGGAAAACACTGTCCAATTTATACAAGAAACAACACTGCAGATATAGACATTATTAGCGAACGAAAGAAGAAGAAGAAGACTAACATACATAATCTTGGAAACTGCCAACACGAGTATGTACAGAATCAGAAGGCATCATCCTCAAAGGCAAGGGAATATCCTACATCTGTACACAGGCTGCACATATTCCAGCCGAATCTTATGCTGAAGACAGCAAAATTAAGATAACAACAAGAGCTGCCGAAGTAAGACGAAAGAAAAAAAAAACATAAAGAAAACAAACATGTCCATGCACAATGTTCTCACTCATAACTTAACATAACGATTCAGAACTTACAAAATAAGATGGTTCGATGATCTGAATGAATTACAAACACAATTTTTAAATACCTAGCCGGTATATCCCTTTAATGAATCAATGACACAAGGAAAATTTCGAGAACAATAGAAAGAGGCAGGCATAATACTAATTTCCAAGAAAGAACAAATAAAAACCAACAAATCAGTAAAGGAGATCGGAGATAGAAATACTTAAGCCAAATACTCCAAAAACAGAACTCAGTTGCTACTGGCAAATTATCAACAAACTACAGTGCAGAGAAATAAGAAAATCTAGGAAGCATCAAAGGCACTAAAGGAGCAATGACTCAGCATATTCTTCTCGTTTGGTCGCTTGTCATTCTCCAGACCATCCAAAGTAACCCTAAAGATGTCCTAACAGAAATAACAAACTTTTTAATGAACTGTCTACTAACAACATGGAGTGCTACAGTAGATCCCTGGACGTTGCGGAATTGCAGAAAATGAGGCAGCTGACAGACTGGCAAAAGCATACGAAAAAAGGAACAATTCCATCACAATATCACTAACTGAAGCTACAACTCTCATCAAAAGAATACACAAACATATACGGAGTCACAGAACAGGCAGCACCTTTCCAGAAAATCCAATTCCAAAGATGAACAGATTACAGCAAACTACCACATTTAGGACACGATAGACTACAAATATATCTTCACATAACAGTTGTCAAATTGACCACTGTCCATATCAAAAGTGTCCCCAGACTCCAGAACTCATTCCGCAAAAATGTGTACTTTTTGGCGAGTTTAGTTCTCACACCTGACCCCACGAGATATGTCTAGAATTGAAGCTGTGAGGCAACTGTGGGTACCTCCTGCTGAATTTATGGAGCAGGCCCCTCTTTCATTCTTCCTGTACAAGCTTCTGGACATTGAAAACTGATCGCAGATGTAGTTCTCCATCAGTTAGTTAGTATACATATATCCTACCTGAAGTTACTCCTATAGTTATATATATGTATATATATATATATATATATATATGTATGTATATATGTATGTATATGTATGTATATATATATATATATATATATGTATGTATATATGTATATATATATATATATATATATATATATATATATATATATATATATTATATATATATATATATATATATATATATATATATATATATATATATATATAAAGGAAATTTGAAAGTGTGTACGGATTACAGAACCATTAGCCTTATACCGCACCTCAGTAAAATGATGCTCAAAATACTACTTAACAGAATCAAGCACAAGTCGGAAGAAATAATTATAGAAGAACAAGCTGGCTTCAGAGCAAACAGAAGCACTGTTGAACAAATATTTAACATCCGAACATTGATTGAAAAACTTATTTTCAGCGCCAACGTGATCTATACCACAATTTCATCGACTTTACAAAGGCTTGTGACCGTATTTGGTATGATGGTCTGTGGCATACACTAAGACAATTTAATTTTGACACCACAATCGTAGACATCATTGAAGCGCTGTACAAAAATGCAAATACACTTAGTGATGTCTTGTTAAACAATACAATTTGTGAGTTTTTCAAAACATATGTGGGAGTTTGACAAGGATGCATAATGTCTCCAGTACTTTTCAACATATACAGCACATCATACAGGAGACATTACATGATTACAATACGTCTATATCTATCGGAGGTCGCCATATTTGCAACTTGCGTATCGCTGATGATATTGATCGTATAGCTGGGTCAGAACAATCATTGCAAGAGTTAACTGCAAAGTCGGAAAAAGTTTCCAGCCAGTATGGAATGGAAATCAATACAGAAAAGAGCAAAATCTTGGTTAACAGCAAAGACACAGAAAATCAAAATACCATAATGATGAGTGGACATAAGCTTGATGTAGTGAATACCTTCAAATATCTCGTTCAGCATATGCAGCGATGGAAAATGCAAAACTGAACTAAAAATAAGGCTGGAGATGGTTTTAGCGTGTTGAAGTGAAAGTCAAACTGTATATATTCTGTTGTGCTGTATGGTTGTGAGAGTTGGACACTCACAGTAGGCATGGAGAGACGATTATAGGCTTTATAATACAAATGCTACAGACGAATTCTACGAATTCCCTATAGGGAACATTAGACCAATGTTTACGTGAGAAATAAAATAGAAATGTATGCAGGTGTACAAGAACCATTGCTTTCAATAGTGAAACGACAAAAACTATTATGGTTTGGACATGTATGCAGACATGATTCCTTGTCAAAAATAATACTGCATGGAACTGTCGAAGGAGAAGAAGCAGATGAGGGCAAATAAAGAAATGGATATACAACATCAGGGAATGGACAGGACAGAATACTTCTACATTTATCCGCATTGCTGAAGATAGAATTCACTGGAGGACTTTGTGTGTTGAAGCATCCAATGTGGTACCACTACGACCCTGAAGGGTTTATCTAATTACTATACATATATTCTACTTGCAGTCACTCCTATAGTTAATTAACTTCTGTTGTCTATCATTTAGTTACTATAATATTCTACTTGTAGTCACTCCTATAGTTAATTAACTTCTGTTGTCTATCAGCTAGTTAGTATACACACATCCAGCGTGTTATCACTCACTGGTTCTCATAGTTGATTGCTTATGTTCTACGCTAGTTATGTTTACTTTAAAACACTCAAAACAAACTTCTGTTGTCTACAAATCATGTCTGGGAAATGTAGATTGATTGGACATGCTATCATCATCATTATGTAGTGTCGTCTCCGCAACGAAGGTTGACTGCAACGGACCTTCATCGTGGTCTCTTGCTTTGGTGGTGCACTCTGCTAGACTGTAACCTGACCATCTCGTGATGTTTCTATCCCACTTACATCTCTGCCTATTGTACGCCTCCTCTCGACTCCTCTCTAAAATAAGATCTCCAACAAGGTGTAATGTCTGTTAATGTGTCCAAAATACTTTATTTCTTTGATCTTTATTTCCGTTTATCGTTTATTTTTCCATACGACGTACTGTTAGAACCTCTTTGTTCGAATTGTTCTCTTTTTATGAAATTCTCCCTATTTTTCAGTATATCAAAATCTCAAAGCCATCAATTTTATTCTAGTTGTTTGTTCGTTGTCCATGTTTCTGAGTCATTCATTAATATAGAAAATATGTAGCATTTTAAAATTCTCATCTTTAATTTATAATGTGTTTAAATGTCAGTATTTTAATTATACTTATATTAAATTAAAGCATATATATATATATATATATATATATATATATATATATATATATATATATATATATATATATATATATATATATATATATATATATATATATATATATATATATATATATATATATATATATATATATATATATATATATATATATATATATATATATATATATATACATTGCTATAGTTAAATTTCATGAAATTATACAGACAACGAACGGTTGATTTTCTGCTATATTGAGAAATCATGAAATTATATAGACAACGGTTGATTTTCTGCTATAGTGAGAAATCATGAAATTATATAGACAACGGTTGATTTTCTGCTATACTGAGAAATCACGAAATTATGCATATATATTTTGATCTGCTTCTTTCTCTGCTTCCCTAGCCCTTGACAACCTTCCTATCTGTCTCCAGGCAAACGAGAGAGTATCTGTTCTACGCTTTGACGGTTTGCCACCCATTGCGACTGTGGTCTGTGCATTCCAAAACATTTGTCTGAGTGACAGTTTCCAATGAGACGATGTGTATTTATTTATACTTGGGTCGACTACGTCAATCTTATACGAGGTGTTTCACTGTCAGTGAACACGCCTCGTGTAACTAGACGCCATTGCCATCCGTGTCCTCGTGTGCTGTACCTTATCTCGAGTGCGGGCCTCTTCTAGCAAACAGTAAAGTAGAACTAGGGTTTACTGCTTTTTCGCCGAGGTTCTGTTTACAGATATGATGAACATCTCGACTAAGTTTGAGCTTCTACCCATATTTCCTTATACCGGGTCGGTATGGTACCCTGTCTCAACTTTTCCACACACCGTAGTGCCGGAAGTCAGTTGAAAGTTTGTTCACTAGCATACACATTGCTTTCATTAGGTTAAGATATTCTCACTTCATCTTGTACATGGATCTGCCCTCAAGCTCTGTGATGACTTCACGTGTACCCATTAGACGAATCGAAATTCCTCGTCACTATTCTTAGCCTAGTGAGCTTCAGACATGACAACACGGGCCCCCAGAACAGCCGTTGTTTTAACTGTGCTGCTGGGTGTTTTGGCTATGGGGACCAAACTATTATGTACAGATATATTATATTATGCCCACAATCATCATTCCTTCTCGGTTTAGATTGCCCGAACAGGATACATAAAGTGCTAGCCAAATTTCTTCGCACGAGCTTCGAAGCAATCTGTTTCCAGTGAGCACAACGAAGAAATGCTTAAGGATCTGGGAAATGTGTTAAACTGGGATTGCAAGAGAGCAATGCATTTCCCGTTGCACCCCTTTAGATTAGTTATAGCAGGACTTTCTGACATACAGACAGTATGCGATGTGCTTTGACGGGATACTCTGACATAGGAACATCATTACTTGTCCTGCTGTGACACCTTGACAATATAACAATATAATTGTATCTCCAAAATAGTAGGACACCTTAGCATTTTACAGGCCGAATTGTATCTCCTTCTATAATGGGATATCTTTGCATTATGCAAACATTATTCTTATTTTAATTTGACACCCTAACATTGGACAGATACAATTATATTTCCAACTACAGTATGGCCCTGACGTTCAGTCTATGTTCCTTCGGCGTCGAACACGGTGCATAGGGCAGGAACCAGAGCTCTCCAGTTCGAGAAATGTGATGCTACTGTGTGTAATTCTTGCATGTTGTTGAGACCCATAGTCATACCATCTTTGATGTTGTTCTGCGAAGAGTCTCTCTTGGTTTTCCTCTTTTTCTTTTGCCATCTGATACCCATTTGATTTCTTGTATTGGCAGTATGTTTTTATTAATTCTAAATACATGTACAATATAATATACTCTGATATTATATAGAGATAATTGAATCTCAAACTATAGTAGGACACTCTGCCATTATACAGACATAATTTAGCCCCCAACTATAGTAGGGCACTCTGCCATTATACAGCCATAATTTAACCCCCAACTATAGTAGGACACCCTGACATTATACGGACATAATTTAACCCCCAACTATAGAAGGACACGCTGCCATTATACAGACATAAATTAACCCCCAACTATAGTAGGACACCCTGACATACAGAATCCATTGTATCTCTAACTATAATAGGACACCCTGGTAATAGACATACCGCACTGTAGCTCTCGTTCTGAAGTTGACAGCCATTTTTTATACAAATTCTATTTTTGTTTATGCAGTAGAGGGACACCTTGACATTATCACTTGTCAACATTTTATAATCTTGAACCGAAATTTTAAAATAATGGTTACCGCCATTAATGATCAAAGTATTAGATGGCACGCAGTAACACGGTTCTATTTTTCGTTTAACTTTTTATTGTTCCATTTTTGTGTTTTCATTCAGACGTCGAAGATTACTAATTCCGACACAGACAAAATAATGAGACTAGAGATTTGTGTTAATTTGATTCTTTTAATTATTTAATTTCTTGAGATAGAAACCCTTTATGAATAACTTCACAGCGGTTACTATGACCTAGATACTTCCTTATTAAAAAATCACTTTCTAATCTCGGAGGTAAGAAAACAGTTTGTGTATTATTGCGTCTGTGTTTTCACTGGATCATGTGTCACTTTGTGAGAGAGAAAAACCCAGTTCTTATGTCCTGTTAATATGCTCTTCTTCTGTGTTCGTTCTCAAACTCCTACAGATTAGCAGGATATAGTCCGGAGAACTAAATGAATTGTGTCATGGTTTTATATTGCTGCGATTTCTGCGCATTTTGGCCCGACACATCTGATTTCAGCATGTTTTTGAGTCTCTTTAACCCTACATATGATGGGGCAGCCAACCTTCAACTCTGAAACATCCTTAATCACCTCTCTCGATATGCATCGAAGGTAAAGAGTGGTGATATTCTTTATTCCCCAAACAATCCTCATTAAAAACTTTATTGGCGCAGTTAGTTAACTGGTCGGGGCACAGTTCTGTTTGACATCTTCTGTTCACGTAAAAACGATCTGTATAATCCTAATATCCAGCTTTCGTTGATGTTAACTTCAAACAATCTCTACCATTTGAAGTAATGATACAGCCTCCAACAATCTCTACCATTTGAAGTAATGATACAGTCTCCAACAATCTCTACCATTTGAAGTAATGATACAGTCTCCAACAATCTCTACCATTTGAAGTAATGATACAGCCTCCAACAATCTCTACTATTTGAAGTAGTGATACAGCCTCCAACAATCTCTACCATTTGAAGTAATGATACAGCCTCCAACAATCTCTACCATTTGAAGTAATGATACAGCCTCCAACAATCTCTACTATTTGAAGTAGTGATACAGATGCCTACAATCTCTACTATTTGAAGTAGTGATACATCTTCCTACAATCTCTACTATTTGAAGTAGTAAAACAGTCCTCATTTGGTTTTAAAACGTCAAGTTTCAATCAAATACACTCATGGCTCTGATTTTTTTTTTAAACTTGATATTTACCTCATGTTTGCGATTTAGAGTCAAATTAATTTTTGTCTTTTTATGTTTTCCTTACTGAGTAAACAGACTCGGAACTTGTTATTTCGAGAAAACATTGTCGAGCTACAACGGTAGAATAACATCCAAAAACAACTACGTGATAACAATATTAACAAATACATTTCATAATTTATACAACAGAACTTACTCTGTAGTTTGTATATTACTACTTGTGCCGTGCGACTTCGTAGCCTTGGCTAATGATTGCTATCCGGAAAGTGCTTGTTGAGTTTCTTCAAAGACATTGATGATTTTCAATTTTAAGATGCCATTCTCTCCCCTCCATCCCCGTTTTCAGTTGTCTTCCTCTCTCTCTTCTGCTTTCTATTTGCATGTTATAAGATTTATCAACTGAAATCTACTGGTGGTGTATATAAACAATAGGGCAATAAATATAAGGTTTCTGTTATATTATTATAAACAATAGGGCAATAAATATAAGGTAATACTGTAGTAAACCGGAACAACAATAGTACTTACATAAAACAGTTTGTTTGTATTACTTCACTTGAATACGTCGGACTCTGGTCCAGCTTCATTATTATTATGTGAATCTGACGGGAAATGACTTATGATCGCGCATGTGATTTTGAGATATGGTATAATCCCTCAAGGGACTAATGCATCGTTGTTACGTAAGCTTATTCGAAATTATGGCGGATTTGGATTCAGCTAATCAGATCAAGGATTTCATGTTGGGGCTATTCATTGAGCAATGTTTTAAGCAGGAGAAAATATGCAGCGAGAAGTTAGACCAGATGGGTAGATTGGAGTCTAGAGTAGAAACTTATCAGATCGTGGTCAATTGAGTATAGATCCATACTACTCATTCCAATGTGAACGTTGATGTTATTACTGCTCGCTTTCTGTTATATGTTTTAATTTTGTTTCAATTGTCTGTCTTGATAAAGGCCTTTTGGTCGAAACGTCGATTTGTGTGTGTTATTATGTGTGTTATTCAGTATTAGCAAAACTGTATTACCCTATTCCTGGATCTACCTGTTGGATTTCAGTTTTGAGCAGTAAGTGCAATTTGATGAGTATAGATCAGAAAACTTAGCAAGAGGAAACACGAATTTTAGATCTGGTTAGTTAGAGAAAATGCAGTTTGCTACTGTGTCGAGAATATGAGATTTTCGTATGACTTGAAACAGATGAAGATACGTTCGGTTTTATCAGAGACAAAATGTGATTGTAACGTATGACACATGTGATTTAGAAACAATGTAGATGTGTTTAGTGAAGATGTTGATTTTCTGACGAAATGATTACACCGGGAGCAAGTAATATCATTTGAGGGTGTCATCATACTTACTGAGTAATAATATTACACGATCAAAACACTTAGAGTATAATTAAATATTTATTTTGAGTGTTGTGCCATTGATAAACTTTAAATGCTTTGTCGCCAATTTTCTATCTAATGATCAATAAATATTGATCTAGTGATCAATAAATATTGATGTTGTCTTCCACGTGTATCTTTAACTTGTGAGCACTTGGCGCAAGGTGAGTAAATGACAGATGGGAAGGTAAACGCTGAACGAACCGTCATCACTGCCAATTTATTCGTTTATTATACACAGTTTTCTAGTAACATAGACCCTTCCGAGTAAAAGCCTTATTCAATAAGTCGAAAGCTGAAGTTTCTTGGGTATGAAATAAAGCTGAGAAACCACGGCACTGCACATTGGAAGTAAGAGCAAATAGCTCGTAATTCCTGGGGATACTGACACACATTACATACCAAGAAAACCCCACCTTTAAGCGGTGTGCAATGTTTTGAGAAAAAATGTCCACCTCAAAAGGACAAAAACACATTCAGGTGAACTAATTCAGATGAATTCATTTAGTCTCATTCAGATGAAATCCGCCGAAGACGGATGTGTCAGGCCATTGGCGGAAATAAAACGGCTACACAACGCGTTACCATTCTCTGGACGACATCTGCTTGAAATCTAGTAGGACCATGGCCCTGCTACAAGAGAGATCCAACGGGAGTTTTAGAATGAACGCTGAAGAAGAAGAATTTAGATGAAAGCATTCAGAGGAAATCATTTAGTCTCATTCATATGTTGCTATTTTCAGTTTGTTGACAACACTTATGTATCTTCTTCTTCTTCTGCGTTCGTTCTCAAACTCCTGCAGATTAGCAGGATGTAGTCTGGAGAACGGAATGCGTTGTGTAATGGTTTACAGTATTGCTGCGATATCTGCGCCTTTCGTTCTGACACATCCGACTTCAGCATGGCTTTGGGTCACTGACCCTATATGGGATGGGGCAGCCAACTCCATCCCATAACCTACTTAGTCGCCTTTTACGACATGCGTGGAAGGTAAACAGTGTTGCTATCCTTTGCTCCCCTTTTGGGGCCCCGGAAACACATGGGCGAACACTTATGTATGTTGACCAGTGCGGAATCTAAATAATATTACTATGCGTGTTTGTTTGTTTGTTTTTGTTCCTGAATTGGCACTCTATTGCCATTTAGATCTGCATACTTTACTCTCGGCTACCTCTCTTCAACCAGCGTGGATGTCAATAGTATAAGTGTCAGTCACTAGTTACCTTCTGTGTTTTCAGACTTCCGCCCTATAATAAAGATGTAAGCCAGACAAGTGCTGATCCAAACAATAGAACATACATCATAAGGATGTGGTAGGACTGGAAGAATGAGAAAATGAACATATCAAAAGTTTAAGTCATGGATTGTGTTGTATTTAATGGTGGAGGGGGTGAGGATTGGTTGGTATAACGCAATAGTTCTCATAATTTCTACCACCGTGTCCCACCTTCAAGGAACATTTATTGACAAGGTGCTAAAGACTTTACTGAAATATCAACATCGTTGGTGGAACTTTGCTAACTGAACAAAGCTTATCTGTAATACTGTTTTAATACTGTATCATTTATTGTATTTTGTCTCAAACATTTCTGATCGTGTTTTTTTGTGATCCACTTAGAAAACTGTCTCGGTCCTAAATCCGAAATGTCCATTTTATCTTTGTGCAAGATACTCAAAGACTTTGTGGTCCACAGATGTGACATACTTCGTGCTTGACACTGCAAGATTCTGTGGCCCACTTATGTGTCATATTCGTGCAAGACACTGTAAGATTCTGTGGCCCACTGATGTTCCACGTCTATTATTGAGAACCACTGGTGAAGAGAGCACATTGTATAGAGGTCACATCGGCTACTGTTACCCCCAGTCAAATGGGTTATGTACACATACCCTAGTGGAGTTGTCACCCAGTCTAGATTTATCTCCTGGGACTTAGTCTACACGGCTGTCTCCACTTAGTAAATATCACTAAATGATCGTTAATTATAGCCCGATCTGCACGCTTATAGTTTCTTGTGTGAAATGTGAGTAGACACAGTCCAACATTTATATATATTTACCTGAGGTATGCATATTTGAACATCAGTTGTAACGACTATAATCTTATGTTGGCCACATTGAAGTTAGCAAGTCGTATGGTTTGAACTTGAGTTGTAACGACTATAATCGTATGTTGGCCACATTGAAGTTAGCAAGTCGTATGGTTTGAACTTGAGTTGTAACGACTATAATCTTATGTTGGCCACATTGAAGTTAGCAAGTCGTATGGTTTGAACTTGAGTTGTAACGACTATAATCTTATGTTGCCACATTAAAGTTAGCAAGTCGGATGGTTTGAACTTGAGTTGTAACGACTATAATCTTATGTTGGCCACATTGAAGTTAGCAAGTCGTATGGTTTGAACTTGAGTTGTAACGACTATAATCTTATGTTGCCACATTAAAGTTAGCAAGTCGGATGGTTTGAACTTGAGTTGTAACGACTATAATCTTATGTTGGCCATATTGAAGTTAGCAAATCGTATGGTTTGAACTTGAGTTGTAATAACTATAATCTTATGTTGGGCACATTGAAATTAGCAAGTCGTATGGACCTTACCCAAAAGTCTTCATCATTAATTCCGCCAAATTATTACATGATTTCATGTTATTGAATTCATAATGAATCATGTTTTCAACTTATATACATATATTTCCACTGAGTAGGGGATTCTTCTGTCTATAGGCCCTACATAGATCTCCACCGAGTAAGATATTTATTTGGGTATAACACACTTATGAAGAAAAAAAAAAGGAAAAAAAAACTTATTTAAAAAATAATGCACATTGAAAAAAAAAGGTATTATAGCTTGTAATTAATCCGGGCATCCAATAAAATAAAATCCCAATAAGGAAAAATAAAGAGAGTGTGAAACATACAGAGGAATATCTCTACTTAGCCACACACGAAAGATATATGTAAAATCATTTAACAAATAATTAGATCAATAATAGAACCACAGCTAAGCAAGATCCAGTTTGGCTTCAGAAAAGGTCTAGTGTGCACAGAGGCCATCTTTGTAATGACACAATTAAGCGAAAAGGCAATTGAATATGATCAACAACTAAACATCGCCTTTGAAGATCAAGAGAAGGCCTTTGACAGAGTATCAGGGACAAATTGTGACAGATACCAGAAGACTACGGAATACATGGACAATTGCTAGACAACATAAGAGCACTATATAATACTCACAATATAATATACTCACAAAGTATAATAAAAACAAACGAAGGACTCACAGAACCATTCGAAACAACGGGAGTCAGACAGGGATGTGTACTAGCACCGCTGATGTTTGTTACATACATGGACAGGATTGCGAAAGAGGCAGAAGCAAGAAGCGAACACACAATCTTGGAAAAATTAGGAGAGCTAGACAATAATCTACAGTATCTAATCTTCGCAGATGATCAAGGTCAAGGTCTAATATGTGTGTTTGTCCATTACAAGTGATGATGCCAATTTGTTACATCATCCACTATTGAAAATTCAATTAGAATTATCAGGTCTAATATATCTCTTCTTCTTCATTGTTCATTCTCAAACTCCCACTGGATATCTCCTGTAGCAGGACCATGGTCCTATTATATTTCCAGAAGGATGTACTCAATAGAATGGAAATGCGTTGTATCGCCGTTTTATTTGTGCCAATGGTCCGACACATCTGTCTTCGGCGGAGATCTAATATATGGAACTGAAGACGAACTACAAAGATACAGAAATTTATTACAGGCAGGGTGCGAACAATACAAGATTAAACACATCAAAATAGAAACTATGAAAATATGCAGATCAACAGAACAACTAAATGTGTATGGTAACGGCACAAATACTAAAACAGACACCATAATTTTAATGTCCAGAAATAATTTTTTACAATACAGCAAAATTGATAGAGAAATTGAGATTAGGTAACACGCGCAATTGCTGTAACATAACAACTGACACCGCTTCTTAAAAACCCAGCGATCAACATGATTACCATTGGTTCTCTGTTTTTAAAATAAAACGGCCAGTATTATAACGGTCAGAGACTGATGGAAATTAACTAATTTACGTTCAAAAACAATACTGCTCGCACCGCAACAGAATTTGCGCACCAAGCATAGATGTATAAGACTAAGTAAGGAAAAAAAAACACTAGATAATATTTAACAAGACACTAGAGAAAAAGAAGGACGCAATAAAATAATAATATTCCTCCATGTTAAAATAAGGGGTTTCGGTATCTCAGTTGTTAGTGAGCTAATTTCCTGCTGAACAGCTCTCCTAATTTTTCTGAGATTGTGTGTTCGCTTCTTGCTTCTGCCTCTTTCGCAATCCTGTCCATGTATGTAACAAACAGCAGCGGTGATAGTACACATCCCTGTCTGACTCCCGTTGTTTCGAATGGTTCTGTGAGTCCTTCGTTTGTTTTTATTATACTTTGTGAGTATATTATATTGTGAGTATTATATAGTGCTCTTATGTTGTCTAGTAATTGTCCATGTATTGTTCAGTTTTTAAAATACTAACTGCTTCTAGGTCGACCCAGCGTAAAGAAATGGGTAGCAAATTGTCTGGATAGAAGGTAGCTTGATGCTGACCACATCATCCCTAGATAAGCCGTTGATTAATGAAATACCGGCTTAACACTGTATTCCCCACTGGTGTGGAAAAAAAAAATCTTCATTTATATTTTTTTACCATGTCGGTTATGCTAAACCTTTCGTTTTTGTTTCTAACGAACCGCTTGCAGTGCTATTCTTTGTTTTATATATATATATATATATATATATCCATTCATTCATTCTTATATAATCTACAGACTAGTTTCTCACTCGCCCTCTGAACTATCTAAGGAACTTCAAGCAGATCACCACTCGTCACTTACACTTTGCTGATTTCTAGTTTCAATTGAATCCAATGAAATATTTTTAGGTTGCAAATAACCATCAATCAAATATCTGCTCAATTTTTATTTAATATCTCGTGTGTCATGTTTTTAATAATGACCGTTAGTTATATTGTAAATGCAAATTCTGTGACTATTGTTTGTTTTGTTTTGCTTCATTGTTCAAATTGTGCACGTTACAATCGCTCATTTGTCTCATTAGCGGCTACTCTTGTAAATGGATGAGTTTTATTCTTTTGTTCTTTATTTAATTCGCTCACCAGATGTCGCCGCAATAATTGCGCCATGTGTAAAAAGACCGCGTAACTGAGAATAGAATGAGCACTCACAGTCCGCACTTAAAGCTGAACAGCTTTCAATTGGTAGTTTATATATATATATATATATATATTTGCAAGATTGGTGTCATTTGTCCGAGGGCTTGGTATGCTTTACTAGGACAAATGACACCAATCTTCAGAACCAAAAATGTAGATTTAAACACCAAAATAACACTATTAAAAACCATTATTATACCAAGCCTTTTATAATGACTAATTTGACTATTTCCTTGATTTTGATTCTCTGTTACACAAAGTATTATCACGCGCAGTGACCAGCGATAATTATAAAAACACATGACAGCATGGGGAATTATTAATCTAATAGCCATAAACATTGTTGTTGGTAACATCGATAAACGTCGACCAATACGATGACGATGGATACGGATCTCAGATTATTTAAACATGCCCAGAGCTGTGCCGTGCTATGATGATGAGAGGCGTCTGCATCGGGCGACACCAATCAAAATACATCGTCGGGGGCTGGCATTTCGAAGAAAAGTCTTTAAGGGGGTCGACATTTCAAAATCTTGCATCATACTAAGAAAATCTACCATCGTCATCAAATGCCGTCACCGCAACAAAGGTTGGCTGCAATAGACCTACAGGATCCCCTGTCCCTTGTTTTGGTGGTGCACTCTGTTACACTGTAACCTGTCCATCTCGTGATGTTACTCTCCCACTTGTATCTCTGCATGCCTATTGCTCGCCTCCCTTCGACTTTACCCTCATGTACGGTCTTCAAAAAGGTGTAAGGTCTTTTAATGTGTCCAAAATGTTTTATTTGCTTGATCTTTATTTCCTTTAATAATTCTTTCATCATACTAAGTGTTGTTAGAACCTCTTTGTCTGTTTAATTCTCTTTCAATAATATTCTCCCTATCATTTCAACACCTTCTCCTTAGTTTTTCTAGCTATGTGTGATGCTTTGCACATTCTTCTATAGAACCACATCTCTGTTATCTATTTCCAACTCCCCTGTTTATTTATTATACAAGACTATCATCTGAATATAAACATCTGTGTTATGCAGCTTTGAGGAACTCTAAATGAGGAAGTTATGTTGTTAAAACGTGACTAATTTAATAAAACTTAAGAAATTTAGTACAGGATTACAACATCATAAGTCATATGGGCACGTTACGAAGGACAGGTACCCCCAGTTTCCTGGACGATGAATATCCACAAGACATATGGGTCATAATATACACAGATGGGTCAGAACAGAATGCAGTAAGGGATGGAGGTGCAGGCGAATATATAGAAAATCAACTCAAGCCTAGAGATACAAACGGAACACCAACAGGGAGATTCTGCAATAATTATCATTTGATGGGCACATCAAAAAGGTCACGCTTGGCGATTGGACAAATATCTAGAACTGTCTTTGGTTGTTGTGATAATACAAGATGTTCAGAAATAGCTGAAATGTATCAGCTCATTTCTTAGCGCATGTCCTTCAGATCTTGCACTGAAGCAGTTTTTGCTGCCAAAAAATGTCAATGTCAAAACGCCAAACTTTATCTCTGCTGTAAGGCAGGGATATAACTTGAGGGGGACTAGAGATGTTCAATCTGGCTGAGGCGAATACATTCAAACAAATTAGCATACTTTACTGCTATTTAGAAAACGCCCTTGACGACTCAAGAGTTTGTTCTCGTGTCTCAGAAGTCCTGTTAACCTCCGACCTCCACGTATGATGAAGTGCAAAATATGACAAGGAGAAACCTAAGTGGTTTCATCTGAGTGAACGCAGAAGAGGAATAATATAATACTATATTTACACACTTCATCATCATCATTATGTGCGGTTCTAGGATAGGAAATAATTCATCTGTACAATATATCTTCCGAAGTAATGTGTATCAGATCTAATGCTGACACTCTACCATGTCATGATTTAATGCTGACACTCTACCATGTCATGATTTAATGCTGACACTCTACCATGTCATGATTTAATGCTGACACTCTACCATGTCATGATTTAATGCTGACACTCTACCATGTCATGATTTAATTCTGACACTCTACCATGTCATGATTTAATTCTGACACTCTACCATGTCATGATTTAATGCTGACACTCTACCATGTCATGATTTAATGCTGACACTCTACCATGTCATGATTTAATGCTGACACTCTACCACGTCATGATGCCAAACTATCCAGTATATTCTCTCTTTGACGTCCACTGTCTCTTTCACCCTAAATTGTGCCTATTGTTACAACCTATTCTAAACATCTTCAAGATATATACAATGTGGATTGTTTTTAATTAAGTATTTTTTCTTGATAGCCATCTCCTGAAGTATCTCATCGGTTTTCATAGTTGTACACTGAGTTCTCATCATTCTTCTGAAGAACATCATCTCTGTGTTCTCTTGTTTCCTATTTATTTCTATATTCTCCATGACCCGCTTCATATTATTAGTGGGTCTATATAACATTGCATGACTCTTTTTCATATTTCTAGTGGTGCACATTGGGCATTAATACAGCCTAAGAAAAATGGGTACCAGAGCTTCTGGGTTTGTAAATGCTGAGCACATCATTCCTAGCTATGCCGTTGGTCATGACAAACCATGAGTCTAACTCTGTATTCTCCAATACGCTTCAATGACAAACCACTAGCCTAACTCTGTATTCCCCACTACGCTTCAATGACAAACCACTAGTCTAACTCTGTACTCCCCAATACGCTTCAATGACAAACCACGAGTCTAACTCTGTACTCCCCAATACGCTTCAATGACAAACCACTAGCCTAACTCTGTATTCCCCACTACGCTTCAATGACAAACCACTAGTCTAACTCTGTACTCCCCAATACGCTTCAATGACAAACCACTAGTCTAACTCTGTACTCCCCAATACGCTTCAATGACAAACCACGAGTCTAACACTGAATTCCAAGACGCCTCACGGCATGGAAAAGGGACACTTTTTAATACTAATAAATACATCCACATCGCCAATACAATTTGAGCGATTGAGTTTCGAATACACTTACTACATGCTTATTTCAAACCGATAAAATGAGCTCATTCAAATGGGGCGGCCCAAGAATTACATCAATAGTTTGTTGCAATTCGTTGTATCCAAGTGCACTCCTCCCCTCTTGCTAACAACTGTCACAAATTCATGGATCCCAAGCTTATTTGTGTTAAAAATAAATGGTAACCTCCAAACTAAAAAAAACGTTTTGGCAGAAAAATACCAAACACAAATACACTGTACAGTATGTTTTGTCTCAGATTTTTAGAATTAAAAAAAAATTCATATATTTTAATTGATGTATAAAATCCAGTATTGTTGGCGTCAACTTTTGGCCACTCCGCCCCCTCCTCGTCAACAACTTTCAAATTATTTTTTTAGGACCCCTCCCTCCCCTAATTGTTAATGTAGTTTATGGACAGTCTTCATGTGTAGGTTATTGGTGTATCCGTGTCTGATAAACACACTCAACAGTATCAGGCTGTTGTTGTATCTGTAATAAACACACTCAACAGTATCAGGCTGTTGTTATATCTGTAATAAACACACTCAACAGTATCAGGCTGTTGTTGTATCTGTAATAAACACACTCAACGATATCAGGCTGTTGTTATATCCGTGTCTGATAAACATACATAACGGTATCAGACTATTGTTGTATCCGTGTCTGATAAGTACACTCAACTGTATCGTGCAATTGTTGTATCCGTATTATAAACATACTCAACGGTATCAGACAATTGTTGTATCCGTTTGATAAACACACTTAATGGTATTAAACTATGAATTGCATGCTCATATACTTTGTGCGTTGACGTGCTTAACCGGCAAGCCTGGCTCACTTTCATTATCTTTCATTGATTTCCGTGCCAGTCTGTTATGAATTGATTCTCTGATCTAAAGCAGATCTGCACCTGTCACTTCTGTTTGAAATGTGGATTTCCTAATAATTCGACTGGAAATTGTACCACAACACAAGTTCAGTTCAGATCAGATCTGGTTGCGAATTTCTCATTGAATTGTTGTTCTACGCATGGTTTTCATCATTTGGTATACATTACAAATAATACATCAGGGGAATTCTTTCAATAGTACAGTCTTAGTGTTGTGTTGGTACTGTCGAACTCTGAATAAGTACATGGTTTAATACGGAGTCATGTCTCGGTCATATATCCCTATGTTTTAGTTTATTTCTGAATGCAGTTTCAATTCTTCATTTCACTGTCAACTGTTATCACTGGCGATTTGTAAATATTGCATTTCTTTTATTAGCCTTTAACATTCAAGATAGTCTATAGTTTATAGGACAATGCACCCATGAAGAAATAGACTATATATATATATATATATGAATAACTCTTTGACGTTCATATTTACTAAACTACGGTCCTAAACTACGTTACATTAAAGGCGGAAATTGGCACCGTTACAGTTTAGTTTATGCACAGATGCACTATTTCTCTTAGACCACTAAGAGAAAAAGATATTGAATATAACAAAAATCTAAACATCGACAAAGACACTATGAGAAACGCTGGAAATGTACGGAATCAAGGAAAAACTACTACATATCAAATCATTATACAAAAAAGCTAAAGCAAGGTGAGAAAAGATGCAGTATCAGAACGATTCACAACAAAAACAGGAGTTAGACAGGGATGTGTGCTGTCGACTTTTCCATGTAATGTCTTCATAGATAGACATATAAAAGAAAAATAAAATGAGATGTATAACGAAACAACAGAGAATGAACAACTTAAAAACGAACTCAATGAATTGCTTTTCGCAGACGATCAAAGCATCAGATATGATGACGAAGAAAAACTGCAAACTCACATCAACTCACTATCACGAATATGCAATAAATACAACAAGTGGATTAACAAACAAAAGACAGAAACTATGCAAATAACGAGATCAACAGATCACTTAAACATCCACATAGAGAACACAAAAATAAAACAAGTCAAATCAAAGAGTTAAAGTACCTAGGAAGTATCTTCACAGAAGACGGACGACTCGACGGAGTGACAAGACACAAGTTGTCAATAGGCAAATCTGTGACATACATCTGTCACATTTGCTACTGCATCCACAAATCAACATGGAAGTAAAAAAACCAAATGATTAAGAGCATTTTTATAACAAAACTATGCCAGACTTGGCAACTAGCATCTACACATTAGAGAAAGATCGAAACTTGCGAAGAGAACTGCCTAAGGAAAGCTATTGAAGTCACCAGAGTCAAAAAAATGCACAGCGATAACATCAGAAAGATAATAGGTATCACATTATGCATCGGATATATAGATAAACATCAGATAAAATGGTTTGAACATGAACGAAGATGAACGATCAATTTCCCATGAGCTTAAAACAAGATGGAATCAGGATACAGAGCCAAGGCAAAAGGTGAATAGACAACATCAAGACCATCCTGAATAAACATAAATACACCTCAACCAGAGCAACATACCTTGCTCTGGAACGCAGACTACATCTCCTTCACAAACCCCTACTCTCTACGACAAGTAGGGAAGCCACACGACAGCAACAACTAGGGATAGACAATAGACAGTTTAGCTGAAATGGAGGGCTGTAGTGTTTCTAAAATCATGAAAAATCTAAATGACAAAACACGATCTCCTCTGTCCTGGCACAACTAATTATAGATGTGGTTGGTTAAACATTTACCTCTGACCACTGCACAAAGTTCAAACAAATTTAAACAAATAATAAGAGCTCTAAACGGTAGGAATTAATACAGTTGCATTTCAATCGACGTTTACTCTGTTTTAACATGTTCAGTATTCTTTTCCCATGCCTTTTGATAATATCGAGCACATATCTGTCTATGAGCTAATCGCAGAATATTGTTTACATCTGCTTCTCTGTTGTGTTCTTAAATTGAAATCTATGGGTTATTGAATTTCCACAAGTATCGGTCGTACAACAATTCGAATACTGCAACGTTTATATATAAATGTTCACATTTACATCAAATTTCGTTGTCTCGATAACATTGTATCAATACATTGATAGCAGTGCGAGTAAGTTAAGTACATATTTTTATTCAGAGTTCGACCCCAAAAACTGCGGGTTTTTCTTTTTTCATTAATCTATAGAAAACATATTAAAGTCGATGTTGCATAGAAATAATAATTCGCGTCAATTATTTTTTATGTTGTTTGTTTATTGTAAACGTATTCCTTCAAATAACATAGGTCTACACATATCTGTATACTATAATCATGTAATGCTATTGTATTCTGTGGGGCCAAATGAATTTGTTTTTCCTAAGCGACTTTTGCGATTTCTGAAATGTCAGAATAGCAAATTATTAATATTTATTACAAATTTTATTTTAAAATTCTCACCCGGGCAACTTCGGATATTGCCGCATTACTATATCCAAAACATGCTGAATTTCCTTCGTAGGAATTTGTACAAAGGAACCGTTTAGGACGAATGTGAACCTACATAATGAATAATATTTCCTCGAAATTCACTACAGCTAACAAATCAACAAGTGCATTGATTGCTACATTGGTAATAAGGTGTTGTCCATGAATTACATCAAAACGTTTGGGGTAGGGTCTGAAATTTTTTATATTTGTTAAGGGAATGGGTTTTTAAAAAAAGGGATGCGAAAATACTGCAAGGCGTGTTCAGATTGTAGGAAATGTTTGAAAAATGTAAGAAAATGAAAATTCAAACAATTTAATTGGTGTGTCAAAGGATATTGTTGACCCCTTCTCCCCTACCCTCTCACTTGTCAACAACTCAAACGTTTTCAGACTCACTCCCCACACCTTTCCCCCAATTGTTGATGTAATTTAGGAATAACCCATAAGATACTCACCAAGCGGTCTCTGCAGAGATTAAGTTTGCCGAAGAACCATATATTCACGCTGCGACATCAGACATCCACTTCTGCTATTCTCAGCCTGATATTTCTTTTTGATCTCCCCGTTATTATATCGCAGTGAGTTCTAATCTATTTCAGAAGTCTCATGCACATAATCTGCGCTAGATGACAATAAGTGGGGAACATTTGCAGACAAGAGAACATGACAAAACCCAGTAATACTGGAGTGTAAAAACGAGTGAAGATGAATTGGATACACCATTATAAAATAATCAAGTGCCATACCGAGTGGTGTAGGCGATCATGCTTCTCCACAACTCTCCTCTTGTGTTGTTAATAAGTTTAATTAACGACTTTGATCTCCCTTTGATATTTCTGGTTGTTACTAAATGTTCATGTTTTACTTTTCTCATCACTTGCCCTAAAAATATTGTCTACTTCTAATTGTGGCTACAATATGTCGTTTTACGCCATTAGCTCTAAATTATCATGATTGGTCTTTAAAAATCACATCTCAGTTGCCTTCAGCTTATCTTGAATACTTTAGTTTGCTGCCTATGCTTCACATCCATAAAGAAGGATTGTCTCAGTATAACATCAAATCTATCGGACTAGCATATGCATTAATATTACCCCATTGCCATTGCATATAATGTTGCTCATGCTTTTTAATGTTGATTTGGTCTGTGCTATCCTGTTCTTGATCTCATTGGCCATCTGATGTTAAAATGTAGCCAAGATACCATAACGCTTATACATGCACCTGCTTAAAGTACGCCTGGAGTCTGTATACAAATGACATCAACAATTATGTGCCAAGTTTTAATCCCCGCTCTCTTCTCTGTGTCAGCAACTGTCAGAATTCTGGAACACCCCTGCTTAATTATGTTCCAAAAATGTAACCTCCTTCCCATTAAAAAAAAATGCACAATTAGTACGAGCTTTTATACCTTACTTATTTACGCATTTTTTATAAAAATGTTTCAAGTTCTATTTGGTTCGTGTATTTAAACAGTATTGTTGGTATTGTTGAAGTCAACTTTGCGCCCCCTCACAACTTTGCGCCGCCTCCCAATTCCTCTTGCAACAATGGTCAAACTTTTTGAGATAAAATTGTTTCCCTAATATATGGACAACCGCTTGGGTATACGCAATCATATATCGACATTTTTCAGCTTCTAAAAGGCAACGCAAAAAACGCATTAATTTTACACTTGCTCGAAAATGTAGATAATCAAAAGAAAGAGCTAGAGTGTAAACTTCTTATTTAGCCCTCTCATCTAAATTATTTTCTTCAGAAAATAAGATAAGATTTAGTGTAGTGCAAAATGTTGTTATTCTTTACCATCAAACACTATACCTTCACTGTAATCCTGGCTCAAGATGCCCGGATGAGATCTGGAAAGAAAACAGGGTAACTCGCAACTGGAGGCTCTCACAAAACAATCTTTATTTCACGACCAGCTAAATATTCCGAATGGAAAGGCTTACGTGCTATAGTTTGTATATATAATTTTAAGTTTAAAGATAAATTGAGGGTTATCTGTTGCTGAACAATCATCTAGTTCTATTCCTGTTTTAGACAAGCTACTCTAATTTTGAACTGTCGCGGAGGCAGAAATAAAACATTTCGGTGTTCATTTTAAGGAAAATGCTGGCATTCCCTATAAACGCTTGAAGATTTGAAGATTTAGCACTTTATTTCGAAGTGAACACATATCTTAGCATATGAGAGATTGAAGATATTATGTCTTTCTCACTCATAGTTTTATCTGTGAATTTTCTTCTTTTTCTCGTTCGCAGTTTGACATGTCTACACAGTAAGTCCGGTTTTCTTAATAAATGCTGCTGTATTTGAAAACGTCTCGGTGCTCCCATACATCTTTCTGTGGATATCCATCTCTGTGGGCCAGTGTTCTTCTCTTAACTGGTTTAGTGTATTGCAGGATGTGTCCAACGTTCTGTGCTGCGTGCTCACATGGATAGAGAGGTGATAGGACCACTCTTAGTTTATTTAAGTGGCTGTTTAGTCTGATGTGTCCTGTTCTGAGGCGGAATATAATAACCTGCTCAGCTCTGTCGAGATAGTGATAGTTCTCTTTTGGGTGGTCGACTAATCTGATAGCTTTGATGATGGTCCTCTTTTCTTGCTAGGTGATTTTTTAATTTCTGTGTTCCTGTGTTGTTCTTCCTTTGCCAGCCTATCCGCCTCTTCATTTCTTGGTATTCCACAGTGGGATGGTATCCACTGTATTAGACCTATTACCTTTCTTTGGATGCTCACTTCTCGTATGGCTTGTGTCAGGTATGAGCGTTTGTCGCTGTCAAGAACTTGTAGGACAGATGTTGCATCAGTACAAAGTTTTTGGCATTAGCTGTGTATTTTTAATTATTTCTGCAGCAATATTTAGAGCATGCACTTCTGCAGAGTAGCTGGAGCAGATGATTCCATTGTCGAACATGTGTATTCATTTTTGTTTTCTTGATATTTTATGTACACTTCAGCACCTCCGTTCTTCACTGCTCTGGTTGTTGAGTCGGCGGTATATACTTGTATCCATGCTTCTCTGGGGTACACATCTTCAGTCATACTGATTGATGATATATTTTGCATACTACTCTTTTCTATTGGAGAGTATTCCGTCCTAGCATAGTGTAGTTGTTGTTTATGGTGGTTCCGAGAGTGAGATTTTGATATGCCTCTCACGCAACTGGGAAAGGTGTTGGTACTATCTCTTATGTCTGTTTATTCTTTCTTATATTCTGTTTACCTTTTTGGATTATCTGTGAATGAATCTGATTTCTTTCTTGCTCATACTTGTGTCTGTGAATGATCCAAATGTCTTTCTCATTCACAGTTGTATATGCACGACTTGTTAAATAACTCACTGAAAACCTTTGAAATAGACCAAGATACATGGGAGGAACTTGCACGAAATAGATCTACATTGTCTATTGTCTATACCCAGGTGAATGATTGTTGATCACATTCACACTTGCCGTTAAGCGTAGGGGGTGGTATCTTAATCTGCCGTTTCAAGGCCAGATGTGTCGCCGAGGTTGCATTTAGTCCATGTTTGTTCAAGGCTATCTTAATGTTTTCTATCCACCGTTTTCCTGGTCTATCTTTGGCTTTACGCCCGGATATTCTTGTATTATATGCTCTTATTGGTATTTGGTTTGGCTTCATTCTCATAAGGTGACCGAACCATTTTATTTGCTGTCTCTCAATATGTTCAATACATGATATTATACCAACTCTTTTCCTAATTTCTTCATTCATAGATCTACATGGCGTTCTAAAATAAAAAAGAGCGCATCATCTTGTGAAAAGAAGAGAAATGCAGGAGCTCAAAAGCGGAGAGCAGCTAGAAAGTCACGGATAGACCAAGATCCGTCTACAGTCGTTATTCCATGTCCGAACTGTCCAAGGACATTTACAGCTTGAATAGGGCTCATTAGCCATCTACGAACTCATAATCAAGGACATAACTCTAATTGAATTTTCAATAGTGGATGAAACAAATGGTCATTATCACTTGTGATGGACGTACAACAATTGTATATGTGAATGATTCAAACGTCTATTTTGTTCATAGTTGTATATGTGAATGATCCAAGATTTTGACAAATGGTTCCAAAGAAGTACGAGAAAATCTCTATACTGTATTTGTGTTGTTCTTTCTCACTCTCACCGGAACTCTCGAGTATTAGGATAATTGTCCTACATCCATAAGGATGTAGTCCAGGGAACGGAAATATGTTTTATCGCCGTTGTACTTGCTTTAATGACCCGACACATCTGATTTCGGCGTGGTAACTAATACATTTAGTGTTTTATCACATCAACTGAAGCGTGGACGTTTTTAGACTTACTTTTTGTTGTCATGTCGATAGTTAGGCCAGCCCTATGATAGAATTGGTTTCCGCACTGTACACTGGATCATGGCTGTCTGCAATATAAAACATACTGGCTAATTGAAAATCAAGTCTTCTTAATAACTCTTAACTATTCTTAACTATTCCCGTGATTTTCGTTGGTCGTTTTAATTATACTTTGAATGACAGAAAATAACATCAAAGAAATAGTAAAATGTGCCATTTACCCTCTTAACATTTGTAAAATGGCAAAAAAATTCGATTAAGATGACCATGTACTGTATTTCTAAAAAGTTTATCCAGTGTCACTGGTTTTGTTTGGGGGTTCTGTAGATGCATTTTTGGTCTTCGAAGAGAGGCATTCCGATGTAGCAGTGATCCACGATCGTCACGTTCTGCCAGGGGCGAACAATTTACGTCTCGACCCACCATGCTGTGATAAAATACGCGACCACAGACCCAGAAGCCTACCCAAAAATGTTTGGCCCATGCGGAGATATCTGCTCTAACTACACAGCAGAGATAATAGCAATCGAGAAATCTCTGAATCGAATTATTGTAGACTTTGAGAACGAAACTACTCCACATGAAGACATAGTCATCTTCTCAAACTCAAAATCAGTACTCCAGGCCTTAGAGAAAAATATAACATCCCCTAATTGCAATTTCAATACACAAATAGACCAGCTATCCACATCATCTGGAGCAGAAGTAACCCTCTAATGGATACATGGCCATGCCAGAGTCTCTGGAAACGAAACGGCTGATAAACTATCTAAGATAGTTTCTGCCGCCCCAAGTTTTCCCAAACATCTCCCTACAAACATGCAAATAAATCCTAAGAAACAACTACAGACAAGAATGGCTACGACAATGTGCCAGCTCAAAGACTTGGCGATCACTACAGAAACACCAACAGAAACCCAATTCATCCGACTCTTTGAGACAGCTCGAGAGAGCAAACCAACGTCTCACATACCAACTAAGAACACACCGTCCCACCACTTGTCAATAACTTATAAAGAATCCAGAGACCTCTGCTATTATGTCCAAAAAATCCCCCCCCCCCCTTTTCCCGCAAAAACCAATATTTATCAGACTGCGAAAACATATAATTTGTCCATTAGTTTACTGTATATCAAATTCACATAATGTAAATGGCGTTTAACAAGCCGTTTAGTTAATAACTGTTTTAAACTCTTCTCCACTTCCCTCTTTTTTTTCCATCTCTTATAGGGCTCATTAGCCATCTACGAACTCATAATCAAGGACATAACTCTAATTGAATTTTCAATAGTGGATAAAACAAATGATCATTATCGTGATGATCACTTGTGAATATTGTGCATGCACATATACCCTCTTTTCACCGTCAAAATTTTTCAGATATCTTTCCTCTTAATTTCTTTATTTCAGATAAAGGCAAAAGACATCACCACAAAGACAATTATTAGCTTCTATCTGCTGGGCGGTAGCCTAGTGGATAGTGAGCTTACTTTCTATCATCTGGTTACAGCGTGCCAGGTTCGAAACCACGTCCGGACATTAAAAAAAAATCCGGGTTGTGATTTCTCACTTGACACGACCACTCCTCCAGTCGACTCAGCTGTAAATGAGTACCTGACGCATGAGTTAGGGAAGGTAAAAAACAGCAAGGAAGGGAACTGGCCACCTCACCTAATAGTTGTTGCGGCTTAGTACATGAAGAGTTATCTTCATCCCCGACGGCAGATACCATGGGACCTACCTTTACCTTTACCTATTAATTATTGACGTACACTATGGACAGCTCTTTATCTATGATGTTTGACCCTCTCAGCCTAACACACACAACTTCTGCATGGCGCTAAATTTCCAAATCATGTTGTAATTTAACATACGAGACTTTTATTCTATTTTTCTTTTACATATTGTGTATACCTCAACTGAACACAATTGAAATGTTCAATATATTGTCATGAACAATCATTAATGGTGTAATAGGTTTCAAAGTACCAATCTTGAGATTCGAGCATCGAATGAGTTAATGCACTAAACTTCTGACTATCACTAATATACGGTATATTTTATTGTATCAAAACTGCCAAATACTGCATGTTTTCCGTTGCGGAGTTGCAGAGAGGTATTTTGTAGCTGTGTGATAAAAACCGCATAAAGACATCTTGCTGCCTCCACATCATGTACAGGATAAGTTTTTTTTAAAAATTTACCTTCAGACAAAAAATAAACCCAGTCCTTACTAGTGATCGAACTGTAGATCTTACTAGTGTGAGACCAACGCTGTAACCTCTCAGCCATGCGCCACATTTCATTGTGTGTTTACATGATGTTGTATAAAACGATTATTTTAGTAACTATATTCAATCTATGATTGGATCAGATCGGAACAAGTATATAGGATCGATACTTGTGCCACACTGCAGTTTGCTATTTTGCCTTACTTTTTCCCATCATGGTTTTTTTTAAATTCACTTTTAAATAATTGACGTTGTTTCAGCCTTGCTTTTCTGTGATGCGGTATGGCATCGGCGCAATAAGCTGTATCGACTTGTCTCTTTCATGTTTTCTCCTTCGTTTAGACATACACACATGCAACTGAACACACAAACATAAGCGTGTGAGTTTCATCTAATCACGCTTGGTGGCTTTCAATATCAGATGTCTGCTCGCACATGCACGCGCTCAGGATAGTTTAATTTTAAATGCTATTTGCTATCACATGTTTTTATCTTTCAACATCTACCACATATTTAGAGGTTAAGTCAAACGTATTTGCGTATGTGGGCTTCACCAATGGCTCACTAGACAACCCGTACCCATACAACATAAAATCTTAGTAGATGACATGCCGTTATATTGAGGCTCTCTTGTGGAAGCTTTGCAGCATGTCATCTATACTATTATAGACCCACTCTGAGTAGAAGACTCCTACATTAGGAATTGCACTAAGCCGAAAGCTGAAGTCGTCTGGGTATGAACGCTCAGAAAAACCACGCCTGTGCATATAAGAAGTAAGAGGTAATCAATCACTCGCAATTCTTGGGGTTCTCAATCAAAGTCAAACGTGTACTTTTCTATGTTTGAACATCTACAACACATTTATAGTTTTTATTCAAACGTCTAAGTTTGTATACATCTAACACGCAGTTCAAAGTTTTTCAGCTATACTTAAACACAATCTCGTACGTTGGTACTAACACACCAACATCATTGTTCACTATTTAATAGTACGCTTTACGTACACACACACATTCGTAGACAGCAATATACACAATTAGTCACAAAAAGGTCCACCGAAAGGAAGTGAAGTGCATGTATATACATCATCAATCACTCTATTATTAAAGTCGTATCAACTGTAGTAGCGACTTCTAATTGCAATGCGAAAGAACAAGACAACCTGGATAAAGAGTGAATGTATTCTACCCGTATTTCATTATGTTCAAATCTTTAGGTGATAGTGAAAGATCTAGAATTCTAGCAGGTGATAGTGAAAGATCTAGAATTCTAGCAGGTGATAGTGAAAGATCTAGAATTCTAGCAGGTGATAGTGAAAGATCTAGAATTCTAGCAGGTGATAGTGAAAGATCTAGAATTCTAGCAGGTGATGGTGAAAGATCTAGAATTCTAGCAGGTGATGGTGAAAGATCTAGAATTCTAGCAGGTGATAGTGAAAGATCTAGAATTCTAGCAGGTGATAGTGAAAGATCTAGAATTCTAGCAGGTGATGGTGAAAGATCTAGAATTCTAGCAGGTGATAGTGAAAGATCTAGAATTCTAGCAGGTGATAGTGAAAGATCTAGAATTCTAGCAGGTGATAGTGAAAGATCTAGAATTCTAGCAGGTGATAGTGAAAGATCTAGAATTCTAGCAGGTGATAGTGAAAGATCTAGAATTCTAGCAGGTGATAGTGAAAGATCTAGAATTCTAGCAGGTGATAGTGAAAGATCTAGAATTCTAGCAGGTGATGGTGAAAGATCTAGAATTCTAGCAGGTGATAGTGAAAGATCTAGAATTCTAGCAGGTGATAGTGAAAGATCTAGAATTCTAGCAGGTGATAGTGAAAGATCTAGAATTCTAGCAAAGAATATATTACTTAATGAATTATTTCAGGAAAACATTACTCGCGAAATGGTTAATACAAGAACATATTATATGTCCCTTTAATAGTTCCGTTCTATATGTCAGTGGTGAAGAATGCATGTAGTCCTTCCAGTAACATCTCAATCACAGATCGAATTCATATTTAATCAGGAAATTCAAGTAGGAAGCATGAGGATAAATGAAAATAATTCTTACAAAATAATAAATCGGGGATGTGGTTGGTCAAGTACGGAAAACCTGTTTACTTGTGTTGCAAAGCGATTCGGTGCTGTTAGAACAGACCTGGTTCTACTTCTTCAGCGTTCATTCTCAAACTCCTGCTGGATCTCCTTTGTAGCAGGACCATGGTCCTACTAGATTTCCAGCAGGATGTAGTCCTGGGAATGGAAATGCGTTGTGTCGCCGTTTTATTAGCGCCAATGGCCCGACACATCCGTGTTCGGCTGCAGACCTGGTTCAATTTCCCTCAACTGTAAGAATGATTTTAATCAGGAAAATTTGTTGCAGTTGAAAAAGTCAGTATTAGTTGCATTTACAGTTTCTGTAGCAGTTACAATGTGGCAGTCGCAGTAACATGGTGGTGTATTCTATTGCTGTAAACCTTTGGTATGATCATTTGATAAAGATAGACACTTTTTATATGTAACCTTGGTTTGTCCCATATGTACTCAGTCCCTCGCAGCGAAGCGGAATACCTCCTGTAAAGAGTATCACTCATATCATCTTAATTCCTCAGCTTCAAGCGATAATCCTCAGAGATATCGAAAAAATCTACTGTGTAAACGTTACGTTGCAGCGAGTGGGATTCGAACACGTGATCTCTTTTGAGTACATTACTTTATTTTGTGCTCAGCGTAAAACCAAAACTAAGTACTTTCTTCTGTTTCCTTCGCAGTAACTACAAAATATATTGTATAGGACATCATAGTCATAGGGGACAAAATATTGTTGACGTCTTTGATAATATATTCTGTTCACTCTAAGAATGAAGTGGGTCAAAACACACCCCCACATTACTCGCCGCCAACAGGTGATTTTTAAACAGCTATGTAAAAACAATATTATTTAAAACATTTAAAAACAATTAAAAACTATTTAAACAACATTTTAAAACTAAATTTAAAAACAATATTATTGGGCACTTAACAATTGATTAATGCTTTCTGCGTCCAACAACCAATCAGAAGCACTGACCCACTTCATTCTTAGAGTGAACACAGTATAGTGGTAGTATATACCAAATGAGGCTGGTGCAGATGTGATGCTATACTATTCTAGCCTTGGGACACATTTCGGAACTCTTCTAACTTTGGGACAAAATTCGAAATGTTTGTAACTTTGGGACACATTTTAAATTTTTCTAACTTTTGGACACATTTCGGAACTTTTAACTACTTTGGGCAACATTTCGGAATTTTTCTAATTTTGGGACAAAATTCAATAGAAAATACTGTGTTGTGAACACTTTGGTGTTGTAATTCTTCTTCTTCTTCTTTCGTTCACGTGAAACATGTCTATATCTGCAATTCTGTCTCCATAATAAAACTCACTGTCTTTTGTAGTTCATACATTGGCCCATAGAGCTTTGATTCCAGTTATGTTTCCTCTGGTCAATATGTCTGCCTCAGCGTTTCATGCACAGAACACTCTTGAAGTATATGTTTGGCACTCTGTACTGCCTGTCCACATGTATGTGTTGCCAATCTTGAACTTTGTATACATGTGACTGCGGAGTCGGTTGTGTCCTGTTCTGAGACATAGAATTATAACTTGTTCTGATCTGTTCATAGTGTGATAATCATCTTGTGTTGGTGTTTGTGGCTTTCTTATTGACTTGATCATCTGTTTTGTCTGATGGTAGGTGATTGGTATATCTGGATGGATCCCAATAGCGTTTCTGACAAAAGTAGATGTTCTTCTCAATTGTGTAACTGAGTCGACACCTGAACTTTATAAAGCACCTGGACTTTATATAGCACCTGGACTTTATAAAGCACCTGGACTTTATAAAGCACCTGGACTGTATAAAGCACCTGGACTTTATAAGATATAAATTCATGGATATGTAATTGGGGGAGGGGGGATAGATATATGGGCACATGTTTATCCACAAGGGAGTCATTCTAGTGCGCATGTATCTCAGGATTATCACGTTGTTCCAGGAGCACAGCACACAATTCTGGGTCAAATATCTCACTTTACTGATGTAGTATTTATTCACACATTCATAGTGATGGGACATGTAGCATTCTCTGTCATCCAGGAGTCAAAGAACAATGGTGCACCGTCGGCTGTCGTGTATTTCTCCGTCATTCAGGAGTCAAAGAACAATGGTGCACCGTCGGCTGTCGTGTATTTCTCCGTCATTCAGGAGTCAAAGAACAATGGTGCACCGTCGGCTGTCGTGTATTTCTCCGTCATTCAGGAGTCAAAGAACAATGGTGCACCGTCGGCTGTCGTGTATTTCTCCGTCATTCAGGAGTCAAAGAACAATGGTGCACCGTCGGCTGTCGTGTATTTCTCCGTCATTCAGGAGTCAAAGAACAATGGTGCACCGTCGGCTGTCGTGTATTTCTCCGTCATTCAGGAGTCAAAGAACAATGGTGCACCGTCGGCTGTCGTGTATTTCTCCGTCATTCAGGAGTCAAAGAACAATGGTGCACCGTCGGCTGTCGTGTATTTCTCCGTCATTCAGGAGTCAAAGAACAATGGTGCACCGTCGGCTGTCGTGTATTTCTCCGTCATTCAGGAGTCAAAGAACAATGGTGCACCGTCGGCTGTCGTGTATTTCTCCGTCATTCAGGAGTCAAAGAACAATGGTGCACCGTCGGCTGTCGTGTATTTCTCCGTCATTCAGGAGTCAAAGAACAATGGTGCACCGTCGGCTGTCGTGTATTTCTCCGTCATTCAGGAGTCAAAGAACAATGGTGCACCGTCGGCTGTCGTGTATTTCTCCGTCATTCAGGAGTCAAAGAACAATGGTGCACCGTCGGCTGTCGTGTATTTCTCCGTCATTCAGGAGTCAAAGAACAATGGTGCACCGTCGGCTGTCGTGTATTTCTCCGTCATTCAGGAGTCAAAGAACAATGGTGCACCGTCGGCTGTCGTGTATTTCTCCGTCATTCAGGAGTCAAAGAACAATGGTGCACCGTCGGCTGTCGTGTATTTCTCCGTCATTCAGGAGTCAAAGAACAATGGTGCACCGTCGGCTGTCGTGTATTTCTCCGTCATTCAGGAGTCAAAGAACAATGGTGCACCGTCGGCTGTCGTGTATTTCTCCGTCATTCAGGAGTCAAAGAACAATGGTGCACCGTCGGCTGTCGTGTATTTCTCCGTCATTCAGGAGTCAAAGAACAATGGTGCACCGTCGGCTGTCGTGTATTTCTCCGTCATTCAGGAGTCAAAGAACAATGGTGCACCGTCGGCTGTCGTGTATTTCTCCGTCATTCAGGAGTCAAAGAACAATGGTGCACCGTCGGCTGTCGTGTATTTCTCCGTCATTCAGGAGTCAAAGAACAATGGTGCACCGTCGGCTGTCGTGTATTTCTCCGTCATTCAGGAGTCAAAGAACAATGGTGCACCGTCGGCTGTCGTGTATTTCTCCGTCATTCAGGAGTCAAAGAACAATGGTGCACCGTCGGCTGTCGTGTATTTCTCCGTCATTCAGGAGTCAAAGAACAATGGTGCACCGTCGGCTGTCGTGTATTTCTCCGTCATTCAGGAGTCACAGAACAATGGTGCACTGTCGGCTGTCGTGTATTTCTCCGTCATTCACTGATATATTTGATAGAAGACAAAAAGTAAGAAAATAACACAGATGTGACGATGATTTTTTTCACAGGTGACAGGTTGTCAGCATATCCCTAACATACCTTAGTCGCATCCTACGATATACCTAGAAAAAAGATAGTGGCCATATTCCTTGCACGCTGAAGTGCAACACGGGCGTGTAAACATGCAGTAAATGCGTTTTATCTCCTAAAATACCTCAAGCCTGTTAGGTAAGATCGAAAGTTGACATTAGTGTTCCGTACGTTTACAGAATAGCTATCCCTGTTCTTTCTGCTACCATGCCCGCATACATAGCTCGTTTTAAACTTGGATATATTGAAGAATTAAAATTAAGTGAAACGGCATCTCTGTAATTAATGTTTCAAATAAGATTTTTTAAAATAAACCATGCGCTGTTTTCATTATATGTTATATCATGTTCCTCCAGGGCCATACGCGGCGCATAAGGCAGAAATAATAGCTTTCCATTTCTGTCTTTGTGTTGCTAGATCTTCCAATATAGCTAACGTAATATAAAATAATATATTCGATAGCGAAATTTGATGAAAAGTAGTCCCCCAGAATGAATGCTAATGTGATTTTGATTTTTTTTAGTCATGAGTGTTATGTCTCATACGTTTAAAAATCTAATTACATGAGGCGCCGTCTCAACAATTAACTATTGTATCTCAGGTTTCATTGTTCTTACTACTGTACTAGACGCGAAGACGCTGTTCCTTCTTCTTCAATGCTTGCTTTGCTTCTTAACTGTTTATCTATTTTGTTTGTTTCATGACTTCTGAGTTTAAAAATTAAACCCAAAGCTTTCTCCAATTTTATTAGGGCCGATATTAAAACGTACCTTTTATTGGCAGGTAATACACAAAGTTGGTTAGCATGGTTCGGACATGTATGCAGGACGATTCCTTGTCAAAAACAATACTACAGGGAACTGTCGAGGGTCGAAGAAGCAGTGGAGGACAAATAAAGGCATGGACAGACAACATCAAGGAATGGACAGGGCAAGATATTTCCACACTCATCCGCATCGCTGAGGATATAATTCTCTGGAGGACTCTGTGTTCTGAGGCATCCATTGTCGTACCCCTACGACCTGAAGGGTTACGGGTTTATTGATTGATTGATTGATTACAAAAATTCAAGCAAATTGCCCAATAACACAAACAGATTAGTCAAGATGCAACAGGTAGACCGGCTTGTGAAGTCAGATTGTATATAAATTGAAATAAATCTGGATTAAACCTGCACTAAACATTTTTGTCAGAAGTTCCTATTTTAACAAAACTATTTTAAACATAGCAACACTACACACCAGCTCAAGATCCGCCCCTCTTTTTTCATAAACTAAACTTATTTTTAATGTGGCGCCCCTGTTGTTGCTTTTAGTGCGTACTTCCGAGGTCAGCGCCCTAGTCCATTCTGCCTATTACATGTGCTGTTACACACCCATTTGTGGTATCTGCTTACCACTGATTAAAACGTTCTGCAGACGTGATCACAACTTACTGTCCGACCTGTTGTTTCACTTCTGTTCTATTGGGTCAGCGAACATTTAAGTGGATAACAGCTAAGTGGCTTTGGTTTAAGTGAACTATACAAAATACCCATCATCCTAGAGGCGACAGCTTTTAGCGTGTGTTTGTTGGTTGACGGCTTAACGCCAAAGCTCATTCTTAAACCAATGATACGTGACACCAGTGAACGTAATTGTCCTGTGGTGCAGGTGTTATATATATATACATACATAGATACATACATACATACATACATACATACATTATATATATATATATATATATATATATATATATATATATATTATATATATATATATATATATATATATATATATATATATATATATATATATATTTAACCTACCTTACGTTTTACAAAGTTCTTCAGAATATATTTACACAATAAGCCCAAATAGGGGCCAAACCCGAAATAAAGGACTGCCGAAAACGGATGTGCTGGATCTCTGAAGTCAAGACCACAAGTGGCCAACCGAGGTGCAAATAAAACAGTTTTACTGTGGAACCTGCAGCACATCGTAATTCACGCTCCCGGCGTAAATCACACGATATATTCGTTGTGGTTATATGTGACGTATTCTTTCCAGAATGTAGTCTTCCTTATCAATCTCCTGAAATCCCCACGGTCTCTGGCAAGTTGTCCCGCTTCCTCTAGCGACATGTGCATGTATTTATGAATATCTCTTGTCAAACGACGTATTGGTCGGCCTCTGCCTCCACTGCCTTCTATCGCCCTCTTCAACAACACTCTATCTGTGCCATCGTTTCTCTTCACATGGCCGAATAACCTAACTTTCTTCTTAATATGGTGTTTAAAAGCCATACATTTTGAGCATTGATTTTTCTTAGTACGTCTTATTTGATCTTTCTTGCTCCCCATGGTATTATCATAACTCCCTTCTTTTTAGCACTTCATTTCGAAGGCCTCTATTCTCTTGGCTGTAGTTTTATTTATTGTTCATGTTTTGCAGCCGAAGGTCGCCAGTGGGAAAACACATGTGCGTAACCCCCGTTGCCAAAGTGTTTTCAAGTGTTTTAATTTGGACATCATTATTGCTGTTTTCCTCCTGAACTCCACTGGGCAGTCTCATGCACTTTTATGTGACCTCCTAGATAGTCGAAAATTATCAACTGCTTCTAAAGCATACCTGTTGCAGTAGATTGCGAAGACCACAGAACAATAAGCCTTATGAGTCAGATGACCAATATTCTGCTGCGTATAATAATTAGGGCGTATACCAGGAAAAATAAAACCAGAGATAGCAGAAAAACAATGCGGATTCGTGGAAGGAAAGGCACACGAAATGCCCTATATATAGTAACAATATTAATGGAGAGGGCCATAGAAGTATTACACGTCCTTTATCTGAGCTTCATAGATTACAGCAAATCATTTGAGAAGGTGAAACTTCAGAGATTATAAAACTTCTAGAAAATCTTAACGTTGATGGGAAAGATCTGAGTATATTAAGAAATATGTATTGGAAACAAACGGCTGCGATGAGAGTTAACAACATTATAGATATAAATGGGTGTCAAGCAAGGTTGTGTAATGTCACCGGATCTTTCTCTCCATGTATGCAGAATACATTATGCGAAATGTAGAGGTTCTCATTGATGCTAGCGTAAAAAAGATCAGTCAAATCAAATATTAGGGGCAGACAGGCACGATTTCTAGGGCATAAGCTGAGAAGAACACAGCTTGAACAATTAATAAACACTGGAAAGATCAAGGGGAGAAAAGATAGGGGACGACAAAGATAAAAGTTGCTAGATGGACTGGTATTGTGGCACAGTAAAAGTTCACGAACCGAGCTTATTGACAACACAGGAGACAGAGTCGTGGAGAAACATGATCGCCTACGTCATTCAGCATAGCACTTGATGGATTTATTCTAAAGCATTGTTAGCAACATTAATTTTAGGTCTTTTTTCACTTTGTTGGTTGTCATTATTTTCCTGTTTTTGATATTTATAAATGTCTTTGTTGTTCGCCAACGTTTTTGTTGAGGTTACTATATTCATTAAGTCTTTCTAATTTAATGGTAATATCACTGTGTCGTCTGCGTATCCAATTTCTGAAATCTTTAGAATTCCGTTGTTTATGGGCCGAATTCCTGTTGCATTGTTTCGTGTTTCACATTTCTCATTAAGTTCTCTTCATATGTTAAACAGGTATGGCGACAATGTACATCTTGAAACTTGATCAAAGTAGTTCATAACTCTTGCAAAATGCACATAACACGGTATAATTATCAAAATAATGCAGTTATCTTTCTAAGATTTCACGTAAATCAATATTAAAATTAATAAAATTTGTAAATATATTAGTTTTAAAAATAATAACATATCCTAATTGTATACATTTGCAAAAACTAATTCTATATACGTAGCGCGAGGTCGTCTGCATACACATGTTACTTTATGTGAATAATCACGTCAGTTCCTAGGGTTTTATATGGGCGGATATCATATTGACGCTACCATAGGAACGAAAGCTGTACTAAAATAATATAGTATCATAGGAAAATATCGGATACAACACCTAATCAGTGACAACAGATATGGAAAATATCGGATAAAACAACTAATTAGTGCAAATATGTTTCACCCTCAGAGTAGATGGCTCCTTCAAATTAAGCCGAAACCTGAAGTTTCTTAGGTATGAAAGAAAGCTCCGAGTAATCACTACACTTAACATAGGTGGTAAGAGCAAGTTTCTTGCAATTACTGGTGATAGCAAACAAGCAAACAAACATACCAGTAGCTATTTTTCAGTTAAAAGAAAGCGAAGAGCTTCGAAGATATACATTCAATCTGGGGTAAGTCAAGGATATTTTCTATGAAATTTTCTATCTTCTTGCTATATAATCACCTACATTTATCATATTTGTCAAAAAATGAGCACTGAAGTAGAAAAATGCATTCTAAACGATAAAATAAAACAATATTGCAGATGATGAATCAAGCAATAACACGAACACAAGACGAGCGAACAATAACAAATATATAAACTCCCAGAAACATGTAAGAACTTTACTAACATGAAAATAAACACAGATACAACAGAGGTAATAATAATTATGAAATAAAATAGAAGCAATGCGAGTTTAGTTAATGACCACAACTGAAACAGGTGAAAGAGTTCACTTACCTATGAACCATATCAGCAAATGTGAAAAAAACAAATAAATTCGACATAGATGCAGCATATCAGGTTCTAGGGCAGATGTCTCACTTTATTTCTAAATAAAATTGTAAACATGAAAACCAAAATAGCAATAGACAAAACGATTATCATTCTTTTATTGTGCTGCCAGTGTCAAGTGTAGTCATTACCAACAAAAGATAAAGAATACTCATCACGACAGAAAGGACATGTTTATGTAGAATTCTTGAGGTAACAATATGAGCCAGAATCAGAAATGAAAATAAAATCAGGGAATTCACCAACCACATTGCCAGTTCTTGACTACATCACAAGACGACGCATTAAATGGTTTTGCACACGCCACAAGACTATTACCAGATATCATACCTAAAACAGCAATGCAATACAAACACTATGTATACAAAGCCAGGAACGAATATGCATATTAGGGATTTAAGATATAAAAACAAAAAGTAATAGGAACATACATACATAAATATATATATATATATATATATATATATATATATATATATATATATATATATATATATATATATATATATATATATATATATATACATACAAAGCTAGATAGAGTATATATACCTGTATATTGGTAGCATATTCCAATGAGGACGTAGCCATCAATCCAGTATTTGTTTGTTGTATTGATTTTTCTAGACAATATAAATACGTTTAGTAGTTTGTCATTGCTTTTTAAACTATCTGGATGCACAATTGATTGCGGCGAAAATTGAACCCAATACCTTTGCCGTTAAAAACCCAGCCACAGAGCCAGTCATCTACGGCAAAAAAACTCGGACAAGTACACACTCATGCTCGCAAACAACCATGTTTGGACTTCCAATTGCAATCCCTGATCTCACTTCCAAAAGTACAAATAACTAATTAAAAATAAAATAGAAATAATCAACATAAAATTTCACCTTAGCTCCAGTAGAAGCTATTGGTCTCTCACACCTGGAAGAAGGCAACAGCCCAATCACCATTTCCTATTATTCTCAGCCATAATCATCACCTCGCATACAAAAGTGTCTACTGCAGCCATAACCCTCGTCACCTAGTTCCTGCCTGGCGCTTGTTATAATCGATTGTGATTGTCATCTGGGAACGATGGGCTATCGATTTTCTATAAGTCCTGGTTTTATTCCAGCAAAGCCCTGACTGTTCGCAATTTTTGAAATAATTCAGCTTATGTTTATTATACGTCACGTCTAATGACTATGTGTATCACATCGCCTCTTTACACTATCTGCCTCTTTACAATATCTGCCTATTGTCATTATAACGTTACTTCTAATAACTTTGCTGATCAATTCTCGTCTAGCTGTCCTTTGTTATTATATGTCACGCCTAATGACT